>JAGQAX010000018.1:14996954-15596954 GCA_019142605.1 Cephalopholis sonnerati | reverse complement strand
GTCCTGTCAACAGTTTTACAGACGTCTCCTTTATAACGGTGGTCTGTGGGGAAAATGCTTTCTGGGCTGCAGGGGATTTTCTCACTGCAATACCACGAGCGGCCACTGGGATAAATTTGCTGCAAGGCTGAGCGGCTTTCCTGGACCCACCTAGACCTGTCTGTACAGCTCCCTAAAAGTAAAGCCAAAACATTCTGATCGCCCCCTGGTGGCTGGCTGCAGTATAGGTCATAAAATCCGCCCCTCCATTTTAGCAGAGGGGACAGGGGCCAAACTAAAAACTCAAAGTACACGTCAAAATCAGTGGCGGCTGCTGGTCTTTCAAACAGGGGAAGCTCACTTTAAGTTTATATCATGAAATTTTTCATGTTGTATACTGTACAACTCCGGACAGCACTCTGTCAGAAAACTCCACTCACAAATATCCGCATGGGACTGAGCTCGAAATGCGACGATGCCAGTGTGTATTTCCAAAGCGCTGTCAATCACAAAGAGTTTCAGCCTTTTAGACAATTCCTCCAATCATCATGCATACACCGAGCGTCCTCTCCCGCCTACCGCTCCATTAGGTCCCACGGAAGCTGAGCCTTCCTAGAAGTGTCGATTTTGTCGCATTTATCCAATGACCGAGGTCGCGTTTGAAAACTGGTGATAAACAGCTGACGTTTGAACATTATAGTCATGATGTTAAACACATCCTAGTGCACATTTAAAACAATGTAAATTCTTATTTTAATGTAAATTCAATAGTCCATATTTGGCCAATTTTTCCTATGAAATTTTTTGTTGTCTCAGAGCAATCGCCCCTGGTCAAAATATATGTAGTTCTAGTTTAGGTAGTTCTTATAACACTGCTGTATGTTCAAGTGTTCATTTTTCTGATCATAACTAGTTATATGATGCTGTAAAAAGGGGGTTTGACAATGTGACTGACAGCTGTGTGTGCTAATCAGTGTGCTAGCAATCAGTGGCGCTGCTCGCGATTGGTCGGACGGCTGCATGGGCAGGAACTACCAGCAGAAATTGCTCCTGCACAGACTCTGGCTCCAAATGACATCACCAGGGCAAGATGGTGCCAGCTGCATCCGGGATATTTTGGCTTCATTTTTGTACAGACGTGTCCATCTTTATATACAGTCTCTGCTTCAAACCAACAAAATATCAACATCAACTGTCGCCAGTATTCTACGTCAAATTGACGTCAGCGTTAGACGTGCTGACATTTAATTTTGCCCACTCAATGTCACAACCTTAAGTCAACCAAATATCAATGTCCAATGACCAACTGGGTCGTCTACGTTCCTGTTTTAAGCAACTTTAGCTACTTTACAGACGTTACTGTTCTCTAATGCATCATAATTTTGTTTGTAATCTATAATTACAAGTAACTAGTAGTTAGCTGATAAAGTAAAAGGAGTAAAAAGTACAAAACTTTACTTTGAGATGTCGTGGAGTAACGCTAGAAGTTATTAGCAAGCTACTATGAAGATAGCTATTATCAGCAGAATGTGCAATATCTATATCTAAAACTATACTCATGATAGATAGATAGATAGAAAGATAGATAGATAATTTCTGGACATAGAAGTCAGACTGACCATTTCTTTCTCATGGAGACAATGGCTCCCAGCTGTAGTGTGTGTGTGTGTGTGTGTGTGTGTGTGTGTGTGTGTGTGTGTGTGTGTGTGTGTTGCATGTGCCGAGGGAGCCTCTTGTCTCCCACTCAGGTCACATCTAAACAACAGGACAGGGTCAAGACCATACAGATTAAACTATTACCATTATGATGTTAGTAGGACTCGAGGGTGGAATCATGACCAGCAGTTATGAATACCAGGTTTCATAGAGAGCAGTTAAAATGACGCGCAGCTGCCAGAGAAGAAAGAGGGAGAGAGCGAGGGGAGGGAGGAGGGGGCTGAGAGGTAGGGGATGTGTGATTCTTTGCCTCCTTACGTGTGTGTGTGTGTGTGTGTGTGTGTGTGTGTGCTTCCAGCATGTGTTCAGTGAATGTGTGTAGGTGTTAGGGGATATTTTGGCTGCAGCAGGGGGATTCAGGCATGAGAGGGGCCTTCGTCATATAATAGGATAATGTTTTATCTCATCGGAAGAAAGGAGGAGGTAATGAGAAGGGGAAGAGAGGCTGATTATTTTCATGAAGCAGATCTGGCATGGTTGTCCACCCACAAAACTTTACAACCTGTTTGACGTGTGTGTACAGTACTCACGCACACATCAGCGTTATGTACACGGGGTAGTATCTGGCCAGGACAGGTTAGGACAGGCAATAGGAACTTATTTTTATTATGTAACATCTATTCACAAAGAGAATTATGTGCTTATCCTTGTGCTACAAGAGACTGCATGTCTGCCAGCGCGTGTGTTTGCTGCCAGTTCCTTTTAATAGAAGTAATTTCAGCTTGTTTAACTGCCTTCGTGACACATTAAAGTGAACATTGACTGTCTGTTTGATCCACTTGGCATGGCTGTGGTGGTACACTGGACAGGCCCTGTATGTGTGTGTGTGTGTGTGTGTGTGAGTGTGTGTGCATCTTACAGGTGAGAGCTGAAAATATTATCCTCTGTGTCAGCTAACCTGGTTATGTATTTTCGAAAGTATGAGCTTTCACTGCACTTCCTTCAGTCACTGGAGAAACTTTTCCCCAACATTTTTTGTCACACCTTAAAATATTTTCAAGCTATGTGACTCTGTTCACAGGTTGTGTTTGGGTTGTCACCAGTCCAACCAAAGGGTGACGGTTCCCAGATTATTCTCAGTTTGTTGCGTGTGGAAACATTTAGCCTCGCATTTTAATCATTTCCCCTGAAATTAAAAACACACACACACATAAAGAGAAAATGTGCATCAAAAAATCATTAAAGGACACAATTTCTGAAGGTGGTGATACATTTTACAGCTACAAAAGTTACCCATTATCACCACAATTGACCTTTCAGTAAGCCCCGCCCCTTTGTGATGGTCCAACGAGCTGTCAGAGTAAACATGTAACCCACACTGTAACTAACTGCACTCCCTGAAGAAATATTATCATATTTTTTGGAGAAATGAAACAGTGATTCCAGAGAGAAGCAGACAGAGGGGTCTACAGTCTGTGTTTGAAGGATATATCCAGGATGTCAAACTGACTCAGCAGCAACAACAGGTTAAAAAGACAAAGATAGTTAGAAGCTAAAGCCCAACTATAGGCTACAGATCACAGTGTAAAAGTGAACCACCACATCACCGCTGATCGACACAGAAGACAATGAATATAAAGGGAAACTTTGCTGATATTGAACCAGCTGTGTGGCATCACAGTGTGTGCAGATGAACAGTGTTTGGACGGGCTTGGCGCTCCAGGGGAAGCAAAACAACATTCATCTGCACACACTGCAATGACACACAGCTGGTTGAATATGAGCAAAGTTTCCCTGCTTCCCTTCACTGGTTCCTGTACAGCAGGGTCGGTCTTTGTTTCACTGTTATAATCATTACAAAGCAAAAGCAGCATGTGTATACATTCAGTAGGCTATATCTTCAGTAGCTAGCTAGCTAACCCTACACTTTCCAGGGTTTGATTTTGGTTTTGGAACAGGGAAGAAACGTATATCTTTTTCCAACCTCTCCAGGTAACGAGTATCATTAATACACGACGTGCCCCAGGCACAACATTTAGCTCCAAATCCACAAAACCAGCCTGAAAATGAAGGAAATCTGAATCGACTGCATTAGAGTCAATGGAGCACAGCTGTGTTGTTGTCGGACCCTGGTCTGAGCCGGCCCGATGCTACGTTATGATTGGCCAGTCTGTATCCAGGGGCGAGACTTAGTGAAGGGTCAATTCTGTTGATAATTTTAAAAAATGAGATGATGACGTCAAAACCAGACACTAGCACAACTTTATTCTTTTCCTTTCTGGAGCATTTTTTTCTATGTTGTATGATTGTTTACCTTGGCTACACACACAGATTAAGACGCCTGGATTTAACAGCACAAACTCTTTCACATTGTTTATCATGGGGCTTGTTATTTTTTATTTATATGGCCAATTCATCTCAAATTTGTTACTGTGAGGAGTTTGTAATTGTTGCAAACCTGCGTGCGTTTGAGCTGTGGGTCGAAACTGGAGGGAAACCCTCACAGAAACTGGAGGAACATGTCACAACATGAGGCTTGATTGCTGAATCAATGTCAGGCGACTTCTACATGTTTAGCTCCTGGCTGTGAACCAAATGTCCCTCAGGGTGGTGATAAATTAGAAAAATGATTCATGCCCTGGTTGCATTAGTGTTCAGGTGAAAGGACAAACCTGGGTGACCAGTTTGAGTTAGTCATGCCTGCTAAACAAATATAAAGAGAACTCATACATGAAGATTTCAGAGAGACCTTTTTCTGCCTTCAGTGATTTTTTAAAATGTATTTTATTTGTATTTTTTGTTCTTCAGACCTTCATTACCCTCTATTTCCTGGAAAACAACGGGTCACTGCTGCTGAGATTTAAAGACTCCCAGCAATAAAACCATCACATTTTTAAAATCCTGACCCTCCACCTCTCTGTAACATAACCACCTCCACTGGTGCATAATTGTGAATAATGTCTGATTTATGTCCTGCCTGAGCATAATGTTTCAATAGAAAGTACATCAAATAATGTCAGATAGTCTCAACAGTCCAGTCTCGCTGGGACTTTAAATTTTGAAGTTTTTCTTCCAAAGAATGAGCAATCAGTAACAAAAAAAAAAACAACTTGACAATGACACTATTGTGTTTTAGAAGTGTGTGTGTTATAGGGGTTTTGTTATGACAGGAGCTAAAGGTTCCCCCGTGAAGATTTACATTGAAACAGAGCAAATTAATTCCTAGAATAACACAAGAGAGCACAGTCAGGTGCTTAAGCTCCAGGTTTAACTCATCAGTACCATTCACATCACTGACAAGTCATTGACCCTGTGCTGTATATCATTTCCCTCCGTCAACAGACTCTCACACTCTCCCATTTATATGTATCTGATGCTTTACACGTTGCAATATCTGATGGCATGTTTCTGATTAATCAGATGAGGAGCTGGAGTGGGCGTACTGTGGCATTTTGTGGTGGGAACACTCTTTCAGGATTAAGCGGAGCCACATGTGGAGCTGTGCCTGAAAAGGTCGAGATCAATTAAACCATTTAACACTTTTCAATCAGGACAACTTGTTACGAAAAATTACAGGCATGCGCATGAATCTCTACAGAAGCAAAAGTGATGGTTTCAAGACAAACTTCACTTTACATATTCCTCAACTGCAGTTTTCCATTTGTTGCCTCAATGCAATGTTGTACAGCAAAAGGGGAACACCACCTAAATTAAGGTTTCCAGTATGTTATTTCCATGCCCTGGGAAAGTTCAGTCAATATTTGTGAACATGAGCTACTCTCTCTCGAAGACAGGAACCAGAGAAGTCTCAAACCTGTGATGTCATAGAATATAAAGACCGGAGCTGCTCCACAGACAATGAATGGGAGTTTGCTGAGTTTGTGGACCTGCTAAATCTTTGTTTTCTTTTTTACTTTCTTTTTGAACATCTTTCCCAGTTCATCGTCTATGGAGCAGCTCCAGACTTTATACCTGAAGACCAGGGGTGGAAATATAGACAGTGCAGGCAGTGTGGTTGCACTGGGGCCCATAGAGATAGTGGTTGGAGGACCCACTCTCTCTGAGAACAGCCCTAATGAGTGACTCAACTTGCCACCTTAGAAATACGCCTGTGTTCAAAGATGGACATGTTAAAATAGAAATGCTGTTATTCGCTATACATGCCCTCAAAAAGGCAAACACATCATCTCAGTGTTTCCTTCTTTGTTTTTTTGTGAAACAATCAGTAGAAAAAAAAAAAATTCATGTTAATTTTACATAAACTATATACACCAGTGGTTCCCAACCGATGGGTCACGGCCCAAAGGTGGGTCCTGGGTCCATTCTGAATGGACCGCAAGTGACTTGCGAACATGTCAAGTTTGTTTTAAACAAACTATATTTTGAAGTATGGTCAATTTCCAGCACAAAACTTTTATTTTGAAGTGCCATTTCCTGCTGTAGAGTGAGTAAATAATGGACAGCTACTTAACAGACAGCAAACTAGCTCAACGACATGGCCAAATGCAAGTATGACGCCGAATTTATTAAACTGTGTGGACCTTGAACTAATGACTGAGGAGATCTCTGGCTGAACCAGTTGGGAACCACTGATATAAACTATAAATAAACTATTTTAAAAATCAATTTAATTAATTATTTCTTATTTTATTTGGTATTTTAGTCATGTACCGATTTGTTGTGATGATTAGTAATATGTATGTTGATGCTGTCCAACATCAAGTCTGTATTTGATCATGTGATGTTACTATAAAATACACAGTAACTGTTTCGAAGCAAAATCTGGCACAAGGGCCCAATATAATAGTGTGTACTGGAGCCCATCCTAACTACTGTACACCACTGCCTGTATCATCACGAATTTGAGTTTTAGTACTCTAGCTGTTGGATTTGGGAGAGAGTTGTTCATGTTTACTTATACTGTCAGACACTTTAAGGTACCAACATATTTATGAGACAGTGGGCTCATGTGCACAGATATGTGAAGGGCCCCACCACGTCTCCTAAATAAGAGCAAGATACACAGACTTTTTGGTGGTTTTGTGGCTTTTTGTAGCTGCTATGCATTGTTTTTTGTTTCTTTGTAGCCATTTAGTGTCTTTTTGTAGATGTTTCTGTCTCTTTGAGGCTATTTTGTGACTCTTCTTGGTCATTTAGTGTCACTTTGTAATCACTTTGTGTCTTTTTGTGGTTAATTTGCACATTTTTCGAGTTAGTTTTTGTTTGTTTCTTCGTGTTTTTTTGAGTGACAGTTTGCAAGTGAAGGCAAGGTGGCCCCCTGACACCCTTGGCCCCTGGGTCTGTACTTGTCTGTTCAGTAATCCATCCATGGGCACCAAATGTATTGTATTGTGTAAAATTATTATTATTTTTTTTCATCTACCTTTACTTACTGGTGTAATTTAGGGTGGAGCAGGGCAGGAGAGAAAAAGCGATCTCTGCGTCATGACCAAAGCAACTGCAGACTGAGGTTCAACATGGAATTAGAAACCAAAATATTTTTGGAAAAACCCAGAGTTATTGCAAAAAGAAACCAGGGACCATGTATGTCCCAATACAACTTATCAAAGACCCAAATCTTCCACAAAACAGGATGAAATATTTCTTTACTCCCTTTAAAAATTCACGCAGAGGACCACATGTAGTCCAGATATGTAATTGGTTATTCTAGTGATTGAGTTTCACATTTACAGCTCACTGTCATGTTGGGCTGAGCTTCCAGTTATAAGACAGTGTGACTAACCGACAGCGACCACATGTGCTTCATCGCCTCTAATCTACAAAACCATAAAACATGTGAGAAGACAAGAGGAAACTATCAGCTGTTTGGTCAGGGAGGCGCTCAGTACAGTCTGATACTTCAGGAGTTAACGGTGTGCAAACAGCTTTGATTAAGTGTGTGCATGTGGACGATAAAATATCCCGCAGACCCTTTTCACAAATCACGATAAGAACTCACAAGAAAAGGGCCTCCACTTCCTCACTTCAAGTGTGAAAGCAAAAGGGTTTTGTTGTATCCTCTTAAGGCCCACGCAGGGTGTCACCCTGAGTGTTTAGCAGGTGCAAAGATATTTGCCTGATATGGAGGGAAGCCTAATGGGTTTGTCCTTTGAACTCATTTTACTCACAGAGGAACTTACCCGGGGAATAACTGCACTGTAGCTTTGGGTGGCTCGCGGCTGTCACAATAGGTTCCTGCAAGAGTCTGAGCAAATAGTTGAATTATTACCAGAATGTTTCATCAGGAACTGTGACTAAGACTGTTATATTGGTTTGTAGGATTTGTCATCTTATTCTTATTAGTCACTGCAGAGTGATGTTCAAACCCCTCGACGGCTGATGCCTCATTGTTATGTTTCACACCAGGAGGCCGACAGTGACAAAGAATTTGAACCTGAAAAAGTAAAGTATTAAAACAGCTTGTGATTGTGAATAAAACAAGACTTCACCCTTCAGAGCAGCAGCTGAAACTGCTTAGGAATATTTTGCCCTCCGCGTCACTGATCAAGTATTTCATTTCAGAATGAGGGATTATGAAATCACTATTTTGCTAAGAGTGTATCTCAGCTGAAGCACTGTTGTGTGTGTGTTCACCCCTTTTGATCTGCTGCATGATCAGTGTTGATTCTGTATTAATTATCAGCTGTCACCTCCACATACTGATGAGATCATAGGGAGAGCAAAATTCACCATGGGTTCGTTGTAATTTCCCCTTTCTGTGAGCCTGAAAATCAGACTGAACTGCAGTTTCCTTCATTGTACAATCTGACATTTACATTGACTTCCATGCTCCAAAGCTTTAATTGACTCGGTTGTTTTTCCAACTGGGGAAACAGTTGTCATTGAGCACAACAACACTGGAGTAAAATTCTCTGAAGAAATCTGAAATGTGATGACATAGAGGTCTAGAACGAAACAACGTAATTGCCATAATAAATGTTGGCACGTCATATTTGTATGTTATCTAGTGAATAGCTTCAAACTTTACGCTGGAACCTTACTTTTGAACAACGCTGTGGTTAATGTTTGGTTAGGTTTAGGAAGGGCTGGGTAATATGACCTCAAATCAACATCATGATTAATTGAACATTTTACCTCGATTACAATAACTGAACGATTATTTTGTTTCTGTTTTTTGCCCTCATAGTTCACTGACAAGCTTGGTACTGTAAATATGCTCAACTGTTGAAGCTGAGATGTGTTTTATCATGAAAGAGTGTGTATCTTATCTTTGTGATTTTTAAAAAATTTGAAGGAAACACACACGGATTAAAGGAGAAGTCCAGTATTTTGCACTTTGAGCCCCATTCCTGGTTGTTTATGATGAAATAGAGTGGTTAAGACCAAAATCTTGACGATTGCTTCTTCTCTGACAATTTGAAAGAATTTGTCTTTCCCCTGCCTGGCTTAACAATGCTGTCTATGGCCATGTGTAAATCTGTCCTAAAACCACCTTAAATGTTGGTTTTCAAAGTCATAAAACTCACCCAGTGGTCAGTGGTGTTCGTTGATGTTCCCACATAAAAATTGTAGCAAACTGTGGTTTCCGTGATGATTTATTTGACATTTTGTCCATGCATTGATTTCCTATAGGAAGCCTCATTGTAATCCACCACCAGAAACAGAAAGGGGGTTGTTTACGACAAGGTTGTAGTCATTGTAGTCTTTTAGCTCAACGAAAGTGCCGGCTCGACAGTGCTGTGTGCGCTCCTCCTCTTCAGAGGAATTCTCCTGCAGTCGCTGACCACACAAAACTTGCCCATTATTACTCACTTGTAAACAACCTTGTCAGTACGATGCCTTTGAACACAATGCCAGCCTTCTTCTTCTGCTTCTTTCTGTGTCCCATTACATTGCAATGGTTTCCTGCCGGTTGATGACACTCACGTAAAGGAGCATTATCACCATCAAGTGGGCTGGAGTGTATAACGCTTCAGGGTCAAACCAACGATCAAGCGGAAGTTTACACACGGGTGTGAGGCAGCTGAAAAAATAGTTTCACAATCGAGATGAATAGAAAACACTAATGGAAATGTTAAAAACTGTTAATTATTTCCATATAATTTTTTGTTAAAAGACACAGGAAGTCACTGGAGAGAGGCTAAAGAGTCGCATGTGACTCCTGATTCGCAGTTTCCCTACCCCTGCCCTACCCTCTGATGACGGTCAGCTCATATCCAATGTCACTTTGGATGCTCTGATTTGATACATATGAAACATACAAATTTAACGTTTCAACGGTTTGCAGAAACAATGCCAGGATTTTCTTCTGGCGACTGGGCTGAGCTAAGATACCATCCTCCCCCTCTCTGTGCATTGTGTACATACAGTATATCCTGTTGCTTTACTCATCAGGTACAGAGCACACGGCCGACTACACGAGCCAGCCTCAAACGAGCAGTGCTCCTGCAACACAATCTGACCCAATGAGTTTTTAGTTTGTGGTGATTTCAACACAAATACAGAAGGAAATACGAACCAGAATATTATCAACTGAAATAATAAAGTTTCTCCATAACATACAGCCTCACTTTGTTTCCCATCACTGAAAGCAGCTTTAACATAGGAAAAAATCCCCTTATTGCTCGCTGTGTGACTGTGTCATGTATATGATGTTTACACTGAGTAGAATATTAAAGGCAGAGACTCAAAATTCATCCTGACATATTTGGCATCTATGAAAACGTTGGGATGTCCAGGAGAATTTAAAATAAACTTCTGTGGGTTTTGAAACAATTACGGAGATGGAGGTTGCTTTTATTGTCTTGGAGTTAAGAAATCACACCCAGCATCAGTTTGTAATGACCGCGCCAACACGAGCTTGTTTAAGGGGTTAAAGTTCAACTAGATTTTGACACAGAAATGTTACCTGTCTCTCAGTGACAGCTCACCGGCTCTGAGCCGTAGTTGGGAACACGCTGGCTTATTAACACTAAGTAGCTTGGCTTGTTATTAGCTAACTAGCTTCTAGCGGAAGCTTCTAGCAGAGGGAAAGATGGCGAGGCGTTCAGGTACCATTACGAACAACAGCTTTATTACAGTCTGGTCATGGCCTATAAAAGCCTTTTTAATGGATGCTGTTTTAATGGGATTAAGTTAAAAGATATGAACATTTTCCTAGATAGTAAGGCTTTCATCAGTTGTGCATACTTATGGCCTGAGGCAGAGCTTAGGTCTTACAACTAAGTCTCAGATCTTTGCACTCAAGTCCCAAGACAACTAAGGCAAGTCCGAAGACTGACAAGTCCAAAGACCAGGTTCCAAGTCTTGCTCATTGAGTTCTGAGTCCTAAATAAGTCATCATCATCCAATGTCATGCCGTTTGAACACCAGAGCACCCAGAGGAAACTGTTGCTGCTCACAATCGTATTTTCTTTGCCGCATCAGAGATAAATCAGCTTCTTATTTGGAGATGACTAAATTCTGATCTGTTTCTCCTTAACCTCCCCTCAGGAGAAATAAGGAGCAAATGAATGAATCAGCAGGAGTTATTTTGCTATGCTTATAAACTTCTCAGAGGTTTCTCAACTCTGATAAAATACAGAACTGGGACTTGAACGTGATCCCTGAGACAATTCTGAAATTGTGCAGGCTCATTTATAAGCCAATGAAGTTTTCTTTTATTTCTTACTGTTATTTCAAGAGCTGAATATTTCGGACAAATACAGATTACTGCAGTGAGAGAGGACTAAGAGCATTTTAAGATCTTAAATAAGGATCAGACTCAAGAGGAAGGGTATTTTTCAGGGATTGACTTTAAGAAGTATGAGAGAATGGTCAAAATCTCATATTGATGTTATACCGAGCTCAGACAAAGAAGAGATCTTATTTTGATTTTCCTTTCCTCTCTGCAATAATATATTAAATTTACAAAAATTCTGAATGCTCTTTAAAAGTTTTATTTGTTAAAACAAGTTTGTGAGAAAGTAACATAAGGTAAGGTGAGGTAAAACTTTAATGTCCCCGAGGCTCAGATGACCAAACCAACAAACGATATTAACAGAAAGAACGGACTCAATAAAAGCAGAATAGAACAATTTCATGATTGTCCTATCGATTCTCCTCAGCTTCCTTAAAAAGAATAGGCGTTGGTTTGCCTTCCTACACATCAAAACATATCAAAATTCAACTTGTCATCTACAACAGAGCCCAAATACTTACAGTATACTGCTGCCTCCTGCTCCTCCTCGATCACACAAGGAGCAGGAAGGCAGGGCCTCCTCTGAAAATCAGTACACATCTGATTGATCTCAGACACATTAATGTGGAGGAAAGACTGGTCACACCAATTGACAAATTCATCCAGCACTGATCTATGAAGAAGACTTACAATGACAGAGTCGTCTGCGTAACTGAGGACACATCTTGACGCATGATTACTCTGACATTCATTTGTGTATAAACAAAATAAAAGAGTAGAAAAACATATCCCTGAGGGGATCCAGTGGAAGACAAGCAGGTACTGGACAGTGTCCTGTTAACCTGAACCCTCTGAGAACTGTTGGTAACATTGGCGTGCTATTAGCCTTAACTTACTGTTCTTTGTGCAACTTCAGATGTCGAACAAAGCTGGAAGTTGTTGCATCTCCAGCTGTATTTGTTTTATGTGGATGACGACGTAAAAGTTTCCGAACACGAGCAAAATTATCTTCTGTATCATTTCTGTATCAGTAACACAACGTCAGTTCTTCGTGGTTCTCTCCTGTAACGTGACTGGATGTTGTTGGATTGGTTTAGAGTGGATCATCGGGGGAATTAAACATTGATTTGCTTGGAATGAAAAGAGTTGAGGTTAGCTGACACAGGAAATGAAGGGAAATGAAGTGATTTGTGGCACTCTTTTTAAATAACATATTTTTAAATCTTTGGGGGGAAGATATCAAGTATTTTCAAGTCAAGTGAAGTCAAGATATTGGTGTTGAGGTCCAAGTTGCAAATCAGTTTTTATTTTGTCAAGTCTAAAGTCATCATATTTGTCCAAGTTGAGTCCAAGTCATGCAACTTGAGTCCTCACCTTTGCAGTTTGATGTGGGCAGGAGGCGGCAGAGACTGAACTGCCAACTCTGTAAATAGCGATAAAACCTGCTGAGCCATAGCCGCCCAAAATGTCAGATGGCGCTCAGGGTGAGCGTGCAGTGTTTGTCCTCAAAGCAACTCCCCTATAGCTGCACCAGAGAACAAATGTACCTGTATTAGCAGCCACCATGTCGCTCTCATATTTGATTTCAAACCTCGAACATTGTCTAACCACTGAGCGGTTCACCTGAGGCTACATTTTTGAAAACGAACGTAGCGTCTTGGAGTGAAACCCTCCTCAACTTCTGATATTATCTTTTTAACTTTTTGATAGCATGTCAGCTGTTCTGGTATCTCTTCAATCTCTGATAACAACATGTTCTATTCTGAGAATATTGGGAATGGTTGACTTTGGACTATGTTGACTGTGCGTGTGTGAGTGTGTGTGTGTGTGTGTGTGTCTATCCGGGCTCCCCGTAGTCCTTCTATTGGTCTTCTGAGTGGGTGGTCTGTTCCAAGAGAGGAGCACTGGAAACATTATACCTACATACACACACACACAAACACACACACACACAAAGGGAAACTGGGAATCACACCAACGCAGCACAGCAGAGGGTGGAGCAGGCAGGAGCCTTCTTCCAGATGTGTGACATTAATTTAGTTGATCCAAAACATGAACCGGTAGCTCCCACTCACTCATCACCACTGTGTGCGTGTTTGTGAGTGTGTGTATGTGTATGTGTGTGTGTGTGGGGAACATTCATCCTAACTTTTTAATATTCTCACACTCGGAAATACACCTGCAAGTCGACACTTTCATATATTCCGTATAATTGTGGAAGACTTGGCAAGAGGGGAATCGAGATAAGGAAAGAAAGAGGAGACGGCTGAAATGAAAATTCCCCCTTTTGAGTTTTAGGTGGAGGCAAAGATGGAGCACGGAGGACTAAAGGGAGACGAGGTGTGCGATTTAAAAGAAGGGGAAAAAGATGAGGAGCGGAGCAGGTTATGAGAACAGTCTCCACTCTGACCCATGGAGCTGCGCCCCTGGACTTTCATACAATACTTTCCACCGGGGAGGAGAGGGGGGATACGGTGCATGGAAAGACAAAGAGAGGGAGAGAAAATGAAATTAAATAAGAAGAGCGGAGGAGGAGAGCGAGAGGAGATGTAGGAGGACGGAAGTGGTTGATTGGTTCCCCCCAGAGATTCTTTTGTTTAGATTGTTCTGCATTTCACTTCTTTCACTCTCTCCCCTCCACCTCCCTCTTCTCTGACATCTGAGGTAGATTACAACACAGACCCGGGGTCACATTTATGACTTAAATCAAGAACATATGGTGTGTGTGTGCGCGCGTTTGTACGTCCATTGCAATGCAGTGGGATTCCCCTCTGGTCCCTGAGTGGTGGTCAAATTTATTTTCTTGTCCATTGTCTCTTGCTGGGACATCAAAGGACTATTGTTTGTTGACCAGCAAGGGTGCTCCAGGTTACTCGCAGGTCCCGGACGAGAACACTTCGCCTCTCCTCCACATCTTATCTCCCTTTGCTGAAACTTTTAGGCATGTCTTCGCAGAAAATCCCAGACACAGAGGATCAGCACTTCCGCAGAAACATGTTTAAGATTTTAAGAGATTAAAGTGGTTATGTCTCATTTGTTTCATTTAGCCCCTGACGAGGCTTGTTTTAATGCACCACACACTCTCTATCTGCGCAGCATGGCTTACTCTTCAAAAAATTTCCTTTAATAAAAACCTCATGGCCAGAAAACTAAATGTACCACATACTTTGCCACAGCTGAGCCCTGAAATTCCCTCATTGTTTGCAGGTAAAAGAAGAAATCTCCACATAAATTTCAGCACAAGAGCCCGTCTGTAAAAGTGTCAGTTGACTTTATTAGGATCGGTTTCACTCAGTTGAAGAAAAAACAACTTTTGTCTTTGGAACGTTTACCTAGGAAGAAAACAAATCTACAAAATAAGTTGTTGGAAGGACAATATATAAAACAATGGCATCAAAATATCTTTGACAAGAAAACAAAACCAAAGGAAAAACAAAAAAAAGGCTCAAATATTTTTTGGATGCAGGGCGTTTTCCTCTTTTTGCCCTATTGTTTACAAAATAATAACAAAAGAGGAAAAAAACAAAACAAAAAAAAATCAATAGTTATTTACAGTGCATATATTTACATTAAGGCATTTTTGCTGGGGAGAAAGACGGTTGATCTGATACAACCCCCACTTCTACACAATCAAATAAATAGTCAGATTTACCATGATACATTACAGTGCTATATTATCTTTATGCTACCTGCAGTGAATGAACAAATACAGTTATAGGCGCAGGCTCAATCACACCATCAAAGTGGACACTCAAGTGTACGTTAAAGGACAGGTTCACATTCTTTCAAGTCTGAATTAAAACAAGTCACTCATGTTCATACGTAGGGTAAGATGGGGGAAAACACTCCCTTAAGAACAGAGTCAATTTACTGTGTGTGTGCAGGATGATGATCCTGTTTGGAGAAATATATCGGAGCTGCCAATTTTGTTGTAACAGCACAAAAATGAAAACCTTGTAAAGGGGCATCAGAAAAACGGTATGTTTTTGCAAATCACAGATGTTATATTTGCACATTATTTTATAGCAGATGTATAACACCCAGGTTCCTTGGCTAAAATGCTGCCGGGAAATGAGCGATGTGCCACTAGAGATACCCAGATTTGGTGCCTCAAAACCAGCTGGAAACGCCGCAGAGTGTCGCCAAAAACAGCTGGTGGTGTTGTTCAGATTAAATACCTGAATTCACTAGAGGATTGTTGCTCAAACTGCGGCCCGTAGGCCAGTGGCGACCTTTGGAAACATTTTCTACGGCCCCTGAACGTGACATGAAATGTTTGCATTACACTTTAATCATTTGCTTTCAGTTTGAATGGTTTCATTTTTAATAGCGAACGTTTAACGCATCAACGATTAATTGATTTAGTTGTCAACTATTAAAATAGTGGCCAGCTAATTTAATAGATTAATCTTTTAAAGTCATTTTTTTCTTTTTTCTTTGAGAAAAAAGTTTAATTTCTCTGACTCCAGCTTCTTAAATGTGAATATTTTCTGTATTTTTTTACTCCTCTACGACAGTAAGCTGAATATTTGTGGGCATCTTGGGCTTTGGGAAACACTGATTGACATTAATCTTCATTTTATGAAATTTTATAGACCAAACAACTAATCGATCAATCAAGAAAATAAACGAGAAAGTATGAGAATATGGTCAAAATCTCACATTGATGTTACATTGAGCTCCGTTATGTCTTAAAGAAATAGGCCGGACAAAGAATATTTTGAATTTTAAATTGGCATAAATTCTAAATGTGCTTTAAAGTTTTCTTTGTTGAAACAAGTTTGTGAAAAAGTAACTGATAAGCTAACGTTAGCTGGCTATGCTAATATTAGCCTTAACTTACTGTTCTTTGTGCATTAATCGACATTGAAAATTGTAGTTAGTTGCAGCCCTAACAAGCGTCTGTCAGGTCAGGGATGACAAAATGTGGAAGGCTACTGGTTACATGGCAACTGGTGGCACCTCGATGTTTAGGGGGAATTATATTCTGTCATCAGTGCTAATGCTGTTAGCTTAAGTTAGCGATTTTAGTGGAGAACTCACAGATGAGCTTGTTCTGTGCAGCCTGGCTCCCTAAATTGACCCAAGTCATAAAAACTTTGAGCACCCTGCACTAGAGCATCAAGTAATTCATGTGTTGAGAGTCGATTTGGCACAATCTGTTGGTCAGGAGAGGAATTAAGGAGGGAATCTTCTTCCATCTTACCCCACATTAGAGTTTTGATTGATGCAAATGTACCTCTCGTCCTACTGAGATCTGTTTTTAGAGCGATTTCACTGCAAGTGATGAGGGTCAAAATCCTCTTGAGCTCTTGAGGAACACTTGAAGCAACCAAGAACTCTTCAAATGAACATGTTTTATAAAATACTTGAAAAAATGAGAACTTATCCTTGAACAGAACATAACGTCCGTGTTCGATTGACTGATGGAGCCGAATCGCAAGTTAGTTGTGTACAGAGTGAGAGCATGAAAACCCTCAGAGGAAGGACCGACTGTCATTTTGAAATAAAAAAGAGGATGTCCGTGAAGTGGCCTGAGCCGAGCTGTTAAATCACAATGGATGATGGGTAAACCTTGTAATTTAAAAAAAAATTTTTTTCTCCTAGATATTTCAATAGATTAAGAAATAACAAAACAGCACCATGTGTGTTTAAAAGGACTGTCTACGTTGATCACAGCTCTGCTACCACTGAGCAACAACACATAAATCAGAGAAGGAGGCACTTAATAAGGTGTTGATGATGAAAATGATACTTTGGTTAAAACATTTTAAAGAAGTAAAAATAAAATACAGGCTGGATGAGACAGTGTACAGTAATTGGATTTTAAAGACGCTTAGTTCAAGCTTGTGCATCAAATACAGTCAATTCTGTTTTAACTGAATGAATTCTGGGATCTGTCTCCGGGTTCTGCTTACACTTCTCGGGTTGGAAAAGACAACATGAATAATTCATCACCTAATTGCTGCTCTTTAGCAACCATCCACCTTCCTCCGTTCCTCCGTCGTCCTCAGATCTCCTCTCTCTAAAAACAAAAATCTTTCTATCGCTGCATCTCCACCCCTCCCTCGTTTTTTCCTGCACTATCTTCCTTCTCTCCAGAGTATAAATGCCTTCAATTTTTAATATCTGAACAGCGATGATTTGTGTGGCGTTCACAGAGATTCAGTCCAGTGGTGATAGTGATCGTTCCAGTGGTGAATGAGATGCATGAGCCGAAAAGGCTCAGACGTAGATTACCAATTCTAGTGCAAACCCAAGGATTTGGTAAAAAATAAAATAAAAATCAAACCTGGATATTCCAGTTATATGAACAAACTAACAAACCAAGGAGTAAACAATAATTTGGCTTGACTAGTTTTGCAAACAAAAGCTTCTCCTTTGTAAAAAAAAAAAAAAAAGATGAAGCCAGGTCTATGTTAGGACAGAGACAAAAGATGTACAAGTTTTGAGTGGTAAGTGCTTTCATTCCAGTCACACAAAAGAGTCCAAATGGACTGGAGACACGTTTTGGAGCTACCATTTTTCTTTTTGTTATTATTTTTCTTCTTTGTATTCATCCAAAGAAATCTATACTTGGAGGTTACAGGACCAGAAGCTTCACCTGGCCGTTATGTTTCTACTTTACAACCTCCGAATCGTCCCACTCTGGGTTAAGAGCAACACATTTGTTAGGCTATCGCAGCGTCTCAGCACAGGATAGCAGCACCAGGAGCAGCTGTGGTGTCATCAGGCAGCTTGTAACGTTGTTGTGGGAGATGGAGTGAGTGCGTCATGTGTGTCAAGATAGTGCTTGTGTAGTTTGTAGTGTGTGTGTGTTTGTGTGTGTGTGAGTGTGTGCAAATGCTGCTAGTTCTGGTGTCTCTTCATGTGCAGGGCGAGATGGTCGGATCGGGAGAAGGAGCGCGAGCAGACGGCGCACTGGAAGGGTTTGGCGCCCGTGTGCTTCCGGAAATGACGCGTCAGCTCATCGGAACGAGCGAAACGCCAGTCGCAGCTGTCCCACGTGCACCTGTACGGCTTCTCACCTGCAGGATGGGAGAAAAGAGAGTCTGAATGAGTGCAGCTGCTCTCTGGAAAAAACAAACAGTAGCACCGCTGCATTTCCTGCTTGATCACATGATCTCCAGCACTCTATAAAACAGCAGAGATGTGTCAATGTGTGATTGTAAGAACTGATGACGCAAATTATTTTTAAAACTGACGCGAATTCCCAGCGTTGCGTGATTCACACAGTTGGGTGGAGGAACTGGGAAAACAGGCTTTACAAAAAAATCCAGTTACAGTCATAACGCTGTCACAGGCATTCATCAGGCACACACGCTGCACAAGTTTCCCACGGCCGACTCGTCTGCATTGTCTGCCTTTGCCTCTGTGCAATTCTCTTTGACAGATGTAGTCTGTCTCTGTCACTCTGTCATTCCAATAATGTTCAGCCGCAGCCACAGGCACTTTGTGAAAACTAGTGTGACCTGTCTCCTGCAGCCCCGGCTCCATCTCAGGCCCGACCGTCCACCCTGCGACGCACAGCCGCCACCGTGGTCCAGTGGCCCAAAGGTGGGATTAAAGGATTTGTTCACCTAGCAGTATCTACCCATGCAGATAATTTGGGTTTTATTAGTGCAGGTTTTGAGATATCTGCCTCTGACATTTCTGCCGACACCCAAACACAACGCAGGTGAATTTCATCGGTGACATTAAGAGAATTAAACAACCTGAGCACGTAACACCTAACAGACAAGACTTCACAGGAAGCACAGCTATGTTGGCATTTCTGCATGCTCTGTGTATTTAGCTCTGTGTGGTAGCAATAGACGCTTAAAGGGTGGTTACATTATTTTTGTTTTCTTTTGTAAGTTTTAACATCTTTCTGCAGCTTCCCATTATTGTTCCTTATGTATTAACGTAAATGTGAAGATTAAAATGTTGGGCGAAGTACGTATGGTTTAACTTAAAAATGCTATTTTCCCAATCCCTTTGAAAACGTTTTCCCACTGTAGGTTTCAGCATGATTATGGTGCTCAAATAAACAAGCCTTCTTTCAGAACTGAATGTTAAGAGTCTTCTGAATTAGCTCTATTCTTCTAGCCTCCTAACGTCCCCATGTGCCTGTGCCCTCCGTAGCATTGCGTTTTAACCCAGACCTAATGTTGCAAGTGCCTGTGGGACCTTTTCTTTTAGCCTGTTAACACATTTTTTTTAATTTGTTTTATTCTTTAAGCATTCTTTTACTCTGTTTATGCACGTTTAACGCTCGCACTGAACCCTAACCTGGCCTCAACAGTCCCCATGTGCCCGTTCCCTCCATAGTGCTCATGTAGAGCGCTGCATTTTAACCCAAACCCCCTCAAACCAGCACAGAAGCTAGGAATGCACTGCTGTAGATGCAACGTCAGCACAGATCTGAAAGTCACACACAAACACAACAAACTAACCGATCGAGGAAGTAGAAGACCAGCAACTCTGGTCTGACGGCAAGGTAAAGGAGGGATTTGTACCTCATACAACCCTGCTTCAGAAAATCTAAACTAACCCACAGTGTTCTAACATACGTCAGTGCTTTTTGCTAACGGGTGAGTGGGTGTTTTAATTTGAAAAACCTGCATAAGAAAGCAGATGGAGTCGACCTTTTAAGAAATATGGCCAGTTTTGTGAGGAACTTGAATCTTGCCTTGTTATATTGCCCCCTTTTCTTCCTCTGTCTTTGGTTTGTCTCCTTTCTTTTGGTCCCTTTTTATTTGCATTTAAAAGGTTATGCTGACATAATCTCTTATTCAAGTTTACAAATGTGTGCTTCTCTGTGTAACTGATTAAAGAGTGACTTAAAAGAGAGCCACTGTGCTGTAAGAGCAAACTACAATGAGATCTAATGGGAACTGTGCCGTCTGTTTATCCTTCTTTTTAACATCTATTTTACATATTTCTAATAACCAAGAACAGGGTGAGATGGACGACAAACTTCGCCATGAACAGTTTCCACTGGAGCTACTTCTGAAAATTGTTTTGTGCTCTGTGGCTTATTCAAACTAATAAGACACCAGTTCAGGAAAAAAATAGTTTAACAGCCTAAATGTCATTTTTCAAAGCTCTTTGCGCCATTAACGTAATTTCATTCAGCTCCATTACACTGGGGCAGAAGCAGAAATTTAAAACGTACATCTCAAAAGCTGGGCAAATAAAATCTAAAACGATCTGCATATTGAATACCACCAGAGGTAAGTAAAAAATATAGGATTATTTTCCATTTGGGTGAACTAGCCCTTTAAACAAGCACAGCGAGCTCTGCAGCATCGCTAAAACAACAGCCGTAATCCCGTTACGAAATTAACCACATCGTCACCAAACTTAATAACACACACACCTGAAACTAAACACAATGAGGAGAGACAAAGAAAAGACAGGAAAAAAAAAGAGTGAACTGGGAGGAGTGCTCACTTCTCGCAAACACATGTACCCACGCACACACACAGAGACACACAGACAGACACACAAACAATCAGGGTAATGGATGTTGATGGAGATTAGAGTGGGAACTCCCACGGGGACCCAAACGCATTAGGAATCATCTCATACAGATTACTGACAGGTGTGTGCGGACGTGTGTCTGTGTGTGTGTGTGTGTATGAGTGCGTAAGTGTGCATTCAAGCAGCTGAATAAGAGACGTAGAATGAGTAACGGACAAAGATAGAAATGGGGAGGGAGGGTTGAAGGTGGGAGGATGGCACAAAGCAGAGGAGAGGATGATTAGATGAATGAAAGTGATAGAAAAAAAAACGGGGAGAAAATAACTTAGCGAGACTGACAAAAGCAGAGAGGATAGGAAGTTGCTGCTACATCCCTCTTTACGTGTCGTGTCCTCATCTTGTGGTCTATAATAACTGCAATAACCACAATCAGCCTGCAGCATGAATGACGCCAGATCTAATTGTCGTGTCATGTTCCCAAAACTGAAATGCGAGGCACGCACACCCACAGCGATGTTCTGAACAAGCAGTTCAGATTCATAAGGGGAACAAAACTGTGGATCGTAAAAGTGGTAAAGAGTGAGTTTTGTGTGTATCCAGATGAGAGAGGAATGCGTAGATATCAACAGAAGCTTTGTTTTGTTAGCTGGAGCGAGGCGGGGCCCAACACCTAAGCGCTTGTTTGTTGACTTTGCTCATCCAAAACTAATAGTTCAAATCTAAATGTGAGAGAGGGAGACAGATTGAAAGAAAAGGAAGTAAAGAAAAGAATCTGAAGTGCACACAGTGATGGCTGAAGTGGAGATATCAGGAACAAGACGATCTAAGATATTTTTGTATCCCCCGCAGACGGATCTGGTATATATTTATAGTGGCGAACAAGCCGCACAGGCACATTAAAGCATTTAAACGTCGATGTCTGAACAGGCACGGGGATCCTGGGAGAGATGGCACCGTACGTCTCGCGCTGACCACATAGTCTTAGAGTCATCCCCTGGCAGAAGTGTGTCACTTCCACCTGTTTTGATGGAATAGTATATTGGGCAGAGGATGGGAATGGGGTAGGATACTTTTACACACACATGCCAGGAACACAACACTCTGCCTAGCAACACGGTGCCAGTGCAGATACCGAAATACGAGTCGTGTGTGGGCAGCGACTTTTTTTTTTTTTTTTTGGACGGGTCCCTGTTTTAAAAAAGCTGCATTAATTAGAGGAATGTCTTACCCGTGTGAGTCCTGAGGTGGGCTTTCAGATGGGACGACTTGGTGTAGACCTTCTTGCAGCCTGACGACAGACAGGGAGATAAACACAAACAGAGGAGTTAATCCAAATCATTCATGCGTCAGATATGTATTCACCCAATAAACTGAGCTGTGGTATGCCAGAAATGTGAACTAATGAAGAGCAGAGGCAGTTTGGAATGAGATATAGTAAATGTTTTGCAAAAAGTACATGTGACTGCGTTAAAGAGTGGCTCCCACAGTCCTGCTTGGTTTTGAAACTGTTGAGATTTGGTGTATTTACAAGAACTGAATCGCACAGACAACTTCTGTTCACTGCACCTGTTAGGTTGACATTAAAATTAAGATATTTTAAGATCAGGATTATGTGATTTTTTTGCACATTATGTTATAAACAAACTCTTGAGTACACTGTCAAAAAGGTCATTCTTATTTTGAATGATTCAGAAAGATATCCCTCAGATTTATTCAGGCTTTAAATAAGGAAATGATACTATTTCATTAACAGCTGCAGCAGTGTGACTAACACACACATGGGTAAAGTGTGGATGCGTCCTTATGTGGTTGTGATGGATCTGCTCCATGTGACTCTAAAGAAGTTAGACGTGTGGTAACACGCTGCAGGAGGCTCCGCTTAAGCCTATTTTACACGCTGCCACAGGCTAGTTGACATTACATGTCCTACAAGTAGCTGCACATCGTACAACTGCAATCAGAGCCAACAATCTTAAGTGTGACGGTGTGCAAAAGATGTGTTGGGGAAAAAAAAAAAAAAGATCAAATGACTCGAGGAGAGCGTCTATCTAATTAACACACACCCACGCACAAACGCACAGGTTCATTCCACAGTCATACCAGCGATGACTTTAAAGCCACAACAATGTGTGAGAGCTCACGGCTGACAGTGCCCGAGTCGTTTGAGGTGAGATGATACATGCAATGTAGTTTTTAACGCAGACAGTTAATTGAAAGGCAGTGATTTATGTGTTTCATTGCCAACATATTTTAATTCCAGTGCAGCACCAGCTCTGCTGCGGCTGTAGTACAAACCGTGACTCACAGGCCTGGGAAAGTCATTCCTTACACAACATATAATTTTTAAAAAATGCAGGGGCGTCTTAAAATAAAGCTGGTTGTCTTGAGGCTGACCTTTGTAAGTGACCAGATATTTACCTGACCACAGTGTCGCACACACACCAGTGACAAGGATCGGCACATGCAGTGTGTACCTGTGTTATTGTTCTAACCTGGGTAATCACAGTGGTGGATCCGTCGTTTCTCCAAGTCCGGGTTGTTCCTCCGGTTGTAGCGGGCAGGCACGGTGGTCTGAGCTGGGGTTGGGGCTGGGGTTGTCGCAGGTGCTTGGGGAAGGCCTGCAGCTTGGCCTGGGACTGGCGTGGGACCTGTAGTGAGGGGCAGAGCTAAGCTGCCCGGTCCCGGGCCGGGGCCGAGTCCAGGGGTGCCACCTGCCAACTTGGAGGCGATGGTGGCTGCGTATGAGGGCGGAGGGGACATGGTGTGGAGCAGCTCCTTCTGTCTGTCGGGGCTGCCGGGCTCCGAGCTCGGCGGAGAGGGCGGCAGGTAGGGCACCTGCTGCTGGAGGAAATGGGGATGCGCCTGAGCATGAGGATGTGTGTACGCGCCGCCACCCAGGCCGCAGTAGGCAGGCTTTGCAGTCTGCTCTTGTTGAGATGCAGAAGAAGCTACGGGCAAGTCATGGAAAGGCGTGTGGATTGTGGAAGTGGAAGTGTGTTGTATTTGCTGCTGCTGATGATGATGATGCTGATGCTGAGCCTCCATACCATTGCCGTGGTGATGGTCCAAGCCGGAGTTTAGCAGCTGAAACAGCGAGCCGCCGTTGTCGTGATGGTGGAGAGCATCAAACTGCGATGACATTTCCTGTTTGATGAACACCTCTGGCACTGTATCGCCACCAGCGGCTGCCCCCTGACTGGTTAAAAACACTGGTGAAGTCCGGTAACCCTGTTAACGTCATGTTTATGGCTGAGGTTTCCATGGCGATGCTGCCGGGGCCATGCCCAGATGTACTGCAGCTACTAGTGGGCGTCGTGTTGGGGCAGTGCATTTGTACGTTGGGGGAGAAACACGGGGAGACCTGATTCTGTCTTGATTTGGGTGAGACCTGTGGGGTTCTGGTGCTGAGGGGGCCGCACCTGCTGACACAAGCCCATCCTCACGTAGGCAGCGTCGGGGAGGTAAAGATTCATGTTGAGGGTGTAGGGCGCCCCGGTGTGATCGCCGGTGAAGAACTGATCCAGCGTGCTGTCTCTCTGTGACTTCTGCTGAGCTTGAGGAGGAAGAGACTGAGGGGAGAGATACCTGTCCATCTCGCACTTCGCCTGTCGATAAAAACACAAACAAAAGTCTGGTTCAGAAACACTTCACGCTCTTAAAGTTAACATAACGTATCCAGCTCGGACCTGCTCCTCGTGAGCCACCACCGAAGCTATTCTGAGGCGCTATTCTGAGAAGACAAAGGTTTGATAGGACAGTCACCGCTGAAACATTTATCAAGTAGTCATCAATAGGCAGTTGCCACATTCCCTCTCTGGCTGCAAGGCTGAACTCAGAAACCCGCCAGCTGCGAGGCCAACAGTTGAGGATCAGGCCATGGAAATCAGATCTCTCATATAAAACATGAGGAAATCTGCACAACTGCAGTTATGATAACAGAATACAGAAGCAGCCGATGTTTGATCACACTGGCATCACAAGTGAGCAACTTGGCGGCAAACAAATGCCTTGTTCATGTTTTTTTGCTTTTTGGCCTAATTCCTGTGAATGTGAAGGCGGGTGTAAAAGTTAGAGAAGCCCTGCAGCAGAGGATGAAACAGCAACATGAAAGGGAATGGGGAAACACCCATGCCTCCCTGTCCGCTGCAGCAGCAGCAGCAGCAGCAGCAGTCTGGGGATGGGCTGCTATTTCTAG
The DNA here is from genome assembly GCA_019142605.1 of Cephalopholis sonnerati. Lineage (NCBI taxonomy): Eukaryota > Metazoa > Chordata > Actinopteri > Perciformes > Serranidae > Cephalopholis > Cephalopholis sonnerati. The sequence continues at coordinate 15,572,019 of JAGQAX010000018.1, read as the reverse complement.
GCTCCTGATCCTACCAGCTGTTATCCTCTGCTGCACAAGTTTCCTGCTAACTGGGGGACAGAGTTGCCGGGAGCTTTCTGTCCGAAGCTGGAGTCAGTTGTTGTCAGCGTGGTATGATGGTGAGGGGGGGGGGAGGAGAGGAGAGGAGACCAACAACTGGTGGCCAACTGGCTGGCATAGAAAACATGCGGTGAATGCGTTTGCAGGCGGAGCAGCTCGGCTTCAGGTCCAGCTGGTTGCAGCCTGCTCGCTTATTACGCAAATAGTGCAAAACTAAGTGGCGATCATCACGCAGCTAGGCCCATTGAAAACTGGAGGCCAGTTAAAAAAACAACAACCTGGATCTTACAACCGATCTGCCACGCCCATTCAATGAAACACATCACTAATGTGTAAAGTCGGGTTGATTTTGAAGCGCTTTACCTGCGTGTAGTCGTTGTGCCCAGCCTTGTCTGCGTCCGTGATCTTGCAGTCCAAGCCGAACAACGCCGAGTCCTCCAGGGGGAATCCAGCGGGCAGAGTCGCCTTCTGCAGCGGATAGAAGGGATCCTCCTGCCCGCCGCCGCTCATCGTGAGTGTCGCGGCCATGAAGCTCCGACGCAGCACCGCAAAATGATCGCCCGTCCAAACAGGGAGGATGCTACAGAGGAGGTGATAGGAGTGGAGCCGACGAGGTGTAACAGTGGAGTTATAAACGCGTGCCTGTCTGCTACATCTCCTTCCACTTGTTTCATCCCCTCCACCGGCCCACAGACAGTTTTCTATCTCCTGCTGTAGGGCGGGGCGGCCCAGTGTAAATACAGCTCATGCACCTCCCACTAAACCTTTAAAAAAACCTTTGATCATTCATTCACCGGCCACCGCCCTACACTCCATCTACATACACTGACAACAGTGTCGTCAAGTGTGCACAGGACCAGCCAGACCGCACACACATCCAGGAAGGAGCTGAAGGTTAAGCTCACCTAAACCACACATTTTAAACTATTTGTGTTGTTGTGATTCTTAATTTCCTCCATAAAAACACACATATTTAAAATATATCCCCATAGAGAGATTTTAAAGGATCTATAATCAAATCCTTAATATGTTTATATAGCTATATTTGCCACTACATATAGCTGCACACCTCCTTCTGTAATGTAAACCCTTAAAGGCATATTGCAGTAATTTATGTGGCTTTCATGAAGCTGGGAGAAACACATTAAACAAGAATGGGCAAAATCTGAGCAGCAGTAAAGATTCAATGGCAAGCGAGTTTTCCAAAGCCTCCTATATGCTTCTGACACAGTCACTTTACCTGTATGTACTTTTACAGCCTTAAAAAAACTGTTTACACCTCTGCATATACACATTGTGTACTCCTACATATGCATATATATTTACTACATTCCTGCTTACATTCAGGATAGATAGATAGAAACTACAAAGTTTGTCATTGTTCTTTGTTTGTCAAGCTCTTTTTTACTTCGCACTGAGGAGGTTGCACTCAATTTCACTGTGCACGTACAATGACAATAAAGACTAGCTGTTCTAGTTTTATTTTTCTGATGTCTGATCATAACTAGTTTTATGATCCTGTAAAAAGGGGGTTTGACGATGTGATTGACAGCTGTGTGTGTCAATTGGTGTGCTAGCGATTGGTCGGACGGCTGCACGGGCAGGAAGTACCGCAGAGATCGCTGCTAAGCAGGCTCTGGCTCCAAATGACCTCACCGGGGCAAGATGGTGCCAGCTGCAGCCGGGATATTTTGGCTTCATTTTTGTACAGACGTGTCCATCTTTATATACAGTGTATGCTTCAAACCAACAAAATATCAACATCATCTGTCGCCAATATTCTATGTCAAATTGACGTTGGTGTTAGACGTTGTCCTGGCGTTAAACTTTGCCCACTTGATGTCACAAACTAAAGTCAACAAAATATCTACGTTTAACGAACTGCTGCGTCGTCTAGATTTCAGTTTTAAGCAATTCTTACTCTACACACTTTACATTCATTTTCCATAACCGCTTATCCTGTTGGGAGTCATGGGGGGTGGAGCCTATCCCAGCCGACACTGGGCGAAAGGTGGGGTACACCCTGGACAGGTCGCCTGACTATCACAGGGCTGACACATAGAGACAGACAACCATTCACACCTAAGGACAATTTAGAGTCACCAATTAACTTGCATGTCTTTGGACTGTGGGAGGAAGCTGGAGTACCCAAAGAAAACCCACGCTGACACGGGAAGAGCATGCAAACTCCACAGAGAACTATTTGTATGTAATCTGTAATCACAAGTAGCTAGTGGCTGCTTGATAAAGTAAAAGGAGTAAAAGGTTCAGGGGTGTGGAAGCCATTTTAGTTCATGCGTCACATACAGCCTAAGGGGGCTGATAAAATCATTACATAATAACATATAACCAGTTAAACCAATTCACTTTTTTACCAGCCTGCCACAGTGGCTGGTGGATTCTAAACTCTACTAGCCATTCAACAGATAACCATTGGCTGGTGAGTGAAGCAAATGTCGCAGCCACTTGCATATTTTACTAGCATTTGGCTGTTGGCTCCAACTTGTTCCCTTTTAAGCACATTCTGAGAACATTCATCCATTTACCATAAAGGATGAACAGCCTGAGATGTCTTCAGAAAAATAATTTCAACAATATGTCTCAGTTTTTCCACCTTTAGTCAGTTGACTACTCACTGTCATTGCATGTGTGTTTTTCCATTTATTTCCACTCCTGTGTAGTAATGCTGACATCACCAAACCACACCAAACTAAAGTAGAAGCTACTGAGGAAGCAGGTGAAGTTATATTCTGCCTTACAGACCATTACCAAATTAAAAGTTTTAGCAGTGCCTTAGCAGTATGGTTCGATCAATATGTTTTAAGATAAGTCTGATACAGATTCTTTTGTACTGAAGCTGCTGACTGACAATATTTTGCACTAAGGTCAATGTCTTTAGAAAAAGAAGAGGATATACTTTATTAATCCCTAAGGGGAAATTCTTTTTTTTTCACTCTGTCTTATACACACAGGCCCGAAATACACACACACAAACAGGGCCTATACATGCATTGAATGTAGAGATGTCAGAGTGAGGGGGCTGCCCATGGACAGGTGCCCCAAACAGTTGGGGGTTTGGTGCCTAGCTTAACGAAGCCTCGGCAGGCACTTGGTCTGCACAGGAAGTTGAACCAGTGACCCTTCAGTTCCCAACCAAAGTCCCTCTAAAGCAGCTTAAACCTGGAACTTCTTGGCCTATATTAGTTTATTAATATTGTTAGGTGTGCAAAGCCATCAAGTGGGCTGGATTGAATCCTTTCGCGAGCCGACTCTGGTCTGCCAGAACCCTGGTTTAGCCCTGGTTTATTTAATTGCAATTACTGGACAAATGTCTATCACAAATTTGTATTTTATATATGTTATATTTTATCCCCATATTTCATGTCCAAGATTCTTTCATTTTTTATATATTAATTAGCATTTTTAAAGGGAGCCTAATATCTAAGATTTTCATATCCAACCATTTTGCATGACAATAAATAAATAACATTAAACTTGAAACTTCTTTCACATACTTATTCACAGAAAACACAATTCAATATTTTCACAGGTTGACTAGCACTTCTAGTGACAAGTAAACTGAGCGTCATACGCAAAATTTGGTGGAGTGCCCATTTGATATGTGATAGTGAGGGATTTTATCACACTTTATTACACATTTTATTGTGGAAAATACCATCTGGACTCACATATTTCAGTTTTTACAAAAAAATCAACAGGTCATACACGTTTATTTTTAAGCATATTGTAATGTATTGCATGTTCTAGCTGTTTCTTGTAACAGGAAAACAAAGTGGTGTATTGTAGGCTCAAGAAAAGACACAAAACAGCTTTAAAGCAGTCCTGTGGTCGAGTTTAATACGACACCGATAAGAACATGGTCTGAAATGATAAAGGTATGTGTACTATGTCTATATTTAAACCCAAAGGAGCCTCGGCTCGTGCGAATCAGAGGCTAAGGTTCCTGCAATGCTGTTTGTCTGCAGTCACCAGTATCTGCAAACCTGGAAAAGATGAGGAAATAATGATAGACAGACCTAATAAAATACACCACTGCCAAGAAAGAGGAATTTTTGGGCAGTCGGTTAGCTTGGAATGTGTACCCTGTGGAAGGTAATACCTCTGGTTTTGGACCAGTACGCAGGGAATTTTCTGAACAATATGTAACCAAGGATGAGAACAAAACACTCGGACACTAGAAACAGTTTCTGCTTTTGTATTTCAAGTCAAAAAAGAAGTGCAACTTACAAGTCTAAAATACAAAAGCCTTGATAAAATATGAGATTGTTAAAACCCTGAGAGAAAAGCACCAGTGGCAACAGAAATAAATGTTCATTTTGGTTTCTGCTTTATCTTTTGGTACCAATCAGGAACTTCTTTATTGGTCTGCAAATGAAAGAAACAGAAAAAAATGGTTGTTAGGAAAGTACTAGAAGCGTGCCAGCAGGAGCTCTTGTTTGGATTCGTCACATATTCTCATCTATTTGACTTCCTCATGATTCAAGGATTAATACCACAGCATATCTTTGCTCAGCTGACTGTAGTGACAAGTTTAAATGAAACTAAACAACAAAAACAATTAATCATTTCCCATCAACCTCTACAGCTCCTTTGTCTGAGTTTGCGTCCAGGCAGGTTAAGGTGGTGTGACTCATACAAGGGTGTTGCAAAGTCAGACACTTACAAACACAGTGGGTTTGGGTTTGTTTGGTGACTCTTCTTCTGTGGTCCTGTTGATTCGTTTGGACTGGTGTTTTCCTGCGCCAGTGGCCCTGACGGCAGTTTTATCTGTTTCCAACAGGTTTAGAGCGTCTCCCTGTCTGGACCGCATGCTGATCAGGACCTGCTTCATCACAGCTAACTCCTGGAGAATCACACAGTTCATGAACGTAGGGACGTGAAAACAAGGGTAAAATAATAAACAGGGATTTTTATGAGAAATAATGGGGAGTGTAGTGTCCAAAAGGTCGCAAATCCCAACTGAATCACCACATCTTTAAAACAGAAACTCAGTCACTGCGATTCAAACAGGGGTGAACTAAACCATCTCATAATAAATGGATTACAAATACTTTGTATTACTGAAATACCTCACTGCAAAACTTGTGTCTTCAAGTTAACACCTTTTTCAACATTCCGTGAAACATTTACTTTAAAATGTACATTTCAGGAATTTTTATTGCTGCTTTCCGATGACATGTTTGTCTGCTTGAACCCCAACTATGGGGCGACTTGCAATAATAAGCTCAACAAGCTCAAGGGTCTGCAGGGGTGGCAGCAGGGCAGAGGGGAGGACTCTGGGCCATTTCACGGTTCTATTTATCACCCCTGAGGACATGAGCCCTGGCATGTCACACACACACACGCACGAGCACACACACATACACGGGAACGCTCACGCACACTGGTGGCATCCCAAACAGCCAAGCTGAGGAACAGCTGTCTGTGACAGGGCACATACCTCATACAGCAAACGGCTGGCTCGAGGGGAACGCACTCCCACGCGCACGCACACACGAGCACACGCAATCTTGAAGGAAGCGTTGCAACACAGTGCAATAACTCGTCTGGGTATCAAAAGCCTGTTTGCTTTAAAGGATAAAAAGTAAAGCTGCGACGATTAGTCGACCAACAGAAAATTAATCAGCAACTATTTTGATAAACGATAAATGGTTGAACTTAAATCATAACTGATTATGTTTTGGGCTTGATGTCATCACTTGAGGCTCCAGGATATTCTGACAGACATTTTTTTAAATTTGCTGATGTTTTGTAGACAAAACAATGAACTGAAAGATCAACCAGTTGTGAAAATAATATTAAGTTGGAGCCATTTAAAAAGTGAAGAAGAGGCATTGCTGTGTGTTTCCACAGAAGCCACCCTGACATCACTAACTGGTTTGTGGACTCCTGTTTTGAAGCCTCGAGTTTGGCCTTCTGGGCATTGCCATCTTAGATTTTTGGAGCCAGAAGGGACCTTAGGTGACCATATTTGGACAAGAGGGTGGAGCTGTTGAGCGAGAGGTGATGCCTAACAGACAGCCTGTCACTCAAAGCGACCACATTGCTTAAATTCAAGCCTTAATAAAATTTAAACAGGTGAGTTATTTAAAAATTCACCAAACCACAGTTGTCATGAACATGAAAATGAGCTTATTCATTCATTTTCCATGGCCATTTGTCCTGTTGGGGGTCGCAGGGGGGGCTGGAGTCTATCCCAGCTGACACTGGGCGAGAGGCGGGGTACACCCTGGACAGGTCACCAGACTATCACAGGGCTGACACATAAAATTAGCTGTGAAGACCAAACTGTTTTTGTACCAGGCTGTAAACACGTTTATTTCAGCTGTTAAGTTGAACATATTAACATGGGGATCTATGGGGATTGACTGGCTCTTGGGGCAAGCTTTAAATGGCCTTTCAAGGAACTGTAGTTTTCTGCACTTCTTTGTTGGCTTCACTTTTCAGCTCTGAAGACTGCTGTTTAGTTAGCACCCAGGCTAGCAGCATCAACGGCAGTGCTCTGAACTTGCTGCAACATGGTCGTTTAAATCTTTATTTTCAAAGGAGAGTTTTGCTGGAATTTTCTCACCAATTTCAAACAGGTTGTCACAGCTACATCTAATCATAGTGGATAACCTCAAATAGCTAACATAACAACAGTGGACATCTTCATTACAAAGTGTACCTCTCGATGGTTGAGGAGTCGCTCCAGATCGGCGGCCATGTTGTTTTTCACCTGTTGCAGTGCAGTTCGTTCTTTCCTCAGAAAACTAGGGTTACACCCAAAAACAGGCAGAAAAAGAGCAGATCTTTGATTGATAGAAGGACATTACTGTCCTTATCACAAGTTATGAATTCATTATTCTGGGTCATGTGAAACTTGCTGGACAAGTTAGTCCTGTCAATCACAGCTTGAAAGCTGATGAGATTCTTTAAAGGTGGAGTCTGCGATTCTGGAGAAAGATAGTTATTATTTGCAATCAACAGCCAAACAAACACACCCCTCCCATCACTGCTCATTCAGAAGCTCCTAGGCTTTCTCTGCCTTTCCTTCGTCCTGTGCACGAACATGAATCCCCCCTGTTGCTAACTGGCCTGAATAGTATTGTATGGTTCGGTCCAAGCTGCTTTCTATGTTTTCCATTAACAGACTCAAGGTTGTGTATGAACACTGTTTTTTTCAGCACACACACAGAACGAACAACTCGCGGGCTGTGAGGAGATATTTGCTGAATCTGAGCAAATGTGTATTTGATTAGAATCACAGACTGCACCTTTAAGGCAGGACGTTGTAAGATTGTAGAAACAGTGTAATATACTGTACACAGTAGATGTCTAATGTTAAATAAAATGAGTTTTATTTAGCTTCAGTGTGGGGTCAAGTGAGGATCAACCCGCTCTGAAGGTGTGGTGAACATTAAAATTAAATGTTGCTTCATGTTTGTGACTGTGTAGTTTACAGGGTAAAAAATGTTGGGCTATAAACCAATCAGTCTAAATGGCAGCAGTTTGGTTCACTCGTACTGTGAGTATAAATCACTGGTATAAAAACATCAACAGCAAAATAATAAATTAAATACATGAGTCATGCATTTCTAAAATATACTAAATAATAAATTGCCTTTTTTCCTTTTCTTTTTTACACGTTTCTTCTATCTTGTGGGTTGAACTCTCTACAGTACTGTCCAAGTGTTCTTTCCCGGGGCTGTGAAACATACAAGCAGGAGCTTGTGATGGCGAAAATCATCTTGCAAACCTTGAAACAGCAGCTTGGTAACTTTACCAATGAGAACACTGAGAACTCTGGACAAGAGTTCAACTTGTGGGTCATATAGCCTGAGCTCTGCCTCTGCTGAGACACTGTTGTTAGCCGTTAATTTGGATTATTGCTCAAATAAAACTGTGAATATATTAAAGACAGAAAGACAGTACAGATAAAGTGAGAATGTGTGTCTCTGCTGTTAAACAGACAGCACTGCCACAGGAAGACTTCAATATCTCTGTCAAATGGGGAGGTTTGAGAGGCTTACAGGGATTTTAAAGGATATTTTCCCGCTCTGCTGCTTGCCCCAGGTGAGCGCTCAGTGGTAGTGAGCAGCAAGAGAAAACCTGCAGTCTCTCAGTTTGCATATTTCTCATATGGAGGAGGACAGGGGAGATTTACAGTAGATCAGTGTCAGGTAGCTATAAGTGCGCTGATGTGAAACACTCATTTATAGACAAACTCATGCAGCTTTACACGAAGACAAAATGAGGTAAGTGCGAAAAGGACAAATGAGGACAAAGGAAGACAGAGACGCCCAGAGGAAGGGAGGTATGGCTTGCTGCCATGTTGGGTAAATTACAAGGTACGAAATGTAACTAATGAAATTAACAAAGACAGAGTTTGGCAAACAAGACAGAAAGCCTAATCACTCTCAATTAAAAAAAGGTCATGTGTGTCTCTTTAGTTCAGTTCCTCCTTGTATATAAAGATGTGTTTACTGTTTGTGAGGGTGTGTTTTATATGTGTACCTGACTTCGTCCTCAAGCGCAGTGAGACGTTCCTTTTGCGTGCTGATCTGTGCATCCCTCTGTCTCACCGTCTCAATCAGGTAGCTATAGGGCTGCTGAGTCTGCTGTAACAGCTGGTTGGCTGCCAACAACTGAGGAAAAACACACATGTGCGCACACTGAGGCAATTATAAAAACGATTACTTCACCTACCGATGTCAGGGTCGACTAAGGTTACTGTTTTCCCTAGACTCAGGTCTACATTTCTCCACAATCTGTGGAGAGTCACGTATGATGCAACAAGAGCTTAATGTCTGTTGCCCTGGTAATTTTGTAGGGCTGCCCCCTAAAAGGAGAGACTCAGAGATTCAAATCATCAGTTGGAGACCCCTCAGTCAACTCAGATTCCTTCCAGCAGTCTTTTTTTTGTCAATGTTCAGTCTTCTTTTGGGGACTGCAGATTTAGCTGCAGTCACTTCCACACTGCTCTTTGGTACAGCAAGCTGCAGACACAGAGGCAGCTGCCTGGAAGTGGAGAGACTTTGATCTGTCACGCTCCAAGATAACATTATCTTCCTTCTGCTTAGAAGTGGTGAATTTACAGCTTACAGCAACTTAACTTAACTAAACTTGGGGTTTGGTCCCCAGATTTAGCGTCAGAGTGAGTGCTCCTCACTTTCACGCTGCTCTTTGACACAGGCAGCTGCAGACACAGACCGGGGAAGGACAGGCTTTGATCGGTCAGTCTCCGAGATCATGTTATCTTCTGCCTTCTGCTTAGAAGTGGTGAATTTCCAGCTCACAGCAACTTAACACAACACAATCTCTAGCTTTTCTTTGATATCTAAATTAGCAAAAAAATTCAGATGCACATCTCTGATCTGACGTTTGTGTAATTAATTATATCATATTATATTAACTTTATAACGTAAATGTCACTGTCACAGTGATCATCCTGCTGAACCCCTTTCAAATTCTATGAGGGGGAAAAAAAGAAATGAATAGTTTAATATTTGTAGTAAACAGCCAAATCTGGTACAACTAACATAATTCAAGTCAAGTATAGCCCTTCAATTTTTAAAAGATTCCTTAAATCTACTTGTGGACGACAGGCTTGGCTGAGCTGTAACGTTAGCTACATCAGTGCAGATGCATGCTTCCATCTGCACAGCGATACAGTTGGCAGGTGTAATTCGGCACAAACAAAATAGTTCCAACATTAAACTGCTCACAACGAGGTCTTGGGATTATCTTGAGTAACCGGGTCATGATTTATGGAAAGAGTCATCGCTGTTGAGTTTTTCAAAATTATTTTTTGGGGCTTTGAGCACCACAAGCTGAGTGCCATCTAGTTCCATTATATTTGAGAGAAGGCACACATCTCTACGGTTGATATCTCCAACATTCTGCAACTCACACCAAAACAATCTAGACTGATAAACAGCACTACAGGTAAGAAGTAAAATATGTTCTTTTGACTTTGGGGTGAACTGTCCCTTTAAGGAGTATCTGCGCTTTGAAACTGACTCCACATGTGGTGGTTAATATTATAAAACAGAGCAATTCTGATATTTATGAATCACTCTATAAGCAACAACCACAGCCAAGACTTCCTTATCTCTGATGGCAGGCTAGAGAGCCCATAAATGTGAGTTTTTATGAAGGCGTATCTAAGGTGTATCATTTTTATTAAAAGCAGCAGTATTACAACATAAAGTGGAAATGCAGTGCAAAATTCATCATCTTAAAAACCTCTTTCTTGAAATTATGGTCAGAAAAACACATTTATGGTGTTTTGATGAACTCTTATATAAGAGTTTGAATGTACTGCGTGCATTACAATATTCCTCAGTCAGTATCATGCTTAAAATCTGCAAAACAATTGATAAAGTTAGGTTGTTACTCATTAAGCTGCTTTTACAGCCAGTCAGTAGTGAGTAGGACTAGGTGGGAGGGGAAGGACAATAGTCACTTAGTCAGGGCATCTGTGTGGGTGGTTAAGTGGTTAACACCCTTTCTAGAGAATAAAAAGTATAATTTTTCACCGTTTCCTTTCACGCTCGATGAATTGTGAGGCATTCCAGACAAGTGCCAGTCAGTCACACCTGACAGTTGAATGGCTGGCTTATTTAGTCTCAAACCTGCCCAGCCTCTGGATTCGAGCTTGCACAATCTCCCCTCTCATTGAGATTATAATAAGGAGTAGGAAAATAGCAAGCACACTGGTTACCAGAGCTGTCGTTCTTATCATTTCAAACCCTATTGGATGATTTTTTAGCATCAGGGCACGAGTAGTAGACATGTGACTACATACAAATACACACACCCCAAATGAAAGCCTCAGCGTTGCACACACATGCACATGAAGTGCCAAACACAACAAAAGCCTCAATGATTGGTGTGGTGAGTTGTTGGGAGAGTGAAGAGCATGGCCGTCATGGTTTTTTGGCAGTGTTTCCCACTGTGTCAACAAGTGTGACAGGTACTAAGACAAACGTCTTGTTCTTCTCATACAAAGTCTGTGGTGTCTGCTGTCTGCTCTCAAACAACCTGTCATTTTCCTGGCACGCCATTAGAAGCAGATTTAGAGAATTGGCAGGACTATTGTTAAACTCGAACCAAAGTTTGAAAAAGAAAAGGCAGAGGATACCCTCGTTAAGGAATCCTGAAGTGCGTTTGATGACATGTATGACCGACCTCACAAGCTGCTACATTCTTTTTTTGTTCGTTTCGCAGAGTCTGTCTTTAAGAGAGTGAATAGATGTGCTCTCGCCAGTGACTTTCACAGCAGAGTGTCGTGCGATGGTGTGAGGAGGTAAATGGAGGATGATGAGAGAGGAGCCGCCGATCTTGGCTCTGTGATAATGACTGTTATGTCATCAGAGAGATGTAGAAACAAGCTGGAATAAATCATATGGCTTTGATAGAAGCTACGGAATAACCATAATCTGAGCCGCTGTAGGAGATTTGTGATAGTGGGAAAACAAGTGTGTGTACAGGTACGGACTCGCCGTGCTTTTCAATTCGTTTTTTAGACATTCGGTTAAATTTTAACCCATTAATGATGGTACCAGGGCAGGCACACATCTGAGTGCTGTGTGTGTGTGTTTACCTCCTCAGATATCTGTCCTGTCTGTGACTTGTGTCTCTCCAGCTCTCTCCTCAGTGACGTGTTCTGCCTCTCAAGCTGCAGCACCCTGCGGGCCAGGTGAACGCTGCACAGCACACAAACACAGTTTTGGAAATTCCAAAACATGACAACACCAACAAGTCTACACTAGTGTGTACTTCCACGTTGTTTACCCTACAGTGGATGCAACCGCAACAGTTGGGATCAATTTGAGTTTTTGGCTGCGCAGGCAGGCCGCAAATCAAAGATTAATTGTGGAGTAAAATGTGAGTGTATTTCATGTGTCATTTTTAGGAACCAAAACAAGGATACAAAAACTACAACCAAATAATTACTGGTAGAAATCCACTATCTGCCTGACCAACATATCAATTTAACCCAAACTATATTCTCATGCCGGTTTCTTAATGAATACAGTATATTTAGGAAATTAAATGTGAAGTGTATCATGTGTTGTACCTCTGCTTTAGTCTTCTTTTGGCCGTTGTGGGAACGTTGGCGCCATAGCCGTATGAGAACAGCACTCTTTCAGCCTCCTCTTCATTCTCAACTGGCAACAGACAGAAACACAAATACAGTCTATACATCTCCAGGGCGGTCACAATGACGATGTGGCAGAGACGAGCCTGTAGTAAAATCCTGTTGTTTCACACATCTGTCTATTTTCCTAAACTTCTGTTCCATCCACTGTCACAAGGCCATCTACTGCAGCTCCAGAATAACAATAACTAATATTGCCATTATTGTTCCCTTCATCTGAATCCAACACGACGCTATCTCTTGATATCAATACAAACATTCTCTGATGCCAGAAGGAGCAAGTGTGTACTTGTTTGTGCTTCTATCTATCTGACCTCACAGTAATGTGTGTAATGTAATGAGTACGGTTTTTACTTTCGGCAGCCTGCATGGTGACTTGGTCCAACTCTTGCTCGAGCTTTTCGTACGTCTCCAGGCGAGACGCCTGCTCGGCATTCTGAGCCTGCAGCTCCGCCAGCCGCTTCTCTGATGACGTCTGCAGCCTGTAAAACTCCTGGGTCAGGAGCTGTGTGACAGGAGGGGAGGAGAGACAGTGAAGGGGAGGTGTTTTGGGAGACAGAGAGTAAATAACTGTAATTTCAGCGTTGAATTCTGCGGTGGCCAGTTGGAATATATCTAGGGGTTTTTTTCTGTACAGAATGGGATCTCTGAGGAATAATGATAATGTAAATGTCATTGTATCAGAATTATAGATAATGGAGATCTTTTTTTTTCTAGATTAAGTCCAGGCTCAAAACCTACTTTTTTTCATTAGTGTTTGAGTCCCCTGATGTGGTCTTCCCTGACATGTGCCTGTGTGTGTTATGTCTCTAAATGTGTGAGCTGTGTACCTGACAGTTATGTCGTTTTTAGCATTTTATTCCTTTTGTACAGCACTTTGGTCAACGTGAGTTGTTTAAAGTGTGCTTTATAAATAAATTTGAGTTGAGTTGAGTAGATTTCATATATTATTACATTAACAATTTATTTTGCAAAATACAGGCTGTAACAAATGCTGTATAAATAAAGAAAGCAATATATATCAGCAACAATTTAAATGAAAATGTTCTCAATTTTTCAGGGAATTTGCATGATTAAAATGTTTTAATTTTATTCACATTGAAACTCAATAAAACTGCCATACTGCTGTTAAAAATATCAACATTACAGATATATACCTTTGTTAGGAAGTGTTTAAAAACATTAACAGTCACCATTTTCTTACATTTATACATGAGGATGTTTCTATGTATTATTTTTTGTTTACATCAAGTACCACTGTGGAAATAAGTGTTTCTAGTGATGCTTCTAAGTGCTGTTCTCTGGGATTTCTGTTTCATACTACTCCTTTGAGTCCCTTGTGCTTTTAAATTCCTAATAAAAATCAAATCAAATCCAAGCAGAGACAAAAACATTCACATTGAGGGAGAGAAGTGAAAGCAAAAAAAGGAGAGAAAAAAATCTAAATGAAAGGACGTCTCTTCCAAAACCAGCTTTAAACCTCACCATTATGCAGAACTGGAACAAAATCAAAGCTAAATAACAAACTCTGATGTCAAAGCCTAAACTAGCTCTTCATTCACTGTCTGTAGAAAGAGAAAAGATCCTCATCCTTCCTTCTTCCCCCTATGATCATGTGCAATGCATCGTCTCATCACGCGTGTCCCTCTGGCAAGAAGGACAGGGTTAAACGCAGGTGAAGAGGTGGACCTCGGCTAAGTGCATCCAGACATCAAGAACAATCTGCACTCAATTAACTTCTTGTATAAATGGGTGTGCTGCAGTGAACAGAGATAAGAACGGAGCCACCGGACCGACATACAAAGACGGGATAGACATATTCCTGAGAGTGGAACATTAATCTTAAAGTACAGTGGACGGACTCCTCCCTAAATGAACAGAGCAGTGATTTAATGATTGACGCATCAGTTGTGCATTTTGGTTGTAATCATTTATGTGATGTTACTCCTGTCTTTCCTTGCTTTCACAATGTTAATGAAGAATAATGAGACTTTTATTTAAGAAACACTAGATTTAGATTCACTGTATGCCTTTTTATTTAATTTTATTTAATTGATTTAAGAGAAAAGAAAAAAATAAAGAATTAAATGTGTATACCATTTAATTCTTAATTCTTTTTCTTTTCTCTTTTTAATTTGCGTATTTTTTATACTGTTCCCATCTCATAATACAGTCCAATATTTTTTATATTATCTATTTTATATCTGTGAATGTACATTAATATATTTTTATATTTTTTCTCAATAAATAAATACAAATATTTTAAATAAATACCTGTAAATCTGTAAAAACAGGAATATTAATTGTGCTTACAGTTAAAAATATTGAATTTTAATGAACAAAGAGGGAGTACCCAATCTAAAATTGCTTCAGCACACTTCACAGTGTTTATTATTTAATATCTATCTAAATTTCAAACTAAGGAGCAAATGTTAACTGGCTGAAATCAAATCATGACAGGAAGAGGCACGCAGAAGTTAAGAATGTGCTACTGGGTATACAGCTGTCATGCAACAAGTAAAACATCCCCTCCTTTTGTCTCTATGTTTAGAGTACCTCCAGTTTCTTCTGCTGTTTCTCACACTCCACCTGGCACTGCGCCAGGGCCTTAGCCGTCTCGTCCTTGACCATCTGAGCGCGCTCAGCTTCGAAGGAGTGCAGCTTGGCCTGGTTGGACAGTTCTGCTACCCGGCTGTCAGTACCAAGCTGGAGCTGACGAAACCTGCGTAGATGGAGACACACGGGTAGATTATAGGTGTGTTTAAAAAAAAAAAAAAAAAAGTTGGATAATGTGTTTTGGCGCTGACAGACAGAGAAGGTAAACTCAGCTCTGGGCCCCTGGTTGAGCTCGGGCATGCCTGGTGGTTTCAAACAAATGTTGCAACGTCTTCCTTCGTATAGATACAATGACATTTAGTGATAATTTGCAGAATAACATGTTTGTTTGGAAATTGGCAAGGAAGTGACTATTTAGCGTGCCTTGCGCAATTAACGATTTTTATGTTGAGGTTTTCTGTTCAAAGTGTTGTGTGGTACCTTACAGCACTACACCGAGTCACTGAGCGGGAAGGCAGGTCTTAAATCATTTGGTTGCAGAAGAGAATTTCTCAATGACGCTCGCAGCAATGTTTGGCCTTGTTTGATCTTTCATTATTCTAGTTGGCAGCCAGAGAAACATGTTTTAACTTTAGTGTTTAGTAAGCAGAAAGAAGAAAGACAGAGACAGAACGTACTCTGCAGTTTCAGTTTTCAGATGACACAATTATGCAGCGAGTCGAAGCCTTGTAACATTTATGTGTGCAGATGGGAAAGCTTGTGCACAACAGAGACTGTCAGATGCACCTTGCCTTCAAGAGATAGTGATCACAACACTGCAAGAGCACAAGATGAGCACTGGTGGTTGGTAATTTTAATTAAAGACTGATCTTGTAAGTCATTTATAATTTGCTAATTCCACCTTTTTCAAATACAGTGTGAGAATTTTCTGCTTTGCTCTGTTTTATATCATTTTAAATTGAGTGTCACTGGGTTTTGGACTACAGGTTGGATAAAAACAGCTATTCAAGGACATCACTTTATGCTCTAGGAAATTATGAGTGGCCTTTACATTATTTTCAGATCTTATATAGACTAAAAAAATAATTGATTAATTAAAAAAATTATCAACAGATCGACAGAAAGTGAAAACAATCATCTGCTTTAACCCTGAAGTAAAAAAAACAAAGACAGGCAAAGGTTTTTGAGCCCAGTGCTCTTCCTCAGGCAGCTTCCACAGACTCTATCAAACCACGGAGGTTGGTTGGATAATATTAATAACTCTCGATTACAGCTGACCTGATAGGATTTCATCATCCATAGAGCGCAGGCCTGAGCTGTGTGCTCACGGTGACAGACGTGTACACATGGTCGACATTTCAAGCCTTCTTTTATTAATGGCGGCTGCAATCTAGATGCAAAGAGGAAAAAATGTTTTTAAAAAATTTAACTGACTTTACCACAGGGGTGTAGTGAGCCACGGTCTTCCTCTCTACACTTTCAAACGGCAGATTTAATGGCAGTATTTACAGCTGCAGTAGGTACGAGCACCTGACTCTGGGGCTCCCTGAGGCAAATTTCATTACGACATGTTTATGTCTGCTCGAGAGGTGAAAATGGAAAACTGCACTCAATGCATTGTCCCGTGTGTCGGACAAGTTGATCGCCGTCACTGGCCTGTTAGCCAGCATTCTGAAATAGAGCGCTGAGATTCAAGCCGGCCTTCTATGCTACAATCATCTGACGCCATTTCAAGCTTGTCCGCCTCATTCTTTGCCCCAAAAATAGGGGCATGCGTGGGGTTAGGGGTTAAGGGCTTGTGGCTAGCATCTGTCGTTGCTGGCTTGCGATGCGACGCAGAGAGGGAATGTGATCGCGGCACAGAGAGAGAGAGAGTGCAAGGGAGAGTGAAGTGTGTGTGTGTATGGAAAGACCAACAGCTGGTGGTTTGGATCTAGAGAAATGACTGGTATGTAGTAGTAACCCAGAACAGGGACACCACTACTGCTGCTGCTGCTGCTGTGTGTGCGTGCTTCTCTGTACGTCTGCCTGGTGCAGACAGAATATTGTTAAACAGAGTTTAAATTAAATAATGCTCCTAACTACTGATATATGAGGAAAATAAGGCATGTTGTAGAGGGATATTTTTCTACATAATCCCTTTGAGTACTTAAGAGCAAATTTCCAAAATGTGTGTGACTAGAAAAATCAGATGCAAACACACATCATCAGAAATATAGCACAAAAACAGGAAACACTATTTAGGAGGCTGACTGAAATAAGGGAAAAAAGCTAACTTAAAGTATGTGTGTGCGCAGCAGGGCTCACAATGTGTCTGTTGCAATTTCCATGCAAGATTTGAAACTTCCTGCAAGGCCATGACCCAGAGGCACCTTTGGAGGCTATACTGAGATGGGCATTGTTGCCTGGGGCAGAGACGGTGACCAGCAACTTGGATACAAATCACTCAGAGGATGTTTGGAAATGGGAAATGACTAAAAAGCAGCATTAAATCAAAACAAAAACGGAAATAAAAACAAAACAAAAAGGCATTAGCTCTGCCAAGAGCAAGAAAAAAGAAGCTATTTAAAATCATCCTCCACAGTTTAAGGAGATTTCCTCAGTCTCTAAATAGTCTTCAGTACCATACAGTAGCTTGTCTTTCATTTTGTATTTAACCTGCACTGAGAGTATTTCACTCCCGAGAGGCAGGCAGCCAGGCCAGTGACACCAGATGCTATGAAACTGACCTTTAGTGACCTCTGGCCTCCTTGTAACCTCCTGACCCCACAGTTACAGCACAGCATTCATGTGATCTTCAGTAAGAGACAGCGAACCACAGCCGACAAAGGCCTGCCTCTCCCACAACATGCGCTAATGACAGGCTGCCGCTGGCTCACACATGAGCATCAGAGCAACAACAAGCTCACAACTCTCAGGGAACTACAGAGAAACTCAAACTGAAGATGAGCTTATAACATAAATCATAGTTTGGCTGTGGCCACTCCCGATCACAACAACTAACACTACAAAGAGGTGGCGTGATGCGGTTCACCACCTCATATTTCAAATTCACATCGTTGTTTGACAGCAAAAAAAAACTGTACTAACTTGTCCGAGCTTTCTTGACGGTTTAACAGTTGCCCTCGGGTGAGGTTCAGTAACCTGCTCTGATATACAGTCTAATTAGAGAGCATCCAGGAAGTGACCTACATTTATGGGCAACTGTTGTAGTTGGAGTGTTTAACTCTCAAAAGGTCAGCAGAGCTGTAGAAGGTGGCGATGTGTGCAAAAATGCCAGATTAGGACTTGCTTATTCATTCAACAAAGTATCTAAAAGTGACGAGTGCAGGTGGCTGCTGAAGACATTGAATAGAATTTCCTTTATGATAAACAACAAATACAATTCATCTGTAAGGCTAGCTAACACTAGAGATGAGTGGGGAAATGTTTTAGTTGCCGTCTTTAAAATCTACTGATTGAGTTGTTGTCATAAAGAAAAAAGCAGAAACATAAAGAATAAAAACGGAGACTAAAGGTAACTGTCAATGTTCAATGTATATAAACACTGTATGGACGTCTGTATCAAACCTTTATGTGCTTGATGAATCATAAAACTCACTGTTCCAGCAGTTGGTCATATCTGGACTGAGTGTCTCTCTCTGCAGCCGTGGCTCTGTCCTTCTCCAGCACCGCATTGTCTCTTGCCTCACGCAAGTTCCTGGTCAAAAACACACACACAATACACAGTACAAAGGAATCAGCATGTTCTGTTATGTTGTACATCATTTTAAAAAAGGCTTTATTCCTATAGTTATTAGTATTTTGATGCTACAGTGCTGAAAGCTCTTCCTCTTAAATATCTGGACATGCGTTCATTATTTCAGTCGCTGACTTTATGCTGCACTGTATCAGATGAGAGCATGACAATAAATAGACATTCTTCTCATTCTGGTTTGTGCATAGTTTATCTTTTCCACTCCAGTGTATGAGGCAGAATGACACATCATCCTGTGATAAGATTACAGGCTACACATGCAGTTGACTGAGAATCAACATAATGAAATAATTACTTCTGCTTTTATATACACACAATACAAAAAACACTAATACCTGTTTTCCCTCTCGTACATCTCCCTGGACGTTCTCTGCAGGTTGTCTATCTCCTGACTAGTTTTCAGCCTGATGTTCTCCAGCTCCTCTCTCAGCTTGGTCTCATACTCTGACTTATAGTGGTCTCTGTAGTGGGAAGAAGACAAAACAAAAACATGATTGCAGTTAATGAAGCATCATTTTCCCACAATGTTTTCTTCCTGTGGGTCAGATCAGAGGTGAAATGAATCATACTGTGGTTGCCAAATGAAGCCATTAGTGTCTGTGTTTTAGCAGAGTTTAGGTCTCTCATGGTGTGAAACAGCTGAGTCTAACCTGGATGCTACATATTTTTCGTAGGCATTCTCCCTCGCCTTCTTAGTGTCTTCTAGTTGCACCTGGACAACAGATTGAAGTGACAGCGCTTTAGAAGACTCCTTCACATTACTGAGTGTCTGTTGTATTAAATGAACCTCCAAGCTGATCAATATGAACCTGCAGCCTCTCCAGGCGGTCTTCTTCATGTGCACAGCGCACACTAAGCTCCATGTTCTGCCTGTGTAGGTACTCCTTGTCCTTCTGCAGGAGGGTGACTGACTGCTGCAATGTCGCCACCTGGAGGGCAAGAAGAGAACAATAAACAACTATTAAAGAGATTCCAATGAGTGTTATTCAGAAAAATGCATTGTGTGCATGAGTGTGTGTGAAGCACCTCTTTGCTGAGTGAGTCTCTTTCTCTAGTGACTGAAGTGTGAGTCAAGTCTAGTGTCTCAAATCTTCTCTTTAACTCCTTCAGATCTGACTCAAAGTTGTCACGCTCCCTGAAAACCAAAGTGTAAAAGGTCAACGTAAAATTCACTTGCAGTTTACATATCTAGAATTTAATTATAGCAGGAAACTGGACAAGACTGAAGGTGTTGTGGAGCTTTGCTAATACTAAAATTATAATTAATTAATAATACACACGGCCTTCAGAAACTTCTGCCCAAACTGACTCTTAATTCTCTTTATGAACCAAACACTGTCAGTCCACATAAATTGCATTGTAGCCCTCAGGAGGGGTCAAAGGTAAACGACTGACCCCTCCTCATCACATAAACAGGTCTACAGAGGAGTCACCTCTTTTGTTCTGTCACATTAACACACACCGTTTGATGACAGGGTAGTTGTCTCTGCGATAGTCTCCTTCTTGGATTTGCTGTTTAGTGTCGGCCAGCTCGAGGGTCAGTCTCTGGCTCCTCAACTCCAGCTCTGTACGCAGCCGCCGCTCCTCCTCGTAACTCTGCGAATACAAACACACACAGAACAGATAACATTTACATTACATGGAGTATTCACAGTGATAGATACACTATGCAACAGGCAGGATTTTACCTCCTGAACACCCTAATTTTTTCCTGTCAAGAAAATGTCCATGCTCCATGCTGTCTAAGCAGTGTCACACGGTTCATGCAGATTTCCCTAATAGCTAAGTCATGCAGTGAACATCACACACTGTTCTTGGAGCCATCTTGAGCTGATGAGTAATTTATCTGCTGGATGTATAAAAACTGTGACAACAAAGCCAAGCACCTGTTCAGTAACAATTTTTAGATACCCTGTGCATACCCCTGTCTCAAAGGGACTCATTCATTGTCATGTTATTTTTTTACCAAATCCTTACCCTGCCTTCAGCATGTTGCATCATTATCTCATCAGCGTGTCATTTATGCCTACAGGGCAACTGCTGACAAGATCAGCTGTATGTTTTTTTTATTTGTAAGCCACTCCACTCTCATTCTCAACACTGCAGGCTGTGAAAATTACCATCTCGAGGACTCTGTAACTGACGTGTGTAGCATAAGCAGAACAGGTTTCAGGTGGCTTAGACTGTCTTCTCCACTTAGTTTTAAGGGTAACTGAACCTCTTGACCCTTTCTGCATTCTTGATGTCTACGCTTTTTAAATATGTGACTCAGAGCCCGGGGGTGTGAGTGTTTGTTGAAAGTGTGTTTGCTCATGAGAGTTTAAAGACAGAAAAAGAAAGGCAAAAACGCCACAGATTGGTATTCTAGACTTATCTTATGTGTGCTCACAAACACGTGAAAAGGTTATACGCAGCCTTGTGGATATGCTGCACAAACAGTGATGTTTATTTGAACTTTACACTGCACACAGACTGCGATTTGAACAGAAATGACAAAGATATAAACAAAAACCGGCTATAAAATATGAAGAATACAATAATGTATAAGTGAGATAAAATGCTAAAGGAGTATCCTCAAACATATCATGTGAACTCAGACAGAGAGATGAGAGAATGCAACACAGAGGTGTAGTACAAACTTGTCTGTGTGTGCCGTACCTCCATCAAAGCCTTCATCTGGGTCCTGTGTGTATCCAGGTCTTCAGTCAAACAGCCTCTCTTTAAACTGAGCTCAGCCAGCTGAGCCCGCAGAGGGGTCACCACCTCGTAGAAACGCAACTAAACACACAGCACAAAGAAGAGGTCACCATGTCAGGAAGTTATCTAACAGCCTAATCATGTACTGTATAATATCAGGGAGGGCTCCCCCATACTTACAGCTACATATTCCTGTATGGAGATTTTGTCATCAGGGAGGTCGCGGAGCTCCTGGTACCTGTCCTGGGAGATGTCCAGATCCCTGAGAGACCTCCGCAGCTCTCCTGCCTTTTCACACAGCTGCCGGTTGGTCTCCTCTAGCTGCTGCTGCCTGAGCAGGATGGCCTCCATCTCTTGCTTACGTAGAGCCTGCTGCTTCCTGGTGATGACAATCTTTGTTAGAACAGTTTACATTTGTAAATGATGATGGGAGAGGTAAAGGTAACAGGTCGCCATTTTAATGTGAAATGTAATTTTTCATTTTTTCATTTTTACTGAAAAAAATATAATGATGATGTTGTGATTTTTGCGGAGGCCTGTACCAAACACACATGTTCCCTGAAATGTCTGGAATGTGATTTGTAGGCTGGTACATCTCTGTAGCAACACAATGCTTCATTTAGAATGATTTAGGGATGCATGATAATATCGGCATGTCACTGGTATCAGCAGATATTGGCTTTAAAATGAACTACGGGAATTGGCCAACGCACTTTTTCTTATTTTGCACAATAATTAAATGTTACATACATAAAAAGCATTGTATTTCACATCTCCATCTGCTGGTGGGCCGTCGTGATAAGAGTATGCATGCATAATATGATGTTATTTCCACTACAGAAGAGACTTGATGATCACTAAAATTAGGTGAGGAAAAAAGTGGATATGCCATATATCAGCATAAAAGATATCAGCAAATAATCCAATATTGTGCATCTCTAAATGGTATGTTGTGACACACCTTCATCAAAACTTACAGCTGCTACAATTTGGATATTTCAATTGGCCATACGGCAATTTCGATAATGTTTTGATTAACTGTGCAGCCCCAGTAACAGGTAGAGTTATCCTGGTTAAAACTGTTTTTCAAGCTTCCAAGACAAGCTGTAAGTAAATAATTCAATATATTAGAGTAGGTCTGGGAGAATTAATCATTGTGCAGCTTTATACTGATGGGGAGCTAAATAATTGACTATTTTCACTTTATCCCACTCCTTTTTGGGCATGTAAATCAAATCATTATATGTTGTTTTCAGTTTTCATGCTTCCTTTAGTAACCTGTTTTCTTGTTTGTGTACTACTAGGGCTGCAACTAACGATTATTTTCATTGTCGACTAATCTGTCGATAATTTCTTCAATTAGTCGACTAATCATTTTATTGAAAAATGTGTTAAATTGTTGAAAAATGTCTGTCTGTCTCTCCCAAACCCCAAAATTATGTCATCTAATGTCTTGTTTCGTATTCACGCCAAAGGGTTTTAGTTCACCGTCACGGGAGAGTGTGTAAAGCTGCCAATATGTGAACGTAAGAAGCTGCAATAAGAGTATTTTGGGGTACTTTTATAGTACTTTTCTATTAAAAATGATTAATTGCAGCCCTATCTACTACTGTATGATTGTTTTGTTTATTTGCTACTTACATGTTCAAAATAAACTAATACTAACAGTACATGTCCCTATCTAGGTTTTCATAATTTGTAGATCATCCTAATTGTCATAAAAGCAGGGCAACACATTTTCATCACATAATATTCTTTTAATTAAATCATTTGTTCCTTACAAACACCAACACTTCAGACTCTGCCTTTCTCAGTGTGTGTGTGGTCTTAATTGTTTTTTACTTCAGTAAGATGTTTGTTAATTGTGTAAAGCCAAGATGACAGTCAAAACACAACAACTGTATGGCTGTAGAAAATTCTTGAAAGCAAAAATGTTAAGTGAGAATCAGTATGCAAGTATGACTTCCTCAAACTGCGTACATGTGTCCTTTTCAGCCCTTTCAGCCTTTTGGAGAGATGCAGATCATGACTTCTCTTTTTTGACTATGTATATACAGTCAAGGACAATCTAAAAAAACAGATTAGGACTTTCTAAAACACCTGTTCTCCTCTTGAGTGAGTTTCAGCTGGCTGTCCAGTCTCAGGGCCAACACTTGTTTCTGATGTAGAGCATCATTCAGCCTCTCCTCCAGCTCCTCAATCTGACATGTGAGACACACAGATGCATGAAAACAATCACAGGACTATTACTGCAGATATTACTGCCTCTGTCTTTGTTAGATGGGCACAATATAGATCCAACTTATGCCTCTCATTATGTAAGAATAACATAATATTTGAGGGGCACAACACTATCCATCCTTCCTCCCTCCTACCTTGGACATATGATCAGCCTTCATGTTGTCTATGACCAGGTTTCTCTGGGAAAGCTCGATCTTCAGCAGCTGGACGTTGTGCAGCAGCTCCTTCCTCTCAATCAGCTGTCGGGTCACCTTCTGGGATCCGTCCCGCTGCTCGTCGGACGAGGAGATGTCCTCGGTGGTGGGCACGGTTGTCTCCAGGCTGATGTCCTCCGACTCCAGGTCCAGGGAGCTGGAGACGTTGGCTGCTTTCGGCCTGAGCTGTTGCTTCTTGGGAGGCATTTTTGAATTGTTTTGGTGCTGCTTTTAGCTAGCAAGGCGAGTTAGCCAGTTAAACTGTGGCAGAGATTAGGTGAGATTAGAAAAGTTTGCTAACGGGCATCGCGATATGTGACACTTTAACCGATAATAAATCCCGGCTGAGCCCCGGTCCAGCTAGCATACTCGTTGTTAACAGGCTAACAATGTAGTCATACGAAAGAAAATAAGATACACACCCCAATAAAGCGTCAAAGTGACACCCCGGACCTGACTGGAGCACACGGTAAGGTGTTTTTATTTTTAAGGGTCCCGCTCCGAGTCGCTTGCTAACCGCCAACGTCTCTACGACGACAGTGTAAACGGCGTTAACGACAGCGCCCCCAGCGATAATAAACCTGCATTACAATCAGCGGCCGCTCGTCTGTAATACGTTACAATGCACAGAGCATGCAGTACCTCCTCCTGAACATAGGGGTCGCTATAAAAATCAACTACTTCTTATTAGCGCTGCCAAACAGCCTTCTTCTGCTTTGTTTTCATTGAACAAGCAGTAGATGGCCGACCAAAACTAACCGCTGATTTTAAATTAGTTTTACATAAAACCTGTGAAATATCAATACGTCTTTACGTATCATTCGTGTATAATTTTCCGAAACATTTTCTAAATAGAGATTAACACATACGGTTGAAAACAAACGCCTAAAATCCGACTTTCGTGTTTATCAAAACTCCGGGAAGGTTTTGTCGGCCCACCTTGTTAGTTTACACATGGGCTGCTAGCAAACTTCTCTCATGTCATCAAATGGTAGGGGGAAAACACCGGGATTTAACTTTTTGAGGCTTTTACCGTCGTCATGTTGAAATCTAAAATCTTCGTGAAGAAGAAGCGGTCAGGTGGGGTGATGAAGATTGTGCGCGAGCATTATCTGAGGGATGATATTTGGTGCGGGAGCGAAGTTTGCGCTGAATGCAAACAGGAGTCCACGGTGCTGCAGAGAGACGCGTGTATAGAGAGCAACCTGTGCACTTATCCACATTATTTGGTCCCTGACACGAATGTGGTCCTGCATCAGGTAAAAGGCTGCCTCTTAGTTTTCCTGCATGTCTAATTCTATTTATGTACTCAAACATGAAGGGCCCTTTGGTCATCAAGCAGTCTTATGTGATGATATCCAGATACTTAACATGTAATGTCCAATACAGACTTGTAGCTCCAGATTGTTGTTGTGTCTTCCATGTATTGTGATAATACAGCATAATAAATCATGTAGTATCTCATAAAAATACTGCATTACTGGGGTTAAACGACTCCATGCGTATTTATGAATGGATAACACCTATATTATTGTTATTGAATTAACATTGTCCTCTTCTCAAAGCTATATGTTCTGCTTTGTGTGTCTTTACATGAGTGTGATAGCCATTCCTTAAATCTAGGTAATTATTCTAACATTCTTTTTTTCATTTACACCCATACAATCTTTGCACCTGACTGAATAGCTCTGACTCTCTTCAAACTTATGTGTACTCTCTCTGTGTCCTGCAGATTGATGTCTTGGAAGACCCTGTGATTCGTAATGTGATCATCCTTCAGACTGTGCTGCAGGAGGTACGCCACCGCAGTGCACCAGTCTATAAACGCCTGAAGGACATCATCCATGAGAAGGAGAAACACTTCTACACCTTCACCAATGAACACCACAGGTAGAAATGCACCACTGACCTTTTGACTGCATCACAACATTGTAATTGTACGATAATAAAAAAATAAAAGCATGTATAGTGGCCAGTTGCACATGAAGTCACTACTCATATTCTCCTTCACACAAAGATCTCCTTATGAGACGTCTCTTATGATATGCATTTGAAAAGAATGACAAAAAAAATTTGCCTGTGGGTCACCTTTATACATTCGTCCTCAATTTTTCCAGAGAGACCTTCGTTGAACGTGAACCAGGGGAGAGCGCCAATGACCGCAACGACCGTGCAATCCGAGTGGCGACAAAATGGTACAGCCAGCACCTGAAAACATCCAACTCCGATGCAGATGGACTCAAGGTGGTCCTCCTCACTAATGACCAAGGGAACAAGCAGAAGGCAGAGGAGAGCGGCCTGCTGGTGTACAGATGTAAGTGCTTTTTTATGATGGGGCACAGTGTTTCAGATCAGTTCATAACACTCTGCATATCAAGGACACAGCTCTCAAAAAACATTGCTTTAATTCTACCACAACTTGCAGACAGAGAGTTAACAGTCACTCTGATTCACAGGCCTCCCAACTATTGTCGGTTGGATACAAGCATGCTTTTAAATGGCATCAGCTGTATTAACCATTTTGTCACAAGCATTTACTGACTTCTGTTCCTAGGTGAAGAGTACATCAAGAGTCTTATAGGGAACCCTGAGCTTGTGGATCGTCTGGCTTTGTCCAGTGATGACAAGGTATGTAGAAATTAAAGCTGTTTCTGTATGTAGAATTTGAACTCTTGTTTATGCTACTGTTTTTGCTTTATGCTTTTCTCTTTCCACTGATGTCTTTATCTCTCCCCTCTCAGAATGACATCACTAGCAGTAAGGTGTTATTCCCAGAGCACCTCCCGCTGTCCAGGATCCAAGCAGGAATTAAGAGTGGCTCTTTCCTCCAGGGCACCTTTAGGGCCAGCAGGGACAACTACCTGGAGGCCACAGTCTTTGTCCAGGGAGAAGGGGAAGACAGCACAGAGGTGTGTGTGTGTGTGTACATGTGTCTTTGTATGTGCAATGCTTGTCTGAACAATTATCCAAATTTTGAAATGTAAGAATCTCACAGACCTCATCTGGGTTTGGGTGAGAATTGTCATGTTGTGTTGAGATGTAAGTTTCCAGGTTCGGGATTTACTACAAGTTAATTGACAGTCAAATATAGGAAAGTACGTGCATACATTACAACCTCTGTGCTGTGTGTTCGACATGCTTTCAGGTTCTCATCCAGGGTCTTCAGAACCTCAACAGAGCAGTGTACCAGGATGTGGTTGCCGTGCAGCTGTTGCCGCGCGATCAGTGGGTGGCGCCCTCATCAGTTGTGCTGCAGGATGAAGGCTCAGCAAAGGACGATACTGAAGAAGAAGAAGAAGAGGATGAAGAGAAAGCGGTAAATATGGGTTTGAATGAAAGGAACTGTAATTACACTAGCTTTGTCTTTGCTCACAGTCTGAGGAGGTGTACACTGTTTCCTATTGTCTTACAGTTGAAATGAAATTTAGCTGGGTGTTGCACTTACATGACGACCCCAATTTAGCCTTTGTAGCTACAGAAACCTAAATGACCTCCATGTCCCTGTGTGTCTGAGCAGTTGAGGATGTCGGCAGCTGAAGCAGCCAAGAAGCCCACAGGCAGAGTAGTGGGAATCATCAAAAGGAACTGGAGGCCATTCTGTGGCATGCTCAATCCCTCCCAGATTAAAGAGGTAAATCCAGATTTCTCTATAATACCATATGTCATACATGGTTTAGTTTGTGCCTGGTTTAAAAATTTGAGGCTGTCCTCAATACTGATATGCATGTTTTGCCTAAATTAATACATCTCTATATGACACTTCCTTGTCTCATACTCTCAGCACTGACCATCTCTTTTCTTACCTTTTTCTTTTCAGTCAACACGACACCTTTTCACCCCGGCAGACCGCCGTGTCCCACGCATTCGCATTGAAACACGTCAAGCGTCCACACTGGCAGGCCAGAGGATCATGGTGGCCATCGATGGCTGGCCCAGAAACTCCAGATATCCAAATGTGAGTTAGAACGTCTTAGACTGTCAAATCTTTGGAATTTCTACATCCTACGTCTCCACTTGTCAAAGTTTGACAGGAATTTGAGTTGTTTGTCCTCTACATTTATATGAAGCCACACTCCTCTGGCACGACATGTAATATGTGCAAAAAAAAATGTACATGAAATCAGTCTTTTCGTCTTTGTTAGGGTCACTTTGTGCGCAGCCTGGGAGATGCAGGGGATAAAGACACAGAGCAGGAGGTGCTGCTGCTGGAGCATGACGTCCCCCATCAGGCCTTCTCTCAGGCTGTGCTCAGTTTCCTTCCCAAGATGCCGTGGGCCATCACACCAGAGGTAATGACAACTTTTCTTGAGACACACAGAGCAGTATTCTTGTCACCGTTTCGTTGGATCATTGATCAGTGGAAATATCACTCTATAATTTGAAAGCATGTAAGTCTGTGTGTATCTTAATGTGGATCTGTGTGGAACAGGACATGGTGAGGAGAGAGGACCTGAGGAGTCTGACAGTGTGCAGTGTGGATCCTCCTGGATGTACAGACATAGATGACGCCCTGCACTGCAGAGAGCTGGACAATGGAAACCTTGAGGTGCACATACTGGACACAAACATTATAAAGTAGTTACATATTTCAGTCTGTATTTCATAATAGCTCAGTTTTTTGTTTGTTTGCTGTAGGTGGGCGTCCACATCGCTGACGTCAGTCACTTCATCAGACCTGGCAACGCTTTGGACAAAGAGGCTGCGAACCGAGGCACCACTGTCTACTTGTGTGGCAAAGTAAGGAAAAACACTCAAGTGTTTTCACGACATCAGAATTTGAACGTACCAACATTAAATTTCACAAGACTCCACAAGCTGTGTGATTTTATATTTGGAAAAACTATGATGTAGTGTAATGTATTGTAGCAGACTTTTGTTGGCACAGTCCACCATTATGGGCCTGATTGCAGCTTAACTACAATAATGTCTCTCTTTGCTATTCTATCCATCTTTTCTTTACGAATATATGACCTCTGAAGGTGCAAAACACATTTAGTGACAGCACTAAATGTTCATAAAATCCATTTATAATTCAACACAGAATTTTTTCATTGATATTGTGACAACCACTATGCTTTCCGTAACCACTTAATACTCAATTTTAGGAGGTGATTGAGTCATTAAATATATTTTGACTCAAAAAAAAAACACTAAAATATTGTTATTCTGTGTCCACCAGAGGATAGATATGGTTCCTGAGCTGCTCAGCTCTAACCTTTGTTCTCTTCGCTCCAATGTGGAAAGGTGAGTAATGGAGAAACATGCTCACAATTGCACTCACGGAATTATCATTATGATCTGTGCTCTGTACTTTCCCCAAAATATTCCAGTGAATAAATATTGAGAAATGTTTGTCTCCTATTTTTTTCTTTTTACCTAGGCTGGCCTTCTCATGTATCTGGGAGATGAACCACAACGCTGAAATTCTGAAGACCCGGTTCACAAAAAGTGTTATTAACTCCAAGGTATAGTTCCAACACACGATGTGTGATGACCTGTCCTCAATGTTTTTGCTATATGTTATTAAAACACACTTCAAGTTATGCTACTACCACCTTGCTTTCATTTTGTAAGACACAAAATTCCAGAGTAAAGATATTTTCAAGCATGGTTTTTGTTTCGTTCCTTCTTTGACAGGCATCTTTGACTTACGCTGAGGCCCAAATGAGAATTGATGACACCACCAAGAATGATGACATCACCAAGAGCCTGCGAGGTCTCAACAAACTAGCCAAAATCCTCAAGAGGAAGAGGATAGACAAAGGGTAAGGACTGGGAGTTGGGAGTAGTAGAGGCAGGTTAATAGATTTATGGGCAGAAAATGGCGTTGGCTTGAGTTTTTATTGGTCTATAAATGCCTTAAAAATCAGGAAACATGCATTTCAGTTTCCTGCTAACTCGAACAACAAATCAAAAGCATTTGGACAAGCAGGTAGGAGACATGAGGAAAGAAACAAGGACGCAGTTTAGTTGATTCTTATAAGCACCACATATTTAAACTGGCTGTATTTGACATGAAGTATGTTTTCTGTTGTATTTGATATCTTGTAGGGCGTTAACGCTGTCATCTTTAGAGGTTCGTTTCCACATAGACAGCGAAACCCACGACCCCATTGACCTCCAGACCAAAGAACTCATGTAAGTAACGTCAAAATGGAGAATCCTCTTTGAAACCCTTTTCTCCAAACTATTTTTGATGCCTTTTTTTAAGCGTGTCTGTGTGTGTCATGCTGTGTTTTGGACATTTGTAAATAAACTGATTTCTTGGTTATCAGGGAGACAAACTCCATGGTTGAGGAGTTCATGTTGCTGGCCAATATTTCAGTCGCCCAGAAGATTTACGATGAATTTCCAGACTGTGCCATGCTGAGGAAACATCCAGCACCGCCTCCATCTAACTACGACATCCTGCTCAAGGCTGCAAAGTCTAAGGTGAGAGGAGACAGATGATCATGTGGAAAATATGCTCTGGTTTTAAAGTTATGTGCGTATTTCTTGAGCTTATGTAATCAGTTTGCCTTGTTATGAGTTGGGGATGTTGTCTGAGGATTGGCAGTAGCTTCAAATGTCAGAAGCCAAGGTCAAAGCTGCTGCAATCAGACAGGTTGCTTACAGTACAGCTTAATCATGGCCTCCGTAAGAGCTACTATAAATACATTTTAAGGTGCCAACAATTTGTTTCCTTTTCCCTTCAGGAAGTGGATATTCACACAGATTCAGCCAAGGCACTGGCTGATTCCCTTGACGTGGCCAGAGTGGACGGCTTCCCATACTTTAACACGCTCCTGCGCATCTTGGCCACTCGCTGCATGATGCAGGCTGTCTATTTTTGTTCTGGCATGGACAGCGATTTCCACCACTACGGCCTTGCTTCACCCATTTATACACACTTCACTTCACCTATTAGGAGGTACGAAAACAGATACTCTTCACATCTTGACTACATATGTTGAGTCGGGCCTTTTATAGCAAAAACAACCACAGCACAGTTATTTCTCACCTCATTTAATGCATATTCTTCCCCTTTTCTCTGCATTGAAACCTTTTCCCTTCCTCCCCCTTCACCCTCTTCATCTGCTCTCCTGCACAGGTATGCAGATATTATAGTACATCGCCTGCTGGCAGTGGCCATAGGAGCAGACAGCACCTACCCAGATATAATGGACAAACACAAGCAGTCAGCCCTCTCCAACAACCTCAACTACAGACATAAAATGGCTCAGTATGCACAGAGGGCGTCTGTGGCCTTCCACACACAGGTAAAAATGTGGACACACTGGTTTGATTTCACATTAAAAAAAATCGAAGCATAATGTCCATTTGCCTAAAAGATAATTAAACATACCTGACACCATGCTGCATACTTTACTGCAAATTCATGGTTTTAATACAAACGATCTTTTTCCAGTTGTTCTTCAAAAGCCGGGGCATCCTGAACGAAGAGGGCTTTGTCCTGTTTGTGAGGAAGAACGCAATCATTGTACTCATCCCAAAGTTTGGCCTGGAGGGAACAGTCTTCTTTGACGCCAAAGACAAGGCAGCTCCAAACCTTGTCTTTGATGAAGAGGTATAAACACATGATTTTGTTTCCTTATAGCTGCTTAGATAAACATCGATGAACTAAAACTACCAGAGGATGCTGTATTTACAAGATCTCCTCTGTGTGTGTGTGTTTAGGGTCCCACTCTGAAAGTAGAGGAACACACTTTCCGCATATTTGACAAGGTGAAGGTCACCATCAGCCTGGACGCCTCCAATATTCAGCACCAGAAGATCCGCATGGCTCTGATTGACCCTGTGGTAAGATTTGTCTTCTCTATCAGCAGTATTTAGGTTTGATTTAAGAGGGTTGTTGTTTCAGTTTGTCCTAAAAGGAAGATTTGTTCTATTAAACTCAAAACTACCAGCCTTTTATTCACGTTAATTGTCTCTATTTCAGATCCCTGGTGTGAGTGTTTCAGCCCCTGATATTGAACCACAGGCCAAGAAGCCAAAGCTGGACCGCTGATACAGAAAGCAGCACAGTATTTCACTCAGGCCACCAGCTCCAGATACAGAAGTCGTGAATGTCTGTAAAAGAACGAGTGTGGACTCCTGTGATGCATCGACATAATTAACTATACTTTGAGCAAATGTGCCCATTTTAATAAACTTAGCACAGTGACGCCACAATGCTTCAACATTACAAACACCGGTCTGTTTTTTATATGATGTGAAACACTTGTTTGTACATAGCTAAGAACACAGCAGTTTAACAATGTGGTCTGCCACTCAGTCATTAAAGCGTTTTTTAAACCTATTGGATTCTGTGTGTTTATGAATCTTGAAGGTACACTGTTCAGAATTTTTTGGTCACTGTTTGTGAACAGTGTTTCCGTGATTTCGTAGCTTGCTTTTGGATGTGCTCTGCTAACAGTCTGGCATCTGGTCGCTACCTTTTTATGAAGTCCTGACCTCGCCTATCAGTGTTCTCAGGAACTTCTTGAACGCAGCTAATAATAAAGTACAGGCAGAGGATAGAGTCTCTGCAAATGAATACCCTTCCTAACACTTGTCGTGTAGTGGTCGATGGGGGATAACGTTTGTATTAGTCTATCTACACATTGCATATTAGAAAAATTCTGCATACTATACTTTAAATGAGTAAAAGTACTTACAGAAAATGGTTCATAAATACTGACAGAAACAAGTCATTATTGTCCACAGCCTTGTTTGCTAACAAAATAAAATTCTCTCCATCAAATATGTGACAAAGTCTTAAGTATTCTTCATTAATGATTTAGTCTAACCAATCCTATAATTTTGAAAAATTACATACTAAATATCGTCAGCTGTTTAGGTCCTTAAAAGGTTCAACTGTATAAATGTTAGACAGTGTTCATAGACAGTGAATCAGGAAAGATGTTACAGCTGACACTGAGAGCACCCATGGGAATGTTTTAAATATATGTTTCAGAACTGAGAACACCACAATAGAATAAAACAAAAAGTCCATGGGTCCACAAAATAAGGGTCGCATCCATTGTCTGTGGAGCAGCTCCAGACTTTATACACTATGACATCACAAGTTTGAGACTTCTCTGGTTTCTGGCTTTGAGAAAGAGAGCTCATGTTTGCAAATATTGATTGAACTTTCCTAGGCCATGGAGATAACATAGTGGAATTCTTAATTGAGGTGGTGTTCCCCTTTAGGTAGTCCTAAATTTTAATGAGTGAGGTCTTTATTGCCTCAGAAACTGTCTTTAATTTAATATATCCATCTTTTAATTTATTTCTGTCAAAATGAGTCAAGCTCCTCATGCTGAACCTCATGCTGTCCTTTTATTTTATACTGACACTTAACCTGTTGGCAAAATGTAGATTAATCAAACTCACTCTAGTAACAGTACCACTACATTAAATCTACCTCTGCGTGGAACCACATACTAAACTTATACTTTCCTGCCTGAATAGGAAAGAGATTATTTGTCCGAAAATAAGTCTTAAGATTGTTTAACAAAACATGTTGAAGGTCTTAAAAACTATTTAAGTGTCTGATAACTGTAGACAACCTTACAATGGTGTGTTTTGAACAGAATTGTGAATCCGCAATTTTGAGAACTGTCAAATTGCACTTACACTAAGTGTTAATGTTACTCAATTATTGGGAGCTCAGCCCTAATATTACTACATATTATTCCTGGACCAAGCCATTTAGTCAAAATACATACATTGTAGACCACCCCACAATAAGAAAACAAAGAATGCATTCTCAAGCCAGACAAAGAATTCAAGTTAATTTAATGTGAAATGATCCAGCCCAAGCTTTTAAGGATGTAAAAGAAAAAAAATGGCTCAATCAGCTTTTAATTTTCTAGTGGCATTATTCAGTGCATCTTATTCAGGAATAAATATTCTGACAATCCAAATAAGATCCACAGCTAACCTGAATTTTAACAATTCTTACTCATTCAATAAAACAAAAAGCTCTCATCATATAAAAACATGATAAACTGTTCTATAAAACGATAAATACAGTACAAATCGAATGTCATGTGAAAGTCAGGATCTATCAAGACCATCATGTCAGCACCAAGTAAAAATCAAAATGATGACATCAGCATCAATACAGCATTAAAGGAGGTTAATGTTGTGCAAGTTTGATACAAAAATGACATTTTTTTCTCCCCCCTTATCGCACCAGTAACCTGGGTCCAACAGAGCTGTTGACTTACAGCTTTTCAGTGTCTTTCAGTGGGACTAAGATCTCCTCCCTTCTAACCTGTGTAAAACATACTCCGGTAAAACATTTGCTTTCAGTCTGACAACTTGAACTTTAAACCATCAAAAGAACAAATACCCACTTGTGAAGCCAGCTGTGTTCACACTCCAATTAACCATCAACCCAATTCATTCACCTTTACCAATTAATGCTCCAAGACATAGTGTAAACTTTGTTGTATTTGATTGCAAAATAATCATCTTAAGCTTCCACTGGAAGAGGCGTCCCTTTAAATGCATCAATCACGTGGCTCAGTGGTGAGGATAAAATACCTGGAAAATAAAAAACATACTGTTAGTGAGATGAAAATGAATAAGTAGCTAAAAACCACTAATAAAACCTTGTAGCATGCACAGTTCTGTTGGTTAAGTCTGCAAAATACTCTAAGTAATGTATTTTAAATGACTGCTGTTACTGCATTAAATCTAAAGACACAAAATCCTGTGTCTACAAGCATGTTTGTGTGTAAAGGGTTCACTTTAGGTTCATTTATCCTGCCTTTATGTACAAAAATAGATCCTTTCATTTCAAATGTTGTTCCTGTCACTGCCCACATACATCGGTGCGTCCCTTATGGCAGTGTCTCCCAACTGGTGGGTCACAGTCCCACTCTGAATGGACCACAAGGGACTTGCAGATGTGTCAAGTTTGTAAAAAAAAAAAACACTTTATTTTTAAGTACAGTAAATTTCCCGCACAGAGCTTTTATTTTGAAGTGCTGTTTCCTGCTGTAGAGTGAGCCTGACAGAGACAGCAAACTAGCTCAACTACATGGCTTAACGCTTAATTTAATAAACTGTGTAGACGTTGAGCTAATGACTAAGGAGAAATCTGGCACCCATGGTTGGACCAGTTGGGAACCACTGCCTTACGGCAAGGATACATCCACTGTAGGGCAATAGAGGGTAGCGGTCTCGCACAGACCTCCACTTTTCCTTCGCTACTGTCCAAATCACATCAATACCACTGCAATCTGTTCTCAGCTGATCTGTAGTAACTGTTTGTCCCTGTGCCCGGGTGAAATAACATCATAAAGATGTTAAAAATTACTGAGCAACTCGCATAACGTCTCCTCAAAAAGTACCACGAGTCTTGCTTGGACTATTGCCTACACTGCCCCCACGATTTACATTAGTACTGCTTTGTGTTGTCAGTATCTGTAAGGTTTCAGAAAACGACCTCAAATATGGACGACATGAAGGCAGAGTACGGTCCGCAGGCTCTGTCTGTGTTTGTACCTAAAGTTGAGCATAAATGAGCCTTTAACTTACCTTTACTTTAGTGTGTCGAGTGAACTGGAAACCGTCTTCTGCTAGGTTTGAACTGAAGGACTCTTTGCCGTGACAGTCTGAGCTGAGTCCATCTATAAGACTGGCAGTGCCTGCTGAGGTAGTGTTGTAACCGCTGTCCACCTGAGCACACACAAAAAGCAGTTCATTACAAATATTCTGTCGACAGGCAAGAATTAATTCATATTAAAGTAAGTTAAATACGCAGTGAAACAAAGAAAAGAATTAAGTAGTTCTTAGTTCTGCCTGGATGAAACTGCTGACACAAACCTGCATGCTGGAATCGTAGCGTATGCTGCTTCCCTCTGCCAGAAGAGATACAAACATCTGAGAGCTCTCTGTCGCCGACACGTTGCCCATACGAGAGCTGGTCAGCTGTCCTGAATGATTTCCACTTTCCTCCTCTTCATCTTCCAACCTCCCTTCTGTGTCGGTCTCCTTGCCTTCCTCCATTTTCACAGGTTCAGAAGGATTCAAACTAACTCTCTCATTCTCAGCGGGGTGAGCGTTGTGGGCCAGGGGTGAAGATGGATCTAGCTCCATAGGGGGGAGAGAAGAGGAGGAGGAGGAGGAAGAGGAGGAAAAGGGGAGTTGGTCATCAGCTTCCTGATTGTCTTGGAGCTTAGGGTTGAGGATCGGGGAGATAAGGGGAGGGGAGGCCCAGCAGCGGACTCTGGGCCGGGGCTTGGGTCTGGAATTGTGCTGGGGCTCGGTGTAGCAGTGGTGCTGGTGTGGGGAGCAGCTACGAATGGGGGAGCAACCCTCAACAAATGGACTCTCGTTGCAGGAGGTGCCATCTACGTCCAGGGGAACACCGTGTGGAGTCAAATTGCTCGGCTGCTTCCTCTCAGCTGAAGAAGGGACAAGGATTCAGATTGTAGAGAAATTTAGCTAACACTACCACAGAGTCTTTTTAAAAATATCTCATGTATTAAAACCCTATCATAAGTTTTTTCTGCTTTTTTTGGGTGATGAGTTACAAAACAAATAGTTTACCTGAACATACAGGTGTGCGCGCGGCATGTGCAAGAATAGGAGAAATTGTAGGGGACACAAGACCAGCGGGAGACGACCTATCAGGGAACAGAGGGCTGGTGACGCTGCCGAGGCTGCAGTCCCGGAAGCAGCCATGCTGGATGGGACTGGACGAGAACTGACCCTAAAATTGAAAACAAGGCAAATACATTTATGTTAAACTGTGTTTTTGTTTATTAACTGAAATGGACAGTTTAATCCAAATACAAAAAAACCCCTTGTAACTCCTTGCTAAAAATCACTTTAAGGAAAAATGTTATTGGTGAAGTTATTGTATACTCACTGTAGAGGGAGTCGGAGCCAACACACCACAGGGCAAAGGGGAGGAAAAGATAGACGATAAAGGTTCTCCCTCCGAACCTGCAACCCTTCCCTCAGCTTCCTCTCCTGGGTTTAGAGAAAGCCTCTCCTGCCTGGCGTAGCTTCTCTCTGGGCTTGGTGGGCTGGAGCTGTCAGAGCCGCTGTAAGTGCCCTGACCATCGAGGAACAGTTTTCGTCTTAAGGAAGAGGAACTGAGACTCTCCTGCACAGCATCACATGGTTCCTCATAGCGGTAATAATCGCCTGAAGATAGGGAAGAAATGGAGACAAACATGGTCATTGGAATGTGTCATAACAGACTCTGATTTGATGGTGCTGGCATTTATTGTCGGCTTACCTAGTATTTTCTCCAAATCAAAAGCCAAAGGTAACGAAAGAGTTGTCTGACAAGCAACTGTGAAAGAAACATAATGAAGAGAGATCAAAAACAAGCCAGGTGATAAAGAAGGAAAGAAAAAGAGATGACGCACTGTTTGTCAGAAAGTTATGTCTAGCTCTCTCAAAGAAGACACCAACCTGAGACTTTTTCTGGCTCTTCTGCAATCATTGAAGACTTAGAGCCTACAAGTGCAAAGACACAAGAGAGAAACATGAACATGTGAAACGCTGTGACAATGAAAGACTTTAAGAGTCAAAAATTTATAGAAACAATAAGATCATTTACTTTTCATATAGATCTGAGGGCCTTTGCGGGTGTCTGGTGCTGCCCAGGGCGAGGGCACGATGGTTCCTTTGGTGAAAAACTTTATTGGGAGACACACAAAGCACATAATTATAAAATAAATCTATAAATCATCAATATATTCACTTCTCTATTATTAAACAATATGTTTAGATTTGAGAATCACATACCTGCTCTATAGCATTCTGACGCTTCTCCTCAATGTCAGAATCCATCCTGGATGTTTAGAAGAAAAAAATTGTCACCTATATTCCCTGCCATCTTTAATTTGTTCCCCACATTTAACGCATCATGATAGTACTTTGTTTTTACCCCACTCAGGGAATTTCACAATGCCATCCTTATTACCTATATATCTATCATGACTGCTGTGTTTCAGTACATACCTTGTCTGGCTGAGGTAAAAAGACTGTCGCTGGATTTCCTCCGGGTCTATGTGTACTGGGAGAAGACTGGCCATTTCATCAATAGACCAGTTAAACTTCGGTGGAGTCTGAGGAAGGGACAAATGAGGAAGTGAGTAAAAGACTACACATACATAGAACAAAACTCATGGACACAATAGAGCATTTAGATACTTGCAATTAGAGATGTGTCACATAGTGGTAGTGTGTTAGTAGTGTGTTCAAACTTACAGCTTTACAAGGCTTGGACTTGAAGACAGATGGGCTTGGCACCAGGGATTCATGGAGGTGGTGGTAGTCATTGGGACTTTCAAAGGGATTTCTAATGGAGGGCCTGCCTGGAGTCTCTGGAGTGATCTGTAGCTCAACATGGTCCCCCATTTTACCTGAAATATTCCAGTCAGTATGAAGGAAAACGACATTTCAGACAAAACCCACTCAAACGACACCTTCTATTTCGTGTCAAGATGAGTATATTGTTTAGTTTAGTAGGTTAGCTACAATAATTTCCCTGTTTCTATAGTGTTTCTATAGTGTTAAGAAGCCCTCGAAGCAATTAATGTGGAAGGAATTTGGTCGCAGCGTCACGTTTCCTCCTTCCCTCTTTCATAACACACCACTTAACGTACAAAAATTAATAAATATATTTAAGAGTCAGACATATAACGTTCTGTTGTTGGTACTTACAGCTGTTAATGAGCCAGGACTTTGAACAAACAGCTAAAAACCTCCTTCATTGAAGAGTCGGCAAACAATCAGCACCGAGAGGTTCAAACGTTTATTTCAATTTCGCCCACAGGGCCCGCCAGCCAATAGAAACGTAGCAGGAAGTTGTTGAGAACCAATCAATGAAGAAATGTCGTCACTTCCTCCTCCAGTTTCGTTTGTCAGCTTAGCAAGCGGGGAAGCTAGCTAGCTAGCTGCTAATATTGGCCCTCTTTAATTGTGTATTTGTAATTTTTGGAGATCGTATCTATCATGAAAACGAAACGTTTAACTTCTGGCTGAACTGTTTTAAAAGAACGTAATCTTGTATCGCATTAGAGATCTCTTCAAGTCTTATTTGTTAGCCGCCAGCTAGCAAGCGTTGGCTAACTATAGCCATTCTACACCATGGCAAGTGCAGCAAATGCAAACTTAAACGCAGTCCGGGAGACGATGGACGGTAAATATGTCTTTTATACACATGCAGAAGTTTTGTGTTTGCAAAATATCTTCAAACTCAGTTGCAAGTGAACTGTCCTTTTTGCTAACCCTTAGCTTGTCTGTAATCGTACTGATAAAACAAACTGTGAACTATTGCACATGCAATGATCAATATTTTTGCACATCCTGCACAAAACTGTACAGCTCTTTAATTTTAAAGCAGCCATATTGTGCATATTTTTGCAGTATTTTATGGTTATGTTATTCTTGAAAATTTTTATTGTCTTTTTTGTTTTGTTTAAGTTCTTAACTTTTGTAGTGCATTTATTTATTTATTTATTTTTACTCTTAATATGTTGATTGTAAACACCAAACACTGAGGCAGATTCCTTGCAAGTGATAACCTGCTTACTTGGCAATAGACCTTATTCTGATTTGATAACAGATTGTATAGGCTAGGGGTGTCCAAATTTTCTTGAATGGGGGCCACATTTGATAATATGAAAATACCTAGGGGCCAGCTGCTTCTCACATCCCATGGGTTATTTAAAAAAAAAAAAAATCACATATAAATGAGAAAAATCATCTGTCAGTGAAAAAGTATTAAACTCTCTAAAGCTCCTGAAAGCAGAGGCTCTTGCTGTTGACTTTAAACTCTTTTGCTGTGGCCATATCTGCTCCCTGGCAGGAAATGTCTGCTATTAGGCAGCAGTTTATTTGCTTGTTTACTTTGTGTTCAAGAAACACATTAGTTCCGCCTGCATTGTTTGCTCTTTGTGAATGTCTACAAATGGTATAATAGTTTTGCTATTGTGACTTGAATAGAAAAAAATACAAGGTGATCTTGCTTGTTTAACCAGCATTGATTGGCGGGCCACATACAGTATATTTTGAAAGATGAGGTGAGCCATTTAAACCAGTCCCCAGGCCCTGGTACAGGGCATACTGCAGCCAAGTTTTGTCTTGTCTTTGTCTAATAAATGTATCTTAACTAGGATAACTTATCACTTTCTTCCAACAGTGCTGCTGGAGATCTCCAGGTTGCTGAACACAGGTTTGGACATGGAGTCTCTGTCCATATGTGTGAGACTGTGTGAGCAGGGCATCAACCCAGAAGCTTTGTCTGCAGTCATCAAAGAACTGCGTAAAGCTTCTGAAACACTAAAGGTACAGACACAGTGCAGTTATTCCCAAAGTGAAATAACCAGACCTCAGTGTGTTCACTTCTTAAACTGTCTGACCAACAGATAAACAAACATCCTTAATCTGCAATCATAGAACAAAGACCCTCACATTTTAGAATCTGTAACAAGCATGTTGCAGTGTTTGGTATTTTTATAAGATAAATGAGTTAACATATGATAGATTATTGAAACTACAAACATTTTCTGATGATCAGCTAATAAATGAATCCACCAATAGTTTCCAGCACTTATTCAGATGTTGAGTTGATGACGATACAACAGCCTAAACCACTACTGAAAATGAGCGTCAGACTGAAAGTTGAGATGCCTGCAGCTGCTATACGTTGCAGTTTTGGTTTTGCAATATGTCCTCTGACACAGACAACTGTCAACAAAGCTGTTAGATGTGAATGTTAGTGAGATGGTACAAGTTTGGGTGGTGTGACATTACAAAATGTGTCAGCTGTCAGAGATACTGCCATACCATAACTGAGATATCCTTCCCTTGAGCACCCCTTGGTGTATTAGGCCACCATGAGCAATGTTGTATATTGATGTGCATGAATGCTTTTACGGCAATTTTGGATTTTATGATTTTGTACAAATTTGTTATGAGGTATCTTGATCTGTAAGGTATTAAGTCGACTATCCAAAAAATACATACTGGTTGTTATCTGGTTGTTCTATCCATAAACAGTTAATTTTCCAGAAAACATATTGAACACAATACAACATCGCACACATCTCCATCTCCTAACATGACACCATATTGCTCAAGTTTCGTTCTGTTTGGACTGTTAAATTTGGCCACCTCTTATGTCACCATCTGTTAAACATTTTCTATGAGCATATGCGCTCATGAACCATCGTATCTGTTTTTGTGCTAAACAAAATAACAAGATAATATTTGTGGTAGAGGGCTCTCATCTTCTGAGTGACTGAATCATGAGGGGAATATTTCAGTCACTACTGAGGACAACTGGTAATAGGAAAATATCTTGTCGTCCAGGCAAGAGGGAAAGTTGTCCTCACAGAGAGCCTGGAAAAAGTAAAATATGCACAATGCGAGTTATTAAAATTTATTTTGGTGCAGCTTTTGTTTTTTCCACATATATCAAACTCCTGCGCGTCGTTCCCTCCCATTTATTTTCTCTCAGTTTTGCAAACATATTTTCCCTGTGCACAGTTTTAGTCACACCATGACGAAGGTGTAATTTCATTACGAGGAAAAACACAGCGCAGTGATCTCATAGTTAATCATGATGATGCATCAGTACTACTCTTTTTTCTTTCAGGCTTCTGAAAACTGCACTAACTGAAGTTGGAGCCTGGTCTCCTCTGTTTGAACTGTAACAGGATCATGCCCAGTTCCTGGATCTGTACCTATGACGGGCTTTCCAGCCAATCAGACTTGCCTGTGTGTTGGCACTCTGTCCTCTGCGTCTCCTTGGTGACTAACCGCTCCTGTTCTGTGCTTTGACTTGTGTCTTGAGTTTCTGTGTGGAGCTGTCAGCCTCAGTCCTCTTCCCAAACACAAGTCTCCTCCCGACACGAGACCATGCTCGGCCGTTTTGCCTCAGATTTGAAAGATTCTCCTACAGCCATTTGTTGCATTGACTTCCTGCCTTAATTTCAGAGCACACTTGTAATATCTGATAGTCGGCTTGTGTTGCACTTTTCATGAGTAAATGTTTTTTTATGATGTTTTGAAATATTTCATTTGTTGGATTTGTTTTTAAGTTTGTGTGATGCATTTTTCGACCTTATCCTTTTGCTATTTCCATTGTCTGTTTAACCATCAATGATGGAACAGCCTAAATTAAAATGTTACAAGCAACGGCCACAAGGTGGTGTTGTGTCATTCTTATTATCTAAGGTATTCACTGGGTGTTCAAACTATGCAAGTTTCCTATCTCATGGTGTTGCTGATGTTTAAGAGCAATTGAATCCTGTTATTTTATCCGGCACTTTTTAAATCACATGCTCCCTATTTATTTACAATGACATTGCAGACTTTTTCAATGTTGCCTTGATCCCATTGTAAAACACAGCAAAACATTTTCCCTCTGTGATGTAATTCTTACAGGCTTTCAAATAGGACCTGACATTTTTCTGAGGGATTTTACAAAGGAAATGATCTTTCCTGTCACACTAGGTGAAAGGGACAAAGACACAAACACAAACCATGCAGGGGTTGATCACATCAACATGTACAGAACAGAAGACATGAACAAGGGTCATTCTTTACAGCAGGATGTCCTGTTGAACTGAAATCTTACCCCCCCTTTATGTCCGTACTCTGTCCACAAAAAAAAAAAGTATTACAGATTTATTGCAAACTTGACAAAAAAACCCGTCTTTGATCAACCAGAAATGAAACCCCCTACATCATGTGTCTAACCACACAGAGCATTGTTTTGTTTCTCCACCGTCTGTGAAATAGCTCTATTCATCTTCGAGACGAGGGAAAATGCTGAGAGCACAGAACATTCCTCCACAGGCCAATATACAGGCTAGAAGCGACCTCTCATCCGAAAGGGCTTGAATCAGTAGCTTTTCAAATGTGTGTGTGTGTGTCCCTCTATGTGTGTGAGAGTTTAGGTGTTCCTGCAGCGCTGTAGATGTCTACAAATGAGTAGCCCCCTAAGCCATCTGACAGTCACGCCTCACCCCTCACAGGCACACCACAGAGAAAGCCAGCGAGCGAGCAGGAGAGAGAGTGTGTGTGTGTAAGCATTTCTGTCTTCTTCTGCTTTGTCTCGCCATCTTGACTGACGGGCTGTGAGTCTAAATCTCTGTACCGCCGCTTTGATCTCTTAACACAGTATCTCTCTGTTCCTCAATACCAGCATCGTGTTAGCCAAGTATGAGAGGCATACAGATACGGCGCAG
The DNA here is from genome assembly GCA_019142605.1 of Cephalopholis sonnerati. NCBI lineage: Eukaryota > Metazoa > Chordata > Actinopteri > Perciformes > Serranidae > Cephalopholis > Cephalopholis sonnerati. Next base: position 15,529,134 of record JAGQAX010000018.1, on the reverse strand, counting down.
TGGCTCTCCTTGATAGCTCGTGAGCTTGAACAACCCCTGGCCTCCGTGGGGGGTGAGCTGCAGGAGATGATGGAGAGGAGACCCACATTGAGAATCCTTTTCTTTCACAAAGAGTTATGCATGGCTTGATTGGCTACTGTGGGCGTGGGATTCAGGATGCATTGCTTTCCGTTTGATGTGTTTGAAGGGTTTCTCCTGATCCTCGCCGGCTACTTTGATCTCTATAAAACAAAATATTCTCAAATCCCATAGTCCTGACTGAGAGATTAGCGTCCATATATGCATAAACATCTAAGAGGTGTTCAACTAGGCCACTGGTCAGGTCACATGACTGTATAAACTTAAGCAGGTCCTCACATCTGAACTTCTAAAGGTGTTTATGTTTGTACGTCTGATAATTACCCCGGCTGAGGATTATTTTTCTGATAAATGAGGGCAGTCTCATTTACAAGTGAAAGATTACCGTTCAGGTGTGCGCAATGGATATTATAAAAAATAATTAGACTGGACTGATTAGAAGTTCCTTATGCATAAGGAATGATGGTCTGTTGATGTTTGTACAAACCCAAATTACAAACATAATGTCTCATGAAAACAAGCAGAAGGAGAGTGAAACCAAAAGTCAAAGATCTCTATGTGCACAGTTATATTTAGGTTACTAATTACCTTTAGCCATAAACAGGTAGGTCTAATGGTCTCCCTGCAGAGACAAGGCTTTGTTTGTTATGTCCATTTCATGTTTTATTGCAAATTATATGATAATTTCAGGGCTAGAATTTAAAGTTACAGGACTTTATTTCTGACGATTATTAAAGAATAAAGACAAGTTTTATGAGGGGAACTTTTTTTGTGGTTGATTTTATTTGTAGAGACAAAGTTCTTTGTAATATTTAAGAAGTTATATGGAAAAAGGCCCATCATGAGCGGTTCATCTGGGATGTTGGGTTTTTGTGTGTTTGTGTTTCTTTTCCTTTTCCACCTTTTGTTTTGTACATGCAAGACCAAAAGATGGTCATAAAATAACAATGTCTTCTAATCCCACATGTGATAGGCCAAAAAAGTCATGACACTTAAATAAAAGTGGACAAACAAATAAATATATTGTTGTTTGACCAATGCATGGGTGTATTACCAGATGGGTCTACAGGGCCCAGGCTCAGGGGGCCCCTATGCCAGCGGCTCTGAGTTAAGTCACTGTTATTAGGGCCAGAGCACAACGAGCTTGAAATCGCTGTTTAATATGATTTATGTTTTTTATTTGTAGTCTTTGACGGAATTTTTGAGGGGCTACAGATGCTCAAAAACTCATGAAACTTTGCATGCACATCAGAACTGGTGAAAAATTTGATATTTTATGGGTCTTGTGCTCAGGTGCAAAAAATTGCCTCAGTAGCGCCCCCTATAAAATTTCATGTTTCACCTACATTTACAAAAACTGGTAGGCACATGTAACATGCCAAGACGTACAAAAAGGTCTCTTGCAGACATACCCTGCTGTTAACTTTGCAGTCCTTGTCAAAGGGCTTAGTCATCGTCAATAAATTCTAAAAAAAAGTCTTAAAAAAAAGAAAAACAGAAGAACAGCTGAAACATTTACTGTGAGGATGCAAGACAGGAACCATGTGATACACTTTTAGAGAGTGTTTCTATCCCCTCAGTTTATCTATAGGACTTAAGATGGGCTGAGTACTCAAGGCAATATGGGCCCTGCATGTTGTACCTGTCCTGTGGCGGTGTAGGTAGGGGGGGAGGCTTTTACTTACCCAGGACCAGGGGCCTGCTGTGTCATAATCCACCTAATTGTTTCACTGCTGCAGTGGTATTTTTGGTGTCTTATGAATTTAAGGGCATCATAAAGAACGTGGTGATAGAGACATGTGCTTGTTTATCTCGAGAGGCAACTATGTTTGGACAGTTTAATAGTTATATGTTGTATTTTAAATGTTCTGATTGGCTGCTACCTCGGCCAGCTCTCGGCCAGAGGTTTTCAATCGCAATGGGACTTGTTGGTTCAATAAAGGTTAAATTAATAAATGAAATAAAATAAAAACTTGGGCTGGGCAATTGTATGTGTGTGACAAATGATATATGCTCATGTAAAATTAAGAGGGACGTGTGCTTTACTGAAGGATTTTAATTGCTACTTCATATTTATTTTGCTGATTAAGAGTTTAAAACACTATAATATGCATATAAAATATGATGCATCATTATACAGTACATAAAATGGGTGGTCTTAGCTCCACAGCAGCCTGCTTTAACAGCTTTAAGAGACCATGCAGCTTCAACTTGTTAGAGGATGATTATGTTCTTTCACAGGTTACATAGTGCTGTTTAATGTACAACTTAAATTTGTATTTTTAAATTGTGGTATTCCTACTTTAATTTAAGAGTCTGACAATAAATAACTTCCTCTCAAACTAAATAAGCATATTCTTAATGTCCTGAAGCCCATTTATCGACACCTTACAGCAGTGTATATCCTGAGGGGATTATATTTATATAGGTGTGTATATATAGGCACTAAAGTGATTGATTTATTAATACTTCTGTAACTGACTGAGCCTATCTGGCCCTTCAGCAGTGTGAAGCTTCGCTGACTGTATCTGCCCTGAGAGGAGCTCTGTGACCTTGTTAGATCTCACTCCAGTACACCACCCTTGATTACATACAGGCCACACTTTAACACCGTAAGATTATACTATTTAGGTCCCAATTAAATTCACAGCAAGGAAATTGGATCATAAACTCTTTAAAGGATCGTTAACAATCATTAGACGGGATAATGGCATGGCAATCAAAATATGTTAAAAAAAAAAAAAAAACTTCCAAAGTCTTTTAGTGACTTTGTTATTTTTGGACATTTTCCAAGCTGATTAATGTAGAATTGATTGATTTACAGTTGTAATTAGCTGTCTTCTGCATAGATGCATAATAATCATATATCTCCCTGCTTGTTTTAAAGTATTAATTGGTTTCATTAACAAAAGCAGTTAATTGAATAACAATTAACAAAGTTGGTGATGGCATCGACGCAGCGCGTGCAAACTCCCTTGTGTTTTCTCCTATGATGATAATGAAACCACCTTTTTATCAGATTGGAATTTTGTGTGTTGGACTATGTAATGACTAATATGATATTGGGCTTATTAGTTTATTCGAGTGGCTCACTGAGGCGTTAAGCTGGTGTTGAGCATGTTGTGTTTAACAGGTAGGCACCATATGCCGCCTTAATCAGACATTGGAATCACATTTGGTTGTTAAATTGTCTTCCAATAAAAGCAGGTAGTAAAACAACTTGAGTTAATTCAATTTCAGGCGAGTTTGGGTGAAGGGAACAGCTGTTCATGTTTGTTGAATTGTTTTAACATTCCCTCTCTTGTTTTTTTTACCCATTTTTTTTAATGTTTAACTCCAGCAGCTTGTTGTTCTTCCAACTTTTCTTGTAGAAAATAGAGATGGAGGGTGGACTAGCTGTCCACTCTCCTTAAAAGAAGACAATGCCAGGCATATTGTAGTGACAGCTTGCATTGTGTGTGTGTGTTTAAGAGAAAGAGAGGGAGAGAGGAGACAGGAGAGAGAGCATGTGTGTGTGTATGTTAGAAAAACAGAAAAATAGAGAATGTGTGTGAGTGTGTGTGCATGTGTGTTACAGTGACAGCTTGTATTCTCCGTGATTAATGATGTGCTGTGTGACTTGATAAGTGCTTCGGAGGACCAACGCTTGTTTCAATTAGACCTTGTGAAGGTCGCGACGCCGCGCCGGCCTCTCATTATCATATCCATAATCAATCCACATTATCATAGGGGAATGTGGAATGGATGTGTGATATCTTGGTCATACACACACATTCAGAGATGAGCACACACACAGACACCTAATCACATAGCAAAACACAATGACATACACTCTCACTCACAAGAGCACACACACACACACACCCTTCACTCCAAGTTGATTTGAACCATAACAGTGGCTTGTCGGAACGGATTGTCTGTTCAGATTAAGAGTGTGTTTCTGAGAATTAAGCAGCGTTGATGGTGGTGGCATTTCAGATCCCCTCTGCAGACACAAATGCCAAAACATCATTCTGTCACCCCCCTCCTTCTCACTCACACAGCCACATACACAACCACGCACGCACACACTCTCACACACACACTTAACCAGGACCCTGGGGCATTTTTAATAGAGGCGAAGTGATTCGTATGTTTTTACTCCTCTAATGAGAACAGATTGAGTGGTATTTACACTTCATCGGCTGATCTAACCACCTACACATTTCCCTCATGCTTCTGCTGCTCACTGGCCAAAACAGACATGTGGAAAGGACCAGAGCTTGGCTTTCAAACAGCGACACAACATGAACATTATCTTTGTCTCTTTGGCTCACGATGGCACTATGGCAAAATGAATATGAACTGTTAAAACAGAAAAGCTAGATTTGGCTCCTCTATACTCCTGAGTATATTTGTCTAAAACAGCTGAAATGGTAAGAAAAATGTGTCTGAAACAAGATTCAAATCTTTGACAAGCACATTGGTCCAAGCAGGCAACTCACACTGAATCTGACTGATGAATCTTTAATTAAATCAGTAAGTTTATCTGAGATCTAAACACACAAGAAATGCCAAACGCAGGTCACATATATCCTCCAAAAACATTCAAACAACAAACTAATGTAGGCTGTATGATACAATAACATGAATCAAGGCAAAAATTACACTGTACCGGAGCAATTATAGGAATCAAAGAAGATATTAAAAATGTATTAGCTCGGTAATATTCAGTGGAGGGAGAATCATCCCAGGCGGTCAAGATGAATAGGCCTGCAAAGTGTGAGGAAGGGGAACTTAAAGGAACAGTGTGGAAGATTTAGAGGGATTTAGTGGCATCTAGAGGTGAGGATTGTGATTGCAACCAGCTGAAGCTTATTCCAGGTTAGAAATCCTTCTGTGTTTATTACTCAGGAGGATTTTACAGGAACTAAATTATCAGCAGAGGTCTCTTCTTCTTCAGTTAAAATGACCCAGGTGATTAAAACACTGAATGAAGCCATTTCATGCTAGCCCAGCAAATTCTAATGTGTGCTCACCTGTTTCACTGATAACTTCATCTGTCCTCACATTTTTTCTGAGCCTAATGTTCAGGAGGTTTTAACCATGAGCCGAATTATCTGCATTCTTCTTCCTTGTCAAAACCTGATGCCTACATTACCCACAATGCAACCTGAATGCTAACAATTTGGCCAGAAATTCAGTTGTGTTAGCTGATAGCGGCAAATGCGGCCTGGAGCTACAGAGGTCCCACTTCGTTATAACTCCACATGGCCAGATTTTTTTTCCATCTCTCATCTCTTCTTCTGGTCTTCAGTCAAAGCTGACATTTGCTCAAGTGACATCACTTGAGTCACTTTGTCAGATTTTGCGCCGCTCCCTCTAAAGCCACAAGACTTCATGCAAACTTTTTTCCGCATATGCAGAACTCTCCAACCAGTGCAGTTGCCAGAAGAAAATGTTGGCACTGTATGTTTCTGCAAACCACAAGTATGTTAAATTTGTATGTTTCGTTCGTAAAATGATGTAGTATATGAACTGACTTTGTCATCGGGAGGTGAAGGGGATAGTTACCGCTGCAGTTACTGCTGCATTTCCAGTGGCTTTTCAGCCACCAACGTCCTTGTTTTTTAGCAACCTGTCACTGTGTTTCCACTGGGGATAGTGTCACAAAAAGCACTTCCTTTTTACCGAGACATCGTTGCATTTCCTGCAGAGACAGTGTCATGAAATGTGGTTGATTTTTATGAAGACACCGCTGTGTTTCCAGCAGCTTTTTAGCCACCAAATGTGGGTGTTTTGAGCCCAAACCTGATATTTTCTAACCATAACCAAGTGGTTTTTCTGCCTAAACCTAACCACACATTAACCACACAAACTTTCAACCTTCTCATCCATATAATAACATAGAAATGTATCGTATCCATGTTTTGCAGAAACATACAATGCCAATTTATTCTGGCGACTGTAAACTGACTTTGGTGTGTAAAAGCAGCGGAGTTCCCCTTTAACTGAGGTTGGTATGCTGTATTTTTATAGTTCAGTAACTGGAAAGATTTTGCAGCAAGTATCAGTTCATTGTTTCATTTCATGGGAGTTTAAGCACAATAGCTGCTGTAGGAATTAAACCTGTGACCTTCCTGTTGTGAGACAAAGTCACTTCCCACCAGGGCATCCTGCAACCTACTGCTAACAGGGTTCTCCTAAAACACTGTGCTTGCTTAGCAGACCGTGGACGGATGAACTAAATGAAAAATTAAGCAAAACGTAGCATGTGAGGGTGTAATCACAAATCATTTCTACCGGCTGTCATATTACTCATCAGGTCCTTGTTATGCCGCCTTTTGTAGGGTAAAGAAGGTGCAAAGTAAATCTATTATCAGATGTCGCCACGAGCGTAAAAAGTTGCAGCACACCGGCCTGGGAGGTTAAAACTGAACGTTTCACTATATTAAACACTTTAAGGTGGGAATTTACCACATGAATCAGCTCTGCTTAACACTGATGGCTTTATCGGTGTATTTTCTACAGATGGAGAAAGAGAGTCGTGACATTTCTTTTTGGCAAGGAAAAGGCCATACTCAGCAGGAGTTATCAAAGGCAAAAAGTAAAAAGTTCGAGTTAGCTATCTCTCTCTCTCTCCCTCTCTCTCTCTCTTCCCCTGGAGATACTCATGTTAAGCATAATTAAGCAGATTTGATTAGCATCAAGCCTGGCTTCCTCTCTTGACTTTTAATGAATGTAAATCTACCATCTACATCCTAAAGATTAATTTCTGCCAATTAAAAAACACAAGAGGGCTTATTGGAGAGAGAGAGAGGGGGGTGGTGGGGGTGTCGGGAGGAAAAGAGTGTTAAAGTCCTTTGAGTTGGAGTACAGTCGGAGTTTTATCCTCTTCCCCCTTGTCTTATGGTGAGATGGTCTCTGGAGATCTGTGTCTCTCTCTCCCTCACGACCAAGATCATTATCAGCACAATGTTCCGTGAAAGCCACTTTGAAAGGACTGCGAGCTCCATATGTAAATGATGGGAGTGTGTGTGCGTGTGTGTGTGTGTGTGTGTGCGGACTGGATGAGGAAACAGAACAGGGAACAGGTAAAGGGGTCAATTTGTCAAGACAAGGTTATTGGCCCCCTTATGAGCTTTTGTACAATCTCTCATCTATCTGGTTTGACTCTTTTTTTAGACGCTTTTCATTCAAATTCTGATTCTAATTATTGTTGATTTAAGATCGTTACGGTGCGGAGTGCAAACAACATTACAATAATAACAAATAATGGCACCCGGCAGGAATGAGACATGGATGGATTACTGAATGGGCCCACCGGGCACAGGCCCAGGGGGCTGAAATTGTTAGCCCCCCCTTGCCTTTACCTGCAAGATGCCACTCATATTAACATGTATCAACCAGGAAGAGACTCAAATAACTAATAATGATAATGTAGTTTATTTATAGGCGCCATTTATGACACTCAAGGTCACCTTACAGGCAAAGATAGAAAAAATAACAGCAGATTTAAAAAAGTCAACGAGATAAGGAGTAAAGTAACATAAAATAAATAACTAAATAATAGTTAAATAACATCAAATTAATATTCAGCAAAACAAGTTTATAAATTCTATGGAAATAGTGGATGTGTGTGGCTAGACAGACAGGGGTCATACTGAATAGGGTATTTGAAAGAGGTGAGTTTTGAGGCGGGATTTGAAAGTGCAGGGAGAGTTGATACTACAAATGTCGGGTGGGAGGGAGTTTTGAGGCAGGTGGCAGAGACCCATGGTGGTCAGGTGGGCTGGCAGGACAGTGAGGTGGATGAAAGAGGAAGACCTGAGAGTGCAGGTGGGGGTGTGGGTGTGCAAGAGTTCGGAGAGATAAAGACAAGCTTGGTTGCAAACTGTAACTGCAAAGAAACACAAAATAACTACAAAACATAGCCATACAACCAAAAAGACCTTACCTTAAACACACAACAACAAAGATACACAAAACAACAACAGAACAAGAGGCAAACCACCATGAAGCGTTTCCTGCTCCTGTGTAGGACAGGTGGTGGGGCCGTTTCCACCGTGGGTAGTGCCATGAAAGGCAGCTGTTATTTTATCGAGACATCTCTGCATTTCCAGCAGCTTTATAGACCTCAAAACCAGGTATTTTGAGCCCAAACATGATCTTTTCTAACCATAGGTAAGTGGTTTTTGTGCCTGAAGTGTCAGCCCCCCTGGCCTTTACCTGCAAAATGTTACTCAAATTAACATGAATCAGCAGGAGGAGACTCAAAGTAACTACAAAAAGTTGCAACAAGAACTGCAAAGGAACATAAAATAACCACAATAAGTGGCAAACAACCAAAGACAGACACAAAATGACTTCAAAGAAGGGGTGGGCGATACGGCCCTAAAATAATATCACGACATTTCAGGGTATTTTTGCGATAACGATATTCTTAAAATGACAAATTAGCACAAAAATGATAAATGACATGACAAATGACAAAAATGACAAGTTAGTACAAAAAATATTTTATTATTAATTTAAGAAAATAGAATTGCAACAAATCAAGTAATATAGTTTTACAGTTTGCCTTTAAAAATTCAGTAAAAACTAAAATGATCTCTCAATTCTTTAGTTTGTGAACAACAACAGTAACTCGGAGTGAGATTCAGATTCTCTATACAATATTAATAGTTCAACTAAATAAAGTCTACCACAAATTACACATTTAAACAGCTCCCAAATACAAAAAATGTCCCCTGGGATCTATATATATAAATCAACAGGTAATTTCCTTCTTTTAGCAAAATAATGAAATACCATAACTGTCGCACATTTACATATATGTAGTTTTTTATCGAGCCGTAAGCGTCATGTACATCACCAAAGGTTTATGACAAAATCACTTGATGACACCAACTCCTGTGTGCACACGGTGAGAGAGGAGAGGGAGAGACGCTGTGCTGCTGCCAGAGGAGCCGCTGAATGAGTTCCCTCTGAGCAGTAAGTCGCTAAAAGAGTCTCAGAAGTCCGGGCTGTTCATAAAATACTCAGGACGCCACAGTTTATGCAACACTACTGAAGCTGCTCCTCTTTTTGGAACCTCCATGGAGTCAGTAATAATTTTGCTTTCAGTCATGCTTGCTGTTGCCGTGGGTAACAGTATGACGTCAATATGTCAACAAGTCGAAATATCGCGAGTACCACGATCTTAACTTTTCATGTGACATTAAAAATGACACCAGTATATGGCACAGCCCTTCTTTAATGAGACACAAGATACAGAAAACAAGGCAAACCACCATAAACTCTGTGTCTTGCTCCTGTGTGGGAGAGGTGGGGGGGCCTTTTCATATCTGTGCCCAGGGGCCCACTGTCTCATTATCCGCCCCTGGAATGAGGTGCAACATAAATTATTTAAACAAAGCTGAAACGTCCTTTAAAAAGGCCCCTGATTTACCTTTTAATGAAACAGTTAACATGGATGTACTCGTAATGTGACAGGTGTCTTCTCCTATATCTCACTGTGTTGTTATCTTTTTCCTCTATATAAACTGTATGTCCATTAGGAGCAGCTCATATTGCTCTTTCAGGTCTGTTTTCTGTGTTTTATTCCTGAGCACTCTGCTATAATCAGCTTAAACAAAGTCTCTCTGATGGTATCCATATTAACAAGTATTTAAACATGGAGAATATTTGCTCTGGAGACAAATAACTACAGTAATCAAGCCATGTTTTTCTCCTAAGATGATACAATTATACAACTATTAGTCACAAACGATGTTGTGGGAAGATTACAGCGGTGCCATGAAGGTTTAGAGATGTCATAAAGAAGACAGATTGAGTCCCATCAGGAGCATTAATATTAAAGTGTCATTGGTTAGGCGTTCATAAATAGGCTTATCCAAAGTTTATGTAGGCTAATCTGTGCTCTCTCTCCCTCAGTGTGAGTGTGTCTCTCACTCTCCAAGAATACACCCAGGCTCCACCTCTTTATGATAATGTGACAGTAGCATCTCCAGCTCGGAGACAAGCCTCCTCTCTTTCTCATTCAACTATGTGATCTGTTTTTTCCACACACGGACCCTGTCTCCTCTCTCTCTCTGTTATCCCCCTCTCCTCAATGCGCAGCTCCCTCTCGCACACAAACCGCATTTGTTGGGCGAAGTTACTTTCTTAAATTAGTTCACTTAGAAGTTTACTTTTCTTCAAATTCCTCGGACATGACCACCATGGCAACTCCGGCTGCTCCGGCTCTGCTCCCCGCCGCCACACTCGGGCACCACCCGGCGCCGAGTTCCGTCTCTCCGGCCACCAACTCTCCGCCACCTGCGGCCACCTCCGCCGCTTCCTCCCCGGCTCCTCCGGTGGCGCACCCGGCGCTGCTGCACCAGTTCAGGGCGGACCTCTTACTACCGAACGGGACCCCGTTGAAAACCGGAGGAGCTCCGGTGTCCAGCAGCGCCAACAAGCCCGTGTACGCCACCCCGTCGCCCGTGGAGAGCACGCCGCAGAACAACGAGTGCAAACTGGTGGAGGTGAAAGGTGCCAAGCTGGCGTCGTTCACGGTGAAAGACACGGAGCTCATCTGCCTGCCCCAGGCTTTCGACGTGTTTCTCAAGCACCTGGTCGGCGGGCTCCACACCGTCTACACCAAGCTCAAGCGGCTGGACATTGCCCCGGTGGTGTGCAACGTGGAGCAGGTCCGGGTGCTGCGGGGGCTCGGGGCCATCCAGCCCGGGGTGAACCGGTGCAAACTCATCTCCAGGCAGGACTTCGAGACGCTCTACAACGACTGTACCAACGCAAGGTGAGCAGGGTGTGCAGGGGTAGGAGGGGTGACAGACAGTGACCCGGGCTGCGTCCTAAATCATCACTCATGCACTACTATACTATCTAGGGAGCATTATAGGGGACTATATAATGAGTACTAGGGGACACAGCGGTTAGGGTTAGGCTGCACAGCTTATGTGTGCAGGGGGTGGGTGCAGCAGGTGGGGTTATCTAAAGCAGGTATCATGAGTGGTGTGGTGGTGGCTGATGAGGGTGGTGTATACCCTCCTATATAGTCCACTTTATGGCTGATAGGTGGGTGTAATGTAAGGGCTAGAAAAAGAAGTGTGCATACCCGCATACCTGCATTTACCCTCCACTACACTACACCACTGGGTAGTGCACATGAAGGGTTTCAGGGACATTTACCCACCCATTTTTACACAGTGGAATTTTTCTGCACGTCATGACAAAAGTTCCAGGGTTGATCACAAAAATCTGAATCATAACCTTTTGCAATTTGCAGTGATAATTGCTGATTAGTTTGCAAAGACCTGTTGTTTGCAGTTGTTTTATATTTATGATTATATCCTACTGTTTGTGAGTATTTGAGTACATGGCTTTACGCTGAAACCTGCATGACATTTCTCTAAATTAAGAGCGTTCTAGATGCTGTTAAACATGCAACCATATGGGGGGAAATGAGTATATATATGTGAAAATATAAAATGTTTTTGTTTGGTTGTGTACCGCTTGATGATGAGTGACCAGACGTCCAGTTTGCCCCTTTTTATTCACCACATCAGTGCAGCTATAGGCCCGCCTGTCCCTGATTACCATTTTAAAGGGTGATAAACACTGATGGTGATGATGGTGTTGACGATAATGAATTTTAGTAATCCTAATAAAAAAAATCTTTAAAAGTTTGTCATGTTATCGTAGGCTGTGATCTCCCGCTCTCTCTGACATGCACACACACACACTCAGTCTCTCTCTGACACACACACACACACACACACACACACATGCACACATTGAATCTGACACTGTCATTCTGAGAAATTGATTCTTCACAGAAATTAATTAATTTTCATTTGGCCCCAAGCGGCAGCTTAAATCAGGACAAGCTCACTCACTCACTCACTGATCCCTTTGCTCTCTCTCTGCCTCTGCCTCTCTCTCCTTCCTTAATAACTCGCTGTCTTATCATATCAACACTCTTTAGCCCTGAGCATCAGAACAGAGGAGATGATTAAATGAATTCTCGGTATTTATGATGCGATTATGTAAATTAGCTGTTTTGCAGAACTCCGTTGGTGACCAACTACATGGGTCATCAATCCAATGTGCCACAGAGATGTTTGGATAAAGGGCTATAAATTGGCTGGGATTTGTGGTTTCCTGGTGCCTCAGTCTGCTGTTGTGCAGACCACATGCTCGTAACAGCATGGGTTTGAATCCAGAGGAGTGTGGATTAGCCTTAGTTTGGGGAATTTATATTGTTTGATAGTTAATCCCTGCTCCTTGGAGCATGAATGATCCAATTTACACCTGCCATTAAATACAGATAGGGGATGTGTCAAGATGTGCACAGATAGACACCAAAAAAAATGAATTTGCAAAGTATTAACTACTTATTTTCTACTTCTTTATGTTTCTTGGTTTTAGGTCAAATTATTCAGATGCTTTAATCAGGCTCCACTTTTATCTTGGAGCTTTTAAACAAGCTTTGACTTGTTGAGCAAAACCAGAAACACTTTAAAAAGAAACAAGCCATTATGAGAATCAGCTTCCAGCTCCGTGTGCGTGGATTAACACCTGCGCTTAAGCATCTGAGGCCCTCCAACCAAGACAAAATCCAGATGCATCTTCTGGCTGCCTTGGGATTTCTTCTATGTCAGGTGTTAATGGGAACGTTGTTATACAACCGCTGAAAATACACAGCCTCCGCCGTCTCTAATTATCCACACAACACTCAAACAGCCTTTAGTTAATGAGATCTGAAAACATCACTCGTCTGAAATCTTCAAACGACTTCCGTGATTCTTTGTCTGAAGGCTTCAAATGTGCTGTGGTGGCCATTAGCATCAGCCCCCTGCAGTAGAAGTTTCTAAGTAATCCCTGGTGTGGTTGGAGCAAACATACAGCAGCAGGTAAAAACTGGGGCTCTACATGGGTGTTGTTGAAGCGGGGACTGGCCCGGCCTGGCCGACTGAACCTAAAAGTTCATCTCCAAGAACATGATGTTACAGCTCTGTGACAGCGTCAGGGCTCAGTGAGGTTTTTGTTACTGATTAAGACAGCCATCACTTATTATTTTCCAGTCCAGTACAGTCGGACAGGCTGGAAGAGGAAGTAACAGCCTTATCTGATAGTTTAACACGACTAACAGAACGCTTTATATGAATTCCTCCTGTTTGTTCATTCATTGCCTCTTTTTTTAACATTAAAATGAGACAGAGCTGAAGAAAAATATCCTCTGTTTATCATTGTCTTCCCTCCTCCTCTTTGTCTCACTCATTTATCCCTGCTGTGCTCACATACACACACACACGCACACACACACGCACACCTTGACCACTGACTCATCAAACCATGAAGAAGGGCCGACTTCACCCTCAGTCAAAAGCCTAGTTATAATTCATGCATTGGTGGCACACAAACACACACACACACTCCCTCTGTCATCTCCGAACACACAAGCTCACACGGTCACGCCTGTGTGTTTGCTGGCTTTGCTGCTAAATGACATTAGTTCCACAGAGAGAACATGGCGTGTAGGAGGCAACCTGATCCTCCGTCCTTTTCTTTCTCCCTCACAAAGGAACAGTTTCATTCTCTGTTAGGAACACACATCAAACAGCTCGCTCAGGTCAAATTCTCTGTGTGTGTGTGTGTGTGTGTGTGTGTGTGTGTGTGTGTGTGTGTGTGTGTGTGTGTGTGTGTGTGTGTGCATATATTGTACATTTATACTTGTGTAGCGTACACAAATGCCACCCTTCCTCATATCACTAATGTGGCAAAGTAACATGATCTGTTGTTACTTTTTAACAAAGCATGTGTTAACAGCAGCACATGGTTTCTGCATTTGTGCGTGTGAACATTTTTTTTACACACACAGAGGATGTGTTTCCTGAGCAGTGCTACTTTAAAGGGTTAGTCCATATAAATTATATATATGTTATCATTTGCCACTTGATATCGACCATGCAGACAGCTCTGTTTTTTGTTTGCCCTCGTTTTAAGATGCCTTTTTCCATAGGTGTAGATTTCCACGGGCATGCAAGGGAAAGGTCTCCCTCGATATTTAAAACATAAAAGTGGCAGAAGACTTTCACTCTGATGAAGTTTGCACCATAAATTGACACACTGGTGCAGGAAATGAAGTGTTTGATGCACTGAATTTTTTGGCTGTCTTCATGTGTGTGTCCCAACCTTGAAACGAAACTCACACCCTCATCTGTTTCTAAGATTCCTGCTCAGAGCCCAGTAAATGGAGGTGAGTGGAATTTTGTTTGTGGTGGTATGACAAGTGCCTTTCCAGACACAGCGTCCATGTTGCTCTGGAGAACAGATAACACATAGAAGACAGATTACGGTTTTCGGAGTCCTCATAAAACTGTTGATTTGTGTTGGTTATCCTGCATTTGAGGGACACTTTCTGGGAAGAGGTGTTGCTGATCATTTTCAAAGGGTGTGAACACCACAAATAAATTCCATTCACCTCCACTGTGTTGGGGTGGAAGCAGAAAACTCAAAACCTGTGTGCCTCGAAGCCGACATGGCGAGATAGCATTAAAGATAAAAGGGAATGTTTTTATGTAATTTAGGTTAACTGTCCCGTGAAGTGATTCATGTGAGAATGTCCTGAGTTCACACGTGTTTCTTTGCAGCTCTCACAAGCAGGCACATTTACAGAAGCAGAGACAAATACGAAGCAGGTGTAGAATAAACAAACCACAAAAAAAAAAGTTAGTTAAATGAAACGATGAGTGATAAATGAGACGCAGCGGCCTGCGGAGTGCAACAAAAGCCCGCTCTTTGTGTTTCTCTGTGGCGAACCTCGGCCATGCAAGTTGGCAGCGGCGAGCCGGTGTTGTGTGTATGTGTGGGAAGGTGGACTCCTCAAAGCCGAGCCCCACCGCCACGCCATAACTCACTGTCAAAGTCAGCAGCGTTAGGATGAAGGGGAGGAGGGCTGTGTGTGTGTGTGTGTGTGTGTGTGTGTGTGTGTGTGTTAGGGTGGGGTGATTAGCTCAACTTTAACCCCTGCACTCTTTTGATGTTTTATAGAGAAGAGCACGATGAGATAGAGAGGGCCTCCGTGTCTTCTACTATGACAGGTTTTAATGGAGTACACCGTGCACACACACACACTTTTGCACACACACACTCACTTTTGAACACACACACACAGACTTGACATCGTCTTGACCCTGGAATGTGGGAGAGGAATGCAAGGCGGTATCAGTTTAGGAGATCAGATTCTTGCCATGATCAAACGTCCTGTGTGTGTGTGTGTGTGTGTGTGTGTGTGTGTGTGTGTGTGTGTGTCACTGTGTGTGTGTTGTCCTGCCTGCTTCTTTCATGACATCATCACACAGGCTTTCCTAATAACAATGGCGAATAAAGGTTTTTTTTTTTTTTTCCAGCCCTCGATTTTGAGAGGAAGATCACAACATCAATCTTTCCCTGCCTTCTCTAACCAGCAGCTCAAGTCTTCCTGCGCACAGCGACGACGATATGATTTATCAAACCGGACCGTGACGGCGAATACAAACCCGTGTGATAAACACAGATTGAAAGGATGGGAGCATGGGAGCTGTAAACCGCCGCTAATATATTCCAAACAAAATCTTGTTTGAGCTAGTTCTCCTTCACACACACACACACACACACACTCACACACACACTCGCATAAACACACACACAGCTGCTACCTATCAGCACCTCAGTCCCTCCAAGCCAGTAGCTGTTCCACTGTTTTGACTGTAACACTTCCTCTTCTTTCATTACTTTTCTCTTTCCCCTCCGTGTGTGTGTGAATGTGTGTGTTAGCGAGGAAGAGAGAGATCTGTCATCTTTGTTATGTTTTGTTTCTGTTCCACCTGTGCTAAGCTCCAGCTGCCATGTTTGGCGTTTCATGTTTCAGGTAACACACACACACACGCACACACACTAATCTAAGCTTGGAGGGCAGAACTCAATGTACAGTTTTTTTTTTAATGTGTGTGTTTGTGTGTGTGTGTGTGTGTGGCCAGAGCGTTGGCATGAGGGAGGACGTCTGGGTGAGATTTTAATTAAAGTTTGAGACAAAGAGGTCATAAGCCATACACCCCCTCCTCTGCACACACACACACCTTGTACACACACGCACAATGAACTGTTTTCTCCCCCCCCCCTCCTCCTCTCTCTCATTCCATCCCCTCAGCTTGATGACTTTTCCATGAAAGGCTTTTTCATTAATCCTACCTCAGGGAACCGGTGCTCTCCAACCTCACACACACACTCGCAAAAACACACTCGCATGCACAACACACACATAGACCTCCCTCTACGGGTCACTTTGATGTATCAACGCACTTGCAGACTAAACACAAAATTAGGTTCCAGTTCTTTATGCCTCCTAAAATGCAACATATACAAAGGCACACACACCACCACACACACACACACACACACACACAATACACACAGGCCATTAATTAGTTTGTGCAAATAAACAGTAGTAAGGGAAAGGGAAGCGGCTGCTGTAAAAACCAACCACAGTCTTTGGTCTCTGTGTATTTTATTTCCCCCCACCGGTGCTCGCTTCTGCATTTGTGTGCGTGTGTGTGTGTGTGTGTTCATTTGAGGTGTTTCAACATCAGTTGCACTGTGTTGCTTTACCTTCAAACTTCAGACCTAAAAATACATTTCCTGCTTTTGTGAAGCACAGTATGCTGCTCTATATGCACTGCAAAAAAAAAAAAAAAAATTGTGTGTGATGTGAATGCACCTCCCGAAAAAACACACACACTGCCACGGCTGCACACATTTACAACTTCATCCCTCTTGCACATTCCTGCTGTCTGTCTGTCTGTCTGTCAGGGTGTGTGTGAATATGTGTATGTCTACCTGAGTGTGTCTCTCTCACTGTCTGCGTGCCAGTGTGTGTGTGAGAGTGTGTGTGTGTGTGATATCTGATGTCAGCTGTCACATCCCAGTCGGTCTGGGCCCATAATAAGAGACAATAATAACAACTCATTAAAACTGAGGGCAGGAACTGTGGAGCTCATCGGCTCATCAAATTAACCTTTGAACACTTCACACACACACACACACACATACCAGACACACACACACACACACACACTGATGTGCGCTCACACACACTCGAGCTACCTGTTTTTCTCCCACAGTTAGTGACTACACAATCTTTCTCTCTGTCTTTTTGTCTCTCTCCATCTCCCCCCCTCTCTCAGCCAGTGGGTGTGTCAACAGGGGATTGGTCCTTTCTGCTGGGTAATTGATGAATTATATGCAATATGCAAATGAGGCGCCATTAATCTCCTGACTGACAGCTTCGTTTATGGGGCCTTAATGACGGCTGGATTAGATTCTAATTAAAATCTGCTCAAAGACACCCCACGCTAGGAAGCTGCTGCTGCTGCTAGTCTATCTCTCCCTCTTTTTTTTTTTTACTCTTTCCCACCTTTTCTCAATCTCTCGGACTCGTCTTCTCCTCTCACCTTCCATCTCCTCGTCTTCCCTCCATCTCCATCTCCATCTCCCTTTTTATTTTAATTGTTGTGTTTCTTTTGCGCCGTGTCACACCCTCTTCTTCCCCCTCTTCTTTTTCCCCTCTTTCGCTATCTGTGTCTTTTAATATCGCACACACACACACTTCACAGACTCGTACGCGCACTCGCCCACAGACTCATGTTATCCAATGTCAGGCTGGTATGAGAGGAGATGAGCTGCGCTGGTTGTCATTAAGCCTGATGTGGCCCGTGTCATTTCCCCTGTCAGGACATTCACACCGTTTAGTCAGAGCCAAAGTGATGTCTGACAGCTTTTCACATACCTCCTCCAGGATTGATTGAGCATGCCCGGCTCAATCAAACCATGTGAATCTGCTTGTAGTCGCAGCCTTTATTGAGGAAATTTGTGACATGGCGAGGGGGGGAAAAAAACAGGAATGAATGACCGAAGGAGGAAAGGATGGAAAGGGAAGGAGACGAGCAAACACATTTAATAAGCAAACAAATGAATGAGTAAGCTGAACAGTAATGAGGTGCTTTATTGATGCCATAGGGAAACTCCTTTTTTGCTTGCTCGTATCCACAGGGAGGTCAGATTTGCTGTACAGCAGCCTTCCTGGAACCGGTCAGGTTTCAGTGTTTTGCTTGTTGACACTTCAGCAGGATCAGAGGTTTACAGACTGAAGGGCAGTTTCTCTAACCAGGCCACCCATCTCAGTCTCAGCATGAAAACCTGACTGACTGAGGGAGTATTAAGTATTAAACTCCCTAATGACTAATGTTAACTTGTGTTTTCTGCCCGCAGTTCGAGGCCGGGACGACCGCCCAAGAGGCTGCAGAGTGTGACAGAGGGCGGGACTCACCACATGCTGTCCCACAGCGGTCTGATGCACGCTGGGATCATGCCTCCTGCAGGTGACCACCCAGGCCTCCACACGCACATACAGTACATATGTACACGTGTGCTGCAGAGGCAATATCACACAGGCGCTCAGACATGCTAAACTACCACTGTTGAGAGGAATAATTTCTGACACGGTGTAATTATGATGTCCTCTGTGCATGTTAACGTGACTGACATCATATTCAAGATCCAAAATGTGCACAAGAAAGTGTGGAAAAAAATCTGTTTTAAATCTTTTATTTGTGTTTTAATTTAGTTTTTATTTTCTAAACAATCACTGTGTAATTAGTTTTTTTTAGATTTCACCATTTTTAAGATTTTCCTTTTAAATTCCTATTTACCTTTTTTGATGGACTAAACTATAACCTTCAACTCACACAAACCTTTCTTCTGCTTGTCGTGCTTTTTTATTTTCTTCACTGTCTCAAAAAATAGTCCCGATCAGGTTTTCTGCAGTCTGTTACTGTACATGTTAGTAAGAAAAATGTCAGAGAGAAGATCTATACACCACAAATATAGATGTCAGTAATCTGAATCACAC
Source organism: Cephalopholis sonnerati (assembly GCA_019142605.1). Taxonomy (NCBI): domain Eukaryota; kingdom Metazoa; phylum Chordata; class Actinopteri; order Perciformes; family Serranidae; genus Cephalopholis; species Cephalopholis sonnerati. Next base: position 15,510,125 of record JAGQAX010000018.1, on the reverse strand, counting down.
ATCTGCTGAACTTAAGTGAACTTAACAAATGAAAAATAAGTCTTTTTTTTCCTTTAAATGTCTCCAATCAAAGAATCAGCACGCTTTTATAGTCAAAACTCGTCAGTAACGATGATCAGGTCACAGACAAATCATAATCTGTTGTCCAACCACAAGTAATGAGGACAACAAGGAAACAGGAAAGTAGTTATATATTAATAAAAATGCTCTATTTGTAGGAAAGAAATTGTAGCCACTGGCACATGTATAATTAGTGACAGTATTTTAATAAAAAGGTGAAAAATGTGCAAATTAACTCTTAAAATAAACTGAAGAATGAAATGATGAGCAAAATTAAATAAATAGGTAAAACAAGAAATATATTTACTCCTTTAAATAAACCTTTTGACTCACATAAATCTATTTTTAATCATGTGTAATTGATATCCATGCTGTTTGAAGAGAAAACATACAAACTTCAGTCATTTGGCATGAGCCACAGTCACTCAGGTCACCTTCCAGTGTTGTGTATCAAAGCTCCATTAAAAGGAGAAAGACTCTCTGACTCTCTCAGCCCCCCTTTTTGTTTTTCATAAGGTCGAGGTTTGTAATTCCTCAGAAGTCACAGCAGAAATCCCTCTTTTGGCTCCACCGGCTTCTTTAAACAGTGAATTAGTGACACATTGTTGCTCCAGCCCTCAGAGGAGCTGCTGGCAAAGTTCAGATTTTGTTCTCTTTTCAGCTGTCGGAAAGTGAAAGCAATGACCTGGCAGCCAGCTGAGTTACTCCCATCAGTTTAAAGAAAAGAGCAGGCTGCTGATGCAGAGTAGACACGGGATGGGGAGGCGTTTTTTTCTACTTTTTTCCTGCAGACCCCTATAATGACACATTTTACCCATCATCAATAGTGTGAGGAGGCGGGGCTCTGAGAGGCGACCTGTGTGTTGATTAATAAAATTACCATACACGCTGCTGACACATGAGAAACAACTCATAACTTGCAAGTTGGCCTTTTTTCCTGAATTATAAGTACACAAAGTCCTCTGTTAAGTTGAGTAAGATTCATAATCTTTGGGCCTCTGAAACCGCTTTGAAATCAATTTTTATAATTTCCTTAAAAGCCTCCTGTTTGAAAACACAGTGATTAAAATATGTGTAACTCATTTGAAATCTTCTGTTATTCTTTTCCAAACTAGCCCATTAATTGTCCCTTCAAGAAGTAAATTAAGTTTTATGATAACTGTAATTTTCCGATGTAGTGGCAGGTGAAAAGATGAGCAAAAATGTCTGAAGGAAAACTGGTTATTTGTAACGTCAGAGTCTGTTTTATATTTTTGAACAGCCTCAGTCAAGTGCCTGCTAAAGGCCATAGTGCTGCTCGTTCTTGTCACAAACAGTTGTGTGTTTCAGTCCCTATTGTGGTGTTTGTGTGTGTGTTTGTGTGTGTGCGTGAAGCGCAAAGAAAGGCAGAAAAGTAATTGTTGGCACCTCACCGCTCTCAAAGTTGCCCTTGGCTTTGTGCTCTTCACTGCAACCTGATCTTTTCATTCCCCGCCTCAAAAGAAGCCATTTTCTGTTAGCTCCGCTTCCTCTCACTGTTCAAAGGTGCTTGAGTGTGTGTGTCTATACGTGTGTGTTGTGCATGCGTGAGTGTTCAAGAGCATCTTTCTCAGTGGGAAAAGAGTCTTTTTCCACCAAAGGAGAGGGCACGGCGGCAATGTCAGCGCTACTGATTAGAGCTGGCCACATGAGAGGGGAGAAAGAGACAGAGAGAGGGAGGACATTTGAGCGTAAAAGGCAGGGAAAAATCTTTGATGTGATCCTCCTTAGTCTCTTTTTCTCGCCCTCGTGCACTCACACATACACACACGCAACACAGTGGCTTATGTCCTGCTGTGATGCTGACATTTGAAAAGGTAAAGTAAGGAGAGGGGATGGGAGGAGAGCGGGGGAAGATGGCAGGGAAGAGAAGGAGAGAAGATGAGAAGAAAAGGAGCAATTTGTTGTGGTTGTCTTGGACGGACAGACGGTTTCACCTGAGAAAACCATTGTGTAACAAAGAGAAAACACTCAGCAGCTCAGTTTGTTGCAAATGTTTAGATGTATCCAAGATCAGGAAATTAAGACTTATGGTTTGTTTGCGTTTCCTGAGCCGTGTTTGCACAGTTGCGTGGTTTGTCCAACTTTAATAATTCGCTGTGTTTGTCTGTATTAGCGCGAGAGATATTTAATTTTCTGTGGCATCAGATGGAGTTTTAAAGGTTGCTCTGTGGGTCAGACTACCTTCTGAGGTTCAAGACTCATATTAAAATGTGGCTGCCACGTTTTGCCACTCTCCATTTCATATCATCCAAAAGTGCACAACCCCTATTAACAAGTATCTTCACTTTTTTCTAATGTGTCTAATTTGTACTGATAAAGAAGTGCTTTCTGGCTAAAAGGTGGAGCTGCTGCCGCCACTGAGTGTCGTCCTGTGTGCTGTGCTGTGGGATGTGATGTCCCTGTGTGGGAGAGATGAATGTCTTGGCTTGTTCCTATCACTGCTGATTCCCCTGGCAGACTAAATGGCCAGTGCAGCGGTGCAGTCAGAATGAATGGCTGGCCTCTGTCTTCCCATGACAACCTCCTGCCTACCCACTGCTCTAATCCTCCACCGGGGCCATTGATCTGGCTCTTATTGATTCTTCTTCTTTCTTTCTGTCCTTCTTTTCCTTTTTCTACCTCTCTCTATATCTGTCTCCCTCTCAGATCTGTCTGCCCTGGCCAAGAAGATCAAGCTGGAGGCGATGGCCGGTTACCACAGCAACCAGCAACATGGCGGGCCAAACGGAGAGAACGGGGACCACAACCACGGACTGGGTGAGTGGCATCCGTATGTCCATCCTCGCACACGCACACGCGTCTGTCTGAAATGTTTAATTACGGTCGTATAACACATCGCACGGTTGTTGTCTGTACACATCCGTGATGCCAAGTCAATACGACTTGAGCAGCTGTGTTTATGTGCGGCTGCTGAACCAAGCTGATTAAAACCAGGATGTGACATCACCTCTGCTGCCGGTACGTTTCCTCAGAGAGACCGTGGATGAAAAACAAACTACAGCAGCGACGAGTTAGTTCTTCAGAAAATGGAATTAGAAATAGACATCTGGGTCAGGTAATCCAAACCATCAAAAACATAGAGCATAATAGTTTTTATTACCAGTTGTGTTGTGTTTTTCCATTTGTGATAAATGCCCGTAAGGATGAATATTTCCCTCGCCTTTGATTTGTTTGCATACTTGTGGGATTCAATAAGATTCAGGAAACGTTTCCTGAGAAAACACAGTTGGTCATCCGCTCTGCAGTCTCGAAACGTTGCCCGCAAATCATTAGTAGATATTAGTCACGACATCAAGAGAGCGTAGACCCAAACCAGATCCGTTACTCATGCTGAATGTGGCATGGGCCTCTCGTATTGACTAACATTAGGTCAGGATTTACGAGAAGAAAAGTCTCTACTTTTAAGAATTAAAGATCCTCTCCTGGCATCGATTAAACCCCCGAAAAACTCATGTCTGTTTATCAGAATTAAACATTTAGAAGTTTTTCCATGATGTAAGGGCCCAGACACACCAAGCTGACGGTCAGCTGCTGGTTAGTGTCGGGCCATTGGTGAGTCTCTGCCGCCCTAGTTGCCCTCAGCAGTAGTTGGTCCATTTATTTGGCTGATTCAGCATCTTGAATCGGCGTCAGAGATGGGGGAGCCCGTCGGAGAATGAAATCACTCAGTGAGGTTTCACCCAAGTGCACAGGAAGACTAAAATCAAGAGGGCATGAGTTCAGATTCAGATTCCTTTTGTTGTAATTTTTATGATGAAATATAAAAACAAAATACTGTTTCACGTCTAAAACAAACGTATTGTCTCAGGTAAGATTATTTTTTGGAGCCACTGAGCTCTTCAGCTGCGTGATGTTTGTGTTACTGCTCACTGGTGCACGATAAATACGCTTTGTTGGGTTGTTAACGTGCGAACAGGCTAACTAGCATCTTGAGTCCGTCCTGTCGCACTTCCGGTTTCCCTTTTTTCAATGATAAATACAGACTACCGCCACCTGCGGGAATGGAGAGTCATTTTCTCTCACACAGGTGCAGAATGTACGTGCTAGTCGGCCGTTAGCTTTACTCTTTGTGTTGTGTTCAGGTGCAACTTTATGGCCGAGACACATGCGACGTGAGGCAATGCAACAGCCGACCTTCATTGCTACTAGTTCTTTGATGTTGGTTTGGTGTGTCCGGGCCTTAACTCTACATCCTTGCCTCATTTAGCACAGCATGGATCTATGAATATGCAAATTGGGACCAGCCTCTATCCCCACCCACCTCCTTATAGCTGCTCATCTGCAGCTCAAGCGCACCTGATCACCTTCGACTCTGCTAGTTAAACGCACAAACCTTTGCTTGTAAACGGAAATGGGTAACCTGAGCTATTATCAAACAGCTTATTATGTTTTGCTAATATTAGATAAACCTTGCTCCCGATCGCCAGCTCAAGCGAAAGTGAAACTTAGCTTGCAAAATACCGATACGCACCATTGCCTGGCTTCTCAACTTATACACCTCGTTTCGCCAGAGCATTATGCTAATGATCTGTAAAGCCCCACTCTGCAAGGTGACGGAATTGGTTCCTTAGGTTTGTGATGTAAGAAACCTTTGCCGTCCTGAGCTGTGTTTTTGAGGCTGTCACTGGCTCACTGCAGTTCCAAGGTGAAAATGCTCAGCCATGGTGTCGACTAAAAAACGTCATATTTAACTGGTTTTAAAACTTGATTTTCTTTTGAAAGGGTCTTTAAGTAAGCACCTCATCCCTTTGGCTACTCGTGCAGGTATAATAATATGTCGTGTGATATTAAAACTGTTCCCTTTACTGCACCGTTCCCCGGCCGTGCAGTGAAGGAAGAGCAGCCAGCAGAAAGCGGAGCACCAGTGGAGAAGAGCGAGCGCACCGGGATGATAGAGAGATGAATAAGATGAGAGGCTGAAGCCAAATCAATAGTCTTCTCTCTAATTCACTATCCTGAATGCAAACGACAAATGCTGGACAATCGATGGCGGAACGGACACACGCACGCACACATGCACGCACCAACACACACACACACACACAACAAATGGGACGCGCCGCCCCCACTGTTATCGACAGGTTAAAGCGACATCAGTGTGTTTAGACAGATGACAGGGCTTATGGGGGTCTGTGTGGAATACGCTATTAACCTGGGACGTGTACACACACACACACTTAACATGTGGCGCATACTGCAAGGATTCAGGACAGAAATGAAAGGGAGGAAAGTGTCCTTGTGTTTTTCATAAATTAGAAGGAGGCAAAAGTGAAATTACAGCATGTTTGAGCCTGTTACTTCTTGTTTTAGGCCGTGTGTGTGTGTGTGTGTGTGTGTGTGTGTAGTAAATTTTTTTCCTCTACCCATGTCTGTAAACACTCCCAGTCTTAAGCATTGTTTACCATTGTATACACTCAGTTACGACTGCCAGCATCTGTGCGCAGTTAGGTGGCATGGTTACCACCAGCCATTATAAACCTGTAAAGCTTAATCACTGTTAATGATAGAGTCAAGTGGAAACACACACACACAAACACACAGCTCAGGCATACATACACACATAAGAAACGATGTGTTTTTTCCATACCGCCACCCACGGCCTTATGGGAAGGATAGGCCCCTACCAGAGCTTTAACCACTACAAAGGCAATCTCAGATTACACACACGCACACACTCACAAATGCTGAGTGTGACACCTTATGGGCCGGGGAAGAGCGGGGAGCAGCCATTTCTGCATTTAACAAGATCTTCTGGGAAATTTACAGTAACTGTTTGTTTACAGTAATGGTTTGTTTGGATAAACATAAGAGAGGCACTTTGACTTTTGATGTTTTTTAATGAAACATAAGAGAGAGTGATGGGAGGGCAGAGAAAGTGAAGAGAGGGGGAAATAAAAACAGAGTTAAGAAGAAGGAGAGTGAAAATGAAATTATAGAGGTGGGGGGTGGGGCTGAAGTTGGAGGGGAGGAGATGGGGAGAGGAGGGGTGGGGGGGGGGGACAAAAAGTGGAGCGCTGGTTTCTAACCAAGGCTTAATATTTGGAGTTGGCTGCTAGTTGATTGTCGGAGCATCTGGTTATTTAGCTCCATTCAGACAGATCTTTTGTTTGGATTGGTTTCTGCTCTGGGCAAGTGAGAGACTAATCTGCCAAATGCACAAAAGCACTGCACATATGTCCAGCGAGCCCGACTCATAAAGTCAACGCCTCACTCTTTATTTCTTAGTTTGCCTTTTTCTCTCTCTTTCTTCTCTTTCTCTCCTCTCCCTCCATTATTTGTTCTATTTCATCTCTCCTCTTTGGATAGCCTTTTTTTGTTTCCATGCACTCGTTCTATTATTTGTGACAATTGTGCGGAATAGAGTCCAAGATTTTTTCCTTTGTGTTTATAATTACCCAGCGTGCATTGCTGGCCCAGCACCAGGACTGCCATCAGCTTCTTTTGTTCCACTTCCTCCCTGTGTTTCTTTTGTTTTTGTTTTTCCTTTTATTAAATGATAAATATTTATGTCATTTTATCCCCCCCCCCCCCCAACTGGATTGTTTGTTTCATGAATAGAGGGACTGCAACAACCCACTAGGGTGCTGTTGAGAGGAAGGATTTTCTTTAAAGATAGTGGATGCTTGTCGTAAAGAGACGAGTGCACACAACAGATTGGCCAAGATAATAAGAGTTTGGTCTGAACCGCTGAAAACGTGTTGGATTATCGTCAAGAACACCGGGGCATTGAAGGAAAAGTTAGCCAGTTTTTGTTGATTCCTCAGAGGCTGTGTTTGAGTCTTTGCAGGTGACACTCACGACTATCATGTGATGCATCACAAAAACACATTTAGACTATCACTGTTTTACATCTTGGTGTTGTAATGAGCAGGGTGAGTGTTTCTCAGCCACGTCCCCTCCTTTATTCTTCTGCTCGCCTCACGCTCTCATCTCCTTCCACACTCGACATCTCTAAACCCCCCGACACGCACACGCACACATTTTTCAAGTGGTGGTTTAGAAGCAGAGCAGTCATCCAGGTAATATTGACATCACAAAGGAATGACATTGGTGTCCGGTTTCAATCTTGTCCTCGGAGAAGCAGAGACGCTGCGGGCTTTCAGTTCAGTACACAGCACAGGACGGAGCAGAAAGTTGTGTTGGATAAATATAACTGAAGCAAAAGTGAAAGAAGAGAGAGACGAGACCTGTTTCATGTTGGGTGCATGGTGTATGTTGGCCTTTAAACAGAGCCGCCTGGTGTGACCTTATACGAGAAGCAGCAGACACTTACTGTACTCTACTGTACTCTCCCTCCTTCAATACTTCTCTATTCTATTTTATTCTATTCTCCCCCCCACCAGTTCTGGATCAGTTGCCCTTCATGATGATGTCACATCCTCTGATCCCTGCCAGTCTGGCGCCGGCCTCGGTTTCCATGGCGATGGGCCAGATGAACCGACTGAGCACGCTGGCCAGCATGGCCAACGTGGCGCAGCTCCACGCCAAGCCCCCCGCCAGGGCTCCCACCTCCGTCATTAAGGTGAACTCAGAGGCCCATCAGCTCGGTGGATCTGACCGCCGGCCAGAGTCTGTGTGACACCCGCGATCTCATGACATGAAATCAGAACTATACTTACATTACACACAAATGAGATATTTGGAACAACAAAAAAACATTACACTAAATTAAATAACTTGCATTTAACACCTAGTGACCCTTGAATTTATGATAATTTAATAATTTACAGGCTGAATTTAGATTCACTTTCATCCAATGGCTATGGCTAAAAACTGGTAATTGTCTACTGGTGGATGTCTGGATCACTACCAGAATGTAATCAGTGGTTCTCTGGCTTGAGTCCAATCCCATATCTATTTATAAATATTTGAGATATCCTGCACACAGACAGAAACTCCGACTGTCCCAGCCAAGTTGATACCTTTGCTTAAAAACAGTCCTGTATTTCAGACTAATTAAAGGAGGTTTGGAAGGATTTATTTATTGCCAGAAATTTCATATTGTAGGCGTCAGTCCTCGCAAAGTCTAACATTACACCGTGTCCTCATCAGTAGCAGGAAGTACCATCTCCGGTCGTGATTTTAACGATGCGGACCATTGTTTTTTTTAAAACACTGGGCTGAGTCCCAAAGATGGTTTACGAGGCTTATTGAAACGAGCGCCAAATTCTTCTGTAAACACCACATTATGTAAAATACCATATGATGTTTCCAGGCCTTTCAACAATATAGTTTAATGTTGACTAAAGGTGATTTGTGGATAACTCTAGTTGAAAGGTAGCTAGATATTCGGTCAAAATAAGCCCAGAAACTTTTTCAATATTAATTTTACCATGTAAAAATTAATGTGCAATAAAAATATAGGATTTCTGAGCTGGCACAGGCCAGCCTTAGCTAAATTGAAATGTAGGCCTACTTTGTTTTACTCTTAGCCCTCTATGTAATTGGAAAATGTCTGTTTTAATGGGAATAGCGAAGGAATGACCTGCCATATCCTCCTTCTGATTGGCTAGTACTCATTGCCGTCATTAGATGTCTTGGCTAGGTTTAGGCATGAAGCGTGAGATTAGTTAGGGTAAGGGTAAACCTATCAGAGGCAGCGTAATGTGTAAGTGTAGGGCCTGTGCCGTTGTCTGGGAATTAATGTGAGGTGAAAACATAAAAATATTTGCCACAGTTATGGGGGCCAGTGAGGGGTCTAGGCTTAATGTGACAGGGGTAATGCCCCCCGCTGTCCCTCCTTAGAACCACCATTGAAGCTAACTACCATTAGCCTAGTGTAGCTTAGCAGAGTAGCTAAGTAGCTAACTGCCATGTGAGCTGTTGACTCTAAAGTAGAATTCACCCAATGTGGTGCGCTGTGTTTAAATCATATATTTAAATGATTAAATGGTAAATTCATCTTAATAAATACATTGTAAATGTAGGTAAAATGAAAGAAGATAGATAGAGACACACAATCTCTGAATCCCATGAAGTTTAAGTGCGAATAACCAAAATAAAGTTTATTTTCTTAAACTATCTACATACTGTATTATCCTCTTGCATTCATCTAGATTAACCCACGCAGAATTCAGTATCTAAATCTACATTTAGGCAAAATAATCAGCTTCGAAGGGTTTTAAATGGTAGCATAAAAAACATTACGTGTCACTCAGTTTTGTAGAGTAGTATTGCTCCCAAGGTAAATTGAGATTTGTGACTATAATAATTTTTTGTTGTTCGTTAGGAGCGAGTGCGTGACAGCCCCTCCCCTTCTCCCTCATTGGAGGAAGCTCAGATGTCATCCAATCACAGCAGCAGTGTGTCGAGTTCCCCGTCTCACACAGAACGCACTGCAGAAACCACACGTACGTTTACTTACCTGTATAAAAGTGCTCTCATAAAAATAAAAGATGCTGTAGCAGTGACAACACCTGTGAGACGTTATAATCTCCTTGACTTTTTTTTTTTATGTTTTCATTTCAGACCCACATGATGACGGCCTGTCATCAAGTCACAATGTGCTGGGGCACTCACCTGGTGTGGTGCACGGGGCCAGAGAGACAGATGTGACCTCGGTGGATTACAGCAAGGAGAACAAGAGGGGCCACAGCGACAGAGGTAAGACACACTGTTACTTTTGTACGGCATGGGTTGGTGTTGGAACGGGTTTAGCAGAACTCTGCTCTTTAAAGTAACCACATGGGACTTTCATTTTGTGTTTATTTTGGCGTCCCCTGTGGACGAAGTGGGAGTGTTAAAGATCTTGATCTGGCTAGCTGGTGCAATACTTTATTTTAATGCTATTTTTCCTTTATAATGGCAGGTGTTTGAGCTGAGGTACGATATCCATGTGTGGCTATGTAAGATTAATAACTGTAATATAACCAAGTGGCAGCCTCTGGGGCTGAAAAATGAAGTTAAAGTGGAAATGCCAACAACTGCAGTTCTTAGAACGGCCACTTGAGGCTGACTCCAGAAGTGAGTCAATCTTCTTAGACCCCCCATGTTAAAATGCCTAACTACTTTGAAGCAGAGATAAAAATGTTTGCATCCCGCTAAAAATGATTTTGGTCTCTGTAGCTAATTTACATTCAAGACAGCTGTATGAGGGGTGATTTTTTATACAACTCAACTGGCTTAAAGTTACGCATAATTAAAAGCAAGACCTTTTAAGTGACTTGCTGTCTGTGAGGCGTCGCTACAGTCAGTCAGATCCACCCCTCGTTCCTCCACAGAGACAGCCTTTCACCCAAATATGGTCACTTCTGGCTCCAAAAAAAAAACCCAAGACAAGATGGCAACAGCCGAAATGCCAAACTTGAGGATTCGAGGAGTCCGCAAACTAATGGCTGACGTCACAGTAGCCACGTCCATTATTTTATACCCTCTATGAATGTAAACTTTGTTTCACCTACCAATGTAAACTCATATATTGTTGTTAAACAATGTCTTACAATATATTACATACCTATCAAAGAGGAAGATGGCCAATTCAGGATTGGTTTTGAATCCTCTCAAATCCTGCCGTTCTCGCCATCTGTTGCTGATCCTGCCCCAGTATCAGCCATAACCACAAAATATAATGTTAAAAAAAACAAAACTCTCTGAGGAAAAAATCTCCTCCTGCTTCCTTTTAACTGGCTGATGTGCTACTCACTGCAAAACTTTGCCTGGGAAAAGTTACACATGGGCTCTTCAGGTCTGCGTGCTGTAAATCGTTTAGTCTGATTTAGCAGGGAATCAGACCCAGGGAGAGACATTAAGAGGAACTGTACAGAAGTAGGCAACTTTTCTCGCTGATGTTCTGCTTTGCTTATATAGGCCGTATAGAGTCATCACATTTAAATGTAACTTTTAGCTTGTATTGTCTTTCGTCTCATTTTAAAACATGTAAACTGTCTGACAAATGACAATGTCAGCTTCACTTCAGAGGTCAAGTTCTTGCTGTTTCTGAGAATGTCTCGCTCCAGTCATCAATCATTTAATGATTATTAATGAGTAATGATTATTTCACAGACAAATCAATCGCCGTTAAACACAGCCAGTCAATACAGTAAAACAAGCACTCAGTTTCCATCCGATCCATCCATCCATCTCTGTCATCATTTACACTCTGTGGATTTAAACACTTGTGGCAAGTGTGTGATGGTTTATTTAACGCTATTTATTTTAAAAGGGTTTATGACTGTGTGACAAGAAAGAAATATCTCAGTAACAGGTCGATAAGGATTCACTGTCTCCTCTCCTCCTCCTCTCCTCCTCGCTGTCGGTGGCCCCCCCTCGGCTTCCCGCGGAGAGCAAAGACAAATAATTCTGCAAAACAGGGCTCCATTAGACCAGGAAGCAGTGTTACATTAGCGAGCCATTTGCCGGGCCGCGGCCTAACGAGCCAGGCGGCCTCCCGCGCTCTCAGCTGGACCTCATCTGCATAACGACCGCCTCCCTGTCGTTAGGGCCCGCGTTGCCACGGCGCTGCAACGTCAGTTGTTTGGTTCTCTCTGTCAGGGAGGTTTGCATTAGCTTAATGAGGACTGCTCAAGGACAAACAGTCAGCAGAAATCTACAGCGAGAGAGAGAGAGAGGCAGAGGAACGGAGAGTTTGTATGTGTGTGCACGCGCCTGTTTAAATGTATTCTAATACTGAATCACATTATTCAGTAATCGAATCTAAAAATCACAAAGGCCTCCCAGGTAAGGTTTCAGACGCTGTCAGGTATCTGTGAACATATTGACAAAACAGTGATGGCACCAACAACGTGAATGCCATGCATCACACATCACATTTATGCAATTGATTTCCAATTGATTTTGCAGCATGCAAATGAAACACATGTACATTTGCTGGATTGCAGGCTTTTGTGTTCGACCTACAACATCACAAGATAGGTTTATCGTGGATTGAACAGAGTTTCAAAGAGCACTTCAGCGCTGTCATTCTGTCAATCCATTGTATGATAATCTCTGAGTGAGTGTGCGAGCGTGTGTGTGTGAGTCAGTTTTGGCTGTGTGTGCTGTTTCAGTGGTCTTTGAACAACGTATCCATGCAGCAAAGATCAGAGGCCATCCCTGACACCTCACTCCCATTAACCAAACATCAGCAGAATTTTATTCTCTGTCTGTCTCTCTCCTTCTCTTCCTCCCTCCCTCCCTCCTGTTCTCTTCCGCTGACTGGCAGTCTTCACGTGGTGAAGTTCATTAGCCCTGGGGACGGGTGGGAGAGGAATAAGAGAGGGGGGAAAAGAGAGATGAAGTTGGGAGAAAAGAGAAAAACAGACAGTGACCTTGGTTAGGGAGATGGGTAAATGATCAAACGAGCTGGCAGCCGTGTGTATGTGTGTGTGTGTGTGTATGTGTGTGTGTGTATTTATACCAAACGTGTGTGTGTGTGTGAGTGTGAGGTAAAGTAGGCGTAAAACAGTAACTCAATAAAGGATCAGTCACATCCAAGGAGCCTGGGGAGCCCACGCTGCTGACTGCGCACTTCAGCGGCTACGAATGTGTGTGTGTGTGTCTGTATGTGAGCCACGGGAGTGTAGTTGGATGCCCTCCGCTGAGCTCGCCAGCACCTGCTAATTACCTTTCTCTACAGAGCAATGCTTTTAGCAAGAAAGAGGGAGAAAGAGGAGGAGGAGGGGGGGGTATTGCTTCTCATCTGTGAAACACCTTGAATGTGACAGTTGCCAAGACGTGAGGCCGAGGCGGAGTAGGGGAGGTGGGTGGATTTGGAGCAGAAGATGCTGTGGTCAGCTAAGTGGAGAAAACACTGTCATTTGTCACAGACAGAGAAAAGTGCCAGATATCACATCGCACGTTCACACTCGTCTCTGCTCCAGTAACCGCCGGACTCCCAGGACGTCTTCGTCCTCAGTGGCTCAGATGACAGTAAACGCAGAAAGTGAGCAACTGCCTGATGTGGGGAGGAAAAAAAAAAATGCAGAAAATGGCTAATCTTCATCTCCCCTACCGTCACGAATCGGGAACACGCAGTTCTCAGGTTTACAAACAGATGGTCATCCATAATGCAGCTTCTTAGCTGTTTTTATGGGAGATGTCAAGCTGTGATGCATTATCAATAGGCAGAGTGCCATCTAATAAAGGGTAACCACATTTTCAAAACCCCAAACCAGGACTTCTGCGTATGTGTACACACACACTGTAATTAGTTTAAACACCTATTTACTGTTGGGCTTGATATGTTTACAAGACATTAAGTAAATGTATAAGTAAGCTATGAATTACAGAAATTTGCATTCGGCCTTGATTACATATGTTGCTGGAATGATCTGTGAGCAGGTTTGAAACAAACATGGCACCTGAATGCCTTAAAGCAATCTATTAGACAGGAAATAACTTGTACATTGGTGGTGGAAACTGCTCACTGTTTTGTCAGTGGCACAGGAAAAGACAGTATGTACTTAATTTATGTAACACTCTCCAAAACAGTACTTTCATAGTCCTTTACAGGGGGGAGTAAAGACAAAGAAATACCTCTCATTTCTAATATAAAGAGTAGACAATGTAGAAAAACAAATATTCAAAATGTACCATAAAAATATGAAGTTATAAGAGCAGGAGAATGCTGCATTCACGTGTCCCATTTCCCACGTTAGGAAGTTGTTTTTCCAACGTGTGTTTATGAGCTTTAAGTTTAAATGTGGTTACAACATGAATGCTACAAAAAAGATGTGTATTTTCTTGCTCGGAATATTAAAACAACATGTTACTGACAGTTTAAGCTTTGTAATACAGAGTGATTTTGGCCCTGACTTGTTGGTGCACCAGTACATCCCCTAAACTACTAAAATTATTGCTTCACTTGACTAATGCGAATAAATAACCTCTCTAACTAACCTAGGTCACTCTACATGGACTCAACAGTTACAACCATATTACAAATTACATGTGAGGAAAAAACTGACATGCAATTTCTGAATTAATACAAAGTTTTCAACCATCAACCGAACATTAACTTTCATCCGCCATGTTTCTGCGTATGTGACGTCAACTTGACAACAAGTGTACTAGAATTTTACCCACATGAATCATGAAGCTTTTAAGATGCAGTATATACCACAAAACAAATGAAGCATCACTGTCTGTGGCTCTCATCCCAAGCCCATCTGTTCCTAGTTAATACCTTCTTTCTTCATTACCTTGAATGGTTAAAATTAGGTCGACAAATATATACTTTTTTTTCTCCCTAAAACAGCTGGGCTCTGTAGTTTTTAGCAGACATAAACAATGCATTTTATGGGAAGTATTTTCAGATTTGGTGCACTACAGAGTAATTACAACCAGAGCTGCAATGATTAATTAATTAGTTGTCAACTATTAAATTAATTGGCAGTTAATGTGATAATGGATTTATTAGATTGAGTAATTTATCAACGTAAAAAAAAAAAGCTTCTTAAGTGTGAATATTTCCCTGGTTTCTTTACTCCTCTGTGACAGTCAGCTGAATATCTTTGGTTTGTGGACAAAACAAGACATTTGAGGACGTCTTTGGAAACACTGAGTGACATTTTTCACTATTGTCTGATCATTTTATAGAGCAAACAATGAATCAAATGGAAAGAATATGCATGAATATAATAGTTAGTTGCAGCCCTGTAACAGCAGAATGCTGTGCATGAGAACGGCTCATAAATAACAGTGCTTATATTAAGTGTATGAAGGGATATGTCACCCTGTGCAACAGTGTGGATCATAATTAATAGTTTTTGGGGGTCTATGCCACAGAGGAGTCAGCTATAGAATCAGGTGTTGTCGGTTTTAGTGTCTGCATGGGAAGAAAAATATCGAACATGTCTGCAAAAGTCAGCTGTAAGCCTTTCTGTGATAATCTGATTCAACTGAGGAAACATCAAAATGTCTCTCTGCCCCTCCAGATAACAGCTCCATGGCCACTCAGACAACCAGGGAGAGCTGTGATAGACAAGTCTACCACAAACCCCCGTCAGGCTGTGAGAGGGTATCTTACCCCGCGGGACAGAAGCTCCCAGCAGGTCTCCACCACACTCCCTTCATCTTCCCGGAAGGCTTGTCCTCCATAGAGACCCTGCTCACGAACATCCAGGTGAGGCTCTGCCGGGGCTTTATTATTATTGTACTCTGAGATGAATAGGAAGGGAGATGAGCCACTCTTTGGGATTTCCTGAAATGGTAAATAGCAGACGAGGCAGACATTTAGGATGTGCAGTAATTGGCATGGGCGTGTGCTGACCTGCTTCTCAGATTTTACATGTCTTTGTTACAGCAGAGTCACAATGGAAGCACTCACGGGCTGGGTTTTCTCAGGGAGAAAAAAAGGCATGTTTTTAACCTCGTCTGACCCTTATGTGACGGCAGTTAGCATGTAGTTAAAAGATCAGCGTTGACTTTCATGAGGTTAAAATGAGATTTAATTATTTTTTTTCTTTTCCTGCCTGAGTAAACCCAGGAATTATACACCTGAGTAAAACATTAGACCAAAACATTGCCTGAGGAAGAGCCGCATTCTTTGTGATCTTTCTACTTTTACAGTGAGGTGCTCTTTTAAAACGATCTTAATCTTGAAAGTTTAAAAGCAAACTGCCTTTGTTAAAGTCATATAAAAACAGATATATTTTCTCAGGATTAGCTCTAGTAAGGCTCCTCTATGTGAAGTGTGTGAAGACTTCTCTCCTGGTTTTCCGATCAGTGTGTAACCTGTTGATGTGTGCCTGTGTGTCTCCAAGCAGGGTCTGCTGAGGGTCGCCATAGAGAACGCCCGGGCGCAGGAGAAGCAGGACCAGATGGAGAGGACAGAGCTGAAGATGGAGCTGGTCCGAGAGAGGGAGCTCAGAGAGACCTTGGAGAGACAGCTTAGCATGGAGCAGAAAAACAGAGGTAGACCGCACCACATCATAGACAGAACATAATCAAGTAGACGTTACAGAAACAGCAGAATAAACTCTCAGTGTGTATTTAAGATTTATACCTGGAACTTATTCTGGTTGGCAAGTGTTGATTGGAGTGTTGTTTACCCTCATCCGGAGCGACTATACATCCGTGTTACATTTTCCCTGGTGAGTTTCTGTACACTGGCATGGTGTTAATTTTTACATCTAAACACTGGCAACTCTCTCGTGACGAACCTGTCAAACATCCCCTGTGAATGCAGCCAATTTAAGATCATGCACAGTATTAGTAAACTGTAAGCAAGGAGCATATCGGCCTCATTTACCGACCATAATCTAAAGTTAAAATCTCATTGAAACCACAACAAGCTCACAGTATCTTCAAAGTCCTTTACAGTTCTTGATGCAGATATCTGTGAAGATCAGGGAAGCAGAAACAAATTGCCTACATCAACAGATACAAATTATGACAACTATAAAAATAATCTGATTTACTAGAGTTGCTCTAACACCAGTACCAGTATTGAAAATGCCTCTGTGCTGCCTAAAATGCTGGATCGGGTATCAGCAAGTATGCAAGTTTATGCACTGATCCAATACCAGTACCAGGTAATTTATTATTAAATTTTAAAGTAGTTTCACACTCAGATAAAATGGCAGTTTTCCTGGAAGTCAATCTTTCTTTGCTCTGAAACAGTAGCCCACACAGGAAGTTGTGCAACTCATGTTTTAGAGCAGCAAAGAAGATAGAGTCACATTAGCCGTTAGCATAGTGTCAATTAGATAATAAATGACAATTCTATATTTCACATTCATACAGTTAGTTGTATACAGCTGTTAATTTTCTTAATTTTTTTAGGGCTGTCAAGCAATTTAAAAAATAATATAATTAATTACATGCTTTGAATTAATCACATACGTCAACTTTTGCTGTGAAAGTATTTAAAAAGGGTCAAATTAATTTTGGCAGATGTGTCGTAGTAAAGCTGTTTGATTTTGGACACTATTGTCCTTCTGTCCTCTACCACCAAAACTGGTCTGCAGTCCGTTTTGTAAGGGAGTTAGTTATTCGGGCACAGGTAGACTCATTACTCAGTTTGCATCTGAACGCCTGGTCGAGTGTGGCTTCATAAGGCTGGCTGCTAGAGCTAGCATCAGAAGCTGTGCTAGCTCGGACCTCGCTGGGTTCGCTGCTAAATGCTTAGTGTTGAGGTGATATTTCAGGCTTGAAGATTTCCTTGAAGAATTCCTTACTGCAGGAATAACAAACATTTTTTAAATGTTTAAACGTAAATGTTTCATTCACGGGGCCAAGCAGCGTCGTCTTGTCTGCCTCCATCATGTGACAAAGCCACTGTGGCCTTCAATGATGCACAGGGTCAAAGGGCACCACGGAATGCAATTAATCAGCTTTATTTTTCTTAACATGTTATTTTTTCTGTGATTAGTTAATTGAAATTAAAATGTTATTTTGACAGCCTTAATTCTTGGTTATCAGATTGGTACTCTGTATCAGATGATACACAAGTTCACGTATCAGAATCAGGAAAAGGGGAATGGTATCAGAACATCCTTTGTGATCCTCTGTCCTTCTTCTTCTTCTTCTTCTTCTCTGTCCAGTTCTGATCCAGAAGCGCCTGAAGAAGGAAAAGAGGAGTAAGAGGAGACTACAGGAGGCCTTGGAGGAGGAGGTCAAACTGCGTGACCAGGCCGAGCACACCCTGCTGCACACCGCCAACACACACACAGGTACGAACACAGCAACTCCTCTGACACTATCATAAATTTGTCATGTTTTTTTTGTGAGAGCTTTAAGTTTTGTAATTCTCATTTTCATATTAAATGTCACCAAGCCTTCGGTGCAACACGGCCCCTGACTGTTCATTTGCCTCTAATTAAGTGTCTTTATTAATTAATGACCAAACTACAGGCCATCAATCATCGGCGGCCCCTCCTCACACAGAATCCGTGACCCAGGACGTGGATGGGAGCAGTCACGATGACAACAGGCTGGACACCAAGGCGACAGTACAAGGTACAGGTGTCCAGATAACAAACACTGCTTCCTCAGGGTGGGGCAAAAACAGGCTTCATATTCGGATGAGTAAAAACGGTGTCGTTGTGCAATTATTAAACAGAAAAGAGTGAAGTAGAAAAACTGCTGTCATGGCTGAAATGCTCTGTCACCAAAGGAAATGAAGACAAACAACCTTATTATAGAGTTGTGAAATATCCGATTATATTTTTATTCCTTTCTCTATGAAATGAGCTGCGGGATCTTTTAAGTACGAGTAAAAAAGCAAAGATTCGTGTGTCAACATTTGTAAACGCGCTGCACCAAGTGTGTGGGAATCGTTTACTTATTAACAGTGGTAAATCGACTGACTACAAAATGCCATTTCATTGTAAGAACTGTGGAATAAACAGTGATATACCTGCTGCTGGGGATTTATTTAGCTCCTATCAACCGAGCAGGGACAACAGATTTCATTATCACTCACTGCTTTTGATGCTTAACTGACCGGTCTACTGGAAGGGTTTTCAAAGATTTCACAGAGAGACCGCTCCTGAGAAGTTGAACAAAATTAAATGAAGCATGAGGCAGTTCACTGGGGCTACCATTTTAATGGAGATGGGCGTTTAATATATTTATTTTGCCAACATTATTGTCTTCACAGGGATAGATTAATGAGAAAATCCCACATGTAACGTCTTAAATAGACAGAAAAAGAAATGGCCGTGATCTCTAGCCCGGCCTCATCAAAAGAGTGCATGGTTCCAGCCCACCTCTGCTCCGCGCCGTGCCAGGACCGCCGTACCAGACAGCGTGCTTGTTCAAAGCCAATTTTTAATTGAATGTCAGTGAAGCAAGAAGAGAACTGGCCACTAATTAACGGCTGTCTTAATTGTCCTCGTGACGAGTTTGTTTGGACATCATTTGCATAATTAACACCCAGTAATAAATCATTTAAAGGGGAATTGTCTGTCAGGCAGCAGGGCAGGATGTGGTTCCTTTGTGCCAGGAAGTTTTATCGCCAAAAACAGGGATCAGGGGCCGAAAAACACTTTCAACTGAGCCTTACTTAATAATGATCTTTTATTAATGATCTTTGGTCAGGGTTTTATGGGACCTTGTTCAATATTTATATGAATGAATTTATAACGCGCAGCATTTGTCCTCGTGCTGTTACCTAAAGGATCTAAATTCATTACAACTTATAAATTATGGTTGTGTTTCATTAGACTGGATTTCTTTCTGGATTTCAGAGGGCCGAGTGTTCCTGCAGACCACTGGGATGTACTGAAGACGAGACGGGAGGATGAATGGATGGACGAATGGAAGAACAGAGTGACGAAGATTCCTCATTTCTGAGAAATACAATCGACAGGCATGCTCGGTCGCGCGGTTGCATCTGAGATACACATCTCCGCCTCCTCCAGAGGACTCCCCCTCCATCTCAAGGGTGACATTTGAACTTTCCCATTGCCCTCTTGTTTAATTTATTGCATTTATCACAGAATCTCGGCCGTAGTGGGAACAGTACTTTATTCTGATGATGTGTTTGACTGTGTTTCTTTCAATCAAGGTTTTTTAGATCCTAGATGAAGATGACCATAGTTGTTTTTTTGTCAGTGCTGTTTATCTGGACACAAGTGATGAATATAACTTGTAACAGAGTTGTGTACATATATATAGTCATCATTTTTGTTATTATTATTATCACAAAAACATAATGGCATGTTGTACAGTCAGTACATGACCTGTATTGTGTATGTTATGCAGTAGTGCAGTTTGACAATACAAACAATACAAATCCTTTTTATTAAATGGTGTCTTCTTCTTCCTTTATTTTAAAGTGTGTGAAAAGATTTCAGACATATTACACCTATCTGAAACGTGGATTTCTATTATAATGTAGTGGCACAGTAAACCCTTGAGACTTGCTGTGTGTGTGGAGGAAGGGAGGGACCCTGTGCTTGCAGTGTCTTTACACATGCACGGGTGTGGGGAGTGATGTGACATTGATTCTTGCACCATCTCCAAAAACATACACGTAAGTATTGACAGAACGACAGGAAGGTGGTGAGCAGGGTCACATGTAAGCTGTCCTTTGGTGAAACATGATGACGATGCACTCTCTGTGGCTGCACTCTGTTTTTTTTCATCACATTTCTGTCTCAGGATGAAGAGGAGGGCGAGAGACTTTAAAGGCTCAACTTGGGTCGAGAGCAATTTGGTAAATGTGTAGAAAGATAATTTTGATTAATTGATTTCTTTTTTTATTTATATATTTTTGTGTCGTGCACAGAAAGTGCCCAACCCTAATGGGTTTAAAAGACACCGAAAGCAGAGTCGCAGTGGTCAAACATTTTTTATTTCATTACAAAATTACAGCTCATTTTACAGCTCAGTCTGAAACAAATACATTTGGCCTTCACTCCTGATAAAATCTGCTACAGAAAAGGTGCAATTCCTGAAACACTACTCAAGTTTTTGACAAAATAAATCCACATAAATTAATGTCATGTTACTAAAAATGCACATACTCCATGTCTGTGCAGACAGGACAGTAAAACAAGGAAAGAACTTCATCTGCAATATCACCAGAAAAATAATTATGTTAAAAAAGAACCAACATTTTTGCTGTGCTTTTTTTCTTCACCGGCCAAATATTAGCACTGCAGGAGATTGAACTATATCTAATTAAACTAATGAATAATATTTCTGACTCATTTTGGATTGCAACCCTGAAAATGGCTGGTAATACAAATCAATAGTGGCTCAACTTTTCATTTCTAATAAGTATTTCTGCACGTGTAAAGGCAGCATCAACTGATTTCAGGAGTGTTTCAGGGCAGTGAAAGCAAAAAGTGTGTGGCTGGAGACGTGCAAAACTACACCAAGTGTTCCTCGACTGAAGCAGAGGGCTAATGAATGAATATGTAATAAATTACATAAGGGGTCGAGGATCACAAATGCTGTTGAACTCTGATTGTTTGGGAATATTTGAAGCAGATAATTTCCTCCTCGGTGGATGCTCAGGATCCTAATTGGCAAGTGATAGTAAGTTTTCTAAAGTAATAACATCTCACATTGTTCTGAACCCATTTGTTGTGCCCAAAAAAAAATCCTTGAAGTAGGCCAGATTTTGCTCATGCAACCTTGTGTAAATGTGCGGTGTGCCATTTCCTGGACACGGGCAGATAAGCTGTGATGCAGGACTAAAACAATACCTCTGTTACAAGCAATTCTTCCTGAATACAGAGTGGCTGACAAGTGAATAGCAATGAGTCACATAAATGAATGTGTGAATGAGTCATCAGCTTTTCAGATGACCACCTCAGAGGCTGTCTTGACTAAAAAGGTTTGTGACTTCATTCAGCACCGTTCTACTCTTTCACGCTCCCTTGTATCTCACACACACACACACACACACACACACATCCCTCACAATTCACCGAGTCGCATTGTCCTGCCGAGAGATGTGTAATGGAAAAGATAAATGGAGGATAAAGCTAAGGTGACAGGACCGAGCATGCATGTGTGTACGTGCATTTGCATGTGCGTGTGTGCGTTTCTGCTTGTGTGTGTGTGTGAGTGTGTGTGGTGCCCGCGTGTGTGTACTGCACAACAGACCAGCAAACCATCTGCTCATCTCCTCTTAATGAACAAAGCAAACAGCAGGAGTCAAGGCTGTCTCCAAATCTGGAGTCTCTTTATTGGTAAGCACACACAAACACACACATACACATACGCACATCTCTGCGCTGTTTAATCTGATTATCTTTGATTGAGAACAGGGGCAAAGCAACCTTTTTAGACCTCACTCCTACATCAGTGACAGAGAAGGTCTGAAACACAATTAGCAAGCTGTTCCTGA
This sequence comes from Cephalopholis sonnerati, assembly GCA_019142605.1. NCBI lineage: Eukaryota > Metazoa > Chordata > Actinopteri > Perciformes > Serranidae > Cephalopholis > Cephalopholis sonnerati. The sequence goes on along the minus strand of JAGQAX010000018.1, from coordinate 15,488,299 downwards.
GCTCTGCTTTGCAGTCACATCTGACCACAAGCAGCCAAATAGACCTAATGGGTGGGAACTAACCAATGGGAACTAACACGCACACTGCATCTGTGGATGATGGGGAAATGCAACACTATTAGACAGCTGTTCGCCATATCTTTTCAAATGTACTTGGACGTAACATAAGCATTGGATCAATTGGCTCAGAAGCAATCACAGCCAGGCATGAAGGTATACACACAGTTTGATGTGAGGAAAACTGGCAGCCTGTAGTGCAAGACAAAGCCGGGCCTCTGCAAAGGAAGTCTGGACCTTGACAAGATATGACTCTGTGCGCATAAGGCCAAGAGGACCATAAGAAAAAGCCATTAATCTGGACTTTGTGCAGTCACATCCTGCTCAAGGCCCCGAGGATAATTAACACTGTTACCTCTCTGTCAGAAAGCTGACCACATGGCTTCAAGACATGAAACACTCCCTGTCTGCTGCTTCCATGCATATCTAACCCATGGACACATATTACACACTGAGCAAATGGTCATAAATGGAAAAGATTAAACATTATTAGGCCAGTGCTTCAGGGCCTGAGAATACCCTGTCTGAGGTGCATCAGATAACAGCAGGGTGGCATCGTGGGCAAGGAGACTGCCCTTCATCAGGAGGATCATCTGGCTGCAGCATCCCTGCTGAAATGCCTGTGAGCAAGACACTAAATCCCAGCTGCAGGGGTGCTGCGGGAGTTAGATCAGTGGTTCTCAACCTGGGGGTACGGACCTCTTAGTGATCACGATGGCTATAGATGGAGATGACCCTGCTCACGCTGCTGTGTGGGACCTTGATCTGCCAAAAACCTTTTTACAGGTTTATTTGAGATAAGTTGCTCTCCTACCTTTAACATATTTTTTCTTATCTTCTTTCAATCTATTCCTGATATGTTTTATAATTTTCCTTTGGCTTCAGTTTTTCCATTTTTTATTTAGTTTGTTTGCTTGTTTTGTTCCCTGCTTTGCTTTGAAATACATTATTATTATTATAGTGGTAGTATTACATTATATTAAACATGAACTATTTAACTGATGCTCTTATCTAAAGTGACTTACAACAAGTGCATCAAACAACCCAATTTTTGGGTTGTAACCATGTGATTTGCAAGAATCATGCAACTACATCAGCTTCAGCAAATATGCTGAGAATTTAATTTAATTTGATTTAATTTAATATTTTATTTTATTTTATTTATTTATTTATTTTATGGGCAAGGGTGCAGTCTGCATGGTTATCTATTTTTTTTTTTTTTTTACTGTGACTTGATTTATTTTTTTTAATTTATATTTTGTTTTTATTTGTTTGCTGTTTTGTTTTGTTGCTACTTTGCTTATCATTATTGTAATTATTATTATCATTATTATTGTAATTGTTGTTGTTATTATTATTGGTGGAAGTAGTCGTAGTAATAGCACTGCAGACTAAAATTAATTTTCCCTTTTTTTATCGTATTCATCATCTTAAATGACCGTATAATTATTTTTATCAGTAAAATAATGTGATAAATTAAATGGAAATTGTTTTATTATTTAGTTGCATTCCTTTAGACACTGATCACACAAATAACTTATCGATATTCCTAAATATGTGCTGTTCCCTCAGCATTAAAGTATCAGACACCTTCATGGAAACACGTTGTTTATAATGAGGTTATCAGTAAAAATGTCGAGTGAGCGCCATCTTGTCTTTAACGTGGAACAACAGCGCCCTCTACAGTCCAGTTCACTATAATGTCAGCGGACCGCGAACTATGACTTTTTGGTCTGCTCGGCTCCTGTAGCAGATCCCCTTCCTCTTGTCTCATTCTGTTCACATTCACAGCATGGACCCTTTCTCCAACTTTATTTCGGTGTTTTACTGTTAGTTTCCCGTTGCCTTTGGATTAACGGCCATCGTCTGGATTCCGTAAATCACCTGGACACCATGTTTACCACCACCGGCTCCCGGGGCCTGTGTAAGTACCCCGGATCCGCCGTTAAGCGACTGCCGGGTTGTGGCAGTCCTCTCACCGCTTCCCCCTGTCAGTTACAGCGGCAGCAGCTAGCTTAGCCGACGGACGTTAGCATTGTGCTGTCATTCATTTACCCGAGGCAGTTTCTATCAGATACAGCTGCGTTTAGTTAATTAACAGCCTGTGTGTTGCTTCTCCATTTAGACGGTCAGCTCGGCTAATATGTCAGCGTTAATAAAAATAAACGGAATATGTAGAAAGGGTATCTTCTGACTAGCTAAACATCAAGCTAATTCATGGTAACGTTACTGTGTCTGCCCTGCCTCCATATACAAATGAGCCGTCTCTCTGTCTTCATCGACAAAACTTTTGCCTATTACACCGTCACGTATGCAAAGCTGCCTGCTGAAGAAGACGACACTGTCACTTTCCCGTTGTAACTGTGTGTGTGTTCCCCATAGACAAGGCTCCTCTGTCTAAAGGCCTCCTGCTGGTTCTCAATGGGCTGACTGTGATGCTCACCCTGCTGCCACAGTACCAAGAGCTGTTCATGTACAACCTGCAGGCTGTCACACAGCAGCACCAGGTATGTCTCCAGCAGCTGTCCATGTTTTAGTAAGGAAGACACAGAGGTGAAGGGACTAACAACAGCACCCAGTATCTCCAGATAGTGTGTGTCTCTTGGTGCCACACTCTTAACACACATTGTTTACTTGGAGAGACATTAATCATCACACATACTGGTTTCAAGGTATGCCGTGATATGGAGGTGTACATTTGCTTATCTGCGGTATTGAAAAACAATGCAGCTGGAAGGGAGTTTGACCTTTATTTTATTTATTTTCAGAGGAGAAACTTTTTACACATACTTCCATTAAAAAAAGGGTCTTAAGTTTGAATTAGATGAATTAAATGTTTGTTAAACCAAAAATATCCCTTTTGTTTTCATTCATTTAAGGGTCATTCTCACTGATAATAATTCTGCGATACTGTGAAACCGCGATATTTTCCTGAGATGCCAATTATACTGTGAAAATCTCCTACCAATGCAACCCTAATCAGGACAACAGTTTTTGAAAACACCAAGATTCACTTCAGCTTAGTTGTGCCTTAACAAATCGATGCAATCAATGTGAACTGCATCTGTGAGATTGCAAACACCCTGGACAACACAAGAAACCGACAATATCAGTTGTTTGTGATACAATCTGGTGATAGCATCAACTGGGGAAGGAGTCAAAGGTCAAGGGACAGATGAGAGTGAATGGCTGGAGAACAATCAAGCCCATCCACATCTGGGGCCGTTTCACAATGCTGTTGCTCCTAGTGACGAAATTTAGAGAAAATTCTTAAAGTTATGACATAATCTGAGAATCTCCCCTTACAGTTAAGACTAGTTTCTGGTAAAGATGAAAGCTGTTTGCAAAGCATCTGAGCCCTGAACAGAGCTCATAAGGTCCTTGGGCTCCTAAGGAAAAACTGTGAGGAGTAGAGAGGAGGAATTTTAAGAGGCTTGAGAGTTTCTTAAGCAGAGAGAAAATGGAAAGGCAAAGAGGTAGGAGAAATAACGTGAATGACAGTGAGTTAATGAAATGCTACAGATTAGATCGTGCTGACGATCTCATTAGAGATGCACCCGCAAATCCAAACCGATGCAATTACGTCACAACTCCAGAAATAAAGTGATCCCAACACTGAGATATTTGGCAACTGAAAAAATGTTTCAGTGCAGCAGTGATGACTTGGGTGTTTCTCAGCCTTTCATCAGCAGGGTGATCACACAAACAATTACAGCGCTTTCATGGTCTCATATTGTGACGCAGTTCATTTCATTTCCACTGGGTGAACACACTTTACATGCTCACAAAAGGGCTTTGAAAGAATGCATCATACCTAGCAAAAGGGTCAACCACACCTCCTCACTAAGGTAAAAGTTTTTGTCATGTCCTTGCTCAGAGTTGCTCTGAGAATTTTCCTGAATCACTCCTAAGCTAGGACTCCTTGTTAGAATTTGTTAGGCCAAGATAGGAGCTCTCTGAGAGTATTCTCAGAATGTTTGTGAATTTCACCCCCCCTATAAAACCACCTGATATCACGTGACTTCAGTACCACACTGTGGTCACATGATGCAGTTGAAAGCTCTGAAAAAGCCACCAAGTGGACCTTGACCTGACATTATTGTGTCAAAATTTCTGATTTGAAATTTAGTGCTTCTTGGCAGATCAGATATGTGACATATGTACGCTGTGTTATTCAGAAAAGGCATCAGTACACTAAGTTGTAATGTCATCATTCTTCTTCTGTGCTCCCTCGTGCTGTAGGTGTGGAGGTTGTTGTGCGGCAGGCTGGTCTGTCTAGACGTGAAGGACTCCTTCTGCAGCAGCCTGCTCATCTACAACTTCCGAATCTTTGAGAGGAGGTTTGGCACCAGGAAGTTTGCCGTAAGTACCAAAACCACTGACAGATGATTACGTGGATCTCAAATTATTTAAACTTGCTGATATTCTTAGCTGAACTAGATTCTCCCTAATCTAAATCCTTTGTAAACAAAAGCAAAATGTTTTTAATGAGGATTTTAAGTATGGTCGTAACTCAGAATCACCTGTGTAACATCTTTTAGGGAGGAGCACACACAACAGTCCTCATCTGGCACAAAGCAGTTCTCACCTATCACTGTGTAACCAACGTTTGCCACTGACTTTGTGTTTGTGAAAATGTAGTGAAATGGCTAAAGACATGGATGAGACTTGTTTGCCATGCCCGCATTGTTCCAACCATTATATATGTTGTTCTTTTTAATTCTAGTCCTTCCTGTTGGGAACTTGGTGTCTCTCTGCGCTGATGGACTTCCTGCTGGCTCAGGCTTTCCAGTTTCTGTTTGACTACGAGGTGGAGGAACTGCCTGCAGGACTGTGAGTAGTGCATGCCAAGCTTTTCACTTTTATGGACACTGAGGATCCTGCAATAAAAATATGAATGCCCTGGCATTTAGGTTTATGATGTGTGAAAGCAACGCACAAACCATGTTTCACTTAAGTTGAAAAATCTTCATTTTTCACCTCCACATATCACCATGTAAGCCTCGGGCAGCAAACATTTTCTTCATTTCTTAATCCCCTGCCTGCATTATAATTGAGTATATGGTATTTAGATGGTGGGTGACTGTGACAGCAGCATTCAGTCCACCTCCACAAAAGGAGGGAAATAAAATGGCTCGACAAACTTGGTCAAATATAAAGGTTTAGTTGTTATTTAAAGAAGTGAGATGGTAAAATAAAAAGTAAAACGCCTAATTATCTTTACCAGTTTGTCTGAAATATTACAATTTATTTTTATGTTAATGTCTGGTGAATAGCCATTTTAGTGATTTGCAAAAAACTAAATTTAGTAATTGCACTGACAAGTTTGACATTCAAGTTCAAAATGTTGATATTTTTGATATTTTAAATCCTTTTCCTGCCCATCCTCTTGATTTTTCCCCTCCTCTGCTCACAGGCTCGCTCCAGTCTTCTCTCTGTTCGTGCCTTTCTACCGGTTGATCCCCAGGATGCCGGTCACCCAAGTCCTGGGTCACATCCACATCACCAACAAGTCTCTGGTCTACATAGTAGGCTTGCAGGTAAGCCCGTGTTTTGCTAGTGTGAGGAAGTATGTATCTGTTTTTCTTTCTTTTCGTGAATTCTTGAGAGTACTAGCCAGTTTGATCGTCATTGTCTCTGTCTTCCTCTCTCCTCGTTCTGCGGTTCAGCTGTTGACTTCGAGCCCCTTCATGTGGCTCCTTGCACTTAGTGGACTGGTGAGTAGCCAAAGTCTCTGCTTTATTTACTGTGTATCCAGGAAGTGTGTCGGTATTTAAAACTGCAATGTATGATTTATGGCCAGTTGGAGGTACATGGGGTGATTGTTGAAGTTGCACTCAGCATATGTGTGGGCCATAAAATCCAAATAATAAGCTTTTAGTGGCTCAAAGTTTTTGCAAAGATGCAGTTTGGTGTTAATTCGCTGTAGGCTGCGAGCTGTCATTTTACATAAGTAATTTAATTTATTGTAGTATTACTTTTGCTTTTGCTTTGACTTCAATACATATTATTACATATATTATTTATTTGTCTTTATGTATTTAAAGCACTTTGAGTTGTCTTGTGTCTGAATGGTGCTGTATAAATAAACTTGCCTTGCCTATATACCTATTTAAAATTTTATTTTATCAATGCATGTTTCAGATCTCAGGTGGACTGTACCACTCCAACATTCTGTGGTTACAGAAGCTCCTCTTTGTACCCGCCTGGGTGTCTTGTATTGGACGGTATATTCTGGAGCCCGTCTTCTCAAGTGAGTCCAACCATTAGTAATCATATACACAAATCCTGTGTAAATCCTTTTGCACAGCGACCAGCGTTGCACGGCCCTGACATGGAGTCATTGTCTGTCTCTGTTTAATTAAGGAATATTAATATGTGTACATTTTAGGCCTCTGAGCAGTGCTATGATGCAGAATGACTTAAGAGTTTAACACATGCTCTATTTTTCTTTAGATTTTAAAATGTTCTTTTTCATTAATAAAATGGAGGAAAAGTAAAAATAAGGTTTGTTATGCTTATAATTAGGCTAAGGAAAGACTCTTGTTCCCAGTTTTTATAGACACCATTCATTAGTAGAAAGGATATTATTTGACAATTACAAAAAAACCTCCTAGGCTACTGCTATGTTTTTCATGTCCAAAATTTGACATCAGTGTGCAGTAAAATAATAATGCTATATAGATCGAATCACAATGTTTGTTCACAGTAACTACCTGGGTAGAATATCCCTCTGTCATTTACATAAAATGAAACAGCACTGAGCAAACTCTGCCTCAGTTAGTTAGCTTTGAACCACCTAAAAAAAGGCCCACCTAAAAAAGTCAATATCAGTATAAATATATGCTATATTTAGAATAATTTCACAGCTTTACCTTGCTGTTAGACAGCCTTTTCCAACAGGGGAACTGAGGCTATTTTAAAGCCACCAGACTCCATTGACAAAAACAGTAATTCAACTTCGCAGAACATGGGAGTTGCTGGTTTTCCACTGCTTTGATTGGTTAGTGTAAAAGGTACGGCGGAGATAATATTCCAAATATGGCAATCACTTAAACTGATCCTGACTTTTTTTAGGTGGGTCATTTTGAAAACATTTTGCTGCAGCTCCTGTCCACAGCAGTGCACTGTTTAGCTTCTGTGCCGGTACATTTGGTTTCTCAAAGACTGCTAGCAAGCAACACAGTACATAAAATAAGAACAGCAGAAATGTCAGATAGGTCGGACCATTGTGTTGAACTATATATCTTAAAATGTTTGCAGATTTCACGTCTCTGCATTTTGTTGTTAGCGTGACATCACAGTGATTTCGTCTATTCACACAAGCAGCAGATGCAAATCTTGAAACCTGTGAACGACTTTGATGATTTATGTTCACGTCTTTTACACAGCATTACATGTTTTTGTGGCTGCTTATAAATGTGTTGTCAACATTTGTGGTCATGAAGGCTCGCAGCCGAGCAGTGAAACGCCTCTGGGGATGGGTGCCACTCTGGACATCCAGAGGCAGCAGAGGATGGACATGCTCGACCAGCAGCTACTGCTGGCCCAATACAATGAGTCCAGGAGGAACGCCAGGCAACAGCAACAGGTAGGAGACACAAACACAGACTTATAGTAGCATTGATTCACACACAGACCCCTCCACAAATACACACAGTGTTGGAACTTGATTGCAGTTGAACTGTCTGTACAGTTTCTACATAAAGTATTTGATTTGTCTTGTTGTGTGTTTGTTTAGTCTGGGTTGTTACAGTGGACCAGGTTGTTCCCCTCCCTGAGACACAGAGGGCAGAACCGACCCCCAATGCAGCCCCGCCCCCAGGCTCAATCGCACCCATCCACACAGTCGCCTCTGTTGGACAACTCTCCTGTCGCAGAGGAGCAGGTGGGTGTTTGTGTGTTTCTGTGTTTAGCTCCTTTCCCACTGGACAAAAAACCTACTTACACCGACTAACATCTGGTTTTTGCCTTTAGTGGAAAGGCTACAATCTGCATTCACTCTTGAGACAAATGACTGCGCAGTAGTCACGGGTATTAATTGGCTCCAGGCTCTGATTGTCAGTGATGAAATATGACCCCCAGGTGGACACGCTAATTATTGCCCATTTTATGGCACGATACAGGGACGTGCCACCACAAATTCTGTCTGTCTCCATCCAGGCAATGCTCAGACACCGCTCCAAATCAGTCAGCACTGAGTTTGAAAGAGAAAGATGAAATTAGTAACAGACATAAAAAGGAAGCAACGGCTGTAAAACCCAGTTCAGACCAAAGATCTGCGACGAGATGAGTGGAAACAGGCCACTACTTGCAATCTGTCATTCTGCAACATAAAAACCTGCTGGTTCACACCAGTGCAACTAGATGAGATGGTGTATCATCTCTATGCAACAACTCTCTACTTCCCTTCTAATTTCCAGCTTTTCAGACTTATTTTATGGCTGAATATAATTTGTAGCTTCTTAAAATATGAATGAGGATAGTGATAGTGAGATACTGGCTACAGCTGCATTTGTAGTAGTGATGAAACGGCGAAAAACTGAAACAAAACAAGCATCAGATGGACTGTATTCATGATAAATACGCCACCATAATATAAATAACCAGCACCAATAAATCTTTCAATGAGAATGTGTGTGTGGACGAGGCATAAGCACATACAGCGAGCAGCAGCAGTGACCCACTGTCCGACACCAGCACACCACGAGCTTTACGTTCTAAAACCGGCCGCCGGGGATTTGACCAGCTGAGTTGCAGGTGACACCATCAGCCAGCTTGAGTCGAGCTCAGACCACAAGTTCACACTGCTGCAGCTTTTCTCTGCGACGTTCTAAAATAGTTTCGTCTCATTGCCAGTCTTTGGTCTGAACTGGGTTTAATATTTTCACTGGCCTCCATGCTGCTTTCTGCAATTTACTAATCTGTTTTCTGGAGCATTTGAGACATCAAACACACACCTTTAAAAAAAACAAAAAGCAGAAAGGAATACTCATCTACTGGCAATGGAAAAGGAGTCTCTCACCTATTGTTAGCAGGTTTGTTAGCAGAAAAAACCTGCATATATGTGCTCATTTTGGTGGAAAGGGGGTACACGTTTCATTTGTTCTGTGTCCTTTCATGTAGTGTTGGTGTATCTGGGTGTAGTTAGTAATTTCTTGATATTCTTTCACATATTTTATGACCAGGATGACTCAAAATCTTCACAGACTGACAGACAGACTGCTAACTCTTGTTCACCATAACATTCTCTGGCCCACCCACACTTCACTCTGTGCAGGGCAGCATTATGCAACACTCCCAGGTGACGACTTGTCTGCTGTCCTAGCTGGTGTTTTTTTTGTCCCTCAGGTTGCGCGGTTGGTGGAAATGGGCTTTTCCAGGATTGATGCCCTCGAGGCCCTCAGAGCTTCAAACAACGACATCAACATGGCAACCAACTTCCTCTTGCAACACTGAGAGCGAGAGCCCAGTGAGAGAAACAGAGGTGAACGAGGACAGAGAGAGAAAACAGGAGGAGAAGTAACCAAAGCAGAGGAGCGAAACAGAGAATGAAAGACAGCGAATGATGGAGAATTTGTACAGATAATCTGAAGACGGTGTCGCTGCTCGCTGAAGCAGTCGTCAGGCCGACTCAACCCGAAACGAGCCCGATTACAGGCTGATTAATGAAGACGTGTGAAGCACAAAGTGGGAGACATTTGCGTCATAGCTTGATGACCGTCGTAGTGTGAAACAGGCGTCGTTGCTCGAGGCAGACGAGTTTAACTCCGAGGGGTTCCCTATGAAAAAAATAAACAGAAACCAAACAGGAGTCTTCAGCGTAGTGGAGGAAATGTAAAGTGGGTTATTACTTTAAAACAGAGCTGATGCTGAAGCACACAAATCAGCTGAGATCCCACCAACCCTCTCCACAGGGGTACCAACCTATAACTGTGTGACATAGAGTTTTACATAACCCACTGTCATGTACTGCCACTCTACTTCCAAAATGGCTACTGTGTAACCAGCGTCTTAGACCCTGATAACTGGTTAGAGATAAGTATGACGTGGTCAAGCTGCACAAGGTTTTTGAGACAATGGGTGTTGTGTCATCTGTCCGGTTTCCATCTTGTACTAGGTAGAGGATTTCAGGCTCTTGGATAGTTTTTGTTTTTCATTAGAAAACAGGAATGCAGTACCTGCTAGAAGTTTGTGTTAAACTCCACGAGGAGGTGCAGAGGTTGTGATTATAACTTCAGAATTTATGGTTAAGGAATCCGTGAACAATATAAACTACTTCGCCGTGATTTTATCACACAGTTGTTACGTCTTTATGTTGGCAGTGTTTCATGGAAGTAGCAGGGCTCAACCCTTTTCCTGCTTGAGCTGTTTTAACAAAGCCTGACTGACAGCCACCGTTAGAGCCAAACTTCTTCCATTCGTAACTCCACATGTACATCGTCGGTGACAGACAGCTATCTCAGGGTCTACGAGGCGACTTCTTCTGTTAATGACATAATCACATTTACAGACACGAGTGCCCGCACACACACACACACACACCCCCCACACACGCACACGCACAGTAGCCCTTCGAGGAGGTCACGTTTCACACCCTTGACTGTTTGTCGTCATTTCATGCACTCACTCCTCAAGGTTTAATTTATTCTGTCTTAACTGAGTCTTTCTCCGCCAGCACACGTGTCTAAGTCATAGCAAGTCTTAAAAGACAGATGATATTTATTATGCAATATCATAACAAGAGAAATGTACGGTGACTATGCGCTGCATAGGAACTGCTCTGTGTATATAAGCGTGCAAAACATTTTGTGCAAGAGAAGCAAGAAACATTGCAGCCACTATGTATTGATGTCAAAGACAGATGCTAGTTTTATATTTTGTGCGTAATAATATTGATAATATATGACCACTGAGATGAGTCTGTCATTTGTGTGTATGTATTTTTTAGAGTGATATAATAGTATATGGGTGTGATGAGGGAGTTGTTGCATGGACAACTTTTTGATGAACTGTAATGAATCATAATTGATCTGTGGAATAAATCATCACTTGCAGACTGAATCATTGGCAGCGTATAGGTATCATTATGACAAGCATGTGCGTAAGTGACAACCAGTCTACAGTGTTTCATGTGTTATTAATTGCAATCTAATATCACTTATGCTCATATTGAGTTTGCTGAGTGTTCTTTCATCTTTAACCCTTTAAAACCTGAGTAAATTGGCTTGATTTCTTTTAAAACACGGGAAGACAGCAGTGAGCAACAAAAGAATAAATGGCCCAAAAAAATTGCGAGAAATTAATTAAAAAAGAAAAGAAAATTAGTAAAAAAAAAAAAGAAGTTTAAAACAGACAAACAAGGAAATTACCTTGAAAGTGTGCTTAAAAATTATAAGATAAATCTAATAAATAATATATAATTATATAATTAATATAGTTTTGCCCTAGCTTTTTTCCTTTTCTCTCAAGATTTTTTTTTTTAATAATTTAATAATTTATTTTAGCAATTTGTGGGACATTTCTTACTCAACACTCTGCCTTTTTCCCCTATTTTTCTGAAAGAAATTGCACATATTTGCTCAGGGTTTAAAGGTTTAAATACTTGTAAAAGGTGTCTGAAAGCAGCACAAGAAAAGTGATGTCACTGCGGGTTTCCAAGTGTTAATCATCATCCCCTATTTCCAGTATTCAGAGTGAAGGACACGATGCAAACATCTGTTAAACTGAAAGATCATTCCCTCTTTATTCCAGCTTCCCCATGCAGCTAATGCCAAATATATTAACTCCCAGAGATGATGCTGTTGCGTGAAAACTTTTAAAAAATACTAACTTTAATTTAAATAACATTTAAAGGCTCAGGTTCAGTGACCAGATGCTGCTGTGGTACTGCTTTTCAACACATGATGGCACTCTTGTGATGAAGATAACACACAGGTTCATTTGTATCAAGAGAAAATATGAGATCACGACACACAAAAGCATCGTGCGTAAAATGAAAATTGACACTGTATTATTTAGATCGACAAAACTGAAGTAATGGCTTGTTGAAATCCCCTGTGACCAGCTGGCAAAAATGGAAACCTGTTAATAGCACACACATCTTCAGACTCTAATACATTCTGATAATAAACAGTCAGTTGTTTACTGGCAGCTGATCCTCTGGGTCAGATTTTTCTCTTTTGTGAAATGTTGAATGGTAGTTTTATGCCTCTACAGAGGTTCTCAAACTTTTTTCATAATGTACCCCTTTTGAAATATTTTAAGACAATACCCCTGTAAAACATTTTTTTGAAGGAAAAAAGCCATCAGTGACAGACTGACTGCTCAACAACCTTGTTACTGAAAAGCACTGAAATGCCACATTTCGAAAGTTTAAAATCCATCACTTGATTTCATCATCCTGCAATAACAGACGTGATTGTAGTTGCATTGAACTGCATCCTTCTGAAGGGTATGCTCAGGGAATACCTCCTAATCTCGTTGTTTGCACTGCAGCACAATGACAACAAAGTCTATTCTATTCTATGATTTACTGATAAAATTAAGTTTATAGGTAAGACAGGAGAGAGAGACCTGCCTTACAATGTCTTTTAGAAATTCTCCCTCAACTCATGCAGCTGCCACTGTTTGAAAGAGACAGATTTACACTAAGTCAAAATACATTTTTCTTCTTACCTGTAGAGCTGTTTATTAATCTGGGTTATTCTGGTGTGAGTTACTCATGGATGAGAGGCTTGTGCATGTGACAGCTCCTCCTCGGCTAAGCTGTGACGTTAACTAGCTCAGTGGTGCTAGGTGAGCTAGCAGTAGATACACGCCTCCTTCTGTGCAGTGATTCGGTTGGCGGGTGTAGTTAGGTAGAAAGAAAATAGTTCCTACATAAAACAACTCACAACAAGGTCTGCGGATTATTTTAAGTAACTGGGTCATGATTTCTGGAAAGAGACATTGCTGGGTAGTTTTTAAAATGTAGTATTTTGGTGCTTTGAGCACCACAAGCCAAGTGCCATCAGTTTCCATTATATTCAAGAGAGGGCAAACATCTCCTCAGCCAGTATCTCCAACACTCTGCAGCTCACACCAAAACAATCTAGACTGACAAACAGCACTACAGGACACACGAGGATTTTGGGGTAAACTTTCCCTTTAAGGATGCATCCTTCCACTTCCTCCTGGTCTGTTGTCTCCAAGACTACCTGAGATCTGTCAGGCTGAAACTAGACAATATAAAACAGGACAGTTTTGCTTATGCTTTCGTCTTTAGTCTGCCTTTTCTCACTGTCTGTCCACAGGCCTTGTTGGAGACTCTTGTATCTGCTTTTTTAGGCTTTTATATGGAATCCAAAGCAGAGATACCCACTGCAGAAATATACCTCTGTGCATGACTACAATACAAACTAACTGTACATATATATGTCCTGAACAGCGTGGTTTACACATGTAAAGAGGCTTCACCTGCACATTTATTCTCCATGCTGTGTTATTTTGTACCTTACTGTGCATATTTAAGGAAAAATGCACAAGATATTAGAGAAAAAATAATGATATTGACGAGATTTGACGTTGGGGCTCATGGGCATTTAAAGGGTTGCATGATTAAAACATTTTTCAGTCTATATAAGGTCACTCAACTGAAATTAGGTTGTAAAACATTTTTTAAAAGAAGTCCAATCATGCTATAACAGATTTTAGATCTAGTTTTTTGAACAACGTGACCATGACTGCTCTGTTATTGTGAAAAAGAATCCACCTGTTAATGTTACGCTTCCTTTCGTCACTAGATGGAGACATTGAGTGCGCTCTGTGGTGTTGTTGTTACCAGTTCGCCCTCTGCCACACCCACCCGCTCCGATTATTCTACTGAGCAGACAGCTCCAGCAGACACTCTCGCTCCAGGGTGGCTGAATATCAATGCAGAGAAATTATCTTCAAGTCAAAGATTTTCAAAAGCATATGGCTTGCCAAGTATTCCCAGAAAAACAAAGCACAATCTGAGCATCCTGTGTTTTTCATCTTGCTTATGTTGCACTCGAAATCTCGTCTGAACTCCCACAGACACTCAAGAAACATGTTGTTTTTTTTCTTAACTAAAAGGTCTCCTGAGTTCGCAGTGACACAGTTCCATCCAGCCTCAGCTGACGTCGAGCCCAGTCAAGCGGTGCAACTTTTAATGGCTGCTGAATTGAAAAGCAGCTTAAACCAGAGTGATTAATATCTGTGTCTCTTTGTGTTTCGGTGTTTAATTAAAGGCACCGATGAAAGAAAAAATACTTCACTGACAACCAAGCTCATTAGAGAGATTCTTTTGTGAAATGCCCACTTAATGTGGGGGATTAATCACGCCTTGTTTGGGGGTAATGGTTTCGATTTTTTGGGGCTTTGGGAGGTCGTTTTAGTCATTTTTTATTTCAGAATGAGGGTAAATAATGTATCATGATGGGTGTTCACAAGTGAGCTTATTTTGACTTCAAGCATGTCTCTATATACAAAGCACTGTGTTAAAATCTAGCTGTGTCTGCCTGTGTTTAACTGTAACAGTAACAGAATGATGATGTATGTTTGTTCTGGGGGTTTCTCCTTGTCTAGCAGGGAAACCATTATCGTTTACAGTACAGCCGACCGTGGCCTTAAAGCATCAGCAGTATGTGTCGGGCTATTTGTCATTTCAGGTAAGCCATCGGTGGCTCCATTAACCAAGGCCTACTGTACTGTATTTCATGACATACCTCTACTGTATAGGGACTAAACGGTGTCTGTGCGTGTTTCTGCTCCTGGCTGCACTTCTGTCTGTTAGAGGAAAGTCTGAGTTTAAGGTTTTTCACAGCACTGGTTTAACATTATGGGAAATACATTTATTTGCCCTCTTGTAGTTGCATTAGATGAGCAGATTGATGCTACTTTTGAGAGTGGTATCGATCTTCTCATCTAGGCATTAAAAATTCAGTTCACTCCAAAATCTAAAATACATATTTTTCCTCTTAGCTGTAGTGCTGTTTATCTGTCTGGTTTGTTTTGGTGTGAGTTGCCGACTGTTGGAGATATCAGCTGTAGAAAATGTCTGCCTCCTGTTGAATATAATGGAACTAGATGGCACTCTGCTTGTGGTGCCAAAAGCGCCAAAAAAATACATTTGAAAACTCAACAGCAGTGTCTCTTTCCAGAAATCATGACCCAGTTACTCAAGGTAATCCACAGACCTTGTTGAGAGGTGCTCATATAGGAACTATTTTCTTTCTACCCAACTACACCAACCAGTCGTATCCCTGTGCAGAAGGAAGCGTGCATTTACTACTAGCTCAACTAGCACCACTGAGCTAGCTAAGGTTGCATGGCCGAGGAAGACACCAGTAATGTTTTCATCTTGCATTGTCACCATGGATGTATAAAGACAGTTGGATACAGTGTTGGAGGTGGGGCCCCGTTCATTCCGATAAAAGGTGCTCAGTGGCACATGAAGCCAAAATTGTTTGATTTCGTGGTACTTACTTCTGCATCCATGGGCCCATAGAGCAAGCATGCCACAGATTTTTCCGGTTTAGCCATACGCTAAGGTGAATGGTGATGAAATGATGTGGCTCTTCTAGTTTTGTGAATGAATCAAATTCTGATAGTGAAATGAGTCATTTTGTAGAGGTTGAAACGCTCAAAAAATGTATTCAACGATTTATAGACATCTCTTTCACAATGTAAGTCTATGGGGAAAAGTCTTTTTTGGCCCCATAGCAATTCCATGATTTGACCACTATGTCAGATTGGTTTTAAAGCCCAGCACTGTTCCTCGTGGCTTGGCTGTCACAAGCACGAACCTTTCATCCATGAGTAGATGCACGCTTCCTTCTGCGTAGTGATTTGTTTGGTGGGTGTAGTTCAGTAGAAAGAAAATAGTTTCTACATGAAACAGCTCACAACAAGGTCTGTGGATTATCTTGAGTAACTGGGTCATGATTTCTGCAAAGAGACATTGCTGCTGAGTTTTTCAAATGTATTTTCTGGCACTTTGAGCACCACAAGCTGAGTGCCATCTACTTCCATTATATTTAAGAGAAGGCAGACAATTCAACAGCTGATATCTTGAACTCTCAGCAACTCACACCAAAACAATCTAGACTGATAAATAGCGCTACAGGTAAGAGGAAAAATATCTATTTTTGATTTTTGGTTGAATTGTCCCTTTAAGCCTGTTTCACAAAATGTAGAACTATTCCTTTAAAGCAAAAATAATTGACTTGTGGATGGTGGTACAAGATCTTAAAACACACACTGGCATATTATCACTATATAGAGCAATAGTGAACATGTTAGCAAACAGTAATCTTTCACACATCCAGCTGACTTGGAGCATCGTTAATTTGGAATCATGTTTCTGACACGCTGGCAAATGCAAGTCCAATATTAACTTTTATTTTAGCTCTGTTCCACCAACTCCTGAGAAAAATATCTGGCTCTTCAGCTGCTAAATGCTCCATTATGTTTGCCAGCTAGTTGCTGATTTTGCCCGTCTACAGTTTGGTGCTGGGAAGGTAGTGTATGATGGGTTTTAAGAGCTTTTATTGATCAAAAGAAGCAAGGTCGATGTGAGCTCTGAGAGTGAACCAAAACAGTAAATAAAACCAAAATAAAGATGCTAAAAGGGGAACTGCAGAGTTCGGTGTTAGTTTTATTCAGGATTTGTCTCTACAAGTGACTTCTTTTACATTACATTTTAATATTTGATCCACTGACAGCATGAAAATATTGATTAACGTAGCTGTAAGGTCGAACACAGAATCATTTTCCATGTTTTGAATTGAGATGTACATGTCTCATGTCAGTACCAGTATCTATTCACCGGAGTAACATGTCAGTATTTATGTTTCAGTGTGAGCGAACTACTTGCTGATGCTGCCGCCGGCATGTATGTATCACTTCAAACAGCCAGAGGCCAGCACCAGCTCCAACCCTGTCTCCGCTATATTCCCTCGCCAGCTCTGTTGCCATGGTGAGTGCATGCCGTTTTGTGTGGTTGCCATGGGGACCTGCGTATTCCAGCCTTCCTCCTGCTCCCATCATGTTTCTGCATGATCATTTGTATGCCTCCTGTATACTAATGCTTAAAAAAAAGCACATTAGCAGTACAGGGGAGTGCCCTCAGGGATTGCCTTCTGTAGAAACACGTCTAGGTATTCCTGCCGCCGTGTCGGTGGATGGCAGAAATACCAAAACAGCTGAATGGATTTTTTTCACTGTGACACTGCATGTTTGACGGTGCAAATGTCACATGTATGAGAATACTACAGGACAATGCTGCCTCTTTTTCGTTCTCACTTGTGAGCACATAGCTATGAAAGGCGAGAATGCCAAATGCCTCCCACTGATATGGTAATAATATTCAAGCTAGTGTGCTTTGAGATAATGACATCATTTGTTTGCTTGATTCCTTCTAACAATCACAGTCTGTCCGTGTCTTTCGCGCTCACAGGTTACTGCATCCTTGTGTATGTGCTGTGCATGCATGTGCGTCTGCCCACGAGTCTCCTCTTGTATTTGCGTGAGTGCGCTGTGCAGCACATGTGTGAATGTTTGCATCCTGTTCTCAGGGCAGAGAGCGAGCGGCAAAGGCCACTGATGTTTTCCCCTAGTCATTTTGCGAGGAACTTCATAGTTAATGGGCCAAAACAATGTACCTGCCCTTAGGCCATTCAGGCATTTGGCATTTCACTTCCATTGTGTGCTGGCTCCTGTATGCCACTTGCGGTCTGTTTAGTCTGTGCTTGCTTCGGTAACGTCAAAAGGAGAGCAATCTCCTTTAATCATCAGGGCTTGGCTGGGTTCACTTTAGGATTCGTGGGTTTGTTCAACCTGTTTTTCATCCTCCAGCCACGATGACAGCTTGTTGATGGGCAACTTGTTTTTCTTTTTTTCCCTTTCCTTTTGTTTGTTGACATCTCTCGCTAGATCTGTGCCTAGACCTGCCTGAGCCCAATTATAAGAAACCCACAATCCCACAAGATGCTCATTTGGAAAACAGTCATTTGCAACCCCGGCATCTCCAAAATGCACTCCATGCTCCAGCTCTCTAATCAGCATTACAGTGAGGTAAGCAGCCATCACTCTTGACCATCACCCATCACTGACCCCGAGCATATGCCCGTCCTTGTGTCTACAAATTATAAAAGCCTTGTGAGTGCTTGTCCTTCCACCATCTGTACCACATAAACAGCATTTGGATGTTATGACAAAGACGTGCTGAAGTGAAGAGGGCAAGATTTATTTGCGGTGTAGCTTAAATAACTCCAGATAAAGACAGTTTACATCATTATGTGAGATTTAAACACCACAGCAACACAAAACTGTTGGTTTTGTAAGAGCGTTCACTGGGAAAAAAAATGTGTCACCAGTCCAGCAAAGTGTCATCTCAAAAATGATGAGCCAATGTTGCCTTTATGCTCTCTTACTGTCCCTCTTTGTCACTCCATTTTCATCACTTATACTCCAACACAGACAGTAAAACTGTCAGAGTCTGTCCAGTTGTAGGATTTAAGGAGGATATATTGGCAGAAATGGAATATGTTATAATAAATATATTTTCTTTAGTGTTTAATCACCTGAAATAAGAATCGTAATGTTTTCTTTATCTTAGCTGTTTATATCTACACAGGGAGCGGATCCTTGTCTACGGATATCACCATGTTGCACCGCCATGTTTCTACAGTAGCCCAGAATAGACAAGCAGGTGCTAGGCTAGTGGTCCATTTGCAACATACCAAACAGCATCAGAGAAAAACTGACTGTAACACACTGGTCATTTTGATTTGAAGGAGACCTCTGCAGATAATTTGGCTTCCATTAAAAACCTCCTGAACAAGGAACTCTAAAGGAATTCTAACCAGGAGGAGTTTCAGCTGGTTGCAATCCGCAATCCTCGCCACTAGGTGCCGCTAAATCCCCCCTACATCTTACACACTGCCTAGAGCAAAACAACATTATTAGTTTTGGATGAGTTTATTGGGAAAAACTTGCTACCAGTTCAGCACAGGGTCATCTAAATAATGACGAGCTAATGTGGCCTTTACACCGTCCCTCCTTTTCACTCCATTTCCTGCTCCTAAACTCTGACAGACTCTCACAGTAAAACTTATACAGTGTGGGAACCAGCCTCCTTTGCACCCTCCCTCCTCCATAAACTATACGTTGCTCTTTCTGTACCCCTGTATAGCAGCCAGTACACTCCCAAGAATCTCTGTGTCCTCTGACCTTTAATAAGACTCACTTCCTCTGTAATTGTACACACACGGTATGGCGTGAATGCAGGCTTCGTGCACCGGGTGCGTTTATTTTTATGCATGCCTATGTGTGTGTGTCTATAAATGTGATGAACACACAGTACCCATTCAAACTTCTAGTTAAGGTGAAGGTGTTAAGCTGATGAAAGCTTTCTCTTCCGTTGCTACTCTAAGTGAACTTTACACGCATAAACACACGCACGCACACGCTCCAGCAGATCCATTACATCCGGTCTAAAACCGACATCACTAAACACTTCCGACATTGTTCTGACTGTGGAAGCGTCCAGCTGTTAGTGCATTCATCACTGAGGCTCGGAGCTGATTCTGGTTGTCTGTCTGCACCGGTGACACACAGCAGGAAGACGTTTTCTTGAGTCAACAGCCGGGAGAGAGGCCTTTTTTAGCAGAGCCATCTTCTTTCTTCACCCCCCCTTTGCTCTCTGCCTACTCATGACCTTACCTTACCTGTTTTTGTGCTCCATCAGTCTTTCTAAGTAGTGCTAAGTGGGCAGCCTGTTTCTAAAAGTCATGGACTCACTATAGTCCGAGCCTCTGAGCACGTCAGCCTCTTCAGCAGGTCCACACGTGGAATTTGTTTGGAGAAATGGATCTTAAAAATAAAGGGGTCACAATGCATATTTGAAACATTTGTTGTATTACGTTGTCAGGAGTGAAGCTATGAGATGACACAGCTAAATCCATCAGGTAAAAGACAGACTAGGGTCTAAAATTAACTAATTTCAGTCACCTAACTCACATGGATTAGATAAGATTAGTATTTGAATGTAGAGTATGTACAACATTCATATTTAGCGTACAGGCTCGGAACTCGTCACTCCTCACAGGCACTAAGCTCAGCATCGGCAGGGATTGAGGGGTGAAGATAAAAGCTTCCCTTGGGGGTAACATAGACTCAAAACCAGGGGTGCAGCCAAATGTTGTAAACTTTATGGCTCAGCCCAAAGCTAGGGAGTCAGGGGGGATGCTCCCCCAGGGAGATTTTCCCATATTTATTGTGGTTATATGCACTATTTTTCAAACCAGTAGAGATAGTAAAATGCCTAAAAATCTGTAAATCATTTGAGAAAAATATGAACGTTCCCAAGGACAGAAATCATCCTGTAGAGCAGTGGTTCCCAACTGGTGAGTCGCAGTCCAAAAGTGAGTCACAGGTTCATTCTGAATGGACCACAAGTGACTCTCAAACTTGTCCAGTTTCTAGAAAACAGACTTTATTTTAAAGTACATTGACTTTCTGGCACAGAGCTTTCATTTTTGCATGCGGTTACTTGCTGTAGAATGAGTGATTAATGGACAGCTACTTGACAGAGACAGCAAACTAGCTGTATGACGCTGAATATATTAAACTGTGTGGACCTTGGATTAATGGCTAAGAAGAAATCTGGACCCCGTGGCTGAACCAGTCAGGAGCCACTGCTGTAAAGCTTACATCCTATTGTGTATCTACTTGTTCTCTGTCTTCATCATTCTGAAACAATAACACAACAAATGTTGGCGATGACTAATTTTTACTCCTGCCAACTAAAAAGAGGCAAACATTGTGTGATGTTACTATTTTAAGTTAGATAGTGTAGTAATTTGACATAAGCAGCATCACTAATTTTGAAACCTATTTTTGTTATTGTATGCTGGAGTAGAGTTCACAGAGGGAATGTTAAGTTAATTGGAAATCAAGGACCCCCAACAATAACAAGTCAAGTGAATGTGGCCTTCAACACAGAAAAACATTTACTCTATTATATTAATTATTTTTCTTAGAAAATAACATAGATTCAAGACATCAAAAGTAAACATTTAGAGGCCATCCCGCACTCCGCCCCTGCTCAGAGTCTACAAGTGGATGCTGTTATATGAACAGTGATGGCAATATTCTCACCTACTTAGAACAAAATGTACATTAACAAAAAGAGTTCAACTACACAACCAAACATTTAAAAAAACAAAAAACAAAAGCTTGCTTCCATATTCAGTGCTTGACCTTCAAACACAGTGTATGCAGACTCAAGTTAACTGCCTGAACTACATGTAACTTGTTGTAGTTTTGTTGGAATTTGGTCATAAACCAAGTATTTTTTGGCACCAGATGAAAATTCAAGGAATCACAAAAGTGAAATTAGAGAAAATATGAACGCAAGGCTGTGAGTTTTGTGTCAACGTGGAGGGATGCACATATAAAACAGTGCGATACTGCTTCTCATTGTTATATCATATTCGATTGTAAGATTGATTATCAGGAACAGTTATTTTTAGTAACTCTTGTACTTATTGTACTCCTATTGTTACTCTACTAGGCACTGTTTTTTTGCTTTTGCTCCTTGAAAACACTTCTATCTTGTATATTTGTATATTTTATTACTCTATTGTTCTAAAACTGGGGTGGTGGTTAGCACTGTCTCCTCACAGCAAGAGGGTTCCTGGTTCGATCCCAGTTGCGGGAGCCCTTCTGTGCAGAATTTACATGTTCTCCCCATGCCAGCATGGGATTTCTCCGGGTACTCCGGCTTCCTCCCACAGTCCAAAGACATGCAGGTTAATTGGTGACTAGTGTGAATGTGAGCGTGAATGGTTGTCTGTCTCTATGTGTCAGCCCTGTGATAGTCTGGTGACCTGTCCAGGGTGTACCCTGCCTCTCGCCCAGTGTCAGCTGGGATAGGATACAGTCCACCAGCGACCCTCAAGAGGATAAGCGGTTAGAAAATGGATGGATGGATGTTCTAAAACTGGGTCCAGTGAGTGACCCTGACCCGGGGAACCCACTGGTTGTCTGGTTGTTACTGATTGTGAACATTAAATTGTGGATACTTTACTGAGTGTTACTGTAATTTGAAGCATTCCCTTGCACAAGAATTTCCTTCGGGATGAATAGCGTTTTATAGAACTGAATTGAATTAAATTCAATTCCTGCTCCTCTGCCACTTACGTATTTTTGCTGGGATGGGGGGTACAAATGCACAAGTTCCAAATATTGAAGGGGACGTGCTCCTTTACACTTATGCATGAGTGTCAAAATTGTGCCAAATTTCAAGGCAATTTATCTGATAGCTGCCTCAATATTTCAGCCTGGATCAAAGTGGCTTACCGACCCACAGACCAACATTGCCATTACCAGCACTATGCTGCCAGCACGGCTAAAAAACAAAATTAATATGGTCCATCTTTAATAGCATGTCCAAAGTGTATCCAGCACTTGGTCCCCTGGTAAAGGAAAAGAGCATATTCAAGAGACTGACTGTGACATCGTAAAAACACAAGTTGTTAACAGGTAAAAATGCAGACATCCTGTTTCTAATAAAGCCGTGCAATATGCTGCACTAGAAGTCAATCGTGCCAATAAAACCAATAAAACAAATGTTCACCCGCTGCATTTTATGATGCTGTCACGTCTGCGTGAGAGAATGAGGTAAAGGGGGAATCACATTTAATGTTCCTGAAAATGAACAACCACCAGTTTACAATGATATTCTTTAGTTCTGGATGGATAAGTGGTGTAGTGTTAGCTGCAGAAGAAGAAGGAGTGGAAATATTCATTGCACTATATGCACAGACAGACTGGCACCTTTACCCTGTGAACACACTGAACTCAAATCTCAAATACTGACATCTTTATCTGAATATTCCCGGTTCCTTTTCACACCTGCATGCATGAATGGTTTGATCACCTCAGTGTAGGGACGGAGATAACACAGAGCTCACAGTGTTCTTTTAGTCATGTTTAAACACAAAGAGACCCCCCCCTCCTCCCTCCCCTTCCCTTTTTAGTCTGTGCTGATTCACAACGGTCTGGAACCAGCCAGCTCTGGAAGCTTGTCTCCATGGAGACAAGGGTGGGAAGGAGAGTGATGATGTTGCTGGCAGAACAGCAGTCCCGAATCAACCATGTGTTTCAGTGCGTGTTTGTGGATGTGTGGGTATACAGGAGACAAACAGACAGAGAGAGAGAGACAGCGAGAGATGATATTTTCCATCTAAAAAAGAAGGGTAATTTGGTTGTCTAGCATTGCACGCAACACAGCTCTTATCCAGTCTGAGGGTGACTACGTGACCTGTCAGATCCGGGGAGAAAAACAAACAGCGTGTATTGATAAGTGACGCCATGCTCAACGTTGATTGATGGTACAGGTTGTGACAGGCAGAGAGTGCGAGCTGTTTCGTGTGACACGCACATTCACGTATTCAGATTGTGGAGAGCAACAAAGAGAAAAACAAAGCAACATTTAACAACTCAAGCTGGGGTGTCAATACGGAGGCTTGGCCCCATTTTTCATCTCCTGTGAACGCTCAGTTAAAAGTAATATTGATAGAGGTGAGGAGTCTGAGGAGAGCCGTTTGTAAATTCACACAGCCTGATTTCCAAGGAACTTAACAACAATGGCAACACTGACACTAGAGGATATCAGGTTAGACATTTGATAGTGCTGTTTGCATCATCGGCTTTCATCACATGTCTACAGAACTGGAATTGCAAGAAGCAGAACAAAGATACACTTGATTTTACTCTTAATCCTCGTGAATACCTGAGAGTGTTTTTATGTTTATCTGATAAAAGCACAGCATATAGTCACAGTCATTGTCCAACTGAATTCTCAGCCTCAAAATGCCACGAGGCTGCCGTTAAACGCAGAGTTGCAGTGACGTCAGTGATGATTATTGTATGGCACAATGCAGGCGTTGAGTCAAAAAGGACCGCTTTTGTATCTGTCACTTTGTTTTGTTGACCTGCTGTGACCCACCTTACTAAAATTAAACCCAAAGCGTTGGATGCCATGGTGATGGAGAGGTGTTAATGGCAATTTTAGAGGCAGTGGAGGTGGCGGTGGAGATGGGAGGGGAGGGTCTGTTAGTCATTGTTTAGGATGAGGTGTGTGCATTATGAGAGTGAATGACGCTCAGTGGGAGATGAAGATGGAGGGACTGGTTGATGGTAAGACACTGTGGAAAAGAATGCCAAAATACTACTAAATCTATTCTTTTTGTGTGACAGGTCTAACTCCAGACCTAAGGAGATTGAATTTCCTTTATATGATAGGTTACAAGAAGCTGAAGTTGGCCTCCAATTGGCAGTTTTAGATTTACATAAATGATATTTTTCACCTCTCATAATGGTAAAAAAGTATTATACGTCATCTTAATAAAAGCCTTGAATATTTTAAACCCACTTTTTGATTTTTAAAAAATCTTAATTCTATTTGTGAACACAAAAAAGAGCGATTTAACAGTGTTTTCTTGATTTAGGTACCATTAGACCAGAGGCCTGTGGGACGAGGCCAGTTTGACTTACCCAGGATATCTTCTCGTTATCTGGTTTGACTAACCCTAACATCGGCTGTCTGGATAACCGGTACTACAAAGCTGGTTATCAGCTAGTTCAGTCAACTCTGGGTTTTCCTATCCAGCAACAAGCGCGCTCATGTGAAAGAGGCCGGGGGTGTTAATGACGAGCGACATAATCAGAACCATGAATGAAGGCTGCTTCACATCATATGTGATGAATGGGTACTGAAAGTGTATGTGATGGCGAGACAGTAAAATGTCAGTGGCATGAGATGTAAAGTGTAGAGACATTGAAAATACTATCCAAAAATTCACCATCAGCTCAGACTTAAATCAGATGTAGGTATCGCTGGGCTATAAGTGACATTAGTATAGAGTATTTTTTGCTATTTAGTCGGATGATGCTGAATATGTCACATAAAACACTTTAAAGTGACGCCAGAATGTTTCTGCTACTGAAATAAAGGGTTCAAGTAGCCTAGTTAATGACTGATGAAGTCAGTATGACCCAAATGTTGCATTCATAATAACGGGAGCTAATTAACAGTGTGTGGGTTATTTTACTAATGAAATATTATCTGTTTTATTCTAGTTCTTATCATGTAGGTGTCTCATGTTATTCTGAGCTGCAGTGATGGAATCAGAGTGTAAAATAGCAGCACTATCAGCGATCTCTGTGGACGAAAATAAACTTTGCATAATGTTAAATCATGTTCTCAGTGTTGTAAATGATCTCTCTGTTTGTTAAAAGCTCAGTTTCAAATCTGTGGAAATAGAGACCTGGGACAATGAAATGATTCTACTGACCTATAACAGCATAGGCTCTTCTTTTTTCACCTGAGACTCCTAGCTTTCATCCATGGATATTTTTTCTTCAGTGATCTGATTGGTCAGAGGTCACTGTGTTGTGTCTGAAGTTAACCTGCTCCGGAGCAGGTTAGCTGTTCAGCATCAGTTACCATGGTGATTTCTCCTGATAAAAAGAGAACCAGCATCGTAGTACGGAAAACCCAGAGTTAACCCTGAAGTTACCTCGCTAACTTGAAATCCTGCTTTGTAGTACAGGCCTCAAGACTAGCTTTTTTCAGATTTGTAAAATACAAACAAAAAAAAGTTGCAATATTTGCATGGGGCATTGTGCACTTTAATCCTAAATCCAGGTTTTTAACTTAGGTCTGTGTTTCTGCTTATTTATTTATTCATTTATTTTGCTTAAAATCTAACTTTAATTCTAAGTTTATTGTTGTCTTGTGTGAAGGGAGGCTGGCTATTAAGAATTTCATTGTATGGTGTAAACATGTGGGCTTACAGGACACCATAAATTCAGACAGTATTAAAAGGAAAGAAAATGAATCATTCGTGGATCACTCACAAAGGTATTAATTGTGTCAAACTAAAAGAAAGAAATCAGAATAAATACTAATTAAACAAACATTCTTGCCTTCTCTTTTTTCATTTTTTATTTTTTTTGTATTTATTTATTTATTATATTATGTATGTATTTTTTATTTTAAGTTATTTATGTGTGTATTTTGATGTATTTCCCTGGATCTGACAGCAGGCAGAGTGTATGACATGCAGCACACGTCCCAGGCTCAGACTGCCTGTGTGACCCAGCTGGTGTCAGCAGCTATGTTAGCTAATTTATCAGCTGTCAGTGTCAGCCTGTCACTCCACAGGTCTGGAAGAAGTGTGTCTGCAGTTACCTGCACAGGTAAAACAAAATGCGCTGCAGTGCCTTTAATAAACGTCCAGGAGGCTCAGGTGAAGGTGCAGGACTATCTGTTGATCTGATGTTTGCTGCCACCGGGGGAGAAGTTTTGCTGCAGGTCGAAGGACAACAACCAGACAACAAACACACACACAGAGGCATAAATCAGCTCTGTGCACTGCTCCACAGTCTCTGAAGGTAACATGCAAATCCTGTTCCCACCATGAGATCGGCTATTAACGTGGCTCTGCTTTGGTATGCTAATTATCTGCTGTCAAGCTAAATGCGCAATGCTGTGCTGTTTTCAGCTGTGTCCCAATTAACGCTGATTCTTTACATGTTTATGGTTTGTAGTTCAGCGAGTTCACACTGCAGCAGTGACAAAAAGTTCATATAGATACAGAGAAAGGCTGCTGGCACATTAAAAGAAGCAGTGGTGCAAAGTAACTAAGTAGCACATTTACTCAGACACTGCACTTAAGTAGGCTAGTTTCATTTTAAGGGTATTTGTGGCTACTTGTGTCTTTTAACTCCACTACATTTATTTTGCAATTATTGTGACAAGTTACTTTACACGTTCAGATTATTAATACAAAATAGTATCAACAAATTAACTATGATAAATTGTTATAGGTTAGATTAAGGTATTATATATTTACTTACTGAAATGAGCCCTTCCTTTACTTTTACTTTTTGTACTTAAGGTACATTTTGACGCCAATACTTCACTGCTTTTACTAAGGCACTGGCTGCACAAAGCACTTTAAGTTTGCTTCTTAAGTATGATTCTTAAGGTTTTTCCTTAGCTGAGGAAATCACTTAAGGGTGTTGCACAGAATCTCTTAAAAGGTTTCCTTAGTCAAGGAAACACTTAAAGGCATTTACTGCACTGAAAGAGATTTTACTGTTTTCATGGAGAGCATTTGTTTGCTTGAATGTGTGCTTGTGATAGTCTAGGCCAGTGGTTCCCAACTGGTGGGTTGTGGTCCACAGGTGGGTCACGGCCCCATTTTGAATGGACCATAAGTGACTCGCAAACTTTTCAATTTTGTAAAAAAAAAACACATTTTATTTTTAAGTATAGTGAATTTTCGGCACAGAGCTTTTTATTTTGAAGATAACTCTACAGAATTTGTGCTGCATAGTTAGTCAACTAAAAAACTAGCTCGACGAAATGGGCAAACGCAAGTATAACACAGAATGTATTAAACTGTGTGGACCTTGAACTAATGACTAAGGAGAAATCTGGACCCTGTTGGGAAACTGTGACCAGTTGGGCACCACTGGCTAGGCTACCTGTTGTCACACCTGAGTATCTTCTCACAAAGTTGGTGTGAAAGTAAAAAAATTGGAAGAGGATAAGATGACGCCAAAACCAATTGTTGGATACCTCCTGGGCGCCTCCTGTTAGAGGTGTTCGGGCACGTCCCGCTGTTAGGTAGGAGGCCCCGGGGCAGACCCAGAACATGCTTGAAGGATTACATATCTCATTTGGCCTGGGAACACCTCAGGGTCCTCCAGGCGGAGCTGGAAAGTGTTGTTGAGGAGAGAGATATTTGGGGTGCTTTGCTTGGCCTGCTGCCTCCGCGACCCAGCTCAGATAAGCGGATGAAAATGGATGGATGGAAGATAAAAGTCATACTTCTAGAGGAATGCAATAAAAGAAGGAACACACTGAAAAGTACATTTGATCTGAAAATAACAGCAAACATGAAGCAACAAATGTGGGAGGAAACTGCAACGTTTGGATGGGAACTTCACCTCAGTGTTTAGCAGACGGGTGAGGGCATTTGAAACCTGGTGAATGACGTGGCACACCGTTTATTTGTGTACATAAAACACCTCGCCAGTAACTGATTGGAAAGATCCTGCTGTATAAAATCACAGAGCAGTCGTTAACTGTGGGGCTGGAAGAACGCAGCTTCAGAAAGTTGAGTAATCCAATTCCAAATCATAAACTGACCTGTGGTCAAATTACTAGTGAAGGATCAATTGCTCATTATAAAGAGTTTCATTGAGTTCTCCTCAGGAGGCTTTCATTTTCCTCATTGATCACCATAAACTGAGCCGTGTTGCGGTTAAGATGTGGTCAGACTCTTACTTTGGTTGCTAAGGTCCTCTGTGCAAGAGTTTAATAAACTTGAAGCAATTCCTTAACTATAAGACCAAGATAAGGAGAAAAAACTGGAGTAAACCCTGAGGAGAAAAACTTTTATTTACAGCAAACCTTAACTTGTACTTAAAGGAAAACCTTCACTTAAGGTGCTTTGTGCAACCAGCCCCAAGATTTTTACTTGTAACTGGGGATGGGAATTGATAAAATTGTATTGATACCAGTGCCATCATCAGTTCTGCTGCCTTATTGTTCCAATTCTTTATCAATTTCTTTATTGATTCCTGTTAAATTTTGTTTGTGGGGAAAAAGTAGATGTCATTTCAACTGTTGTATTGTCTTTGTGTCTGAACACATAGTAGAAATAGAGTAGAAGAGAGGTATGCATGTGACTTAGGTGCGCCAAGCTCTACTGTTTTCTTAGTCAAAGAAAAAATGTGCAAAGCTGCCTGTGTGGCGCTAATGTTTTTATAACATGATATTTACCTTTGGTAGCAGACGTGCTGCTTGGGTGCAAAGCAGTAGCAGTCATGCGTAGAGTGTCAAATACCTGGGACCAGTTGCACAAAACACCTCAAGTTTTCTCCTTAAATATGACACTTAAAGCTAACTTTCTCCTCAGCTGAGGGACTTACACAGGTGCACAGAATCCCTTAAATGGTTTCCTTTATTAAGCTCATTTACTGCGTTGAAAGAGATCTTACAGTGGTACAAGTTTCCATGGAGATCGTTTGTTTGCTTGGACTCACGCTTGTGACGCCTGTTATTGTCTCACAAAGTTGGCTTCTAGTTAGACAGTGAAAAAATGGCAGAAGAAAAGAAGACCAGAAAACCATATTGGTCAGAGGAGGATTACAATCATAGAAAGCACATCCTACAAAGTAAATTTGATCCCCAAATACCAGGAAACAGAAAACTATTACAGGAAGAAATTGCAATGAAAACAAATTCAGTCAAGACTGTAGTGTAAAATCAAAACCGTATCCATCGGGTTCTCTTGGTCGCAGAACACTCCTCTTGGGGTGTGTTCATTTTTTTAATTTATCACCATAAACTCGCTCAAGTTGCAGTTAAGATAGAGTCAAAAGTACCTTAACATTTTTTTCCTTGCTTTGGTTGCTAAGGTCTTTTTGTGCAATGTGGCATATTGCTGGTGTTTCCAACCTTACTTTTTACCAACATTACAAGCTGCAGTGTTGTCATCTTTATTCGTGAAGCGAAGCCATGCTTTGGACCTTCCTGTAGCAAGTTTCCAGCTGCGTAGGCACCTGAGTTTGACATCATTGTTTTGCAGTGTGCAACTGTCAGAAAAACATGCCAACATCGATAAAAGGAAGTGATAAGCTCGGAGGCACATGATTCTAATTTGAAACCTGTTCTCAACTGGAACCGATTCTTGATCCCCCCCCTGCCCTCTAACGGTATTCCTACATTGCGGTATTACTGATACTGAAGTAAGAGATCTGAGCATTTCCTGCACCACTGATGACTGACTTGTCAAAGCATGAAAAGCTCCAGGTGTAATTACAGTAATCATTAACGCCATGAATCACCTCTGTGCTTTTCATGCTATGACAAGTCAAAATGCGACAAAAGGTCTAATATTTAATGCTTCAAGAAATCAGAGGAGCTGCTGACAGCTGTAAAACATCAAAACAATTAAGGGATGATGGTGAGACAGCTCCAGGACACAACTTGTATACTAATGTCACTTTCTCTGTTGTTTGTCCACAGGGACAAAAAACTGTCCACCTCCACGATACACTGAGCGTCAATAGACTTTGCACCACGCATTGATTATCACTCCTTCTAACTGTGGCAAAAACAATACACCAGGGAGTATATTGACGTCACTGCGACTCAAAGAACCTCCTATTACACTTGTTTTTCCTTTAAAACTAATATCATGTTAAGCATAATCTTTAATGATGTTCAGCAGATACCTAAAGTAATTTGTTCTCACAAAAGTAATGACTTTCATTTTGTCGAGCCCTCAACTCCGTGTTTGCCGGAGTGAGCATGTGTAGAGGACTGAGCACAGCAAAATAAGTCCTTTGCCGAGGGGCTGCTAAGGGAGATAACATAGCAGAATACATTATGATGATATTAACCAAGACAACAGTGAGTGACGTGTGGAGCTGGAGGGCTAACAGACTTCTAGCATAATCAGATTTCTCAACATGTCACTTCAACATGAGGACATAGTGATGTAGTAGCAGGGCCTCAGGATAAAAGAAACCACATTTTAATGAGTATAATAATGCATGCCTAATATTTACAATACCGGAACAGGAGTCATTCAAAGGGATTTGGGTTAATCATTGTATTCACTAAAAAAAAGACAATAAAAAAACATGGTCTTTCTCCTTGCCAATCCAAAATAGTGATAGGCGGATTCATTCTTTTCACAGTGTCTGCCTCTTTGAGTTCATAGCATGTAGATGTATCAACAACCAGTCCTGACTGCCCGCAAAACTTTCTTACCAGTCATCGTGTATAAGTTTATATTAATAAAATATGAATTTAATGTAGTGATGTATGATCCCAACCGTCCCAGTTACCACCGCAGCCTTGTGCTGCATTCAAGTGATTTTGAAATAACCTGAAAAATACATTCCATCCATCCATTTTCATCGGCTTATCCAGGGAGCAGCAGGCCAAGCAAAGTTTTCCAGCTCCTCCTGGGGGACCCCAAGGCGTTCCCAGGCCCGATGAGATATGTAATCCCTCCAGTGTGTTCTGGGTCTGCCTGGGGCCTCCTACCAGTGGGACGTGCCCCAAACACCTCTAACAGGAGGCGCCCAGGGAGCATCCTGGTCAGAAGCCCGAACCATCTCGAGTGACCCCTTTCGATACGAAGGAGCAGCGACTCTACTTCGAGCTCCGTCCTGATGTCTGAGCTCCTTACCCTATCTCTAAGGCTGAGCCCAGACACCCCAAGGAGGAAACTCATTTCGGCAGCTTGTATCTGCGATCTTATTCTTTGGGTCACTACCCAGAGCTCACGACCATAGGTGAGGGTTGGGATGTAGATGGACCAGTTAATCAAAACATTCGTCTTCTGGCTCAGCTCCCTCTTCACCACAACAGTCCGGCACCGCGCCTACATCACTGCAGAAGCCGCACCAAACGGCCGATCCATCTCACACTCCATTTTACCTTCACTCGTGAGCAAGACCCAGAGATACTTGAACTCCCTGGCTTGAGGCAGTAACTCTCTCCCAACCTGGAGGGGGTAATCCACCGTTTTCCAGCAGAGAACCATGGCCTCAGCTTTGGAGGTGCTGACTCTCATCCTAACAGCTTCACACTCGGCTGTAAAAATGCATTCCCCATCATATATGATGGCTTACCTGATCCGTTTCCTTTCCTCTTGTAATCCCTGTGGTATTTATTAAGCTCTCTGAGCAATAGAATATAACACATCTTCCATGTAGCATCCGTGTTAAGCTCATGAACACACCAAGTCGGAAAAACGACCATCTGAGGAGCACATGATTGCACCATTGGCCTTAGCTGACAGCAGCCCCGACTCAAGTCCAGTTTAATCGCCTCTCTGTCACTCACCGTAGCAGGCAGCGTTAGCAGTGCCCTCCGATTTCAGGGAGTGGACGAATGGGGAAAAATCAGGGGGTTCATGAGCACTCAGATATTCAATAGGCTGAGCCGGTACATTCTGGACACTAAAAAGAGTCATTCAAGAAGATTTGTTTGTTCACTTCTGCCCATCACTAATCCCAATAATGATACAAATTGAATCTTAATTTCCTGTGAGTTAAATCAATTTGTATTGTGCCACTTTTGGACCCACATGAGAAAGCCAACCTCACATTTTTCCTCTCATCACCTCACTCATGTGTGCTGCCTTTGGTTTCTCTCTCTCTGCCCTCCTCAGAACAAAAGCAGCCCTCTCACTCCGGTTCTCCATCTTCTGGGAATGCCATCCTGACATTAATGGCCCATTTAAGCAGGTAAATGTAATTTAATGCTGTTTCAAACAAAGTTATGTCAAGCTGTAATGGTAGGTAATGGTGCAGTGTGCTGAGTCACTGGAATAAGTTATCATCTAATTCCCAGGATAGAATGGCATCCAGATGCTACCTCCGTCAGTCATTCCATGACTCAATAAGGAACAAACAAATCACAAAACAGCGCTGATTGTCAGCATTGCTTACAATCAGCGGGCTGAGTGTTCATGTGACGGTGGAGCTGTGACACTGCACACCACTTCTAGTTAATGTTAATGAAGCTAATAACTGTAATTTTGTTGCAGAAAACCTGCTGAGGTTTTTTTTTCCTGCCAGCTGCACAATTAATTTCTGTTACCCACGGGTCTCCTCTCTTTGCATTCTCAAGTTTCATTACAGGAGAGTGAGGCAAATGTCATATAAAATATACATTATATATAAATCAACTCATTAACGGCATACTTATGGGATAAAACTGTGCAGCTATCACTCCCAACACACACTTTATAGTGCCTGTTGAACATTAATTTTATTTGTAAGGGTACTTATCATGCTCATTTTCAGGTTCACACCTGTATTTTTTGTTTACATGCTTTAACATCCAAAAATCACTTAATTTTCCTCATACTGCCTGTGCAGGAACACCTCTGTTCACCCATGTCTGAAACTTTCAGTTTTCACATGTCTCTTTAAACCCCCCTCCCAAAAAAAGTCCAATTGGCTCTGTCTGGTCCACGTTTCTGGGTCTTTGTATCTCGTCATCTCTGCATCGTCATTGCACCCTGAAATGACTGTAATGGAGTATGGTGGCATTTGGTAATGTGAAAAATCACCAAAAAAGGCCTCTAAACACAACCACACACAGGAATATGATCAAAAATTGGGGAGAATCTAACGTCAGCTAGTACCAGGTTGGACCCCTTTTGCCGTCAGAACTGCCTTAATTCATTGTGGCATAGATTCAACAAGGTGCTGGAAACATTCCTCAGAGATTTTGGTCCATATTGACATGATAGCATCACACAGTTGCTGCAGATTTATCGGCTGCACATCCATGATGCGAATCTCCCGTTCCACCACATTCCAAAAGTGCTCTACTGGACTGAGATGTGGTGACTGTGGAGGCCATTGGAGTACAGTGAACTCATTGTCATGTCTGAGATGATCTGAGCTTTGTGACATGGAGCGTTATTCTGCTGGAAGTAGCCATCAGAAGATGGGTACACTGTGGTCATAAAGGGATGGACACGGTCAGCAACAATACTAAGGTAGGCTGTGGTGTTTAAACCATGCTCAGTTGGTACTAAGGGGCCCAAAGTGTGCCAAGAAAATATCCCCCACACCATGACACCACCACCAGCAGCAGCCTGAACCGTTGATACAAGGCAGGATGGATCCATGCTTTCATGTTGTTTACACCAAATTCTGACCCTACCATCTGAATGTGGCAGCAGAAATCCAGACTCATCAGACCAGGCAACGTTTTTCCAATCTTCTATTGTCCAGTTTTGGTGAGTCTGTGTGAACTGTAGCCTCAGTTTCCTGTTGTTAGCTGACAGGAGTGGCACCTGGTGTGGTCTTCTGCTGCTGTAGCCCATCTGCTTCAAGGTTGGACGTGTTGTTGGTTCAGAGATGGTCTTCTGCAGACCTTGGTTGTAACCAGTGGTTATTTGAGTTACTGTTGCCTTTCTATCATCTTGAACCAGTCTGGCCATTCTCCTCTGACCTCTGACCTCACTTAAATCACCTTTCTTCACCATTCTGATGAACATGAACATGAGCATTTGAACTTCAGCAGGTCGTCTTGACCATGTCTACATGCCTGAATGCACTGAGTTGCTGCCACGTGATTGGCTGATGAGCTATTAGCCTTAACCAGCAGTTGAACAGGTGTACCTAATAAAGTGGCCGGTGAGTGTATATATGACACAAAATAAGAAAAGCATAATAGGTCCCCTTAAATTACTAAATCTGACGCTAAATGTCAACATTTCTTAGTTTCTGTGAACAACTGTAAACATCTTAAACCTCAGTATATATAACGATCATGTTTTTAATTCTTGTGGTTATCAGGACGTTTGCAGAGTTTCAGTTTACATGGAATCTTCTGAGCTTTAAAAGTCGTTATTAAAATTAAATCAGGATTTATGATCACTGAGACTTTAATTATTCCTGTGATACTCTACTAGTGAGCTTGGTGTAAATACAGATGTTGAATGAAGCCAGAATTTTAAGCACAGATTGATCTAAAGATTACAGAGCTGTTTTTGCTTTATTGGACAGAAAAAGAAGATTAGAGTGGGAAACTGGGGCAGAGAAGAAAGGTCATATGGAATAATAGGGATGCACCCAATTCAAAGCCACATCATTACTATCATCATGTAATGGTCCGCACCGAAACCCACTGGTTAATTATTGTTTGCAGCCTAGATGGAGCGTGTTATTGTGTGTATTTTTGGCTTACTGACTGGAGCTGTAAGGCTCGATAAAGAAACACAATTTCAGGCTGAAGACGAGGAGAGAACAATTTGAATTTAGATACAATTTAAAAACCCGTTGCTGTAACAACCTTGTAAATTACCTGACGTGAGTAGTTACATTAACACACAGTCGTGCAAATCAACACTTTTAGATTGAAGTACCAGAGGCCTCGGTGGTGTTTTTTCACTGTGACAGTTGAGTGAAGCCAGATCATCACTCTGAGGGAGTACAGACTGATCTTCTACTTGTTTCTTGTCAAAGCCCTCCAGCTGTATTTAAGATTTCAATGATCTGTGGC
This sequence comes from Cephalopholis sonnerati, assembly GCA_019142605.1. Classification (NCBI taxonomy): domain Eukaryota; kingdom Metazoa; phylum Chordata; class Actinopteri; order Perciformes; family Serranidae; genus Cephalopholis; species Cephalopholis sonnerati. The sequence goes on along the minus strand of JAGQAX010000018.1, from coordinate 15,453,111 downwards.
ATTTTTTAAGTGAATCCTGACCTGGTGCACAAGTTGTGTCAGGTTTCATCACCTGTCTGAGGAGCTGAAATCAGAGGAATTTGGTTATGGCAGATTCTCTCATCACATTTCTGGTTTTCCATTTTAGTTTACAGACACTAAACCTCAGCTGCTCACACTTTCTGTTTACTGTAAATTTCAGAATAAATGTGGGTTTCTATCTCATCATCACTGCGCTGTTATTACTTTGCTTTGGGAGCGGTCACATTATTGTAAAAGCAGTTATTTCATGAAATAAGAGTAATTAGAGAGGGCAGTTTCTGGGCTGAGGAAGTCTGCTGTCTGCCTCTTGTTGTTCGTTAAGTGACTCCCTTCCTCTGCTTCCTGTGGCAGCTCCAGCATAGTGAGACTGGATTGACTGGAGAGATCAGGCAGCCTTTGGACATTGCAGTGTCAGCAACAGCAAGGCAAGTGCAAGACTCTTCAGCACATCTACCATTCACACTGTGCTCACTAGATACAGGCCACTATTAAGAGAGATCACACACACACAGAAAGATGAATAGTGATGTGCATGTATGCAGAGACATGTGAAAAGCCTCTGCACAAGCACTCAGACCATAAAACTGCAAGACGCCTCAGAAGGAAAATCAAAATGCAAAAATCAATATCCAGCTCTTTGTCATGTTTGCATAGCATGCTGCATTAATTTTCACAACAAGCAGCCAGTAGCGATGGGAGTGCTCGGCACCAGGAACAGTGGACCGAATAATACAATATAACAGTATTGATTTTTAAGAACACTGAACGCCAGAAAGCAGATTGTGTCTGTGCCAATTAGAAGACGTCATGTATGTTTGCTTTAGGATGATGTGTTTGAACGAGCTTTACAATATTTGCAGAGTGGATTAACGGACTGTGAGGAAGCGACTCAATGTGACACAGTGCCACAGATAGAGAAACTAGCAAAAATTACTTTGTGAGGACATAAAGGTTTTTAGGGTAAACATGAATATGTTGATGCATTTTCATGCATCTTAGTGTGTTTCTGCACACAATTAATTTTGCAGCATCAGTCGTTTTGACAAAACCCCCAAAGCAACATTTGTTTAAATTGAGATGACGAATACTTTTAACAGACATGGGAATTATGGTTCTTGTCTGCCAGAAGCAAAGGAGGAAGTTGGTTGATTCGTTTTAGAGCCACAAAGTCCACATAGGGAGGACGTCGAGGTGGAAAACATGGGTCAACAAAATGTGTTAATTTAACACAAGAAAGTGGTGATTGTTTCCCATTCCAATCAACATTATCTTCTTTACCTGTGGCTGTGGTTGTAACTTGAGCTCTCATTTATAAAACAATACATAGGATCCATACTAAAAATGTATGTAGGGACAAAAGCCAAAAATGGCATGCGGTTAAAAATATTCAACAGTTACTACAATCAGGCTTCCACCTCACCATCTGCGTCGCCAAACTTCCCATGTCAAAAATGTTTGTAAGTGTGGGTCAAAGTTTCTCCCATCAAGTCTGTTTCTATAGATCACAACTTTGGAGTGGGAAGTGGCCTTCACCTCTTTCAGGACTCATTTTGCGCATATGCAGTGTTTATAAATGAAACCCCTGACCTTAACCACATGGCCATTGCTGTAACCATGACAGCGGACGCCCCCAAAGAAGTAATTTTGACCAAAACAATCAACTTTCCCTGAGCCTTACCAAGTTGTTTTTGTGCCTAAAACCAGCCAAACTTTGACAATAATGTTGGCAGATCATAGAACTGATTTCTTTTTCATTTGTGATTTTTACCGGCTTTGGAATGCAATTAATGTCATCCTTAGGGCTGCACATTTAATCAAAAATATTATTGAAATTGTGATAGGGCCAAGCGCGATTTTTCCTGTCCCTCCATCCGTCCATTTTCAACCGTTAATCTAAAGTCTGGTAGCAGGGGGTCCCTCTCCCCAGCACCCCAAGGTGTTCTCAGGCCAGATGAGATATGTAATCCCTCCAGTGTGTTTTGGGTCTAACCTGGGGCCTCCTACCAGTGGGACGTGCCCGGAAAATCTCCAACAGCAGGCGCCCAGGAGGCATCTTGATCAGATGCCTGATCAGGGTGCTTGGAGTAGAACCACCTCAACTGACCCCTTTCGACACGAAAGAAGCAGCGGCTCTACTCCAAGCTCCTTCTGGATGTCCAAGGTCCTTACCCTATCTCTAAGGCTGAGCCCAGCCACCCCTCTGAGGAAACTAATTTAGGCTGCTTGTATCCATGACCCTATTCTTTTGGTAACATTCTCAGTGGGTGTTAGCCTCCACCAGAGCTGTCACTTGTCTCTGATTCTACTCATGATATTCATGGACAGGATCTCAAGGCGCAGCCGGGGAGAGGAAGGGGTCTGGTTTGGGGACCTCAAAATTGCATCTCTGCTTTTTGCAGACGATGTGGTTCTGTTGCCTTCATCACACCGTGACCTCCAACATGCAGTGGGGCGGTTTGTAGCCGAGTGTTAAGCGGTCAGGATAAGAGTCAGCACCTCCAAATCTGAGGCCATGGTTCTCTGTTGGAAACTGGTGGATTGCCTCTTCTGGGTTAGGAGTGAGTTACTGCCCCATGCGAGCGAGTTCAAGTATCTTGGGGTGCAATTTTTAGATAAAGGTCAAATTTGTCACAACATACCATTATTAATGAAGTATTGTGGTGCTACAGATACCCTGGCCTACCAATCAGATTACAGACATAAGGGAACACACTAGTTTGTTACAGACCCCGGCAAAAGTCACATCATCATCATTTTATATTTTTTTTCAGAAACAATAAAATGCAAAATTCCCACTAAAATAGCGACTTATATCACAACTGAAGTATCTGTCCAATTAATCACAACATATTTTTTGCATATCATGCAGCCCTAGTCGTGCTGTCGATGGTTGCTTCAGATCAGAACACACTCATGTTGTTCAGGAGGGCACGGACAAAGGATGTATTTTGTTGTTTCACTCGGAGGACTTGTTGTTTTCAGTGCACTGTTTCAACAAATTATGTAAGATTCAATGTGCAGCATCAAGTATGTTCTCACTCTTAGTATTTGTACAAGCTTTCCTAACACAAAGGCGAGTAAGGTTTTGCGTTCTGGTTGGCTCAGTCTTCTAAAAGGGATAGACTCAATCCATATAATGTCCTTTAAAAGAAAAAGATAAGAACAATGAGGTTAGCGTTTGATTAAATTTGGAAAAAATGCACTAAACTGTTCCTCTGCTTTCCCAACAGAATCTAAATCCTAATTTTTCAGAGCTAAATAACAGGTTCAGTGTGTTGCAGCCTCGCTGAAGAGAATCAGGTCGCTTGTAGCACTCGTCTGTGTGTTAATATTGGCTAGTAACACAAATGACTCCCCAAACGTTAGAGTAAAAAAATGGAGCTCTCCATCCTCACAACTCTTTATCAGTCAGGGAGCACCTGTCCGGACTTGACCTGATTACTGAGGAAAGTAGGTCTGAATATAACCCTCATTGTTGTCACACATGAAAGGACACAGCTGAAAATGAGCCTTTCACTCTTCTCTGTAAAGGCTCAGTGCAGTTAAAAAGGGAACTGTGAGGGTGTGTATGAATGGTATGTGGCCCTGTGTTTCTGTCTTTCAGAGATTCGGCATGTGGGCAGTTTTGCGGATTTGAGTAGCCATTTTGATCCGGGCTCAGTTTTATGGCTCAGGACCTGCCTGCGGTTAGTGCAGGGTCCTCGCAAGGATAGAATCACAAGACACATGTGCTTTTAGGTGTGTTGAGGCTTTTCCAAAGTTCTCCATTCGATCTTAGTTGAATCATCTATCCATCCTGCTTTGACCAAACCTATAGATCTCTAGTTGAAAATGCAGTTTTACACGTGCACTTGGGAAGCTATTAAAAAATATTTTTATAGTGTGGAGCTCGGCTTGGCAGTAAAACAAGAGCTGCTGTCACAGGCAAACTGATTGGGGTAATAATGACCTCACTTACAAATATTGATCACAGATAAACATACCAGTCGATCTCAAAACGTGAAGTGAAGAGAGATAGAAGTTGCATCCGCTGTTATTCTATGCTCTAAGGCTGTCGTTGAATTGATGCTTAGCTTGGCATGATTCATCGCAGGGTTGTTTTCATGGAGGGAGCCGCATTCATCTTATGTGATGATTGATTTCTAGTGAAGGGGGCACTTGATTTGTGTGGAGCCCCACCCATCTTGAGCCTAAGATGGGAACCCCCTGTAGAACTGTCTGTCAGGCCCTATCTGGCCTCTGCGTACAGCACATTGATCAGAGACGTTCGATCCTGAGCATGATGGATGTGAGAAGACACTTCACCGCAGAGGCTTGTAGGGTGGCTTTAGTCACAGTCTGGGTAGCTGACATGTCTGAGCCACAGTCATGGTGGGGAATCCAGATTTACATTACACTTTAAGGTCTTCTATTAGTGTGGTGTCTTGGGTTAATGTGGACTGGTGAAATCTATTCCTGGAGGAACACATGCAATCTGCACAATCAATGTACCTTTCAATATTTTTACCAATGCTAGTGGCGTAGCTCTGTCGGTCGATCGGTCCACTGCTTTGATCCAAACTGAAGTCTCTCAACAACTGTTTGATAGATGGCTGTGAAATATTGTACATCCATGCTCCCAGGACTGGATCATTCTTAGCGGCTTTCGTGATCTTTTGACCTTAACTCTAGCCACCAGTATTTTGTCTTTTTTTAGGGAAGTGTCTTGAAAGTTAGATATTTCGTTTCCAAACAATGAATCCTACTGACTTCAGAGATCTCTTGAGTTTTCTCTTTTTTGCCACAGATTGACATTTTATGATTTATTGAGGTGACTCAACAACTATTGGATGGACTTCTTCAAGGTGATCTCTTCAAGAGGATTGTAATCATCATGGTGATCCTTTAACTTTTCCTCTAGTGCCATCAATTCAGTCTGTCCAATGATTTGATCTATGACCAAATACCTGCAGAAGTAACGGCATTACCATCAGCCTCAGCTATACTTTATGTTTAGTGCTAATTTATCTCAACTTTTTAGTATCACAAGTGTTCTGATTTCCTTTTGTAGTCTGTTTGTAGCCTGAGCAGTATTGACCAATCACATTTGAGTGGCAGAAATACAGTTCGTGTCGAGAGGTGGAACACATTGACTGAAATGCAATTTCAGAGCCCATCAGCTGTAGTATGGTGATGGTTTATCTTAAGATTTATCTGCATTCTTATGTAGATATCTGGTTAGATAGATATCTGGTACACACTTGTATATATGTAACTACACCGATCCAAGATAATAATGGCCATGCATCATACAGATATCTTTGTATTTCCATCCTTCAGTCCCCGCAGACATGAAAACTACAAAAGTAAAAAACTTAAAAGCAAGGTTTGAAATACAAATCTCTTAATTAGCCACCCAAGACGGTTTGCAGGGCTCACGTCCAAATGCATAAACCTCATTAATTGACGCTTTGTTTAACACGAGTATCTCACACTGTAACAACATTTATAGGTCAGAAAAGAGGAAAAGCATAATAGTTCCCCTTTAAGAGTCTCTCAACAAATGTCCAGCATTTAGACGTGCCCAACAATACTCTCTTAAGTGAATTTTCTAATAATAGACAGGTCTCAAAACAGAAAACATATTGAATTGTCCATACAGGCCTCTTAAACAAATAACATAATCAGATACAAAACCAAATGAAGGTGCAAAATGACAGTTACCATGTGCGCCTCTTAGGCCATGCAGAATATTATTATTTTAGGGTTGTATGTACTTCTTACAACCATGTACAGCCATGTTGGCTCTCTGCTCTGTAGCCATGTTGGTGCTCTCTGCTGCCATACTGCCTCAGCCCATAATGCAACAGGTGTGACCCCTGAACTCTAGTCATGTGACCTATTACTCCAGATCAAAATAAACTTACATAAAGAACAATAAATTTTTCTGCAACTGAACAGTATTTTTATTTTAATTATTGAACTACCTATTTCTTACACACACACATATATATATATATTATTAGAGCATTGGAATACTGATTTGGATGTCGATCACCATGGCAACAATGGAAGCTTCAAAGCTTGGCAGCGTTCAGCACAGCCCTACTATAAACTGTGACTATCAGTGGTGACCACTTCCATCTGTGCTCTTGAGGTCTGAAAGTGATGTGTTACAGATCACACTCTGATCCCATGACATTGTCTGGTCATTGCCACAAGGACGCGACACATATAATGACAGATCTGGAGACTGTGCAGTTGCTTAATGTCTGCCTCATTATTCTTAGAGCCATGATCATTTAATGCTCACATCCAATATATATAAAATATGGCAGATTTTATGATGTGGGAAATCCTGCATATTTTCAAATGATTATTATTATACTCATAATTCTGTATATTCCTCACTATCCTTAATAATACTGTATCATTATTAGTATTTATCATATTATACATTATCAGTACTATTTGTACCATAATTGGCATATTCATGATGTTTTTCTCAGATTGTGATTACCAGCAGCTCACTGGAGCTCCTCCATGTAATTAAAAATGACATGGTAACTGTAAACCCTTTAATATGGATTGGCAGTTGTGGATGACCACAGTGACTGATGGCCTTAGAGATAACCTACTGAGTGTCTCCTTACAATGATAACTTACCCCTGCCATGTCAGCCTGCAGGCAAGACTACACACAGTAAACTGCTCAGTATCTGTATCTGTGGTATATAAACTGTATGTGTACATCTAACCCTGAGTGTGTATCCTAAACTCAGAGTATGGACTGGTTAAACTGGCTAGACATTTTTTGCTTAGTGTGTTTTAGCAGAGAAAATGTGTGGACTAAATATACAAATGGTTCAGTAGAGTGTTTGCTTGTTATCCAAACAAGAGCAGAAATAGTGCAGAAGACGGAAAACTGACTGTACATCTTCGTCTTTTTCTTTCTGTTCATCTGTCAGTCTGATTACTATCTGTATCTCTAACTCTCATCCCTGATGCTGCATTATCCGGGACGTAACGGCTGATTTGGGGACGCTACGCCCTGCTACTTTAGCGGATTAGTGCAAGGAGAGAAATACTCCTTTTGATATGGAAATCCAACATCCCCACCAAATATAACTCCCCCTCTTAAAATGTATAGCAGGAACAGCGTGTGCACATGTTTATAAGTCAGGTCAACAGCGACAGCCACCAAGTAAGCCAAGCCAAGTGTGTCGAAAGATAAATAAAGCTGAAAGTAGTGGTAGTATTTAGTGGGTAATGCAGCATGCAGACTCTTAAGAATAAACAACACGGTGATGTAATAGCTGACATTTTGCAAGAAATAAAGCACTGAGTTGAAGAAGGGAAAATTAAAATAGCCAGTGTGCTACAGTCTGCTGAACATACACACTATACATTATTATTACACACACAGCTTTAGATATTCTGCCATCATCTGTGTTTTGTATGAATCAGAACAGTTTCTCCTTGTAGTGAAAAACAAGGTCTCGTAACAAGGTGCTGTCTTGTGATAACACATATTTTTTATACCATCGTATCATGTTATAGGGACTAACATTTGTTATTATAGCACAATAACACTTAATTTTATGATGAGATTTTATTAAAAGTATCTCCTCATAATGAGAGATGAAGCAGATTCATTTAATGGAGGCAGTAAAATGTTGCCGTAAACAGAGAAAAGCAGATGTAGACAGTTGTAAATTCTGCATGACTCTGTGGTGTTTCCCGGTGTGAGGTGTGAGGCTTAAGCTGCCGGCTGATGGAGCTTCCTCCTGGCACGATCAATACTAACCGCTGCTGGCACCAAGTCAGAGGAACCACACCCTGAAACACACACACACACACACACAAATGTGCACAGCGTGCATTAGCCATAAGCACCCACAGAATCAGACATGTGCACACGTCCCCATCAGCTATACTGTACGTGCGCTCTTTCTGTCACACAAAATGGAGTGAAGCTGCAGATTAATGCGTGAAGCAGTGTGTAATCCTTCTCTCCTCTCACTCTGAGGACTCTGGGTTGTAGATGGGGGAAGGTGGAGTGAAGAGAAGATGACAGAGAGGAGGATGATGGTCTCGACTGGAGGACATCATATGTCAGCTGGTGCTACGGCTGGTAATCTGTCGTGAGCTTTCACTGAGGTAGAGCACAGAGTTGGGGTTAGGAGACTGTTATTAAAGTCAGTAGATTGATAGCTTTCACAGCTTTGGTGCAGTATTTAGTTTTAATGTGTGCATATGTCACCTTATATCATTTTTATTCAATATTTTGCTGGTGACATGTGAAACTTTACAGCACCAACAGGTCTGTGGCACATCTCCAACCTCCTGCCTCCCTCATTTGATCTTTTGGTTTGGTGATCTGTAATGAAGTGCAATTACATGCACTCTGATTATCCTGTTACATTCATATTCAGTCAACACCCCTATATGGTAAATAAATACCCCATCCCAATTGTCTAATTAGCGTGAATAAAACCTAATAACATGTGCTGCATGCATTAGTTAGAGTTCTACATGTGCCAGAAAGACTGTAACAGAGGCAGAACAGTGTTTCTGTACACGAACAGCAGCAAAGCAGCAGTGATGGCAAAGTAAACTAAATTAAAGTAAATTCATCACACTCCCTCCATCTTTTTCTCTAATGAGATTTGTCCCATTTGCTACCAGACAAGCCCACAAACTAGAACAAAATAGAAGTAGTCACACTATCACAGTTTTTGTTTCTGGTTGTGTGTCGGCCAGCGTTTTGTTGAAAGAGAAACATCTCAGTGGATCTCGCCTGTCTAAGTACAGGATGGATTAATACATAGTTCAGCCAGTAAATCCTTTTACAGTTGCATTACAAAGGGGGTGTGGTAACACGCTGTAATCTTTAGTAGAGCGTGTCCTTTATTTGATTTGATTTTGAATCTGCTCTGTCACTGGTGTTAATGGACTGTGTAGGCGTGCACCAGTAAAAGCACCCAGTTCATCACAAAGGTTATTGGTGAGCAATATGTTCAGTTCCTTTGCAAACTACCCTTCATTTTTTACTGTAAATCAAATCTGCTTGAATTACACCTCTGACTTCTTTCTGTACGATGTCATTATCATCCAGCTGGTGCGTGATTGATGACATCAGTATTTGAGAGTTTAAAAAATCTGAATCATCCTCAGCCTTAGAGATAGGGTGAGGAGCAGGGACATCCAGAAGGAGATCAGAGTAGAGCTGCTGCTTGTTCATATTGAAAGGAGCCAGTTAAGATGGCTGGGGCATCTGATCAGGATGCCTCCTGGACGCCTCCCATTGGAGGTTTTCTGGGCCTGTCCAACTGGTAGGAGGCCCCGGAATAGACCCAGATCATGCTGGAGTTGGTTTCAAAATGCGTCTTGGGCAATCAGATCACAATCATACTGTGCTTATGTTAAGTGTTTCTCCGTTAAAGGGTTTTTTGGGATTTTTCCTTATCTGCTGTGAGGGTCCAAGGACAGAGGGATGTGGTATGCTGTAAAGCCCTCTGAGGCAAATTGTGATTTGTGATATTGGGCTTTGTAAATAAAATTTAATTAAACTGAAGTGTAAACGACCACCAGGACACATTGTGATCTGATCATTCAAACCACCTTCTGTGGTTGTCTTGGACTTTTTTGACCACGTGTCTTGTGTAATCGCTAATGCGTCCTGATGCGTCCCCTACGAGGAACACGTAATTAATGCAGGACGTGATGGTTGTTTTGGTGATACTATGCCATTGATCTATAACTTTCCCATTTTATTACGAGTTGGCAAGCGTTGCGTGAACGTCCATTATTTGGCCCTCTGGAAGGAGACATGTTGGATTCTGCCGATAGCAATGTCACCAGTACTGACACAACTGCCAAAGATAACTGGCAACTGATCTTTAATAACTGTGCATGGGGCCCTTTGACCTTCTAGTGGAGGTAATGTAGGCAGTACTAAAATCAGAACACAAGGGGTCAGCTGGCGACACATGATAGATACAAGTATGAACTGTGATGTGTCTTGGCTGACCACTTGTGGTCAGGTTATCGTAAAACCAAGTGTATACTGTAAACAAATATTCCCTTAAAAATTAAAAAGCAAAACTTCTGCGCATTTGTAGGTTCGACAGGTGTGGCGGGAAAGACCATGAGCCGACAAAGAACTACAAGGAGATTAGCTGGTAATCCCATAAATTTTGCTATAGAGGGGACACTTGACTGGTGAAAAATAAACTCGTCAGTGCTCTCTGCTGGACAAACTATGTAACAGTGACCAAGCTACTAAATTAAATATATTCCTGGCATTTCTGTATTGAAATTTCTTGGTATTCTTTGGCTTACATATACGCTGATAACAAGATATCTGCAACAAGCTAATATCGGCCAATATATCAGCCTGGCGGATTCGTCAGTCATGCTCTAATTGCCATTGTTCAAGTCATTCAGCGTTAGCTGCAGGATTTTAAGTGTACTTCAACTGAAAATGAAGCATGTTTTATTGGTGTGAATGTGGCTGCTGGAGTGTTTTGGCAGTATTTGTTGGCCATAACCAGCAGGTGGATGTGATACAGATGCTTGTTGTAGCTAACCATCAATAGTTACCAACTCTGTGTGTGTGTGTGTGTGTGTGTGTGTGTGTGTGTGTGTGTGTGTGTGTGTGTGTGGATTGTGTTTGATACAGCTCGACACTTACCAGGAATTTATGTGTTTTTCCAGAGTTTGTATTTTGTTGTACCATGATGAAGTGGAGTTGTAACATTACGGCCTCAGGATAGGGCCACTGTTTGTTTATTTGTGTTTTTACTTAAAGGGGAAGTCCACTGTTTTTCAACCTGGACACTATTTTCCCATGTTCTTGTGTCTAAGTGACTCATAGGACCAGAAATTTTTTGAAATTGTTCGAGTGTTGAGCAAGGATGCCGCAGCCAGCAGTGGTGAAATCACATCAATTTACATCCACTGAAAGTGCTTGTTTTTGCCACTGACAGGCTCAGATTGTTACTATGAGTGTCTTACAACATTGTGGAAAGAACCCTACAGAGAAATTAGTATTCTCGTACCTTTCACTTGTTCCGCTTTGTTTTATGTCTAGGTCTTGCTAATATCATCGAAATTATTTTAGTAAAGAGTAAGATTTGCTGTCTGTACACTGTACAGCAAACTGTTACCACTCACTCATGTTAACACCGTTTTCTTCCTGCAGCAAGTCACCTCTTGCGTTACTTCCGGATGAAACTTCTATTTGGTGAGACTTGGACATGAAACCGAATGGAACAAGTGAAAGGTATGGAAAACGTTTAATTTCTCTGAAGGGTCCTTTCTGTTTTCAGACACTTAAAATAACAATCTGAGCCTGTCAGTGGCAAAAACAAGCACTTTCAGGGGGCGTAAATTAGTTACATTGACTCTGCTTACATGCATGAAATATTATGTTTTTTGCCCTTATTCTAAAAAAGACAATATTCCTACTAAGTTCTTTACATAGCTCATGAAAGAAATATTCTGCTAATGTTCTCGTTTATTTGCCACCAAGCATACTGGCATTAACAACCCCTAACATGTCGTTTATTATGTCACAATATGGAAAAGTGAAACAGGTAGAGCCTTTTATGCCATTTTGCTTTTTTGCATCATTAATTTTCCGTAACCGTTTATCCTGTTGGGGGTCGCGGGGGGTTGCTGGAGCCTATCCCAGCTGACGTCGGGCGACACCCTGGACAGGTTACCAGACTATCACAGGGCTGACACATAGAGACAGACAACCATTCACACTCACATTCACACCTACGGACAATTTAGAGTCACCAATTAACCTGCATGTCTTTGGACTGTGGGAGGAAGCTGGAGTACCCAGAGAAAACCCATGCTGACATGGCGAGAACATGCAAACTCCACACAGAAGGGCTTCCACACCCCAGGTTCAAATCTGGAACGTGAGGTGACGATGCTAACCACTGTAAACACAGTAACATGAGAACATAGGGTTCACGGTTGATTGCCATTTTATAGTTCACGCATCTTTGCAAATGTTTGTGTCCACTTGCGTCTTCACACTGGAAGAATGAATAGATTTTTCTAAAGATACTGCCCGTCACATCTCTGATCTGAGGCCAAGGCCTAATTGACATCAAACAGCATGGTGGTGATGGCATACAGCTCGTCAGGAGCAGGAGGGAGGGAGGGATGGTTAACAGCAATATACCCCCCAGAATAAAGAACCTGTTGTTTAGAGGGAAACCACAACAAACCCTGCCTCTCCCTGCCTCTGTCTCTGCTCCTCATTTGTTTCTGTTTCTTCCATTTGTTCTTTCATCCTCTCCATGCCTCCCTGGTTTGTCTGTTTCACTGATATCACATTGTTTTCTTGCCCTCCCTACCTCACTCCTCCTCACTGTCATTTTCTCTCCCTCCTGTCTGTTCCTCACCCTTCCTTCTGATCTCTCCCTCTGTGTCAACCAGAGCTTTTTGTTCCCATTTTCTCCCCTCTTTCCCTGATCCACTTGCTCTCCTCCTGCCTCATTAGCTAGGTGTTTCATTGGTGGAGAGCTGTAGCTTGTTAGAGCCGGGAGGGCGTGGCCTTTCTGTCTTTTTGAAGTCTCTCTCTGTCCGTTGAGTCACCACACAATCATTTTAATGATTGGTGATTGTTTGGTTATTATAAACCTCCTGCCTCCTTTTCTTCTTTACCCTGTGCCTGCCTGTCACACACACACACTTTTACACACACACTTCAATCAACCCAGTCAGTCAGCCAGTGCCGGGCGCAGTTCTGTTCCAGTTTCCAGTAAGCTGATCCTGCTGGCAGAGGCTAGTGGGGAGACTTCCTTTTCTGGAAGGACCTGATGCATCGTGTTAATGATCCTCCCTCTCTCTCTACTGGAGAGTCTCATTTCATATCACAACGTCTGAGCAGGGAGCAGAAATCATCCAGCCGGCAGTCAAGAGACTGAGAGGATCACGCCCCCCTCTTCTCTCTCAACCTCTTTCTCTCTTTCACTAACACCAGTAACACCATTTCATACTCTTTTCTGTGTGTCTTTTCTCACTCTGTCTCTTCTTTGTTTGCATCTTTTTCTTTTTTGTATGTTTCTTTGTCTCTTTCTTTTTTGGGAGAGTGACTCCAGTCTTCAGCTTCAGGTAGGCAGCACCACATCCAGCCAGGAATACACTCCTTCAGTCTACCTCTCTCTATTCTTTCTTCCTTCCTTCATCATACACATCCTCCTCCTCATCTTCCTCCTCCGCCTCTATCTCTCTCTACTCTCCTCCTGCCTCCACACCCTGCCTCTGAGTGCGCCGGAGAGAGTCGCCAATTGCGCACGGCGAAAGGCAGCAAGTGGGAGTGGACCTCGGCGAGCGTGCTTGCAAGTGTGTGCGAGTGTGTGTCTGTGAACGTGGAGAGGAAGAGGAGAGGAGGAAGGAGGAGGAGGAGGAGGAGGAGGGTGAGAGCATCAGCACAGTCCTCCCAGTCTCTCCTCTCTTCACGCGCACTCCCACTCTGCATGGAACAATCCTTCCTTCACTGCTTCTAAATGGACATTTCTGTGGCAACGTTTCACCAGTGAAGACAGCAGCTGCTCGCCGCTCCGCTCCACAAGCTCCTACATGCTGGATTAAAAAAAAAAAAAAGTGAGGAGAGGAGAAGGAACAGGGGGAGATCTCTGAACATGAGTGAGGAAGCTAAGGAGAAAGCAGGCGGCGGGAAAGCAGCCCATCGCAAGAAGAAAGGCAAAAAGGTATGAGAGAGAGGAAGAGCTTTCTTTGTCTCGGCACGCTTGCTTTTGCTCAGTTGTTGCTTCGGCTCAGCAAAAAGATGTTTCATGTGTTTGTATGGGAAGTAAGAGGTTGTTGGGTGAGGTGAGATTAATGGGTGAGGTTGATGAACCCGTTAGAAAGTGGCCAAAGGCGTGTTTTAATAGATTTTTTTTCTTTGCTCATTCATTCTGATCAAGTCATGATTCATCAGCACATTTCAAATAAGTGTAAAAATGAGTGGGTTTTATTATGTAAGAGAAAATGTGTTTAAAGTACAGCCTGTACACCTGGTTGTTTTTCTGTGAATATAACTGTCAAGTGTTTTTACATTTTTTCCACAAGCTCGCATGTGGCTCTGACATGAGGAAGAAATATTTGTTTAGCCTCACCTGGAATGCTACCAAAGCCCATTGAAAAGCCGTCTGTCAGTCACCGGTTATTATTATAATCCTGACTCTGCGACTGGTCGGTCTGGTTGTTTTGCTCTGGGTGATTGGCTGGGGGAGCGGTGGTATGTAAAGTAGAGAGTGAGTGTGTGTAATGGGAGGCAAGGGGATGTCCTCGGGGGTTAGGGTGGGGGCAGCTGAATGCACGCACCGCGCAGGCATCTGGTGTACTGTCAAACTCCTCCACAGCTGTGTGTGTGTGTGTGTGTGAGACGTACATGCATTAATGTAATGCATGCATAGCTGTCTTGTTGTTTTCCTCAGGAGTTGTTATTGTGGTTTTTAATTGAAGGTGCTCGGAGCCCCAGAAACATGTTTTGACTTATGAGGTGGAATGCGTTTGTGCGCCTGTGCTCACATGTGTATACTTATACATGATTTTCAGGTTGTGGTTTACAGTTAAACACCTTCAGCAGTGTGGTTTAAGCGTCACTAAAGCACATCCATGGCCTGCTCCTGCGCCTCCCATGCTGTTGTGACAGTGTGGCGAGCCTATGATAAATGTGTTTTTGTGCCGAAAGCCACTGATCATACACTAACAGTGGCACAAAATACACCCAGTTCACATACACACACAAGTAGCATTTTCCAGACCATTTAAGCTCGGATTGGGGCCGAAGCTACATTCGAGGTGGCCCTTGAGATCAGGGATTTACTGGACGGGGGAAGACCAAAGTGAAGCGGAGGAGCCCAGTTACAGCAGATAGCCACTATACGTTTTACAAGCCTGAGTGAATCTGTTATTGAGAATTAAATTTATTCTGTTTCCCGTTAAATAATTTATAGCTGCTGTGATATGTGTCACCCTCAGTGGTGGAGCCGTCAGCCTGGCTCCTCAATGACAACAAGAGACAAGATGTTCAAACCGTTGACTTCAGTAATGAAATATTGACTTAAAAGAATGTGACACAGTTAGTGGTGGAGGGGCTGCTGAAAATTAATAAATGTGAGCAAACTCAAGATCAGCGTGATATAAAATAACAGTTGAACTAAACGGTATAAATACAAATAGTCGGAAAGAAACGAAGTACAAATATAAACAATTAGGTGTGTGGAAATATATATATTCAGGCGATGTATTTCATGATGGTTTCTTTGATCTTATGGAGCCAAAATATACAAAAGAGAGCCAGACCATCAAATTTGCCAAGCCGATATAAGCAACAATTTTAACGTATCCGCTTATAAGTAGCAGAAAATTGCAGTACAGACATAAGATATTTAAGTTTAAATATATATAATATGAAACCTGTGTCTCCATTACGTAGTTTGTTCACCAGAGAGCACTCACAAGTAGATTTTTACACTATAAAATGTCCCATGCAGTACATATTTTGGTCATATCTGAGGGATATTAAAGGTCCAGTGTGTTGGATTTAGGGAGATATATTGGCAGAAATGGATTGTAATATTCCTAACTATGTTTTTATTAGTTTATATTGCCATAAAATATGAATTGTTGTGTTTTTGTTACCATAGAATGAGTTGTTTATATCTTCACATGGAGCGGGTCCTCTTCCACAGAGTCTGCCATGTTGTTCTACAGTAGCCCAGAATGGACAAATCAAACACTGGCTCTAGATGTGCTTTCACGTTGGCCACTGTTGTTCTCCTACACGCTTAGCACATGGGAGAAGTTTAGTTCTGCAACTTCACCGCTAAATACCACGTAATCCTACACACTGGATCTTTAAAAGGGAGCCACTGTAAAATGTTTCATGCAGCACATATTTTAGTCACAATCAAGGGATCTTAGTCACGGGGTCAGAGTTAGGTTTGTTTATGTTTGAAATTTATGTAAACAAAAAAAGTAGGAGTGAAAGAAAGGATATTGGCCTCTTAGAATCAACTGTATTTATTAAATATATGTATGCATGCAAGGAATTTGGCTCTTTTTTTTTGTAATGTATTCATTCATTTTTCTGTAACCGCATATCTTGGTACAGGGTCACAGGTGTCATTGGGCGAGGAGCGGGAATACACCCTGGACAGGTCACCAGACTATCACAGGGCTGACACATAGAGACAGACAACCATTCACACTCACATTCACACCTACGGACAATTTAGAGTCACCAGTTAACCTGCATGTCTTTGGACTGTGGGAGGAAGCTGGAGTACCCAGAGAAAATCACGCTGACATGGGGAGAACATGCAAACGCCACACAGACAGTTTGAACTGAAAAACCTCTTGCTGTGCCTTGTCTCAACGTACTTACACATAAATAGAAATACAGCTAAAAACAAAGACAACAAAGCTGAACAATTGCTATCAAGACATATAAAAATATTTAAAAAAAACTCTGTATGTGTTAGTGGTAAAACAGTGAAATGGCTCAGGGTGTAAAGGGTGTAGAGATTTATATTTGACGTGATAATATTTACTTGCTAAAAAACAGTGTGTATTTAAACAGTCACATCAGATCTCAGATTTTTAAACTCTCAAGTATCGATATCAGTATCAGCCTCAGAAATCTAATATTGATATTCTTCATTATACTGACTCGTGACTATGAAGTTTGAATAATATTTCGAGGCAGAACATTAAATATCAGTTTGGAAACACCCAAATATTATGAAAACTCAATTCCTCTCAACATCAACTCCATTTCCCGACGGATTAAGATAAAGGAGGTTGGGTTAAATTCACCAATAGGATTATCACTGAGACCAAAAGTTCTCCGTTGATGTATTTTCCCCAACAAGCCTCGGCCCGTTATCTCTCCCACACAAGCTCCAGACTGCAGCCATGAAGCCGAAAACGTCGCAGCAAAACGATGCATATTAATGCTTTCTACATATGTATGTTGTTTGTTGTGTATGTGTACATGTGCAAACTGTGCGTCCATGTGTGTCTGCGCTCGGCTCTGTGCGCATGCGCGTGCCAGATAGCTATGCCAGATGTGTTAATGATTGTAGCCATGGCAACTAGTTTCTGCTCTGAGCGAAAGATGTCGAGGGTGAGAGAGAGAGGGAGGGAGTGAAGTGAAGAGGGGGTGGACTGGTGAACTTGGTGGCCAGAACAGAAATATATTTTTCATGAGGCAGCTGCTGTGATGGGGGAAGCTCAAGGATACAATCAAACATCTTTTGACTGAAGGTCCCAGACTTATCGCGATTATGACGAGGGTCATAAATCAACACCAAACACCATATTGTGTCTGCTTGTTTGTGCGTATTTGTGCTCATCAGTGTGTGTTTGTGTGTGTGTGTGTTTAAGTCGGGCATGTGTGCATTTGTGAGTGTTTGACACTGAGTGTGTGTAGCACTTTGATGTTTCTCCAAATGCTCTATGATCTCAGAGAGGCTTAATGATAAGAATTTGATGTAGTGATAGAGATAATGAGGTTTACATAACACGCAGACACACACACACTCGCAGTATTAACAGGAATTTGGTTGCATATATTCCCACCACACAGAAGCTGCTGTTGGGTCAAGAGAAACCCTTTTATCGAACAGTTGTACGCGTGTGTGTGGGTTTGTGCATGCATGAAGTACACTCTTGTCTCTGGACATCTGGTGTGCTGTGCTCTGTTGGGTTTTAGCGTAGTTAAATTGGACATAGAACAGTTTTCTTGCACAAAAGGAGATGAGAATGAGTGAGAAAAATATGCCTGCAAGATAAAGAAAGACCTCAGGGGACTTATATGGAAGTATCTCACTTCTAGAATCCTAATAACTATAACTAAGCTCAACAGAATTCAACCGCTTGACTGAAGGAAGAGAGAAAATGCTTATATTGTCACTGCAGTACAAATACACATCATATAGACTTATATAACCGTTCCATATGTTTATATACGAGCCCGTAGATCAGACAGAGTAAAGTGAGAGGTGTAAAGCTCTGGATTATTGTGGATGTTGTGATTTAAATTAAAAATTAAAACTCAGATGATGGACATAGAAAGAAGTGCTAAGGATAACTGAACAGTTTGCCCAATAAATCTCCTCAGCAAAGTAAACATATCGTTATATAAGAGATGTTTGCACGCCAATGCTTTAGAAACACCATAGTTTTCCAGGTTTATGTCTTCCAAAAATAAGCTGCCCTCAGCTGCAAAGATGTGCTGTATGTTTACACTTCAGATGATTGTGTAAGGATTGTGTAAGGAACGACGGTGTGTCTGTCAGGAAAAACCCAAGCAGAGCTGTTTTTTAGGTTTTTTATTTTTTTGTCAAACATACTGATGGAGACAGCTGAGAAATGTGGTATCACCGAAACACTGAAATTCTGTCACAAACAAGCCACTGCTGCTGATCATAATTCCCCACAGTCAGTATTTTCTGCTGCCACTCCTCGCAGTATATTTCACACTTCCAAAACAGCTAAAAGCGACACGGAGAGTTCATTTACTTGTTGCTATATATTTGCTGTAAGTGACACGCAAGCTTTTTAGGCCAGAGCTCCCTTTTGCGGCAAAAACGAACAAAGAAAAATAAAAAGATGACTTTAGCTCATTCCACTCATCCTTCCACTTTTCACTGGATTGTGTACACGTCTCTTTTGTGCGGCCTCTGTTGTCTTGTTCCTAATGAGACAGCCAGGCAGCCGGGCTCGGGCAGCTCTGCTCTTTGTCTTGGATGGAAAAACCCTGCCAGAGACAGAGAGCCCCGCGTCTGGAGGACTGGTGAAATAAGCCGTTCTGTGACAGTGCCTTCAAAGAGAAATGGCACATCACATCCCCCAGATAACAGCAGGGCACTGGTGAATGTGCTGATGGAAGATGTGAAGTGTGTGTGCGTTTGTGCATGTGTGTGTGTGTGTGTGTGGAGAGAGGGAGCAAACGAAGTGCTGCTTTTGTTTTTCAGATTAGGCTAATGGACTTGGCACAGATCAAATCCTTAAGAGGGGTAGGTAATGCTTCATGGGCTGTTTGGGAGAGAGTATGTGGAGAAAATGTGTGTGCTTGAGTGGGAAATGCAGTAAATACAGTATGGTGCTGAATAGAGCTGGAACAATGAATGGATTAGTTGATCAGGAGTGACATAATTGTTATGATAACCTGGTTTCAGCTTCATCATTGCGTGGATTTGCTCTCCTTGTCTGTTTTGTCTCATTGTAAACTGAAAATCTTTGGGTTTTGGACTGTGAGTCGAACAAAACAAGACCTTTGAAGGCATCACCTCGCCCTCTGGAAAACTGTAATGGACATTTTTTATCATCTTTCGACAGTTCATAAACAATTACTCGATTAGTCACAAATGAAAAGAATCACTAGCGCTAAATGACGGACTAATGTGTTTAATACTGGCCACAATGTGTGTGTCACTAATGCGTTGAACCTTTTCAAAGCATAATGATATCACTAGAATGACACGTTGTTAAATGTTAAAATGACACATGGAAAAAAAGCATTTCAAATGTCAAAGTTTCGAATTATATATAACTTGTTTTAGGTGTGATGCCAAGCTTGTTCCGCAACCTTTTGCAATAGCACACACACACATAAAACACCAGAAAAAATCTATTGGACTTGAATATTGATGTTGGTAAGAGGCCAAAAAAATCCTGTACCCTGTGATTCCCCATCACATCACCTCTTTGACGTTCCTCGTTTCTGCAGCATATCCTGGATACAGCATCGAAATGTGACGACTTATATAAAGCTGCACACACACACACACATGCACATGTGCTGTATCAGAGTGTGGAGGTGTTAGTAAGTGCACATGTGTGCTCCCTGGGTACCTCTATAAATGTATGCATGCATGTGTGTAGGTGGGTGTATTCCGACCATTCCTGTGTGGATGTGTGTTTGGGGAGGTAGGCGTCGCAGAGCCCAGGCACAGCTGCACGCCCCGGGGAGAGGGCAGAGGGATCAGCCTGTCAGAGCTCCATCACTCTCAGATGAACTGTCTCTGTTCCTCTCTTTACACCGAGGGAGGGAAGGAGAAAGGGATGAGGTGAAAAAGAAAGACGAGTAGCCAGGGGAGGGAGGGATGGATATGGACGGTGGAGAAGGAGGTGAAACAGAGAGGGCTGAAAAGACCGACTGAAGACAGAGAAGTGAGAGTGAGGTGTGAGCTGGGGGAGTGACAGAGGAGTAGATGGAAAGGAAGGGGAGAAGGAGGTGTGAAGGAGGAGTGTTTCTTTCTCTGTCACTCTGGAGCTCTCCCTTGATCTCCTGATTGCTGTAGTGGAGGTATGTGGGGCCAGTATGCTTCATCAGGGGTGCTTGTCAGATGGTCAGACAGCTTCAGGAACCCCCAACCTCGACACTTTCATGATGTCAAAATTGGAAGGGCTCTCCAAAATCATGCCCACTTCATACAGTCAATGTGATCTCGTCCCTATTGTCATATTTTGACACTTGGGCAGTCGTTTGCATTGAATCTTGCTTTTAAATAACTCAGTGTTGACGGGACACAAACACTTGTCTTCCGGGTCAAAGTCCTGTACTCATCAGACCCTGCCACCTAAGCAGACTTTTTCGCTCTGTATACCACAAGTACATGTGTTGCACTGACAGTCTAATAATGATGCTAATGGGTTTACATTGGAGTTGGCTGAAAGCCCGGTGCGTCTCATACAGACACTGAAGGGTGCATTTGGCTTTTGTATCTGATGCAGATTGACCAAGCTGTGGTTTTTGTTGCACTGGCAGTGAGACCAGGCTGTAGATGTTTGCCAGGTGTGTGGAGGTGAAAACATTGGTGGGTTTGAACCTCTTTCTGAAGCCTGATATATGGGAGGGCGCTCAACATTTTTTATGAGAAATTGTGTATTTTTTGACAGACAAAAAGTGGCATTCAACACGTTTCTTCCTTGTTGCACATCTGGAGAATTTGGTTATGTGCGGAAAATGTCATATTTTGTTGCACAGTGTGGTTGGGAGTGTCACTGTCGTCACCATTCAGATAGTATTTTTCAATCCACACTGACTCTGCCCTGCATTCATCATGTCTGTCCACAGAAGCAGCCGTCTGTCAGCAGCAGCTCCTTCAGAGCTGAGAAGACAGCAGCCGGCCAAGCTGCCCTCACCAGGCTGACTGACAGCAGATATTTACTGAGCCAAAATATTTCTCATGTTAGCATGTTGGTCAATAAGTTAAAAACACATGAGCGGTGGGGTATATTTGTGATTTAAACAGCTGTGTGAATGGCTTACGCTTCACTAAACGTGACAGAAATAGACCCGACTGAGAGAAAACGTAAAAAAAAAAAAAAACGACGTATGACTGTTTACTTTCTGTTGAGCAACACTTATCAAAAGTGAGTGCCCTACCATGAATCAGGCTTTAAGTGTTCTTTTTTCAGTCTTTACACAACTATTTTTGACACTTTTTGTGTGTACAAACAAGTGCAACACTATTTTTAAATGATTATCACATTTTCGCCCCTCTCCTTTGAGTTTTGCATTCTTGAACAGCCATAAACATGTCTGCCTTCAAATGCAGTTGGACGACACGTTCTATAAACGAGAATAATCTAGCCTTTATGCCAAACACACATCAATCAGTGGTGAAATGTGGCCCCCCGGCAGAGAGTTACAATGCGATGTCTATGAAAAGCTGTGATGGCTGCTTCATGCTGTGGCTGTGTGAATCTGTGGCAAAGTGCAGCCAGACTTAAATTTAAGGATAGCTCAACCTTTAAAGGTGAATTGTGGCCAAGGAATACCTGCAGCCAATCCCACTAAACAGTTTGTGACTCCTGTGACACACTGAGCTGTGTTACAAAGAATTTCTTCCCCCTGAAACACATGAATGTGCCTTCTAGCCACAGAGAAATGTAATTATTCACTGCTGATTAGTGTGTTTTTGCAATTATAAGTCTTGCATGAATGTGTGGCTTACTGGTTTACTGATTCTCTTGCTGGTTGACCAGTTATTTTACTGATTTGCTAATTGCTCTCTCATTTAATCACAACTCAGCCTTCTGGATACAGACCTGAGGCAGCTGCTGTTGTCAGACAAAGACATGCATTTATACGCTAGAGCAGGCTTTAGCATGAATACGAGCAATACAGTACACACAAACAGAAGCACGCAGTCACACAGAGACCACAGATTGAAATAAAGAGGCCATGGCCAACTAACAAGGCTGTTGAACCAGACCTAATCAACAAAAAGGCCTAACAAGGGCTCGCCACTCTTATCTCTATCCATCCATCCCTCCACAAACCTCTCTCCACACTCGCCCCCTCCATCAACAAAAGCAAGCAATTTGAAGAAATGCCTCGGTGAGTTTTTTTATGTTCTGTCGGCGAGAATGAATCGATACCAGTGAGAGCTCAGCGCAATTTAAAATGAGTTTCTCTCCCTGTAAGAAACAGCTAGAGCCAGCGTTGGGCTGTTATCTGGAATCAGGATGATTCTGTCTATTAAACACATGTCAAATGTTTCTGTAATTAAAAAAAGGTCAGGCCTCAGTCTGGAAATTAAACTTCTGGGTTGCTGAATAATATTTTGGGTGTGCTTTTAATAAAAATACACCCAGCAAAAAAACAGCCATTTCAGATGAATGAAATCGCTGAATCACTATCAAATTTGAATGCAAAAAGGACCAACATTTTCAACCCAGGGTTGCTTGGTGACCCAGACTGCAGTTGCTTTGAGACGTCTACAATGTAATAATGTGTGCCTTCATATCCACACTACTGGTATTTTTCTCTGCTGGCAGTCACTGCTGCCTGAACCCCGCAGCCTCTTCCGTTTCCCACAGCTCCGTCCGGAAGGCTCTTTACATCTCGCTCTGTTGTGCTCTCTCCGTTCCTCTCGTCCTCTTTTTCCTCTCTTCTTCAAAAGACTCCACAGCGCGAATCGGTAATGGAAAACAAGAGAGAAAAAAGAGAAATAGAGAGTTCCACTGTCAGATTTAGAAACCCCTTTTATCGAGTTTGGGATCCTCCTTAAGCCTCTCCTGGCTCGGCGTCGCCATGGCAACTGTTAAATGCAACAGAGCAGGATAACAAAAGCTTTTGTTCTGTACCAAAAGCAATAACAGTGGTTTATGCTCGCTGTGTTGTCTGCCGACCTTGTTGTGACCGCAGCATTGTCTCACCTGATTTCTCAATTATTTAAGATCAGTGGCTTTACGCTGGCTTATATGGCTGTAAGAGAAACACAGCGAGTAAACAGTTAAAATCGATGGTTTATTTTTAGTCCATGTCTAAATTAATGAGTCACGGATTCAAGGGCTGTTAATTGTCTTCCCAAAAAATTTATCACCACAGAAATGAAAGTATGAGTTGTTAATAAGGCTGAGGTCATGATGCAAGGACTATAACGTCCAAACTGTTGTGTGAGAATTGACAAAGATCACACTATTCCCACACCAATTCCCACAGTAAAGCAGCAGGCAAAAGACTTCTTGTCACGTGACGTAAATTCTTGTTGTTCATGTCTGATCTGCAGGCTGATTGTGTTTATTCACAATAAATGCGTACAGCAAGCTGTGGTGGGTGAAAACAGTCTAGATTTCAGCCTCAGATTTCAGAGCGATGGCCGCACCAGGATCTGAATGGTGCCAGAGACAGAAAACCCAATGTCTTTGTAATTAGAAGAACCCATTAAACACAGTTTAATGAACTGAAAAGGAGGAAATGGGGACCGCATCCGTCACTGTCTCTTTGGTTCTCAGGTGTTGTTTATTTGAGTCAGATGATGTATTGTGAGATCAGGAATACATCCACAGTGGAGCCAGGCCAGATGGCTCACCCCTGCTTCCTCCACGGGATGAGGAATGAAAGCTTGCAAGTGAACACAATAGGTAAATGAAAGATGAACTGTGTAATCCCAAGCAAAGGAGATAGCGACAGTCTCTCCCAAAAAGGCCATGTGTTTAGACCCTTCTGCTGGCTCTCAGCTTGAAGATGCACTTAACAGCAGGATCTGGCTTCCTCCGAAATTCAAGTTGTCTGACAGGTAGCCACAGAACTGAGGCTGTGTTTTGAAATGTAGAGCAGATTGCCAGTTTAGCACTATTCATGCTAAACTGCTGTCGGAAACCCAGGTGAGGGGGACATCCTGGAGACATGCAGTGTAATTCATTGATGCTTTTAATGGTCTAGCATTAGGCCCTGTTTACACCTGATATTAACGTGCTTCTCGGGTGATTGGACACAAGTGGACAGGTTTGAATGCATCCTCAGTGCGTCTTTAGATCTGATCATTCAGGACATCATTTGGAAGTTGTCTTGGCCACGTATGGCCACATTCTGTCAGCAATGTGTGAATGCTAATGTGTCCTCAGCTGATATCTGTGCTTATATGACTCCCCCTAGGATCAGCAAACTTTCTGTTGCTGCCATTACACAGGTTAGCTGCAGTGCTGAAGGACTGTCCCCAGAGCTTCTCTTCACCCGGCAAAGTCAGTCTGCAATGTCAGTTCAATGTCTGCCTGACTAGCATGAGCTAACAGGCTAAATGCTCCCAACAGACACACCAACATGGCTCGCCTCTGTTTTGTCACCTGTTAATGTCCGATAGGTAACGTTAGCGATGTGATGCTAACAGTTAGCCCTGTCACTGTGTTTGTGTGGACGGAATCTCACCAACTGGTCCCTGGCAAGGAGCTTGTGCTCTCACAGTGGTAGTTTGATGATGAATGAAATGATGTGGGCTAGGGTTAGTTTATATGCATACAGAGATGGGAAGTGAGATCTAATTTCAAGTGGTCACTCGAGACGCATGTGGAGATGCATTCCAATGCCAGGTGTGAACAGAAAGACTCAGAGGTCCAGTGATAGGATTTAGTAGCATCTAGTGGTAAGGTTGCAGGAATCAAACTTCTCTTACTATGTTGGCCGATACAAAAATGTCGTCCAACTACACTGGAAAAATGCTACTGTAGAACAACATAGCGGACTTCAACGACAGAACAGTTCTTATTTTCAGGTGATTATACAGTAATAAAAACATAATTATGAATACTGTATTAAACATTTGCCAATAGACGG
Organism: Cephalopholis sonnerati; assembly: GCA_019142605.1. NCBI lineage: Eukaryota > Metazoa > Chordata > Actinopteri > Perciformes > Serranidae > Cephalopholis > Cephalopholis sonnerati. The sequence goes on along the minus strand of JAGQAX010000018.1, from coordinate 15,428,004 downwards.
CCCAAATCCTCCACACTGGACCTTAAAAGCTGTCCAGGTGTAAAGAGGTTCTCTGGGTCTAGATTTGTCTAGATTCAGACCAACACTAGCTCCTTGAAATTACATTTTTATACCACTCATATTTTTATGGACACAGTGTTTTCTCTTTTTCTTTTTATTCCATGGAGCAAAATGCTACGTCCTTGTACTACATGAAAGACAAAGGGAAGTGGTCAGGATGGATAGTGGGCAGAGAAAGCACAGAGGGGAAGGAGTTCACATCCTGAGTCACGTCTTTGGTTACATTTCAACAACAAAAGCTCAAGGTTGAGCGGAGAAGATCAAGGTTTTGGTCGATCTATCATGTTATCTTGTGCGTCAAGGCACTGTTGGCTTTTTTATTATTAAACCAAGACCATGGTCTCTCCATAACCTTAACCAAGTGCTGTGAATACTGAAATACAACCATGAATAAATTAAATCATGCTTTACTCGCTACAAGCAGATACTGATTTGCAAAAAGCGGAAATTGCAGGGAAACTAATTAAATCTGATGTCACTGATCGTTTTACTGATATGCTTAGTATCATTTTTGTGATGTTTCCTCATTAAAACAAAATCTAATTTCCATCAGCCTTCAGCAGGGGCTCCAAAGTGGTGTGCTTCCGTATTCGTGGTTTTATGGTTGTTCCCAGGATGTCTTGTGGCTTTCTACAAGGGCCAACCCTATCAGTGGGGCTCTTGAAACCGCAACAGAGAAGAGGTGCGGGGGCGGAGGGCGGTATGCCGACTGGGAGGACCATGTTAAATGCTCCCCTTTTTAGATTTCAGTTCAGGGATGACAGCAGCGTAATGCGAGCCCCAAGGCAACATCACCTGAGCCAGATGGTACGGTGGCACTGGGGAAGAGGATTGGAAGGAATGAGTAGGTAAAGGCTGAGGATGATGATGGATGAGAGACAGTAGAAGACTGGGAGAATCGCATCTTTACAAGGGAGCGAGGCGTAGAGATTCACGACAGGTTAAACCACGGGGGTATGTGAGATGTTAAGCAAAGCAAAGAGTGGGAGGACGGGATGAACATATGCAAGTAAATGCTCACATGTGTACACCTAAAATAAATCCCTACAGGCATGCATGAGATCCACATTCCCAGGGGCTTCAGTGACAGTGACGGTACAGTTTCCTCTATCACATTATTACATAACTCAAGTAGTCATCTCTTTGCTGCTGTAGTGAAACTGTGACATTTGTCAAGTTTCGGTGTAAGAACAAAAATCTCTTCTGTAGCACTGTCTGCCTTCCTCTCTCCTTTCCCTCTCACAGCTACAGAGCAGGAGAGCCAGACTGATGGGATTTGCTCGATATTGATATTGATATTGATAACTCAATTCCTGTTGCAGACAGACCAATGTGGTTTTTATTTGATGATATGCCATGCTCCTCTGGGATCGAGTAAAAGGTTTCCAGTTCTGCTTGCTATTTATCTGGCCGGAGACATTTGGACTTTTTCCTGTGTCTAATGCTACAAGCTAACTTTAATCATTAATGATCAGACCATTTCAGCCTTTATTACCATGTTGAAAACCTTCAGGGTACCTCTTACCTCATCCTTTCCTCTCGCCAACACACCATCCATTCCCCACATCGTTGACTTTAATGAGGAGCCGGCAGTGGTTGTATGTGCCCCGTCACCTGCTTCGCTCAGCGACACACATCACAAGATGTTATTGCTCTTCAACCGAAGTCCACTGTACAAACAGCAGTGATGTAATGGCCCATTAAATGAAAAGGCTGCATGCCATTGAGCCTGCTTTCCCTACCCTGTTTCAGATTCACAAGGATAGTTGGAGATGTAACTACCTTATTTTGTGTCTCAATAAGGCTGGACACAGAATAAAGGTGTTGTCATTGGCGTGTTGCTATTATTTTCATCAGGCAACAGCATGAGCATTAGATAGTGATTTGATTGAGGGTGAAAAATGCTTCCTGCTAACCGGCAAACAGTAATTCCTGAGCAGCTGTGTGGAGAACCTTGACAGGAAGTTGGCTTCAAATCACAGCTGCTACGTGGGAGTGCTCAACTATGTCTGTGAAGGTTGACAATCATATCAGCGTTTTTAAAAAGCCCTGTTTCCTCTCTTCAAAACTACATGACTCTGGCATATTTCTATTTAAAAGCTGCATTTTTGCACTGAAAAGAACCAGTTTAGTACGGATGTTTATCTGAAACAGATACCACTTTTCCACCAAATTAGCTCTGGTTCATGAACTGGTTTGTTCAGGGTTCTTTCGACCAGGTTTGAGGGGAACTATTGTAAGGGAGAGTGCATCATCAACAGAGGGCATTGCACAGTGGATCGCATTGATAACCTGCAAGCTTTTGGCCTGCTATTAGGTACAGATATGTATTGGTATCCAAAATAAACAAGCATGGACTGACTATCAATGATAAGAAGATGTAGAGAATGATTACATGCGAGACTCCATCCTTTAGCAACCTTTAAAATATGACACATCTACTGATGTGCTCAAGGTTCTTGCTTAGAGTCAAGTAAAACCTCATATTGTACTGGATCCTGCTAAAAACCATCTTGTTGGGGTGTGAACCAGTTTATTTTTGATCAGAATTCTCTAAACTATTCAAAATTAGGTCCACAAACTGGAACAAAACCTGTGCCATGCTGGTGCAAAAGGGGTAAGAGTGGAAATCATAGGTTTTTAAACTGATGATTGATCATAGCCCCAGTGCAGAGTGCCTTCTAGCCACAGTTGCCATCACTGTATGCACATTCACTGTGTGTCTGAACTGTGTTTACTGAACTTTCAGTAAGCTGAGGTGTGAAAGTAGCATTGCCCGAGGCTTAAATGAGGCATGTGGGAGTTGTGCAGGGATAGCATGGTGATTTTCACAGTACGTATAGGTTGTGTGTTTCTATTTTGCTCACATGTTGTGGAACGAGTCGGTGTGTATCCGCAGAAGCTGGTGTGTCGGTCTGCTTCTTCACAGTCACAGGGTTTCTCCTGCCCTGTGGTCAGTGACAGAACACACACAATGTGACAACCTCCAGCTGTGAGGGTGTGAGTCTGCTAATGAGATACCCTCTGGACATGTGTGTATGTGTGCATTTGTTTGTTAATAGAACAACCTGGACATCTTACAAGAGGTGATACATTCATTCTGTCAGTAGCCGACCCAAACATCATAATAGCACTGCGGATACGTTATTGTGCTTGTCATTTAATTTAAATGGGCTTTGCGGGCTATTTTAACAAGTTTATTGCACATAAGTCAAAGGAATGGCTTGACCTATGCTTTCATTGATTTGTTGCCATGAATTTAATGAGGACATTGATGCTACTCTAATGTTTGTACCCTAAAGCAGACTGTTCTCATGCACTGTTCATATATACCTTCGTACATAACCCATGTAATCATGAGCCAGTTATTGTATATAACCTACACAATTGTGAAGGCTGCTATCACATGACGAATGACAGGAGTAAAAAAGGAAGAGGTGCAAACAACGTCTTTGTAAGGAGGCATGTTGGGGCGGTGGATGGGTCAAACAAACACATAACTTTCCCCATGAAACCAGTGTTCATGTCCTGTGTGAAACCAAGTGAAGTTATTTTATGGCATGTTGTCATGTTATTACTTTACATTCAGTACATAACTTTTTATTAAGCATGTAACATGATGATGACCACGATTTTTTCTCGAAACCAAATCTACATAACTTTACACTAAGTACGTAACATGACAACGCCCAACCATTATTGTTTTTCTGAACGTAACCTGACCGGTGCTAATTTGTTAGATATAGATACTAGCTCTTGTACAGTATGAACAGTTTTGTAAGTATCATAGGAGCTGTTGTATGAGGATATGTTGCCTAAATATGAAGCTACCACAAGCAGCCAGTTAGCTCAGCTCAGCTTATCTTAACGTAAATACTGGAAATAGGGGGAAACAGCTAGCAAGCTCAAAGGCAACAAAATCTGCCTGCCAATAGCGTAGACTGCAGGAAGTTATTGGTCCCGGCCAAGAAATAGTCTGTTATAAAACCCCTTGTAAAACTTTTTTACACATGTTTTTTGCATTTTACTTCTGTACACACTGAACAAAAACATACAGTGTTAACTAGTGACATTTATTGTGCTTGTTGGCCAATTTTTGTACCTATAGATGGAGCCAGGGTAGCTTGTTCCCCCTGTTTCCAGTCTCTGTGCTAAGCTAGGTTAGCCAGGTGCTAGTGGTAGCTTATACTCAATGTAGAGACATGTAAATGCTTCTTTTAAAGTTATAGACTAAATCATACTGTTTGTTTACAGTAATTTATGGGTAGAAAACCCCTGCATCATCTACATAAAGTGAAGTGGCGCTGAGCAAACATTCCCTATATTGGTTAATTTTTAGCCACCTAAAATAAATCAGTATCAGTTCAAGTGTACGGAATATATAAGAGTATTTGCTATACCTTGCTGTCATATCACCCTTTTCGAACTGGAGCCATTATCTCAAAGCGACCAGACTATTGACAAAAAGAGTAATTTTACCTCCCAAAACATAGTAGTGGCTGGTTTGCTGCTGCCTCAATTTGGTTAGTGTGTAAGGTAAGGCGGTGAAAATATTCTAAATATAGCGTACACTGAAACTGATATTGATTTTTTTTTTTTAAGTTGGGTCTTTTTCGGTGACTAAAATACGTTTTGCTTTGGGCCCAGTCCACAGCAGTACCTTACCTAGCTTCTGTTCCTTTAGAAATTGATCAAATACGCTAGCAAAGCAACACGCTACATAGAATAAGCACAGCACTGTAACATCAGATAGGTCAGACCGCCATGTGTAGCTATATGTATTTTTTAATGTTACAGTTGTGTCTGAAAATGACAACAGAAATAAACAAGTTTACAAGTTTACATATCTCTGCAACATAAATCAGTTGCCATTTTTTTTTACATGGAAGTGATTGTTGTCGTTAGCGAAACGTCACAGTGATTTGGTTTAGGGGTTGAACATAATATTATATCTTTTAAATCATTTAAAAATATCTACTTTAGAAATACAACAACATTACGTAACCATGCAGTTAAAACAGTCTATTCATACATGTTCAGAACATGCCAGGGGAGTGAAAATGAATTACTCTGGGTGATCTGATGTGATTAATATGAGTAGGTAGAAAATGGAGGGAGGGAGGGGGCGTGTGGGCAGTATGGTGGGATACAGCAGAAAGGATGTGAGGATGATGTGATGATGTCTCGGAGGCAGCGGGGGAAAGGGGGAGCTGAGGGAGGAGAGAGGAAGGCTGAGTCCTCACCCACTTGTGTCATGAATAAATCACTGCTGAGATCCCCTTGCTGTCTAGCCCAGCGTTGGACCAGTATGCTTTCATAGTTATAGCTCATCCCAGATGGCCTAGTTTACCCACAGAGAATAAGCCGTAATTTACCAGCTGGGGACTCTTTATGATTGCTTCATCCATCATCAATTACCCAGCACAACTGAAATCAAACACTTATAAAGTACGCGGGGAAGATTTAACAATGTGGACATCCCCGGTGCTGAATATTACCTGCATGAACAAAACAAAAACACTGTTAAGAGGAAGGTAGATGAACCTGACAGACACGTAAAACTGATAAGCCAAGAAATACCCAATGTATATACACAGAGCTTTTTGTGACTATATTACAGCACATGCACCTGAATCCTCTAACATTAAACATAAAATGCCCGTCTAAAAATCACTGCCCTCTTCAATACAGTCGCAGAGGAGGGTGTTATATAAAAGCGAGTGGGAAGACAAGATCAGCGCCAACAAAAAAAAAAAAAAAACAGTCAAAATTACTAAATGATATAGTCTTGTCAGCTCAGTACAGTACTGCACACCCCTACAGACAGTAATGGAGTTGTAAGAGAACAAAGAGAAACCATTTCCTCCCTCGGTGTCATTAAACAATGGAGACATCCTCCTCGCTGGCCAAGACAGAGAGGGATTGAGCGGGTCTGGAAAGACCTATGTTTCACTGTGGCTGTGATAGATTATGTTATTCATCATGGCTTGTGTGTGCGTCTGTATGTTTCTTTATTACAGAGGCATGTTAAAGGCACAGAAACAAAGACGGAGACGGAAAGCACAATAGTACAACTGAGAGCTAGAGATGAAGAATCTGTTTTTCTCTTTAAGCTATTAACACCATCCTGGATTTAAACACGTCAGATCGTCATGTAAACATGTAATCCATGATTGCTCACTTAAGCCTCAGACCTCTAGAGTCTTCTGGAACATATGATTATCTATTGATCAGTGACCACAGCTCAACAATCTCCATGAGACTGCTTTTGTTATTCTGCTGTAACACGAGTAGAGTTCGTCAGGTCAAAGACAAAGTGCATTAGCGAAGACACAAATCTCTCTAATATCTAATATTGTTTCTGTTCTAGTGCTGGTTTTCTGAAGTGTCTCTCCCAGCCACTATCCTAATATGTGTCTTCAGGACACTTTAATTTAGACATAATAATGATAATAATTATAATAAGAAGAGTCACTTCATTTGTATAACACTTTTCATACAAGAAATGTGCTTTACAATAAGTAAATTACATGCTCTGAGTGCTTCACACGAGAAAGGACAGAGAATGAGCATAAAAATAGGGATAAAATGCTGTAAATAATGCAAAATACAAACATACAAAGATACAAAATAAAGCCCACTTGGTCATAATATAAATATTATATGCACAGAGTGCTTCACAACAAGGCAAGTCAGTATAAAAAAGGACTGAGGCTTCCATATGTGCGACAGTCAAGGCCACATGTTTTGGTGTTGTCAAATTAATAGATCCCCTAAAGGACGCCTGGTCTCCTAACCAATGTAAAAATAATGTACTGTTTAAAAAGGATAATGAGGAAAGAAGGTGTGCCATGCTATCTACCCCACAATACTCTGTACATATATTTATACACTATTTTTTTTCATGTAATTGGTTGTCTGCTTGCAATTAACCTTAAAAAAAAAAAGAAAAAATGGACTGAGGCTTCTTTTGAGTTTCAGCTTTAAATTTGAATCAAGAAACCAGTGCCTGTGGCGACTGTGGGTTCTCACCGCTCACACAATGTTCAGTCTCTCTGTCAGACTGCCGCTCTGCATTACTCCGCAAGAACATACCAGAAAAGGAGCTCCAATAATTTACTGACCTAAACATTTGTTCAAACAGCAACCTGTGGGTTCTTCTCTCTTTACATCAGTGCCTAAACATCTGTGCTAAAAGATATAAATATTTAATATGCCTTCACAGATATATGTTTTGTATTCCTCTACTTTAATCTTAATATTAGCAGATGTTGATATCCACAAAAATGAATACAATATCACTTTAATTCAGTGTTTAAATTTTGTGCTTTTGTTCATTATTGCAAATGATTTTTGCAGACAGTGTTGAGTGTCTTAATTCTTCCGTATAGAACACCAGACGTATTGTTTGAGCAGAAAAATAAAGGCGTGATTTAGTGGGATTTCCTGTAGTTTAGTCAGCCAGATGGCAGGCATGTGCGGCATGCACACTTAGATTTGGAGGAAGGTCACCTTTTGTTCACAAAAAAGCTACATTAACACAGACTCTGAAATAACAGGATTGTAAATCCTGATTATCTGAAATAAAAGAACTGCTTGACCTTGATTTTGAGAGAGGACTCGTTATCTTGCTCTTCACTTTGGTTTGAGTCTTGTCCTCTGAAGGCACACCTGTATTTATATCTGTGCATAATAGCATCTATACCATGTGTTATCACTCTTATCACAACATAAGACAATATAAATAATTCGTGATCCTGTGTACTGTCTACTTCTTCTGGTGATAGGTCGTCTTCGCTGGTGCTTTGTTGTAATTTGCTCCGTACAATAAAGCGATAAATTTTACCAGCCATGGCTTCCTCATTTTAAATGTTATCATCCCTCACACTGGCTGCCAATCAAGGTTTTTGATATGTCACACACTTATCATTCCCACGTACGAACAGCGACACATAGGGTCTCCATGAAGGCTTTTTAAATGAAATTCATTAAAATTACATTTTTGCCTCTTTATTAGGAAATAAGTGCACAAAACATAGGATACAGGCAAGTAAAAATGTATTCACAACTTTTTATATAGGTCCAGTTGACTATTGCAGTAATAATGTGTGGTTATCACAAAATCCATGGCACATCTGGATTGGCATCACGGCACAGCACACCATTTGAGAACCACTGCTGTACAGTATACAGTGACTAAAGACAGCCTGTGTCTGAACTTTTAAAATCTCGAAATTAGACCGCTGCTATGACCCATAAACCATGCCATCAGAACAAGACATGAAATGATAAGGAATACAATGGAGGGCTAGCGACAACATAAGTTATAGTTATAGTAGTTACAGCTCTAAAACAAGCAATATAAAACATATAATAAGATTACTACAAAAAAAGGCCAAAAAGTATGTTACTATGTACTAGAAGTGAACCATACAAATGAAAAAAAAGCTACACATGACTACAAATACCAGCCAAAATTCACTGTGACATTGGGATATAGAAGATTGTGTACCAAAACCCTGCAACAGTGCTTTGAAACGGCCGAGAGGAACCAAAGAGTTCAACTTTAAGTCCATCTGCAAAAGAATCCATATACAGTATAAGGAGCTACATACATAAGTGCTTGGTTGCCAGACTCTGTAGGTACCCTCAGTACAGACAATAACAACATGCTCTGAGAACAGAGAGCATAGTCATTTTCAGTTTTTTGCTTAATGTACACACATAAGTATGCTGGATGTAGGCCAAGAATTGCTTTGTAAACAAGAGAACGCCAATGAAGAGAGCCAGCCAACCCAAGCATACAGGACCCAATGATAAGTTAGTAGCTTACAGTTGGTAATAAATCTCAGCACACCATGACACACAGAGTCCAGAGGATGCAAACACTGGGTAAGTGTATTCACATATAATACATTCCCATAATCAAATCACACTTACCCTGAGCTCACTTTGCAAAATTGCCGTCGTTGCCATTTATTCCTTGGCAACGTCCAGGATCACACCCTCCTTTCCCTCGTCTTTTGGGCTTTTTGGATGCACAGGAGTGTCAGCGCTGTGACCAAAGCTTGTTTATTACTGACACACATAGATGACATGAGTTAATGACATGTTTATCTATTAACATCGTAGTGCAGTGATTTACTAGACATTAACTGCCTCAAATCAATATTGAACAGTCTGACACAGATTGTCATTAGACTCATCACACACAGTGTGACAGTGAACATGTAGGATTGTTGCGTCTATAGGCGCCTTTACTCGACTGTGCTCAGTCATGGATTCATCTTGGACTTGACATACTGTGCTCGATTACATCCCTGTATGTAAGACATGAAGTCTGAGGCCTCCTCTCGAGCAACTGGCCACTGAAGCGTCTCCAGGGTTCCCCTTGTGCCCTACTTCAGTCGTCCAGATGGCAAAAAATGTTAAAAATGTATTACTTACCCAAAGAGGCATAGCCAGAGACATTTCAAGCTGCATATTTTAAAGATCCACACATCATCCATCAGGTGATCTCTGAGAAGTGTTGTCCTCTGTGTCACTATCTGCTACAAGGCTGCTCTGCTGGAATTGAATTCAATCCGGGTATTTAATTCTTAATTGGGTATTTAATTCAATAACGTCAACACCCAGATATTTTCTGATTAGCATCGTTGTAATAAGGGCCGTCTGCGTGTGCTAAAACTTCCAATACATTTCAGGGAAAATATTATTTCCTAACTGAAGCTGGCAGCTAATTGTCTGCTTTACCAGCACAGGCACAGTTTGAATTGGATAAAGACAGCATTAGTATTGACCCTACATGGGCCTGTGACAGAGTAATGTGCTGAGAGCTGAAGGGATGGGGCTGACATCGTGGTAGACAGAGGCAAATGAAGTTATCGTGACTTCTGCTCCATTTTTGAAATCAGCACCTAACTGGGTTTACACTCAAGAGCAGTTTTAACTGTTTGATGAATCACGGCAAACAAGGAAAAAGACAGAAGCCAGAGGCGTCTGAGGCCAAGGCAGAGAGCTGCTCACTTGGATGAAATATCCATATCCAACTTTGTAGTTAGATTAGCCCGCTGAGGAGTGTTTCATATGAAATTCTGAAGGGATTTTCTCAGTGTCAACGGGGATGAGATTGGAGAGGAGGAATGATCTAGGTTCTACAGTGCAGCTTTACCTTATTATGCCATCTATAATACCAACTAATTGGAGCTGTCAAGCTGCTGATAATCTGTATCAGAGTGCGCCATTCAAAAAGGCACCGCACAACCTCAACATTTCTAAGAGAGATGATTAGAGTGTGTGTGAGAGCTAGAGGGAGAGAGAATGTAAAAAAATCATGCAGCGAAGTGAGTGAAAAGGCCAAAACCAACATTGGTTTGTCTGACAGAAAATGTAATGAAATAGATTGGTAATTCAAGAATTCTCCTCTGGTTCTTCCTCTGTCTTTGATCACGTTTGAAGGCTTCCATTTTTCTGTGTAATAAAAAGACGTATGATGACAGCCCGTGGCTCCAAGGCCCGAACAATGGCATATTCTTGAGATGCTGTTGAAATAGAAGTAGTTTCCAGGTCCAGTGTGTACAATTCAGGGGGATATATTGACAGAAATAGAATATAATATAATAAGTATGTCTTCTTTAGCTTGTAATCACCTGAAAATAAGAATCATTGTGTTTCATTACCTTAAAACGAGCTGTTTATATCTCCATAGGGAGCACCGCTATGTTTCTACAGTAGCCAAGAATAGATAAACCAAACACTGGTACTAGAAAGGGCCATTCATGTTTTTGTGCCGGCCACCGTAGATAACCACCCCTCTGCGATGAGCCGAATAGCGACGGAAAAACACCAGGGAGACATTTGAGCCCGGTCTCATTCTGAGTTCGTCGAAATCTGGCACTTGGGCAGTGACTTGCAGCATCAGAAACCAACTAAAAAAGGCATCCTTAAACGTCGGCATGATATGCAGCCAGTTGCTGTTATAGTTAAACGGCGCAAAAGTCCGAGTGGGGCAGGTGGGAGGGGTGGTGCATGGGTCCGACAAATGCTGACTTTCACCCAAGAGAGCCGTTTTTATGTCCCGTAAGATTCTAAGGCCAAACCCTGCTATTTTTCCTAAACCTAACCATGTGCTTTTGTTGTTGAAGAGGGAAAAAAAGTTAATTCGAGGTTATTTTGAAAGAAACTCTATGTAAAAGTTAAATTTCCTGTGAAAATGGAAGTGTATCTTGAAAGAAGACAATGCATGTAACAGGCAGAACTTGACACGGTGTCCCAGAATGTCAACAACCAACACACCCAGAGTACCTTGCATGTCTTATGTGGACGTGGGAAGTCCATGACCACACGTCAATATGTGACGAGGTCGGAGTGAGAATGTGTTGATATTTTGTGGTTGAGGGACATCTGAGCAGCAGCAAGATAAATCCCACATGGAGTCCAGACACTGGTGGTGGTGGTGGCTGCTGACTGCTAAGGTGGATGAGGCTGATGAATCTGTTAAGACTAGGTGGTGATGGCGAGGTGGAGGGCGCACACCATGGCAGCAAAAAAGAACTACGGCGGAGAAAGAACCATGTTTAAAATGAGGAGCAGTAAGATGATAGGCTGACAGAAAAGGTGTGTCACTGTGCTTTTGGTTGATTGTGAGTCAGCTGATGATTCAATTGACAGACCCAGACTTTCGCTTGAACTTCATTCAGTGTTTTTACTGGTTTTAATTACCTAGTTCGTTTATTTTAGAGAAGAAGAGACCTCTGTGGATAGTTCAGGCTCCCGGTCAAAACCTCCTGAACAATGAACACTGAAGGAATCCTAACAGGGAGTTCAATCTTGGCACATAGGGTGAAGTTTCAGCTGGCTGTATCCTCACCGCTAGATGCCACTAAATCCCACACAGTGCTCCTCTAAAAGGATCTGTTCTGAACAGAAAAACCTTCAGGTCACATGTACTTCATGACACTGTGCCAACTTTTTTCAATCAGTGTATCCATCCATTCATCCGTCCATCCATATTCATCATCTTGCTGTCAAACCAAAGCGAAACCTTCAACCTTCAGGCGTTCACACTGGCTGGCTCAGTGAAATACAACATTATTCACTATCTGACCTCCTTTTCTCCTCACACTCGCTGCCTCCCTCTGCACGACTCTGTCTCTCTTTTTCTCTCACTGTCGCCTTTCTTCCCTCTTCAGTTTCCTCCCTCACTGTCAGCCTCCTCGTTTTCTCGCAGCTGCCTCAGAGTGACGGGAAGGAACTGTGAAAACCTGAAGGAGGGTAGAGTTTTTGACTAAGACGCCTAGTAACACACACAGACACACACACACACACACACACACACACACACAGACAGACACGCTGTCTCAACATCAAAGCTCCCGTCACTCTCTGCCTGCCGACAAGCCAGATCACTGGGCAGCCGAGGATAGAAAGAGAAAGAGGTAGAGACTGAGAGGTTGGTGACAGAATGTAAAGCAGACAGATCACTGCTGAGATCTTCTTTGTTTATCTGGGCATCACTACGTGCTTCTTGTATGCGCTTCATGAAGCTGTTGTGGAAATGTATGTGCCGAGTCCTATGTCTATTTCCTCCTTTGGCACAGTCAGCAGCCACTCAGCCCAGCATGTGGCATCTGGAACCTGCCTGCAAGCTCACTCTAACAAGGCCCCCAGAGTGTGTGTGTGTTTGTTACTGTATGTGCATGATGGAAACGTCCATCCATCTGGAATGCAAATGTGCATTTCACCCTTTTCTTCTGCTGCATCGCTGCATGTTGGTTCCAAAGTACAGCAGATAGCGTTCGCAGTGATGCAGGTCAGACGGAGAGGATGGTGTTTCCTGCTGTTGACGAGGAAAGACCTCTCTCTCTCTGTCTGTCCGTGCCCCTGTCTCAGATGTTCACCTCCTCCGTCTGGGTCAGCCAGTGATACTTTATCATCTGCTCCCTTCCAAAACATTCATCAGCGTATGTGTCTGCAACTGCCAAACGCATATGGCTGCATAAAACAAAGCTTAAAACTCAACAAATGAGCTGTGTTTGGACAAGATGTGTTGTAATAATACTTTATCAGTATGCCCAGCTGTTTGTTTTCTAAAAATAGATTTAAAGAAACATTTCACTGTTGGAAAGATGGTCTTGTCATAAAACTCAGCTGCCTATGCAGCTGAAAGAAGCAAGTACTCTTGAAATTGGTGCTATATCACCAGTTAGAAACACTTGTGCTTGAGAGATAGAAAATCTACAACTATCAGAATGCACACTTGACCAGTAAATGGTCTCGCTAGTGGGTGACATGATGCGAGCTTGTCAGTTTTTCCATAACAAACAATAGATTGCTGCAGAGATGCCATTTTTTGATGAGCAACACTGAAGCTAGTATTGCTTTGCGTCCCTCGGCAAACAGCCAATGGGATTTTTTCACTGGATTTTGGATCATTGCTGAACATAAGCTCAGTGGCAAACATAATTTATGGTAAATTTTTGCTTCAGCAAGATCATCTTTACAAATAAGCGCCACTTTTTAAAAAAAATTTGAAGCCTAAATGCAATCAAATGCGATAGATAACGTTAGGCTATAAAAGTACTACACTTTGGTCGCATGACTTCATCATCACCATCACAATGAGGCTGTAAAGCCATGTTAAGCGTGGTTCAGCGGTGCCACCATTACACTTAAGCAGTATGCTAAAATATCTTGGTTCATATTTCATTAGTGTTGCCTAGTTTTACTGTTTGATTTCAGTTTGTTCTAAGTTTGAGAGAGAGATTTTGGCTCTCTTTCTCAGATCTGCTTATATACTCTTTGTGTCCATGGTGTCGGCAATATGAAAAAAAAAGGACAGTGTGCAATCTGTAGTTGAAGCAACAGCCCTCGAGCCAGCAAAAGTATTTGAGCTGGGATATGAGCAGGGAGACCTGGCTGCTGGTAAGATGGAGGGTTCATTTACACATACTACCCACACTGTTATGACACAAAGTTGGTTAAAAATCAGCAAAGTATCCCTTTAAAACTGCACATTTTGATCTATAGTGTTGTCATTCAAACCAGGGTCAGGCTCTTGGTTGTTGCAGAGCAGCCACTGTTTGCATGTGCTTGACAGCGAGAGCCATTTCCCACTTTTGTGACTGCTAAGTTTAACAAACACTGTCTTAGTGTGTTTATAACAGTTTACAGATGCTCTTCGTGGAAGCATAACAGTTTCTTTATGGGAACTATAACAGTTATAAGCACAGGGTCATCATCAGACTGTGTCTATTTCCTGTTTTGGAACTGGAGAAAAATTATAAAAATATATATTAATTTCACAGCTGAGGCCAAAATGTGCTTTAACAGGCAGTAATATGAACCATTCTTTTTAGAGGAATCTGTGCTGGTTTAAAATGGATTAAAATGACTGGCAGCACAGCCCTAAGGTAGTTAAATATGCCAGACGCAGTTGTGTCTGACAATTTTTCTATCCAGCTGTAGGCTTGTATAAAGACAAACAGTGGAAGACAGGAGGCATCAGGTGTGCACTGAGACAGCCTACTCTGAATTAGTAGCATATAAACAACACTTTGATTCCAGGGGGTTTGAAAACATCTGGACTGGAGTCTGTGAAATGCCAGTAGCAGGACGCATGTTTTTCTCTTCCCTTGTGATGGTCTATTCGCGGCTCCCGTGTGCCTGAACGTTCCTGTCCTTGTTTCCATGGAGACCGAAAGAGGTGTGGAAAATCCTCAAGCCCTTGTGTGGTCACTGGCTTTGTCATACGTGCTGCCAGCCGCCACCACTTACCTTTAATAGCCCCTCACAGCCGGACGCTTTGCAAAGGCACAATTTCTTGACATTGCTAATTAGAAAGAGCAGGTGGTTGTCGCTGTTCCAGGCCACATCCAGTGCGCCTGACTCATATTTTTTAAACATCTAAAATGTCAAATGTTATGCTTTAACTCACACAAATGAACACAGTCACAATTTGTCACTTTCAGACAACTTCAAACGTGTTGCTTTGAGACATGAAGTCACCACAACAATTAGTCCAACACAGATTATTCCAGCAGAAATTCCCACCAGCAGGCGCAGCTTAGTGCTCCCGCCGCACACTCAGCCCTCATTTTGATCTGAATTATTCCAATAACACTCTCTTTCCATCCCTCCTGTTGTTCTCAAACACAATGGCATTGACCCGCTCTATTGTCTGTGGGGTTGTGTCCTCCTTTCCAGCACTGAGAGGCTCATTTGTTGATCTGCTAACTAGATTATCGCTTGTCTGATTAACTGCCTGTAACCCCTGCTGCCACTTGTAGCTGAACTGGGTATGGGCAGGGCTTCATGCACTGTCACTGTCTCGGCTTTAGTCGGCTCACGGCCTTCGATACTTTCCCTTTTCGCACCTGGTGCACTTGGTGGACAATGTCAGAGACGGTCAGGATTAATTGAAGATGCAAAGAGTTGAAAGGGTGAGTTTAAAAGCACAGTCACATGGACTTGAATGTTTTTTTTACATGTCAGTGATGTTCTGTTTGAAGACCTACTTACAGTACCACAGAGCTGCTAAGGCTAGACACGGACACTACACTTGTAACCTATTTATCCGCTAGTTGGATAAGCCAGTGTTGATCTAAGTAAAGGTGAGGTCAAGATAAACAGGACCCACATGGCTGCCACTTTTGTCACGAATTGATAGCTTATAAAGGTAAACACTGTTGTAATACCTGACCACAGTATCAAGATGAAAATTTTAGTAAGATAAATCTCCATCTAATAAAGTCACAGTCACTCTCACTATGTTTTACTTTCTGTCGGTCTGTCCACCAGTTTGAACCAGACTGAAATACGTCCAAAAAAACTGGATGGATTGCCACTAAATTCATTAATATTTCCGCAAAGATATTTCTACTGACTCCAGCGGCCCTCTGACTTTTCATCTCATGCCAGAGATCATATTTGGTACAGGCAGTATGTTCTCCTCAGTATGACTTGTGATCACTTTGGTGGTCACCTGACTTTACATTTAGCGGCATTGTTGGGTCAGCATTTTACCTTGTCCAAGACGATTATGACTAAATAATTAGAAAACTAATGACATCCCTGTGAGCCTCTGGTCTATACCCTAAAATTTCACCCTAACATGCTAAAGTATGATGGTGAACATGGTTAACATTATACCTGCTATACCATCAGCATGGCATTGTCATTGTCAGCATGTTAGCATGCTAATGTTTTAGGGTTCATATGGACTTCACAAAATTGAATTCAAGGGCTTTCAATGACTTTTTCAAGCACTTTTTTCACTTTCAAGGATTTCACTCAAAACAATCCTGCTAATTCATTTTCAAATATATATTATCAAACATTAAAGATGTGATCAATGTTTCTCTTTTCAGCAACGGGTCACTTATCACTCTCTTTTTAGGCATAAATGTATAAAATCCTCAACAAAACATTTTGAAAGTAGCCCAAGGAAACGATGCCAGCTGGAGCAAATTTTTGATGGAGCTATGAGGTTACATGAGGGCACCACTGAGGAGAGAGGGAAACCAATCCCAGTGAAAAGCTGGTTCATTAAGTTAAGTCATTTTAGCCGTGCCAACACTGGCGTACTGGTTTTGCTGAGGTTTGTAAGAGTTTAGCAAAGTAAAAATAAACTACATTTTAAGGCAGGACATCATCAAGATTAGGAGGAAGAGTGTGCCACAGTAAAATAAGACAAAGACGTATCAGATTAAAAAAAAAAAGAAAAGGCTATGCACTTTAATTATAATGACTTGATGGTCACAATATAGGACAGTGTAATGTGTAATGTGGCTTTAATTTGAATTTCAAGTACATTTTAAGTACTGTCCATTCAGAATTCAAGCACTTGAAGCACCTTGTGCGAACCCTGATGTTTGCTTAAGACAGACACACAGAGCCGCTGAGCATAGCTGCAGACTGTTGGTCTTTTTCTTGATTAAACAACATATAGACAGCGTAGATTTATTAGTTAATAATGAGCATTTATAAGTGGTTAGTCTGATTTAATTCCAATTTTTGATGCCAATTTCCCAATGTTATACTCTTTAACCATTAAAGCACTGACTTCCTGTTTCCCCTTTGACCCATCACCATTTCATTCTGGCCCCCGGCTAAGTTACCGTGACAGGTTGAACTCTAAGGACGAGAAGGTGAAGACACAATATGAAGGGGCTGAGGGAGGCGAGGCACAGTGGGGTTTTGAGACAGAAAGACGCGCATGGCCGGACAAATTTGTACTGAAGCTGGGGTGACAGCCATCGTGTGGGGACCAGGGACAATGGGTTGAGGGTGAATTGTGTGCATGTCTGTGTATGGCCTTTGCAGCAATACTCCCCACACCATACAGCCACTCAGGCCGTCTACTGGAGTGACATTTCAGGAAATTTCCACTGATGTGGGACTGGGGCCCCAGCTGTCAAGACGGAGCAGCGGGGAGGGGCAGGGTGGGGTGAAGAGAGCGATGGGAGCGTTGGATGTTGCTTATCAGACTTGGCAAGATCTCGCAGCTTTATGGCTTATGGGGGAGAACATTGATAAGTTCTCTCTCTTCCTTTCTTTCTCTGTCTCTGTGCATTATTGCTTTCAGTGATAGAGCGAATGATAGTCTCTCTGTGATGCTGGCAGACTTATAAGGCTTATCTCGGGGAATGACATTGGTTTTGTTTTCTGAGCTACCTAAGATGAGATAAATGATGCTCTCAGCTTCACATTTATGAAACCGCATCAGTGCATTGAATATAGATGGGTTTCTGGTCAGGAGAGAGTGTTGGTGTTTGAGTACTCTAAGTGGTTGTCCCAGCATTTCAGTGAATAGTTTATTGGTTGACGCTTCCTCAAGTGTTCCTCTGACGTAATTAGGAAAAGATTTCAAGCGATTGTGTGTGATATTTTAATAATTTGGTACAAACACTAAATAAACTTTCCTTCATCGCTTTGTTTTTCATGTATTCGTGGTAGACGGCGTGAGATATCTTCAACTGTCTGATGTGGTTACTGAGAGGACTTGACATTTACACCACCTCTGTCTTTCTCAACCCTGAGCCTCAGATCCAAACATCCAGTGTGTGTGTGTGTGTGTGTGTGTGTGTGTATGCATGGTGATCATTGCTAAGGTGCGAGTAACATGAGGTTATTGGATGCGTGTGACCCAGACTTTGTTTGTATGTGCAGTATGTCTGCATGTAGCCTACAGAGTTTGCAGCTCAGCTCTCACTGTGCAAACACAATTAGCTCATTTGCATGCAATTAAAACTTCAGTAAACTCCGTCTGTAACCTTTCCACGCGCTCTTATTTCCAGATACCATATCAGACGGCATCTTGACCTTTTGGCAGCGCAAGTATGAGTTAAGCGTAGTAGTAGTGCTACATTTCCATCACCGACAGATGGTCACACACACCACCTGTCTGGATGGCTAGCACCTCTGGCCGACACTCGGCCTCTTCTTTCCAGTGAAGCCTGCATGTGATCAAACGTCCTTGCCTTACTGTTACTAGGCAAGAGGTTACTACTAGAAAAATTAAGGCCTCGGTCCAGTGGGTTTGTTCCACTCTTAACTCTACATATGTACATTTTGATGGCAAACATGTCCAGGGAGGTATCTCTGCAGGTCACAGTGAGGGTCTGGAAATAGAAATATTGGAAACCCAGTTGGCTGAATTTGTCTCCATTGAACTTTGAGGCAGACTTGTCACATAAAATTTTGCCTGCTGGACTCTTCCCAAAGTGTAACAGAGCAGTGTAATTGATAGCACTGAGAAACTGATAGTGGTGAGTATTTTTATGTCACCTTGCTTTGAGGAGACTGCTAAAAATAGAGGAAGTTGCATTGATCTTGGTTATTTGGCTTTATTTTATTGAGTGTTGCTTTGACAAGCAGAAAACCTATAAAACCTATTCAATGCAACTTAAAGGGATAGTTTGAAACTCTTGGAGTGAGTTTGTCATGAGGTATTTACCCATAGTTGGTGTGTTACATGCTGTAGTTGACAGTCGGCATGCTCCCAGTTTGGAGTTTGACAGGGAAGCTAAACAATGTACGTCTTTGGATGGGGAGCAGCAGCAAAACATATTTTAGCCGCCTTAAAAAACACCCTAAAAAATCAATATCAGTTCATGTGTGCGCTATATTTAGAATATTTCCTCTGCTTTACCTTGCCGTCAGATAGCGATTGCCGATGGGGAAATGGCGCCCTGTATATCGCTCTCTTCAAAGCCAGCCTCCATTGAGAAAATCGGTGATTTAATTTAGCTGAACACATGAGCTGCTGGTCTAGCACTGCCTCGATCAGTTATTTTGTTTGCGTTGTTGTTTGTCTTCTGTGTTTAAAAGAGTTCATTTGGATTCACCAAAGTTACACTATAACACAAACTAACCAGCTGATCGAGGCAGTGGTAAACCAGCAGCCTCCATGTTCAACAAGCTAAAATTACTGTTTGTCAGTGGAGTTTGGTGGCTTTGACAGAGCAAAGATGGGGAACTGAAGCCATTATTGGCTGTCTGGCAGAAAGGCAAAGCGCTAAAATACTCTCAATCTAGTGCATACTTAAACTGTTATTGATTTTTTTGGGTGGGACTTTCTATGGGTGGCAGTGCGTTGCTTAGCTTTTATGTCAGCACTCCTTCCGCTTCTTTAAACTGTAGGCGTGCCGACAGACATGTCCTTTATGTAATACACTGACTATGGATAAGTACCTCATACAACGCTACTTCAAAAGCATTCCTAACTATCCCTTTAATGACTGACATAACATGTTCGCATACCAGTATGTTGTTACACCACTTGCACAGTACATCGGCCAATAAGCCTTAGGTGTATTGGCGCAACATTTAAAAGGCACAGAAGCAGTTGCATGTCTAACCAAATACTTGAGTGATAGGTGAGAAACCTGAAGTATGGTAAATATCTCCAGGCTCAGAAACAAAAACAGACTGTAAATACTCAAGGTGGCAGTTGACCTTTCGTCTGTGAAGAAAAGCAATAACTTATGAGTGTGTGTGTGTGTGTGTGTGTGAGTGTGTGTGTGTGAGTGTATTTGTCTGTGCCTCAGTGTGTGTGCACTCACGCAAGACTTTGGGGTTCTCTGGGTCCGGCAGTACTTTCCAGGTGGTTGCATTGTGTGTGTGTTTGTGAGTGAGTGTGTGTGATGATACTTTGATATGGGGCTGGCGTACTGTGCGAGAGTGAGCGAGGCTCCCTGGGCACAGCGCTTCTTGGCACATCTCTATGATCCCATCATGACGGGGAAACTCGACACTGGGGAGGATATTCCACTGCCCAGCAGCTAAGGGAGAGTAACAAAGCTGCACAAACACACAGTCCGGCCATTCCAGTAACAGGGTCTAAGTGAGGTTACGCCTGCACAAACACACACAGGGCTTCACACACTCGTGCACTGTGTGCTCTTAAACACAGAAACACAGTACAGAGTCCTGGCTGAAGTATGTAGAACATACATGTACCTAAACATATACATATATATATATATACACGCATGCATACACGCCCACCCCAGGACCGCACTAATGAACACTCCAATTTCTGAGCGGACAGTGAGTTGATTGGCACAGAGAAAGCATTACACCAGCACATTCAGGCATATGGCATGTAGACCCACTGATGGGCACACACATATGGTGCTGGTGGCTTCTGCTGCTTCGCATGGGAGGAAGGCACTGTGCTCGCCTTTGATCAGACTCCAAATCACAGAGCACAGCACACAAAGTACAGCCTAAAAATCTCTAACTGTTTGGGTTGCATCATTTTGTCTCATTATTAAAAAAAAAAAAAAAATCAAATGCAGTGTGTCTTGAAGCTCCCATCAGGTTTCCTGGTCTACAATGACGGGATTCATGACCGAAAAAAAAAAAACATTATATACTGCAGTCTTTTTTTCATAATGCAGTATAATAAAAAATTTTATTACATCATTTGGCCTTTTATTTTTTTTATGCACAGTTGTCTTGTAGAAAAGCGAGTCCATTATATACGTTTATGAAGTGTTTGGAGGGTTACTTTTAAAACGTATTCCACCACTGATAAATGAATTCATGCCCTTAAATGCAATTTGTAACGTATTTTATCAGATAACTCAAACTAAATACTTTGGATTATTTTTGGAGTTCTTCAAATAAGCTGAGCTCATTAGTCTACATCTTATATTTCCATGCCAAAACCACATGACAGGTCTCTGGCTGTGCATCTTCCGTGCCATTGTTGTGCTGCAGGTGCACTGCGGACACTTTAATTGAATCTGTGGGAAATGCATGCCTCATATGAATTATACACCATGCATTAGCAGAAAGCGAGCGTTGCACTCTGTCCACACTGAATCTGTTAAATATGCACTTCTGTTTGTCATGTAAACAAACCACATAGGCTACCTGTCAGCTGTGCGCTCAATAGGAGACATAACCACTAAGAAGACGGGCCTAGTACTTGCTATCTTTCTATGTTTGTTCTTTTTTAAACAGAAAACACACGTTTTATTTTCTGATATTTACTGGAAATGACATACAATACAGCCTGTGGCAAGTAGGTCGTTATTAGGGATTGTGATTTACCAGAGACTTTTAGCTCCCTGGTGATTTTTTAAGACAGTTACTGTATTTACTGCGGGACATAGCCCACAGTACAACATGCATTCCCAGTTTAGACGGACCTTCTAAACAGGGAGTGTATCTTTGCAGCCACCGTACCAAAAACGTTTAGGGCCGTTTTCTCAAAATCATGGCTCTGTGACAGTCATGATGTAATCTGATGTACTTTGGTTAATATTTGGAGTACAGAAACATTACTGATATCATTAGAAGGCTAAGAATCTCCTCTTTCCAACATTGTCTGAGTCAGGACCAAGCGTTAACCACCAGGGCTGAAAAATGAAGTTAACAGGGAAGTGCCAAAGACTGCAGTTCTTCAAATGGCCACTTGAGGCTGGCTCCAGAAGCGAGTTGATCCCCATCGACACCCAAGTTAAAATGGCCAATTTAACACCAGATATAAACATGTTTACAGCCTCGCTCAAAAAACATTTTTGGTCTTGATGGCTAATTTCCCCGTTCTTGACAACTGTATGGAGGCTGAATTTTTTTTTTTATAACTTACCCATTTACATTTTATTAAAGTTTAAAATTACGCATATTTAAGGGTGGGCCACTGTGAGTGACAGGCTGTCTGCCAGCCTCTCACCCAGATATGGTCACTTCTGGCTCGAGGCGTCTAAACAGGAGTTCACAAACCAGTGGGTGATATCGCAGTAGCTACGTCCATTATTTCTACAGTCTATGATCTGGCTCAGATGGAGGGGGCTGGCAGGTTAACAAGGAGGGATGCATTTTGGTCATTTTGCGAACAAGTGGGGACGGCGTCTCCTCTCGTCCCCTCTCAAATCGCCCTCTGCCTATATTGCCAAAATCAATGACACTTCTTTTTTATATCAACCAATATTTGCATGCAGTGATCATAACATGAAGTGCTATGTGTTATGGAGAGAACTGCTACAGCGCTGAGTCTCTCAACACCCTCCTAATTCCCACATCAGCAAAATCAGCCTGCGGTAACCATGGCAACTTTTGTTTTCTTGATGTTTCCTGTGTGTCAAGTTCCCGGAATATCCCACCAACTCGCCCACCAGAGAGTTCCTGAGGACGCTGTCTATAACTGTTAAGGGACTGCATTGTCATAGAAACCCGTCGCCATGGCGACAAGGCATAGCCAAGAGGTTTATATGCTGGATTTGGTATCTGTGATTGGCGTGACATGATCCTGACCTCTGAGGCATTAGTCACTTATCTCTGTATTCAGCCATCAGCAGGTTGATAATTCACCCATGTCTGTTTCTCACCATCAGTTGAGATACATTTTGTCAGCCAATCACACCTCTGTGTTTTGTTTTGTTACCGTCATCCTCCATTACCCTCCCATTAGAATCAAGACACACCACAGTTTTTTTTTTTTCCTAATGTTTTCAATTAAAAACCACTCAGGCCGACACAGGAAATTGTGTTTTATTAATGCCCAGATTGAAGTTTCTCCTCAGCCACACAAATAAAATCTTTCTGTCCATTTCCTGGACAACATAATGTAATTGGACTCACTGTATCAACAGCATTGTACTGAGAATTAAGAGACACTTTAATAGCCAAGTGCAGGAGCACCACACAATATTTCTGTCAGTAATATAAATGGAAACTTTGCACTGCTTTCAAATAATTGCCCTGCAGAGTTTAGACACTGCCAGCGCCAAGATGACCAATCCTGTTCCTCGCTCTTTTGTACAACATATTGCCTACTTTTAAAAAGCCGCTCGGCTGTATTGTGCCTCGGTGAAATGACTTATTGCAGAACGGTATGCTGATACAAAGCAGCCTGTGAATAGGAAGAAACCGGGTGTGATTGTGCACTGCCGTGTATAACTGTTCCCAACAGACCGTGAAATTGTTTATTCTTCTGCTGCCATTTCTGTGTAAAACAGAAAAGGGATCGCTTCCCCCTCTGCACAGCCGTCACAGTCAGACCGCCACTTGTTTCAGCCAAGAAATTAACTCCCCATTGATTAGCGGAAATTCTTAATCAACAGGCGACTGTGTTTGTTCTTGTTGTTATTTGGATATCCCACTGAAGTCATCGCAATAGCCTGGAGATATTGTCGGGGAAAGTGCGTCAACCTATTAAAAATCTTAATTATGTTTTCTCGCTTCTCCTCATAGTGACTTTGTTCCACAGCACTAGCCTCGTGGTGAAATGGCAGATGACGCAACATGGATGTGACCAGTTTTCTAGCGTTTTCACGTCAGTGTTTGGGTAAATTAACATCCTCCTTTTGCTTGCAAAGGGTCTCTGAGTTATAAATCTGGCTTGCTTCCATTCCACCGAACCAGATAGTGGCTTTAAAATGCTTGAAAGGCAATTGAAACCTGGAGACCTTGCTCATGTTCTTTGACTGCACACTACCCTGCCCGGTGTAATAGAAACATAAATCCAATCCTTTTTGTTTCATGTGTAAATCCAAGTCGCCCCCAGCGGTGTATCCTGCAGTAACCTGTAACATAAAGCAATGGACAGCAGGCACAGTACCTGCTCCACCGTCAACGCTGCATGAATCATCATTTTTTAAAAGCTTTGATGTTTATGTTGATTTAAATTCATGCTGATGTCTGTATGCATAGTGATATGAGAGCTTGTTTTTGATCTCAATGATCATCCTGAGCTCTGTGATGTTCACATTTTGCATTGTGACCACATTTTCAGTAACAGAGGGTATTTTTTGAGTGATAATGACCCACATACAGGGGTGTGGGTTTTGTTTTAACATTTGGGGTGACACATTTAAAATGGGGTGTTTAGGCGTTCTCCCCTAGGAAATTTTAAGCATCGAACACTCAATTTCTTGTATTCTGGTGAATTTTATGCACCAGTTTGTGACCTTTATGCATCAATTCATGGAGGAAATCTCTTTAATATCATCAAAATAAAAATCCTCGGCTACTTGTTGATTTTCGGGGGCACAAATGCACCTTCTAAATATTACAGGATCCCAAAATCTACGTCTGTGCCCACATAATCTGTATTTGTGAGTGTAAAAAAGTGTGCAGCTCCGTTATCTTCCTCTTTCAGCCTATCATTGGAAGTGGAAAAAGTCAGTGCTGACCAATTCTCCTCACCAAATTAAAAAAAAAAAGGACACAGTCAGTCAACCGTTACAGACCCCACCTCAAAGCCTTTTGTACACTCTGCCTGCCTGTGTGAGTGTGTGTACATGTGTGTGCTTCTCCCCTCCACTGTGAATGTCTGTCTGCCCCTTAGTGGGGAAACCGTGGAAAGACATTTTGGTCTGGTTTGAAGGGGACCGCTTGGTCGTGACACACATTTAGGTAGGTTATTGGTAGCTAACTGGGTTAAAGCGCACGTCTCGTGGTGGGTTTTGTTTATCCGGAGGGGACACATTAGAGTAATTTAGATGACGGAGAAGAGGAACGAGGGAGGATGAGACAAATAGAAGGTGTGGGAGTGAGATGGTGCGTAAGTGGGACCCAGTTTGTGTGTTTGGTCGAGTCAGAGTGGACATGGAAATGATGAGGAGAGTAAAAAACACCAACTCATATTTTGCCTTCAGCTGTGGCCTTAATGTCCAGACGGCGAACATCCGTCACACACTGTCTGAATCTACGCAGGTGGCACGGCTTCAGTGGAAATGAATACAAATTGATGCTTGATGATTAATTTGTTTTGAAGCGTGTTTTCTGTACTGGATTTTTAATTGTCTCTACTTTGTTTCTGCCTCCACTGCTCTTGTATTCCGCCTCTCCTTTCCGTCCTCTGATATTTTTTTCTACTTGTATGCTGTGCTTTTATCATACGGTCTGTCCAACCCCCACCTCCTCTTCTCACCACATCCCCTCATGTCGATGCATTAGCCTCCAGGCCAAGCGTAGGTGGTGAAGGGGGGGTTCTCTGTGTGTGTGGGTGGATCTATTTCCTGTCAGTCCAAACCACTTGCCATTTGACCTTGCACCTTTCATATTCTCCTTCCTCTGCCTTCTTTTTTTTCTACCTGGAGGCGTTTTCAGTCGAGTCGGATCAGACAAAGATTCCTCCACACTTGGGGACCAGCAGAGAGGGGAAAGGAGGAGATTTAGATTGCATATGAGACTTGAATCTGGGTTGAAAGTCTCAAGCACAGAGGCAAAATACAAAATCTTACATCTTGGAAATAAAGATTGTTTTATGAGTTATGATGTGGTTGTAAAGAGCAGGTGAAATTCCTTCATGTGTCGCACATATTTCAACCAGTGTTTTGTTGCTGTTTAATCACCGAATAATTTAGGTTGACAGATTGGTGTCGCTTGTAATTCTAATGACAAGAACAGGTTTAAAAAAAAGAAGATAAATATATGTAGTGTCTGAGGCCAAGTGTGCGCTTTCAGGACATTTTTGGACTCTTGATGCTGTTGAGCACTAGAGGGCAGCAGAGTACAAAGAATGAGTGCAGTCCAGCTGGACCACAGAGGACAACACTGCTTATTATTTCCTCTCTTTCAAAACATGGCAGAATGTGCTCTGCAAAGTTTGTGGCTTTGTCCATTCACAAACTGCAGTTCTTGCACTATAATTTCTGCAGCATGATGTCTGTGTTTGTGCATGTTATTAAACATGTTGATAAGGCAGTAAAATGACCACAGGGAAGCAATATTTGGGGTTCATATCTATGTCACAGTACCTAACATGGTCAGGTCAAGAAAAAGGAGGGTAAATTCCTTCTTCCAGCAGCTCCACACACACACCAAAAATATTTCTATCAAACCCCCTCTAGCCCCTTGAATAAAGCTATCAGTATAGTTTCCTGTGTGAGTTGTTCTGTAACCTCACAGTGACCTGTCCGGCTCGAGCACGTCCAGATGCTGTCTTTGCTCTGCCTGTTTTTGTTGGTGTATGGGGACACTCTGTTGTGGCTGCGGAGGTCAAAAAGGCCAATGAGATTGATGCTGTGATTGGTCTTGTTGCACCCGTGGGAGTTGCGGCAGTGAGATGCACAGACTCAGGAGAAGTCACCGCAGATGAAGCACTGACCCAAGCAACATGGTCTCAGGGGATCTGAAGACATACAGTATGAGGATTTAGGAAGTTTGGCTTCAGATGTCCATGCTTGTTTATTCAGTGTGACAGTTTATACAGCACTTTCAATTCGAACATTCCTTAATGAGTGTAGATAGATTTAATACACTGAGTGCAAACAATAATAACAGTAATTGTCATATTCATATAGCAGCTAACAAATATGTTTGATAAATCTAAGTTTATCTAAATAATTCATTTGTAAGTTTTAAAATCAGTTTTAAAATCATCAGCCTAGTTGATGTAGGCCTTAAACCTGAATCAGAATTCAGTTTATTGTCAAATAGGTTTTCACATACAAGGACTTGGTATGCTGTGGTATATAGGCATCTTCCCCCTCTCTTTTAATATTGAGCTTGACATTCAGCTCAACTGTCATTTTTAGTACAATTCAGGAGATTGAGGACTGTCATATTTACAATATTCTGGCTTTTATTAGGGGTTAGTGGAATGGGGAGGACTGTGATTGGATTTCATGCTTTGTTCCCATCATATACATGCTTTAATTTAAATACCTGTTGTGATTATGCATTTTGTAATCCTGTTAAAATTGAATAAAATATTCTTGATTTAAAAAAAAAAAAAAAAAGCATTGCATTTAATACAGGATAGAATTAAGTCAAAAATAAAAAATATAAAAAATATATACAGGTACATATGTGCACAATATATCTCAACTTAAACTGTTTAGCGTCATGTTTGTGCAGAAGTGTGGCAGATTGTTCAAGAAATGTGCAGTTTGACAGTCCAAAGTACAAAAAGAATGTACAATATACAGAGATATGGTCCCGAAGATGTGCGTAAATTACTTGTTTGTCCGATCAAAAGTCCAAAACCCAAATATATTCAACTTATTAACAGACAAGACTAAATAACCCAGCAAAACAGTATTTTTAAATATCTTCTGCTTAAAAAATGACTTAAACAACTAATTTATTATCAAAATTGTTGCTGATTGATTTTTTAATTACTCTAATTGGTTAATCATGTAATCGTTACAGCTCTAATAGTAGCTGCTATCACTATTAAATGAAAATAACCATCCTAATAATGCACTGATTTAACATTAATATTTCTGTGACACACATTTCCTGGAATATATTCTTCATTTTGTGTGTGATTTATTGTTCTGGTAGTGGTTGTGTTAGTCTGGCTCTCTGTTTATGGCATTGTGCCTGGAAAACGGTGGAAAACATCCAATAAACGTCCACTTCTAGAGTTCACCGGCCACCAGCCAACTCTGCTCTATTGTAGTAGTCGATTTTGTCTTTGCCTGCAAAACGCTGGTGCTTGGAATATAGGACACCTTGGCAGTGGCTTTTACTACGAGTATGGCTATGGGGGGTGACGGTCTTCTTTTGGCTATCAGACTGAGAGTGGAGTTTTATCAATGGATGAATTTTTAAAGAGGTGGTACAACCTGGCAGCTCGTAAATGTTTGTTTTTGCACAGCGCTGGAGATTTTTGTGCCGTTCAGCTGCAGAAAATGTTTCCTTATTAAAAGATTGTAATTTCCTGCTCATTCATCATGACTCCTCTTTGCATATCTCTCCTCAGACAAAGGTTTTTTTCCCTTTGCAGATAGCGGTTTGTTTATCATGTGCACATATGTCCTGTCTTCTCCATGTATCTACATACACTTGCACACATGCACCCACCCCCTGCTCCCCCCCTTCCCAATCCTTCTTCTTACCTCTCCACGCTCCTTATCCATCCATCCTGTCCTCCCTGAAGCCACCCCATTGGCCCTCGCCTAGCAACCGCATGATAATTTGGCATAATGTGACACCCCCTGATGCATGATGGGGGCTGTAAGTCAGCTTCATCCCCCCCTTCATGCCGGTGGCTGGTGTTTGGGGTTGAAAAGAAAGAAAGATGGAACGGGGAGTATGAATATATTTGAGGAAGAGAAAAGAAGGGAATTTCACGCTCACATCGTTACATGACTGGTGTCCACCGGCTAAACCTGTCATCTGTCCCTGGAGGGTTGTTCTTCTCTTTCTGTAGCAGCAGTGACCAATCACCTCCTCTCACACTCAGCTTTACTCCATATGGTTCCCATGTAGTCCATATGTACAGTTAGAGGCTCGGTAGATTTCGTGGGAAGCAGACAGGCATGAGATGAGGCAGCCTCTCGGTATCGACAGGACCCAGCCAGGCTCATAGGTGCCTCTGACACGCAGGCATGCGGGGGGAAGAAACACAAAGATGGCCGCTGCGTGCTCCGTCTGTCTCCATGCTGCCATGTCTGACGTGAGCACGGCTGGTGTGAAGGACATCCTAAATAAGACATCTCGTGTTTTTTTTTTTTTTCTGAGAAAATCAAACAGCATCTTTTGTTGTCTCTCTCTGTGCACATCTTCCCTCCTCCTACTACTCCTCCTTCCTCTGTCCCTCTGTTTGCAACAAAGACCCGAGTGATTTGGTGAAACAAAAGCTCCCCTGGTCCTGTTTGACCTCTCCATCATGGTGTCAATGAACCCAGATGGTGGGATGACCACACTGAGGTTAGAGAAGCACAGAGCTCAGAAATCAAATCAGAGAAACAGACTTTTATTTCTTTAATTTCTGACTTGTGCAGTCGTTAAATCATGCGTTAATTAATTTATTAAATAATTAATCATTTGTTGCCTGACTGGTTCATTCACTTGACAGGTTTTTAGTTTGGTTTGACATCCACTGAGTTCATTCATTCATTCATTTTCAGGTGTGAGTGTATCATAAAGCGGAGGACACTGAAATTACATTTGTGCTCCATCACCATCAGGATCACCCGTTCTCTCCTCCCTCTTCGCCTTCATCCGTGTCCTTTACATGTTCTCCCCATCCCCACCCCGTTACTTGGCTACCTCCAGCTGATAATGCGTGTCCGTGTGTGCATGTGTGTGTGATAGTAGATAGGTGGGGGGTATACAAACACACACATGCACACACACTCACTCGTTCTGCTGTTGCTCCCCGCCACCATTTCCTTTTGCTTCCCTAACTAGTGCCTTTGCTTCATTCATGCACTCACACCCCCTCCTCTCTCTCTCTCTCACACACACACACACACAATTTATCTCTTTCTCTCACACTGTATCTCACACACACACACTCGCACTCACACACACGTCTGCATGGTGGAGCACCATGCGAGTCACAGCAGCAGGGACCAGAGCAGAGAGAAAGAGGAAGAAACATTTAAGAGGACGGACTGAAACAGAGCGTGGTTGCCGTAGTAACCGTTCCCCTCCCTCCCTCCAACTCCAACTCTCCCTCCACCTCCATTCTCTCTCTCTCTCCTGCCTCCCTCCCTCCACCTCTGTGCTGGTGATGCTCGTGTCTCTTTTCTCTCCATCCGGTTTGTCCTCACCTCTCCTGGACGCGCTCCTCTCACACTGCCAGCGGATGACACACGAGGAGGAGGAGGAGAAGGAGGAGATGAGGAGATGAGGAGAAGCTGCTGTCTCTTCTCTCCCGTCTTTCCATCACTTTAAAAACAGAAAAAAGAGACAGAGAGAGACAGAGAGAGAGCAGACCAGACCAGAGCAACAACCTAAAGAAAGGACACACAGGATATACATACAAATGTAAAAGATACCCTACTCTTCTCCATTCTCCTTTTCAAGGAGGGCATTTTTCTTCCCTTTCCCCCCCTTTCCTTTTCTACCCCGATTTTTTCCTCTGAGATCCCGGTTTTGTCAATTAGAGCCCCTGAACTTCTCTGGGATTTCAGGTGAGGCACGCGTGTGTAGTGTGTGGTGCTTCTTCATTTTTTATTGCCTATCATGGCTCACGCGGCCTCCCAATTGAAGAAGAATCGGGGGGAAGTGGATGTGAATGCAATAGAGGACGAGAAGGAGAAGCGGAGGAAGAGCAGGAGAGCAGCGTCCCGGGAACAAAAGAGAAAGGTAACAGACGAGGGGCTGGTTGGCTGGCTGGCTGGCTGGCTGGCTTGGCTGGTGGCTTCATCTGCTCCGCTCAGCTAGCATCATTGGAGCGTGACTCTGTGTGTGTGTGTGCTACATCTCCCTCAGCTTCACTACCTAGATCAACTGAGCTTGGAGGTTGCCTCGTCACAGATGCATACATTCATGTTCATATCTGTGCATAAATCAAGACACATGTGGAGTCTCTGTTTGAGGAGCATCTTTGACCTTGTGTGCGTGTGTGTGATGGTGCTCCTCTGTGTGTGTATCAATGGTATGCATGTGAGCTGTTTGCGTAATGTTTATGTATGTGTGTGTCTTCAAAAATAATTTCACGTGCTTCTGCGTTATGATCTTATAGCTGCCGTCTCTAAATGAGGCGAACGCTGTACGTACACATGGAGCGTTTTGTTTTCCTGTCTCAGACTCTTTCAGTATTTCCTAATATTGTCCATCTTTGGTAAAACTACGTCACACAGGGGCTTCCTTAAATATTTGCACATCCTTCTATCTTTTAATGAGGTGGTCACTTTGTGTGATCACCCTGTGCAGAGTACGATTTGTTCACCATCGCTTCCTGCGTGTAATGTAACCTTGTTACGGGCTGCTTCAATGCTGAAGTTGCAAAGAGTGTGAGGTCATGTTTGCATCTGTTTTTAAATGACAAATGAGAGCACATGTTATAAAAGGGGCCAAACACCGGCCAAGATGCAGAGACGCTCCTTTCACTTGATCATAGTTTTGGAAATGTGCGAGTGCTTTAGTGGGTTTTTGTGGGCTCTTGCTTTTGTATGTGTGTGTGTGTGTCTGTGTGTGTGCTTGGATGCACAGACAGCCATGTATAATGCATACACGAGTGATTTATTGATGACAAAGCTTTTCATATGATGGAGGAGGAACTGAAATGCACGTGGGTCTCCCTCCTCTTCCTCCTCTCTTACATGTCAGCTCGCAGAGAGAGCCCTGTTTCAGTGTCAGCTCTTTAGTTTGGACAGGCCAGTGAGAGAAACCTGTCCAAAAAAAGAGGTATTATAGGAAATTATAAGCTTCTACTGATGGAAACAAGAACAAAAAAACAAAGGTTTACTTGTTGTCTGTCCACAGTTACGTGTTAAAATAAATTCTCCACTGTCTGCACTGCTCTAATGTTCAGAGAAAGCATTGTGTGTATTGAATGTGGGCAGATTTGACCGTGAGAGATCTGTTCAATAACAGTGACATTTACTGAACTTTGCGCCCATGGGTGCCTGGTTTTGAATTATGCTGCTGGCAACGTTATTTGACCTCAGCATAAACAAGAGGCGAGCTATCACGGCCTAATCTTTTCTAAACCAAAGAAGAAAAAAAGATTCATAAGGTCAAGTGAATTTATGGATCTGCTTCTATAGTTTTAAATGTGTATACAAGCTGATAAGTGTGTATTACTTTCCCCTTTCGTCTGTGTTTGTGCGCACGTGTGTGTGAAAATATATGTGTCTGAGATGCTGATCTGTACAGGAGGTTTATAGTCCTCATGAAGGGTCATGTTTCATAGAAGAGAACAGGAGACAGAGATGAGGAGAGGAGAGAGGAGAGGGGTGGTATTGATTGGATTGTGCACAGCACCATCCATGAGGATAATAAACTTTCCCTTCTCACCTCGGCCTGCCCTGCGTCCTTCCCTCTGTCCTCTCACATATCTGCTCCCCTCTCCTGCATCTGTCTTTCTGTCTCTTTCTGTCCCTGCTTTTCTGTGTCTTTGTCCTCTCACTTTTGTTTCTCTGTCTCACTATCTCTCTCTCCGTCCATTTATATACCTCTCTCTGACTTCTTTTTATTATTAGCGCTGCTGTTTGGCTCGTGCTGCTACTTTTTAACGATACACTGTCACAAAACAAAGTCAAACACTAAAGTTAATTTGTTTGTCAGTCGCTGTTTACTTGAGGGATGTGAACTTTAAAGCCATCGCTGTCGGTCACTCTCTCTTTTTCCACACACACAGTAGCAGTTTTATTCCTTGGCTGCCCTTGCTTTTGCGCTGTGTACCCCTTGTTGGTGGCCTTCCAACTCTCACTGCGTCCCACTGTATAGTAGATGGGAACAGACTGACTGAGAGGTGTCGGAGTCATTGAGTACATGACGAAAGAGTGACACATGCGGAAAGACTGTGTAAGAAGATATTACAGTCACAGGTTACATCGTCATTATTCAGCCTTAAGTCTTGTAGCTAAGCTGATGTGGTCGTCTTGGTGCAAACTGAGCAACAAACTGCTTTGAGTCACTCCTCTCACACCTCTACAAACGCTATATTTAGAGAGCAGGTACAAAACTGTTTGTGGAGATCACTTGTAAATGCATAGTGCTGCGTCTATTTTTTTTTGTCTGCATTAGTCACCGAGCAGGTGGATTACTGTACATGTCATGACATGCTGCGAAACATCCGTAGAGCCTTTGTTAAAGGTATACCAAGGAATAATAAGCTACTGCTGTAAACACCATCACCAGTGAAAGTGAAGGTGAAAGCCAAGCCCAGTTTTGTCTGCTTGGCCTCGCTATATTTGCATTCTTGTGGAGGGTTTTTTTGGTGCTGTGTCCATGATTTCATAGCTTCCTCATGGATGCGTGCTGCTCACAGTCTGGCACCTGGTCACGACCTCACTTGCGTGCTGTCCCCAGGAGCGTCCCCGACACAGCAAAATAAGGGGGAAGTAGGAAAACACAGGCAGAGGGCAGAGTCTCTACAGATAAATACACAGTCACACACTCCTAGTGGGTCATAATTGATGAGAGTGGTCACTTTTGTATGACTCTATGCATTGTTTTTTAGGGAAATCCTGCATAGTATACCTTTAAAATGCAGTAGTCAGTAGTGTGACTTCATTTAAAGTACACTACATGTCATGTTTTTATGCTTACCCCAGTTACTGTAAGACCATCAATCAGCTTAAAGTTTGAGTTCTTGTAATTAGTTATCAATGTTTAGTTATTACTTTTGAATGTTTTCTTTAGTGTTCATTCATTTATTAAAGTGGAAATAGGCAAGGTTTTAGCTTTAACTTATCATTGTGAAGTGAATGTTGATTGCACAGTGTAGTGGCTATAGAGTAATGACACCATCTGCATTTAGATTGGTTCTCTGTAAGCCGTACTTTCACTGTGCTGCTCTGTCTGCCACTGGATACCGTCTCCCAGAAAATGGAGGCTTACTTTAGCACATAGGAAGAGCATCAAAAAAACAGGAAGAGGATGGCACTCTTGCTTTTCCTGGTGGCTATCAGTAGGTCTCCCAAGTTATCAGGGAGTATCAGTAAAAGTTCTTTGCAGTTATTATTCCCAGTTGTGGAAAAGGTGGATGTTGGAACAACCAAAGTAACGGGAAACTGTGGTAGCTGCTAGGCTCTGAAGAAAAGGGGAAGCAGTTTGGTTGTCTTTGTGACAGTGGTGCCATTAATAATACCACAGGAAGTGTTGGAAAGTTGACTGTTCTGCTTTTAAAGATCTGTCAGTCTATCAGTTTGGGCGTGAAAGCAGATTCCAGTCTTGTGTTTTAGCATTAGTTTAATGACGACTGCACTTTTGTCTTCATTTGGATCATAGATTTAACCTATGAAGTCACCAGGAAGTAATGAATGTATTGCAAAGACCCATCTTGAATGGGTTTATATGAGAATTTAACATAATATGCCATCCACTGAAACACTCTCAGTGTGTTGCTCTCTCTCTTGTTCACCCATCTACAACTTCCTAACTACACTCAGTAGCTTAATGAGCAGCAAATTTAGGATTTAGACATTTGTCAGATTGTGCATTTTCTATTGTGTGAATCTTTAAGGGCACTATCAGTGAATAAATTCAGAATCCAGACAGTCAAATAAAATGGTGGAGGGCTACACTAAGCAGAGAGTCATTTTTGGACCCAGTCTTAACACCTGACGATCAAAATGCAGACATAGATGAACAAAGTGCATGCGAGGGAGATGATAAAGACTGTGACATGAGGCCTGCTGCTTTTATCAGCCGGCACTCAGTTCAGTGTAGGCTTAATGGAGTTCAGGGTGTCCGGGGAGAGATCCCTGCTAACAACCTGGTGTCGTGTGAGTGCGTATTTGTAGTTTGTATCGTTAGGAAAGCAGCACAGAGGGAGATTAAGTCCCTGCCATTAGCACCCTGAGAAAAGTGGGATGTTAACCATAGAGAGAGACAGAGAGTACACCTCTATGTGTGTGTGTGTGTGTGTTTGTGTGTGTGTGTGTGTGTGTGTGTGTGTGTGTGTGTGTGTGTGTGTGTGTGTGTGTGTGTGTGTGTGTGTGTGTGTGTGTGTGTGTGTTGGATGCTGGAATTCATTTTAATGTGGTCTATGAGAGTTTATGAGAGAGAAAACTCAGTAGCCGCCGCCGCAGTGGTCATCTGAACGGGAAACCCCTGCTACACTGCTACATAAATTCTCCAAGCTGCTTTACTTCTAATGACATTATCTAGAGCCAGGAGCCCCCAATGGATTCCCTGAGAGAGCGAGAGAGCTAAGTAAAGCATAGGTTTCCTACTGCCAGGTCCCAGTTTTACACATCGTTCCAGTACACAGCGTGTGCGTCGGTACAGTACCTATTGTTTCTCTCATAGGGCTTATATGGGTCATGAGCTAGCTTTTTTTTCACAGGCTTTTTCTACAGTCAAATCTGAGAGTGTTTCATCTTCCAAGGAAATTCTGTGCCTGTTTCCCAGCTTCTGTGCACCTGTGTCTGTGCCATTTTTTTTATTGGAAGCTTGAAAAAAAAAAAAAGGTAAAGAGAAATCCGATCCACTTCATTACAAATTCCAAAGATCACTGGCACGTCCCGCTCATCAGTGGTGAATGTCATCATCATTTATCGCCATCATCACTGTTCATTAGAGGTCTGAATCCAGATCACAGCAGTGAATCTAAAGCAAGACTTTGAAATGACTGCTGGAAGGCAAACGGCGGTGTTTAAATTGGATTTCAGCCCTGTGCTGCCTTCAGAGCAAGCCCATGGCAACAGTGGGAAGGCAAGAGTGTGCCTGGCCCTAAGAGGAAAAGTAAACCGTGGGGAAAAGAGCCATCAGGCTGCAGGCAGGCAGCGAGAGAGGAAACATAATATCAGTACATATTTTAATAGATTCCTCTTCCTATATTTTTTCCCCTTTCCGTCTCATTTCATTCGCTCATTTCTCTCCGCTCACTTTCTGGCTTGGCTGAAACAAAGCCGGCACGCGTGTCGCTACCATCCTCCTTCCCCCCTCACCCACCCACTCCTTCACCTCCTCCCCTCCCCACCAGCCAATAAAAGATGGAGGTTAATGAATTCGGCGCTCATGCATGCCTCAGCTAATTGCATTGGCATTGGGAACTCCTCCCAGTATTACAAAATGTTTTCACCATCAAGATG
The DNA here is from genome assembly GCA_019142605.1 of Cephalopholis sonnerati. Taxonomy (NCBI): domain Eukaryota; kingdom Metazoa; phylum Chordata; class Actinopteri; order Perciformes; family Serranidae; genus Cephalopholis; species Cephalopholis sonnerati. The sequence goes on along the minus strand of JAGQAX010000018.1, from coordinate 15,392,038 downwards.
GCCACCGGCTGGACGGCCGGTGAGCGTGACTTTGAGGAGGCTGCCAAGCTTCAATTTGTGGAAATAATGACAATTGATGTGGCGTAGATGGCATTCTTATTTACTCAGTGGGAATATGATGTATGTGATTCAGCTGGAATAGGTTAATCAACGAAGAAGCCATTGTCCAGTTTGTAGTAACGCTTTGACAGAGAGGTTTAAACACATGAATCCTTTCTGCTGCGTCTTCTGAAATATGAGACTCTAATCTGAAGTTTATCTGAAGTTACAGTAATGATGCTTCAGCAGTCTGACTTAGTCAAATCAGGACTTTATCTCCCAAAGTTGCAGCCATTTTATTCACTTTTTTTGTCACTCCACTGCAGCTCAACACAGAAACACTGCCTGTGGAAGCAGTAAGAGGGAATTTGATACCAAATAGACTGTGACTGTGGAAGATATATCAGCTACAATATAATATATAATAAATGTTTGCATTAAACAAGGACTGTAAATTTTGCTCCCCATCACTTACAATGGGAATATGGAGCGAAGGAATCTTTTAATGGCCAGAATTAACAGGAGAAATGGCTTTTCAAGTCAATATAATTTTGTTTATATAGCAGCCACAGCATAAAAAAAGAAAAATAATAGTAAACCTATCGTTTGAGTTCATAATCCTTAAGATTTACATTAAATAGAATCACATTTTTGATACTGTTTATGCTCATTATTGTTTAAATAGCCATTCAGTGTGTTTACATTCAGTAATTATGTTTCGATAAAGTAGATTTGACTGGGGGTGGCGGAGTCCGCCATATTCATGCTGCATTTGGATTGCCTACCAAAGCAGAGGGGATTCACAGGAACAATGCAGCATATAATCCACCGTAATTTTACCTTCATATCACAACTCATCGCATCATATCAGCACTGTGTTAAGTTGCTGTTAATGCAGAATTAATTTCCCACTGCTGTGTCACGTTAAAAGCGTCCACTAGAGAAACACGAGACAGCGCACAGGACAGTGTCACCAAGGATAGCTCTGATTGGCTATCAAAAATGCATCTACAAAACAAGACAGCAGTAATTTTTGTCATGTTTTTGGTGTCACCAAATCACCCGAGCTCCACCGAATCACGTTAACTAGTACATTTTAATCAAAGGTGACGTAAAAAATTGATACAGTATAGTATCTTGCATGGAAATATTGTATCAATATAAAGATGCCAAGTATTGATTTTTTTTATTATATAAATTATCAGAATTGTAAATCCAAATTAAATGTTTTGTAGCCTGCTAAAGTAATAAAATAAATAGCTTCTGTTTTGCTGCAATAAAAATGATTGAAGTGAGATGGACAGACTGAAAAGGTAATATATCGACATAAATCGCAGTATCAGCAAATTGCATAAATGCTTAAAGTCGCAATAATATTGTATTGTGACTTAAGTATTGTAATGATATTGTATTGCAGGGCCTCTGGTGATTTCCACCACTTCTTTCAATGAACATTAACAGCACAAACAGACAAATACAGCTGTCACACACCACAGAGTATTGTCTCAGTACAGTTGTGTAAAACATGGCCTGAAACGTGCAGGATCCTCCAAGGGGGGGCGTCACAGCGTCCTCGCTCTACTGTATGCCGCTGCTATTGTTCTACATTAGCTTCAGTCTCTAAGGGGAAATGAGAGCGTGTAATAAGGATTGTTCTAATTATTGATCCACCACTTCAAGGGTCCTCACTAAGAGCTACTGCTGGGGGATGGTTTGTGTGTGCGTGTGTGTGTGTGTGTGTGTGTGTGTGTGCTGGGATTTCTTAGGGAGCCGTCGTAACTGGAAACCTGTGTATATGGGGATTTGTTGGTCCTACCACTGGGGAAAAAAATCCATGTTGTCTAGCTGTGGTTCCTGGTCTGGTTCCTCTCACAGTCTTCTCTGTGTTTGGTGCATCAGGTGATTTACCTGGTGTTCAGCGCTACATTTTGACTTCCTGTTCCTCACATGGGCGCTGGATGAAGTGTATGTGTGCATCAGAGAGTCAGGGAAGGAAAGGGAAGCGGTGAGAGGAAGAGATGGACGTAGAAAGAGTGAGGAGGAGATAAGGACTAATAGATGGAGAGAAGGAGTGAGCGTGTGTGAAAGAGGAGAGTGAGAGATAAGAAGAAATGGAGAGAATTACTGTAGAGAGGCAGAGAGAAAGAGAGGAGAGAGCATGATCGTAAGCCTAAAGGTCATTTGAAGGTGAGTGGCGTCTTTCTTGCCGCTCATCAATTCCACGTGCGCCCTCCCTCGTCTTCATGCCTCTCACTCTCTCTGACGTGGAACTACTGGGTGTAATTTCACATTTTTACGTGTAACATGTAAAAATTTAAGGTATTTTCAATGATCATTGCTGGCTATATTTTAACAAGGAAATGCCATACATCAAAAGTGTTTCACTGCCTCACATCAACATAAAATACAGTTAATTCAGTAGGTTTTAGAGTGTTATATTAGCCTATTTTATCAACCCAAAGAGGAGCATTTAATCCTTCTGTCTGTCTAAAAATATCTCCAAATATGGAAAAACATTGCACAGGAATGATTATAAAATTCATACAAATACAAATGAATGAAATGTCTGTTTAACACATGTAAAATTGTTGTTTTAATATGTAACGTCTATCATTTTGCACGTGGAAAATCTGAAAATCACGTATGCCTGTCCAGTATCTTTCACAGGCGACATGGTGTGTTCACTTGTTACTGGGTAGGCTTAATTATCAAGTGCTTTTGTAGAGTTATTGACAGAGTCATTGCATCTAGAGCTGTCGATCAACAAAAAAATACTCTGAAATTATGTATTTTATCTGTTTTTAATTAAAAATATCAAACTTTTCCTCTATACGTCTCAATTTTGAGGATTTGCTCCTTTTTTCTGTCTTACATATGACAGTAAATTGATGGGGTCGACAGGAAGGCAATCCAGGCACCCCGAAAAAATATAGAAAAAGAGGAAGGAAATATTAAAAAGCCTGGCTAAGTCATTAAAAGAGCCAACATGTCACCACTGCAGGTCTTTGTCAGGGCTGTAAAAACATACAACACAGGTACGGCCCCCCCATCTAGTGGTAGGAACCAATCAGAGGCCATCACAGGACCCATATAATGGCATGACAGGAGAAACAAATATAAAATAATGAAAAATTAGGTTCATAAAAAAACACAGAGTGACCTAAGATACCCAGAAAAATATATATACACACCAATCTTAACCCCTAGGCTGTGAGAAAAATGGCAAAGCTTGTAAAGAATAATGAATAATTTATTGGGCATCTACCATTTTTGAGTCTTAAATGGACAACACAAGCGATATGATGGCATCACTTTGGGATTGATAAACTACAATTGCACTTTTTACCATATTCTGATGTTTTATGGAGCGACTGACTGTAATCGGCAGATTAATCAGCTATGAAAATAACTGTAAGATGCAGCAGTGTAAGTGCAGAAACAATATACTGCAGCCTGCGGCTACAGGAACAGAAAATATAATATGCATGTAAATACAGTTCTTGTTGTGTAATTGTGCTGCTGTATGTTAATGAAACATTCATTCTGTTGGCATCAGAGGCACGATCCTCCAATCCTGCTCAGTAACAGAGGGTGAAGAGTCCTCGCAGCAGGATACCGGACTTGAGTTTTGCATTTTGCCTCGATGGGAATATAAGCTGCTTCCATCTGATGTCCTATAAGGATGCAGGATTACAGTTCAAGCTCCATGCCAACATATATGGCAGCCAAATGAGAGGACGGTAAGGAGCAGATGTTGGAAGGAGCAACTCTCATGCTGCTGCTGCTGTAGTGCAAGTGAAGCAACACCAAGTTAAATCAAACTAAGACTTGCCTCTGTGAACTCACCTCTCCATCATTCATCTCATTTAAACAGGACCAGCTCACCTCCGATGCTCAGGGGGTGAGCCAGGAAAGGAGTTCAGTAAGTGCAGTTCACCGTGAGATTATTCACACACAGTTACAGATACAGTGATGCTGCTTAATGATGTGATTACAGAGCTGAATGGTATGTAACGAGGAGGAGGAGGAGGAGGAGGAGGAGGAGGAGGAGGAGGAGGAGGAGGAGGGGGGGGGATACTGGGGACAGGGGAGTAGGAAAGAGGAGGAGATAAGGGAGACTGGATGAGGCAAGGACAGAGGGAGACAGAGAGAGGCCAAGAGGGGAGCAGGTGTGGAGGAGAGAAAGGAGAGAGGGGGGAAAGGTGACTCTTTGAAAACAGGGAATAAGAGGAAAAAGGGACGAGAATAGAAAACTGGACGTCAGGTGATGCCAGCGTTGGTGTTTGAAAGGCAGCGGAGGGAGACGTCTGCTTTGCACTCTAACATGCACACACACAACCTGACAGTGAATGATAAGCTCGCCGTCCCTTTCGCCATGCTGTTAATATAATGTCTAATTGTACTTTAAAAGCCTACAGCTTGTCTCTTCCTCCCTTTTCATTTGATGCACAAGTCTGTCTTGGGGTCATCCACAACTCACTGTTCACTGAAGCAGCAGCGTGCATGTGTGTATGTGTGTGTGTGTGTGTGTGTGAGACAACGCCCCCGCTCCTACAACATCACACTCATTAATCCCCTACTGTGCATCAATGCCAGACCTCCTCCATCAGGCTCCTAAACGCGCCAAATGGTGTGTCACAGGCGTGTGTGTGTGTGTGTGTACATTCATGCATATATGGCAGGTGCTTCTCATACACTCACAGATAGAGCTTATCCTATTGAAACGGTGCTGTCTTTCTCTCACACACACACCACTCTGTTGACCCTCGGGACTCACGCCTGTACGGCTTGATAATTACTTTCTTTTGCTATCCCCCACCTCCACCTCCACCACAACGCCGTCTCCCTGTCCTCCACTTAACCACCTGCCACTCCACCGTCACACGCAGCGATAACTAGAACCACGCGGTCATCAATTTTGTTGCCTGGCTTCACTTTGCCGTGTAAAAAACCCAAATTTTGTTCACCAGGGTTCACTTAGTGAGTCAATATTTGCGTAATATCACTCTGTGGATTTTACAGTAGCTATCCATGGCTGTCACCCAGTCCGCTCACATTTTTTCCTACCATAAAAAAAAAATCCTCTGTCCCTGGGCAAGGGCAGGAGCGTGTGTTCCTGGCCTTGTGGCGGCCCCCGCCACGCAGGCTGGAGCTCAGAGGCTCTGGAGCTGGGGAAATGGGCTGTGTGAGGACAGATCGATGGTAATCACACCTCTTCACGGTTAGCTCTCTAGCATGGGGGGAGGGAGAGGAAAGGACGGAGAGAGGGAGAGCGAAAGAGGGGGTGTGGGTGGGAGGTGGCAGCAGAGGGTGGCGGGGTGGGGGTGGGCGGTGTGCAGGGCTCCCTTGGGAAAAGAAAAGCGCCTAGATTCATGATTAGAGAAAAAATATTCACCCCCGCCCCCTATGTCCCATCAACTCCAAACATGGATGCACCCTTCTGTCTGAACATGCTCCAACTTGTGTTTTAGCGTTAGCATGTCCAGGTTTGGCTCTTTTTCTCATCGATAAAGGATTAAGCTGTTATGGCCCACGCGTGCTGCAGTTCCTCTCTTCTGAAATGCGTATTATTACCCTCTGAAGCTCAATAAACCTCCTGCAATGTCCAGCTAATAGACTGAGCCACAGTACTGGCTCCTAACACCACTTTGTCACAACATATAGACTGTATTTTTGCTTTTAGCCCTGAGGGAAAGACTCCGTTGCACCTTAAAGGAGGTAATTTAGTGTGAAAAGGTTGCAGTCTTTATTACAGTGTACTCTTAGCATGGAAATTCTGCTTTTTCACAGTGTGTGTGTGTGTGTGTGTGTGTGTGTGTGTGGCCTTGGGTGTACTGTGCAGTACAGTGGGAGGTAAAACACAGAGTGAAATGATCGCTTTTGTCATCTGCTGGCTAGTTGTGTGCGTCTTTAAAGAAAGCCTGTGCAGAACGCAGTAATCCAGTATAATGCCGGCTGATGGGGAAAGGTTGATTGTAGCTCCAAGGTGGGATTGGTATTCTTTTACTCAGCTTGTTATGTGTCAGATCACTGGAAAAATAGACCTTTAGACAGTGGGACATTATACACAGAGACACACAGAGGTCTCTCTCTGGCTGTGTTGCTTGTGTGTTTGTGCTAACAGTTGTGTGGACAGCGAGAATAGAAGCAGAGCATTCTGTCTACTTAACGTTTGATACTGAATTATTCACAGGCAGCTTTGCCAAACATGTTTGGGCTCTGTTATCAGTGAACACTCACAGCGTATTGTGGGATGGAGAGTGGATTTTTTCATCCCTGTGAAGACTCTACTGACTGAAGGATGACTTGAAGCGCAACCTGGTTTTACTGTCGACCTACTGTATGGTGGATTTAGAGAGGTCAGAGAGGATTCCTGCCGTGGTTTGACAGAGTGGCAGTGTGGAAATGTCTGAAATTCAAGGATGAGGCAGGGAACAGAGCAAAGTGGTGATTTATATCACGACTATATTTGTGCTCCCCCTCAAATGTCCTTAATTTTAAACCCACAGTCTGCTGAGTTTTTTCCTCTGTTGGATTTTTGTACTCTGCCCTCCCCTCTTGCTCTCTGCCTAGTTGTTCCAGAGAAGGGAAATCAATGCCTGGAGTTGTTAGCAAAAAAAAAAACAGTGCCTCTTTTCTGCCCTCTGCTCCGACCCATTATATTTTTCATCATTGTGGTATCGTCATCATACCACCATCACACACATTCTTATCAGTGATTGCTAATGATCATTTAATGTCAGCCTAATTGACCTTTCGCTAAGCCCCGCCCCTTTGTCATGGTCCGACAAGCTGTCAGAGTAAGCATGGAGCCCACACTGTAACTAGCTGCACTCCCTGAAGAAATATTATCATATTTTTGGAGAAATGAAACAGTGATTCCAGAGAGAAGCAGACAGAGGGCTCTACAGTCTGTGTTTGAAGGATATATCCAGGATGTCAAACTGACTCAGCAGCAACAACAGGTTAAAAAGACAAAGATAGTTAGAAGCTAAAGCCCAACTAGCTCCAAACAGCTTGGCAGCCATCTCGCCTATGTCTCTCTCCATCCACCATCCCCTCCTCCTCATGTTGAGAAACTCATGTACATGTAACCTGAACTACATCTCATTAGAAATGTTTATATGATACTTATGAAACGTATGTAACATACCTCTGGTTTATATAAACTAAATGTCAGTATTTTATTGTGGCGTCTGGGTTGGTAATACACTACAAACATATCTAATGTGACCTTTGATTTACAAAATGCTTATGCTATTATTATCACACACACAGGCCTTGGCTTTGACCTCAGTCTGTTGAAGTACAGTATAAATAGAAATTTTATGGTGTAGAACAAATGTTAAGGGCACTGTGCAGTGTGGGTTTACATTGAAGTTGGCTTAAAGGTTACTGTAGCTACATTACTGTAGGTGTATTATCATTTTTGGCTTATTGTCGATTTTCTTTTCTTTCATTTTTGTGTTCACAAATTAGTTCACAGGTTCACAGATTAGTATGAAGGCCTGAATAACATTTCAATACAGCAAAGGATTTTGTGCTTCGAGGGGAATAGTCTGTACATGTTGTGATTCAAGTTTACCCCCAGGGCAGAACAGGTATTCAGGATTGATGCTGTGCTCTGGCTCTAGGTGCCCTCCGAGCCCACTGCTCCTGCCAGGAATCCATCACTAATACTGTACAGCAAGGGCAAAAACAGGAGAGGAGAGGAGAGGAGAGGAGAGGAGAGGAGAGGAGAGGAGAGGAGAGGAGAGGAGAGGAGAGGAGAGGGAATAAAGAATAAGTTGTTGCTAGTTCTTTGATGTTTGTTTAGTGTGTCTTCGGCCCTTAGTTATGTAATCAGTAAGTCAATTGGCATAAAATTAACCTGCAACTGTACAGATAATTGATTAGTTTAGTAGTGTTTTTTCAAGCCAAAATGGCAACCATAACCCAGTTTCAGCTTTCAATGTTAGGATTTAGTACTTAATATCATTATGAACTGAACTTGTTTGGATTTTGGACAGTTTGTTGGACAAAACAAGACATTTGAAGATGTTGCGTTGGGCTTTATAAGAAACTAAACTAGTTAGTTTGATTAGTTGATTGACAGAAATTGAATCTGCAACAAATTCTATAATCATTTAAAGTCATTTTTAAGCCTAATCTCCAAAAGATTTACTGGCTCAAGCCTCACAAATGTAAGTATTTGTTAGTTGTTTCATTTCTTTATGATAGTAAACTGAATATTTTTTGGACAGTTGATCAGAGAAAACCAGCAATTCAGTATTTTCTGACATTTTAGAGACACAGTGATTGAACGATTAATCAATTTATCGATAATGAAAATATTGTTTGTTGTAATGAGAAAGGGGGAATTTATCCTGTGTTTTGCGTTTCCTGTTCCTGGAATAAAGAGGGATCTGTGACCACTGAAACGCTGCTGATGATGTTGAACATAAAGCAGGGATGATGGCTGTTATTGCTCTGATGATGACGGTGAAACTTAATCTTTGCTGTATCAGCTTTCACCTCACACAGTGATTTCATTACCAACACGCGAGCCCGCTCTCCCAGGCACAACTGAGTCATGGCAATTTCTCTCGTTCCCCACGTGATTAATAATTCCTCTACACCATCACTGAACGGATGGGTGGCATATTATTTCCAGCATCTTCTCCTGGTGGTTCTCTCCCCTCTGTTTGGTTGGATATTTTTGGTTTCCTTTCTGGTTGCTGTTTTGAACACAGCTGAAGTGTGAGACACTCCTCCTTCTATCTGTGATCTGTCTCATCTGTGTTTCATCTTAAATCTGTAGTAGTAGTATGATCCCACCCAGCTGTTTCCTGCCCAGAGGGAAGTGAGTAAGAAGATCAAGAGCTGATAGTGTTGTCACTTTGTCACTATTTTAGAATAGAAATGGACTGGAGTACAGTTTTGAGGTTTAACACAACTTTTTGGCACCTGTTGAAAAGTATAATTTGACCTGTTTATCATCATGCTGGTGTTGTTGTTGTGCTGAAGCATTAATTAATGGATTGAATTGCCTTTGGCAGAATATTGATCACCAGCAATCATGAAAATTGATTGAATTCCTGAAGTCATTCATGAAGCAGAAGTATGAAGGATATTGCTGGTTCCAGCTTCTCATATGTGAGGATTTTCTCTGTTTATATTTGCATACATTTGGGTATATTTGGGTATTGGACAGGATACTAGCATTACCATGTAGATTAGGTGTGACGGATCCACATTAAAGACATTGTTTCAATTAGTTCCACACAGTGCGGCAGCTGTTGGACAGATTTTTCATCTGGAGAAAAGAAATCAGGTGGATTGCATTGCATTATTCAGTACCTGTAGATACCCTGACTTTAAAGGTGCTGTGTGTAACGCCTAGCTACAAGCTCCAAACTCCAAACTCATGGGAATTTCACCTCCAAGCGATATTAATACAAACTTTATTGGCTTTTTTTAGTCATAAATGAAAAAATAAACTCATAAAATGTCAAGAAAAGAAATATTCTTACACATATTTTTCTCATCAAACAGAAAAATACAACTGTACACCCTCTGAATTCAAGTTTCTTTCTTTCACACACTTCACTTGGACTCAAGAGAAACAAAATGAAACTCGGCAAAATCATCTCGGTTAGTCCTTCCACAGGTCCAAAAATCACCAGCTCTGGCTTGGTTGAAATAAACCATTAAATTATTGAGTTAGATGTGAGAATATGCTGGCTCAACATGCTGTTTCTCCCCGCTGTCTCTTGCTCCCCGCTGAGCAGTGGCTCTCACTCATTCTTTGGAGGCAGACCAGTAAATTTACAAATTTAAATGACAAAATCACCCAAAAACCGGACCAGCGATGTACTCAGCTAATCACTGATATTGGATATATGTATCCAATCACCTGGCCTTTGACAAGGCCTTAAGGCAGCTCTACTTCTTCAGCATCTCCTGTTGGACTGAGGGCAGACTAGATGTATAACAGCAGAGTGAAAACATTTAATTTCCCATCGGGGATTATTAAAGTACATCTTCTTCTTCTCTTGAGGTACAAGTGGTATTACAAGACAGGATGGGCCGGGGCGAGCTGGTTAGCATGCTCATTTCAGTAGATATCAAGGCAATATGTTACTTCTTCACATTCTGTTGATAATTTTGCTTGATTGTTGAAATGTTTTAAACAGCTGTATCTGTCACATTGCTCCTTTTAAGTATCTGAATATTGTGAGATAAAGTCAGAGCAGTGTATCCCCAGTTGGCTGGACAAAGGTGTCACTGTGGGCTCTACAAGTTATGGGTAAACATGAATGACAGATTGTTAATGAAAGTTATCATTAGTTTTCAGTGCTGTATTTGTAGGATTATCCCAGTCGGTTACCACAGGAAATGACACGCTACATTATCAAAAAGTAGACACTCCATCGTCCTCTCTGTCTGTGAAGTTCTGTCTAATCGCACACTTTGCTATCTGTCAGCATGGAGGCTTGATCTGATGCACCGAGACGCAGCAATATGAGTCAGGTTGTTGTTAGTGCTGCTGCTGACTAGGTTTCTGTCACCGTTTGAGTGTGTGTGTGTGTGTGTGTGTGTGTGTGTGTCTGTGTGCAAGTGTATTTGTGTGTATGTGTTTGTGTTGCTGACTGGGATGCTGTCAGCTGTGTGTCAGCCATCTCGACACCCGCAGTGCACTTTTACTTTTCTGGGACCTTCCCTCCTGACAGCCAAATGGCCGCTCCAACCGTTTGGGAAAAAAAAAACCCGCACACACGAGTTGCTGAAGTGACCAATTAGAAGAAATGTTGGAACTAAGCAGAAATGACACGGACTAGACAACAACAGAAAAAAGCTGCGCTTGTTATTCCTCTCAGAGGGTCAGCGTGACTTCTGTATCGTTTAAGTCTTCACCTTTAGAAATAATGATCTCTGTGATTAAATGTATTGATTTAGAATGAATTTAAAGGACTCTAGGATCTTGTTCAGGAGTCTGTTTGGTGACAGTCAAGTCTCTCGTGTCACATCATGAGTGTGTTGGCAGAGTTGAGATTCAACAGTTTTAATTAAATGTCACCATGACACCAACATAGTCGCGAGTCAGGCACAGGCCATTTTACAGCTGCTGCAGTGCAAATGGCTGATTGAATGGGTGAGGGTTAGAGATGTGTGTGTTTGTATCATTATGTTTATATTGTGTGTGTAATTATAGTGTCCATGTGTTCTCTATATGCATTTGTCTGCCCTTGAATCTTTGTACCTTTAGCTTTCTGTATGTGCTTTTGTGTGTAGATCACGTGTTAATGTATGGAGTTAGATTAGTCTCAATATTAATAAATGCACACAGAAGGATTCACAAATGCATGTTAAGATTTATATATAAATGACTCTCTCCACACAAATATTTTCAGTGCACACACATATATTTGGCATTTTATATAAATGTAAAAAAAATCCACAAATAACCAAAAAAGTTTCACAAATGTATTTCTGATGCACACACAAATATTTATTGTTTTAAATATATGCAGTTTTCATCAAAACATTTGTGGATGTTGATACATTCATATACAGATGCTTTTATTTTGTGAACCTCTGCGCATTCGTGTGTGAATCTTTTTGAGACTCCCCTGACGTGACCCGATCCACAAATGCATTTTTTCTACCAAGGGGATATAGGTAGCCAATCAGATGTCTCCTTCCTCTTCAGCCAATCACATGAGCGTCCCGCTACCACCCCCACATGGGGTATGTTTTAACGTCGTAGTGTCAGAGGGTGGCAGTAATGCACAACTACATTGTTTGCTGACCGCCAAATTAATAAGGACGAGAAGAAGAAGAAGCAGCAGACAGCGGTCAATGCAGAGCCCCGGGTCAGCTCTTGACCAGGGTTTCCCCTAGAAAAAATTGGCACCGGACAACCTGATCGGCTTTCCGACGTGTTGATCGTGCCCTTGTTCATTTGTTTGTTGGGTCCTCTTTTCATGTTATTTTCTGCAGTTATTTTTGCATTTGTTCGTGCCCATAGCTAGCCTGTCTGGTTTAAGTGTTTTTGCTTTGTGTATTAATCTGTATTGTAGCAATAACCTCAAGCTGTACATCCGTCATCCATTCATCCATTCGTATATGTCCGTGTGTGTGTGTGTGTGTGTGTTTCTCAGTGAAACGAATTTCCCGAGTTGCAGAGAGGAGGGGAGCAGCAGCATCAAAATAATTTTAAAAATCCTCTCATTATTTCGGTTTTTATGTCTTTTCTTCTGCAATATTTTATAAAAATTCACTATATAGTCAACAATATAGCAGACTAAAAGTTATATACTATTTGTTATTTAAGAGTGTACTAAGAGTGCTAATTGTCATTATCAATGGAGACGTGAAGCAGCGAAAAAAATGCGCACGGTAAAAAAATTAAATACATTTTAAAAAGCTGACTTGTATATTGACATGAGGCGTTGAAAGGTTTGCTGATCCTCTTGACTGTGACATTTTGTTCATTAAATTTAATTTCTGGTACGTTTATCTAAAAAAAAAACAACTTCTTGATGTGCTTCTGAGCAAAAACAATCGATTGTGTATGACGGTCTGGCTGACCGCTGCTAGAATGTTGGCGGTCCTAGTGTTAATAACGCGGCGTGCTGCCAACTTGAAATAAAAAAGTCAGTTCGCTATTGAAATATATATGCAATAAAAACTCTAGATAAACAAAATGAAAAAATCCTTTGACATGTTTAATTCAAATTGTGCTTGGAGGGAATATTTTCACCGGACTTCGGCAGATTTTACCGGTCAAAGTCCGGTAATTAGCGGATAACGGACCATTGACCCGGGGCTCTGCATTGACCGCTGTCTGCTGCTGCTTCTTCTTCTTCTCGTCCTTATTAATTTGGCGGTCGACAAACAATGTAGTTGTGCATTACTGCCACCCTCTGACACTACGACGTTAAAACATACCCCATGTGGGGGTGGTAGCGGGACGCTCATGTGATTGGCTGAAGAGGAAGGAGACATCTGATTGGCTACCTATATCCCCTTGGTAGAAAAAATGCATTTGTGGATCGGGTCACGTCAGGGGAGTCTCAAAAAGATTCACACACGAATGCGCAGAGGTTCACAAAATAAAAGCATCTGTATATGAATGTATCAACATCCACAAATGTTTTGATGAAAACTGCATATATTTAAAACAATAAATATTTGTGTGTGCATCAGAAATACATTTGTGAAACTTTTTTGGTTATTTGTGGATTTTTTTTACATTTATATAAAATGCCAAATATATGTGTGTGCATTGAAAATATTTGTGTGGAGAGAGTCATTTATATATAAATCTTAACATGCATTTGTGAATCCTTCTGTGTGCATTTATTAATATTGAGACTAATCTAACTCCATATTAATGTGACATATAAGAGACACTGAGCGTGGGGGTGAAGGCTACACAAACGTGACTTGATCATTTCAGTTGTTGCCGACACCATTACAGCTTCAAAGTGTCCATCTGGGAACAGTAGAATGTACATGCATTAGGGATGTTCCTAGCATCTAGTTTCCCCCATGTTTAAATGAAGGTTTGATCTTAGACTAGTCGACTAGTCTAAAAGCAAAATAAGACAGAGACACTCATAAAACAGACTGAACAGAGCAAAATTTAATCTATAGAGTTAAAGTTTGGGTAAAGCAAACTCAGTGAATTCTTTCTGAACACATTAAACGTGTTAAAATATTCGCCATCCAGCTGTGTACGCTCAACAAAAGTGACCCAACCGCCACACATCAAACCCTCAGGTTACACTACTAATGTTAGAACACATAGCATTACTATTGTTTGTTCATCTCCTGTGTGTAAGTGGTGAATTCGCTAAGTTCCATGAGCTCTATTGACTCTTTCAGTCTATTATTTACACGAATAAACATCTCTGTTAAAAGCCACAATAGTATAAACACAAAAAAAGAGCCGTCACTAACAAACCTTTCAGTCTTTAAGTCCAAATCGGCTACTCAGCCATCGGCAGATACTGCTTACATTGTTTGAGAAACTATTGTGTGCATTATAAAAGCCATTTGAAATCATTTAGTTCATTTTGTCAATAGCAGATCATATATTTGATGCTGCTGAAATCTTTGTAATGTAACTTTGCAAGTTATTTGACAAAGCAACAACTCACTAAATAAACTGAAAACAACATTCTTTTGGAAAAAAAAATCTTTTAGATGCATGTCTGATAATTAAAAAGCCATTTTCATTATTTGAGTGTCATCGCATAAATAATAATAATGTCAATAAGTTTGACCAACTAGTAACTCTAACTCTAACTAGTAATTGACTAATCACGCACATCCCTAACATACATGACAATGCAATTTTACCGCAGCGTAGCCAACATGGAGGAAATGTGTCACCTACTTTAATTATCTCAATAACTTTAATAAACAGAAAATTGTCAGACTTGTTCTTAGTTTATTAAAAGCTTTACATTTCCTGATAACAGGTTTTCTCAGGTCTCTTCGGGCCAGAGTCGAGAACAAAGAGAACAAAACAGAAACATTAAGTACAAAGACGACAGAGAGATAAGACGAGACTGCTGAAAAAATGAGGTGAAATTAAGTTTGGCAGATCAGAATCCACCTCAGTGAGGAGAGCAGACACAGAGCTGAGCTGCAGAGAGCAGAACACTGTGTGTGTGTGTGCGTCTGTTTGTGTGTGTGTGCTGCTTTGTTGGCCGCTATACACAAGCTAACTGACTGTACCCATCAGTCAAGGTTGTGTCTTATTATAGGTCATTAGTCTCTCTGCTCAGCTGCGACCTTGACGCTACCTGCTGGAGCATGTATATGTACCATAGGTAGGCAAAATGAGTTTGTGTGTGTGTGTGTGTGTGCTGCTTTGTACACTAAGTGTATTGCACTGCACAAAATATGTGTTCAGGACTGCTTACTGTATGTGTACGTGTTGTTTTTTTAGGTGCGTGTGTATGTGTGAGCACACGTGGCTGCAGCCTTGATGAGCCAGTCAGCTCTGGCTGTGTGTGATGGATGGACGGACACAGGGGGGTCAGAGAGGGTCAGCCAACACACCCCCATACAGAGGGGGGCGGGGAAGGCTCACCAAGATGTCAGTCACAGATTTTAGTGCTACAGGACTAACGCTGGCCTGAAGTAAAAGTGCTGCCACCCACGATAAAAAACTGTCTGCTGTGCAGGACAATGGGCCCACCTGCCACCAGTCATTTACTGGTGGTTGCCTTTTACCTCCACTGACAGTTACACAGTGACATGCAAACCACAGTATATCATCAAGTTCTCACCCAGATATTGAACTCAGTGTGTGTGTGTCATGCATTTAAGGAGTAGTTCAATACTGAGGCTACATCCACACTGATACGTTTTTGTTTTTAAAACCCATAACTGTTGCTACTTTCACTCCTAGCATCCACACTACTCTGCTGTTTTGGAATCCCCTAAAACAGAGACCTTTGAAAACGCTGCTGATCTGGTTTTAGTTTGAAAACGTATACGTTTTCTGCTGCTTGTGCTAAGCTAAGCTAACCAGCTGCTTTATATTTACGCACAAGAGAGGGGTATAAATCTTAGCCCAAAGTGTATCTCCTAAAATGTTGCACTGTTCCTTTAAAGAGCAGTTATATGCCTAACCACCTATTGGGTTGGTGAACAACATCATATTCCATGTCTGATTTACATATTTTTTGCCCACTAGACCAGTGTTGTAGTTTAATTGCGGCTTAATTAGATTTTTTCGTCCAGTATAATTCACCACTATTACAGAGGAGCTGTCAACCTTACATTTGATTTGATTGGTAACAGGTGCACATGATAATGATGGGGACACACATAGCTTTGGTAGAGATCTAACTGGTCTTTATGATGTTTTTACCAGTCAGTGTAATTTTAAATTGTGTATCATATCCTGTAAGAAATGCTGCATACTTTCAGTTGTCTTTGCTACACTGTGATTTGCAAACTGTGCCACATCAGACGTGATCAGCACTAACTGATGAGAACAACCATCAGCTGCACCTTTAGCCACTTCTGTTAGACAGCTTGGATCCACTAAATAAACTGCTGTGTTTACGCCTGCGTACGGTATCTGTGCAGTGTAAGGTCAGGAACCACCAAATGTCGACTTGCATGATGCTCAAGCTGTTTTGCAAAATACCCATCCATGTGTTGTTTGATGTGAGTGAGCTGCCTCGCGTCCTGATCAGCGGTGTAAAAGTTTAGGTTACTGTATTACTGTATACCAGTGGATCAGATTTATTGTGCAGTGTCCCACTGGAGGAAAACAGCTGGCCAAAATTATCACAGAGAGGAGAAGAGGGAGAGAAAGATTCTGGATCATCCTGTACCATTCCCTCTATCGATTTCAGTGTCCCATGTCCTGTGCTAAACACAGCACAATTTGTAGAGAGACACCCCTCGTAAGCATAGCCTGCATTAGAAAGAGAGACGGCAACAGAGGAAGCTTTTTACTTTCCTGATTTCCTTTTTTTTTCACATGATGTGACTTTCAGGGCCAGTCCTCCCTCGAGTGTAGGGACTAGGACTGTTGCACTGACATCTGCTGGTGTTATTTATCTAAATGAGTTGCTCTAAGCAGACAGACTGAATGGCCATTCCACTGCTCTGTCCCAATAAATGTATTGAAGTCCTTCTTTAGGCCACGCTTGACCCGGTTGACCTCTTGAACTCTTGTGACCTCTGGGATTGATGTTGCGGTTTGGTTGTGGTGTCATTATTGTGTTAAAGGGCCTTATGTGGCTGAGGTTTTAGAGCTTTCAGACAGCTAAATTAGAAAATACTGAAGAGGGTTTTCAGACTTAAAGGTCCCCTGTTGTAAAAGTCAGATTTTCATGTCTTTTTTTAGATTTAAAGCAGGTGAATATAAATACTGTGAAAGTATCAAAATACTAAATCCACAGAGAAATGCACACAGTCTGTATTCAGAAACTGTGCCTTTAAACAAGCCGTCAGGACTTCTGTGAAGTTGTGATGTCACAGCTGTACTATAGACTGAATTACCAGCAATACAGTTGCAATGAAAAGGTCCACAAAGAGAGAAAATGTTGCTGTAGTGCCATTATAGTCATTCCCTGGCTGTATTTAGGAAGCAGAGATGCCTGAAAGTGCAGACTGTGAAAGGCCTGGAAACACCGACCAATTAGAGCGTCTGGGCTTTTACACACTAAAATGGAAGTAAATACAGGTATACTCAGGCAGACAGAAAAAATAAAGTGTTTTTTGAACATTAAGGCATGTAAATATGTTCTTGTGCAAACCCAAAATACAAGTATGAACCTAAAAATGAGCACAATGTGGGACCTTTAACAATCTGAAATATATTTCCAAATTGCTGTTGAAGAAACTCTGCAGCTGTAGTGGTTTGTCTTTTGGGATATTGACCATTTCAAAGCAACAAAGCGCAGGTGAATTTCTTTACTCCCCACACCCACAATTGCCTGTCTTGTTGCCACGTTTGGGGAGTGTTGCTATTATGGATCTGGGCCTCCCCCATTCAACAGCCTATTACTTTGTGCTGCCTGAGGGGCAGCTGGCTGTTTCAGCATCTAATAGCCTTCTGTTTGCCAAGCAGAAACGCCAGGATCTGAGAGACCATTACTCCAGTACGGGAAGCTGTAATGTGTAATAACCTTTTGTGTTTGTGGAGGAGGGTACACAGATTTAGTATAAACGAAAGATCAGCAGTTGTACTGGTGGATGTAAATCCCCTTTCACTCTCGCACTTCTTCACAATACTTCTTTCATCTTCCTCTCCTCCTCTCTGGACGGAGCATTTGGTGCGGTTGGCCTGGTGTCAAAGGGCGATCATGGTGGATTAGAATATTGTCCCCTAATTTTAACATGTTTACTGAGCCATCCGTGTGCGCGTGTTTAGTTTAGGTCCTCGCGTGCGCGTTTGTATCTGCCTGTGTGTGTGTGTGTGTGTGTGTGGAGACGGAGGGGGTGGGGGGGGTTCAGGGCGGACAGATGGCTCGTGGTCTGCTCTCGTCTGGTGCTCTCTGGCTGCCAAAGATCAGGCGAAAACAGTTACAGCACTCTTCGCTTCATTCAGCGCCGCCCGACAGGCCAAAATAACAGACCTCTGTTTTCTGTTTTATAGATAGCTTTATGAGCTATCAAAATGTTATGGTGGAAGCTACAGAAAATGACATTTACAACAGATTTTGTTTTGTTTCACTGACAGACTTTACTCAGCGATGACTGCCTGGTTTTGTTCTCTGGCTCTTTGCTGTGGGAATTTTTAGTTGGAAGATTACAACATAGTTTTTGACTGGCAGAGAGGCATGTGTTTATCTTTCAAACTGCACGGCTTTAATAATTTATCAGGGGAGTTTCTGCAACTGCTTTGTCTGGTTCTCTCGGTTTAAAAGCATCATGAGCAAGTGTGCATCACATGAAACGCTTTCACTGTTTTTGTAGTTTCCCTTGTTTCCATTTTAAAGTTTTAAAAACTTAAGATGTGTAGTGCCTACCACTAGAAGACTTTGAAAAGACTTTGATAATACTTTTAAAAGACTAAAGTGTGACACTCTCTGCCATCTAAAGACAATGTGAGTGTTTAGACACACACTATAAGATTTTGCAAAGACGGGGGATCTTGCGTTATTAATATTTGCAGCTAGATTCCTTTTGAGATTATCTCCCATCCTGCTCCTGGTGGAAGATATTACACCAAACTCCCTTTTAGAAATATGACATATTAACAATCTTATGTGTCCACAAAACACATAACTCTGGAAACACAAGATAAAAGGTGTCATATGTCAACAGTCAGCATGAATATAATCTGTAAGAGACAAAATTCACTTGCATACAAACTTTACATCTTGGATTTTGTCTTCTCAAATTGCTACCAGCCTCTGTTGATTACCTGAGCTATTTTATCAGGGGGAGGCTTTGGGAATAGGAGGCGAACTGTTTAAAAAATTAGGATTTCTGATTAAAATAAGTGCTGGTTGGTGGATCGGATACACATTGAATTAAACATGGACTCTTGTTTGAGAATTGTTCATATTCTAGTGTCTCTGGAGTCCCCTCCATGTTTACTGTCCACCTGGTTTGCTGCTGGAGAGAGCGCACCTGTTGGTTTTTGACAATGTTCATGTCATTGAACTTCACTATTTGGATGAGCCAAGGCTAAAAACTTATAATATTAAACATGTTAAAAGACAAGAAAAAGACTGATCTAAGCTAGCTCAGACAAAGTTTTATGACCACCTTACACCACACCACTTGAGACTGGTCAGGAGCGTGCACCAACTGGGGTGAAACTCTCATGATTTCATTCCAACATTTGAAATCAGCGGCACAGTGGAGCAGTGGTTAGCACTGTTGAATCACAGCAAGAGGGTTCCTGGTTCAAACCCAGGGTGGTGGAACTCTTCTGTGCATGTATCAGCTTGGGTTTTCTCTGGGTACTCCAGCTTCCTCCCACAGTCCAAAGACATGCAGGTTAATTGGTGACTCTAAATTGTCCGTAGGTGTGAATGTGAGTGTGAATGGTTGTCTGTCTCTATGTGTCAGCCCTGTGATAGTCTGGTGACCTGTCTAGGGTGTACCCTGCCTCTCGTCCAGTGTCAGCTGGGATAGGCTCCAGCCGCCCCGCGACTGGTTACGAGCTGTTACAGAAAAATGTATGAATTTGAAATTTGTCTGCAACAGTGAAATCGCTTGAAAAGTTGTTTGGTGTAAGGCAGACATTATTTGAATGCAAACAAGAATACAGAATCTTCTTCTCACTGGAGACAGTCAAAGTTTTGTCCACACAAATGACTCACACACACACACTTCAGATACAGTAGGTGTTTTGCTGGATGTGAGAGCTAAATGTATTTCTCCACTGTGGTGGTTTTGTAAGAAGTGATAATGTGCACAAGAAGCTTTTAGACTTGGCTTTTTCCTCTCCATAAAGTCTGGAGAAGAGCCTCTCTGTCTGCTGTGGGGGTCTCAGCAGGGAGATAATTATCACCACTCACTCACACACTCACACACTGTACACAGTCTCAAACGCTCACACACCTACTGTAGATAGAGCGCTGTCAATCTGACAGAAATTGCCAATAAACAGGGCATTGGAAGGGAAATGGACAGGCAAACTGGCAAAACATAACGAGAGACACCTTCAAAATTCATTACAGTCTGAAGTCATCTTGACTTCAATTTAACCATGCCCTGTCGAATTTGGGAGCCAGATGGACTTTCAGTCTCTCGCTCTGTCCAAAGTACTTTCACTCACTGTAGCCCAGCTGTGGTGCTAACACAGTGGAACAGATAGGACGCGTAGAAGGCAAAGCTAGAGTTACTTGTTGACGTCAGGTGGTTTAGACAGTTTTCCCCTGTCTGTTACACACATGCAGACACAGATAAAAAGTCTGACATTTCTTCTCAGAGGAGACCTGGATGGGGAGCGCAGGTAATTTAGAGGTATTGAATGGTCATAGCTGTGTACCATGAGAAAAGGAGAAAGGTATGGGAAAGACAAAGGGAAGGAAACTGGAGAAATGGGACACGATGGCCAAGAAGAAATGTGTGCAGTAGGGTGAGACGGATGTGAGAGGGAAGAGACAGGGATGTTGGTAGAGGTTTGATGGAGAGGGGATTCTCAAAGCTTTCTCTCACATCTTTCCTCCATGCACTACCACTTTATTCAACCAGAAATTAATTTACACAAATTGAGCTGAGCGGTGGATGTCTAAAGTTGATGAAGTGGTTTAATCATGCACCTTTGCATACTGTTTTCAAACAGACTTAGAGAGCCATTTTTCTTTTCTCCTACATTACCAGAACAGAACACAGAACAGAGTTACAGGTAGCTAGCGGAAGAAGTGAAGTACTTTCTTAGAGCAGGCTGCATCTCCTATTTCTTCCTCCTTCTCTGGATCAGTGGCAGATCCAACGTCCTTGTAACAGATACCCTGCAGCACAGTCCCCTTACAAACTCAGGAAAAAGTCAATCATGTGATTAGACTGATCATGTCATATTAGTTCAGGCTGCTCAAGTTCATACGACACCTCGAGAAACAGAGAGAGAAGAAAGAATTGATCTGTGTTCTTTTTGTGTGCCTGTGCCATGTATCTGTGTGTGTAAAGTGAGTGTGTGTGTCCAATGTCTGTTATTTGCCATTGAGTCTACATTACAGCATCAATCCATGTATGCAACCAGGGAAGCATGTGGCTGTAATGATCAGCTTAATGTGCAACCAGTATGCTAGAGAAAGTTGGTATTGTATGATTTTGCAAGTCATGGATTTGTTACATTTATACGTTATTTTCTTTTATCATTATAATTCAAATTTTTACTGATGTTGGTTAGGTGGTAGATGACTGTTCTGCACATCAAATGAGACGTCAATCTTGACAAACAAAAATAAAAATACAATACACACAGCTCCGGTCCCAGTCTGCCAAAAAGAAATAACAAATTTAAATTTGAATAAATAAACACATTAAAATTAATAGTGATGAAAAAAAAATCACACCTCTAGGCCCCCAGCACAATGCAGAATAATTCCAAAAATCCCCCCAGATTGGTCCTTGAGCACAGTTAGTCATCCTAGTCAGCATGGACTCATTAGAGGCAGTTTTTGTCATATAGTCGACCTGTTCTTTTATTTCTAGAGGTTTACATTTGTACTGAGCGGACACATTGAGACTTTGTATTTCAACAATGCCGTGGTTGACTTGTGGTTGCATTTACGCAAAAAAAACACTTCATCATATCAGGGAAAAATCATGCTTTGGCTTAAAAAGGCTGGTTTTGGTGCCACAATCATGGCTGTAGAATTAGTCATGTCTCTGTGGGAAATAACAGCCTTTACTTGGCACTGTCCCCACTGGAAAAACAGTGACAGTTCACTAAAAAACACCTGTGTTTTGTGGGTAAAAAGCTGGTGGAAACACAGCATTGTATCACTAAAATATAAGCCGGTTTGCTGCTGGTTGGTCTCAAACTGTGGTCTGCACCATCCCATCCACCTTCTGATGACAACGTCTGCTCATACTCACTTTACATCACTGTAGAAATGTTGATATGATGCATATATAACATACAAATGTTAACGCATTTGTGGTTTTCATAAACATGCCATTCAGCAGTATTTTAAGTGAACATGCATCCATCAAAGCAGAAGAGAGGGAAGCAGGGGACCACAGTAGTCACTGAGGTTTGCCATTAGGAAACTTGGTGATATCATTGTTTCTACTGTAAGCCCGTTTCCTATTTTCTGACGGACTGACCTCTTTCTTTGTCACATCTTTCCCACACACTTATTGAAATTCATAAATTTATGTGTCACATGTACCTCTCTCTCTCCTCTGTGCAGCCACACACACACTTACAGTACAACTCATCTCAATTTCAGCTCCCGCCGCTCGTGTATACTACCTGCTGTTCACACAAGATTGACTCTTATTATTGGGAATAGTCATTTCAGTCCATCTACTGGTTAGTCATTTGCATTTTTATGTCCCATTACTGTATCACAAAGAGTGGAAAGTCACTCATAAGAAAATGTCTCTGTAGAGAAATGCTTTTTTTTTTTGACACAAAGGTGTTTTAAGATGGTTTATTGACTTCCTCTGAGTCATTACCTCGAGATGGCTTCACTTCTCAGCAATGTGAACTGTGGATTATTGAAATGATACAAAGGCTAGGTGTAACCTGGAGGGCTGTTTGGTAAAAGACATGTTAAAACTGTGTTAATAACTTCTAGAGTAAGTGCATGGGAACTCATTCATTCATGAAGTGATCATAACAGCAGTGGTTTGAATGACTGTGTTTGATAATATGAAAGGGCAATGCTCGTAGTGATGAACCCACAGAGTGTTATCCACCTGAGTCTGCCACTCCTCTCAGATCTACTGAGCTTTTTTAGCGTCTTTCAGCTCAGTGTTTTGGTTTCACAGCCCACAATTTACCTGTCTTGATTCACCACTTACATCGCGTTGTTTTCTGCCACAGCAGACAGCTTTTTTGGGGAGAAAAAGCTTTAAAGATCCACTGCTCACCACCTGCTCAACACCGAGCAGCAGACAGACACAGCTGGGGAAAACTGTGGAGCACTTAGCAGCTAAAGAGGCAGATATATCTGTTTTTATAGAGACCAAAAACAGCTATAGGAGAGTGAATACTGGGCTTTCATTCATCAGGCAGACAGAGATGCAACTCCAAATAAATAATAATAATGATGATGATAATAAACTTTATTTATATAGCACCTTTCATATAAGAAATGCACAAAGTGCTCTACAATAAGGGCAGTATAAGCACTGAGTACCTCACATGAACACGTAATGGACATAAAACAGGCAATACAATTCAATATAAAAGGACATGTAAAACCGTTTAAAACATGGATTAACTGCTTCATAAAATCATGGAGTTGTAAAACTATAAAGCCGAAAATCAAGTAAGATTTTAAAGAGCTGCAGCAGCATGAGGGGTAAAAAGAAAGTGGTTCAGACCTGTATCAGGAAGTCAGAGCTGGTTAAAGGCTAAAGTGAACAGATATGTTTTAAAAATATTTAGCGAGCTAGCTTCCCTGATATCTATAGGTAGTGTGCTCCATAGCTCTGGGGCGTAACTAATAAAGGCTGCATCCCTCATCTTCTTCCAGCTGTTGCTGGGAACCTCCAGTAAACCAGCAGCAAGTGATCACAGTGTTCTTTAAGGCAAATGGTTAAGAAGGGGGTTAGCAATGTAGCTCCCAGCTTATTTACAGCTTGTATACAAGGAGGAGGCCCTCAATATCAATTCTGAATGCTGAAGTTTCTCACTTGTGTTTTTTAGGAGGCTAGTATAAAAAGTGTGTTACATTAGTCGGGTCGAATTATAATGTTTTTTTCAATGTCTGCTGAAAATGTAAATAGTAAACTGATTGCAAAGTTTGCCCTGTCAACTTAAATCTGATAATATGTCAGTGTTGTGTTCACAGCTTGTTTCTGCTGACCTCAAGTGGCCAAAAAAAGCAGTTACTGCAGGTTTAATGACCACAATATGTACAATATCATGTGCATGCATCTTTTTCATTCATCCTTAATTCATACAGGCTGAGAGCAGATCAATCTCTTTCGTGCACAGGGCAATAAAAAGAAAAACATTTAGACCAGTGGTTCCCAACTGGTCCAGCCACAGGGTCCTGATTTCTCCTTAGTGATTAGTTCAAGGTCCACACAGTTCATATATTCAGCTTCAAACTTGTCTTTTTCCATGTGGTTGAGCTGAAGCGTGAAGTAGCTGCCCGTTAGTCACTGACTCTGTAGCAGGAAACTGCACTTAAAAATAAAAGCTGTGTGCCAGAAACTCACTGTACTTTAAAAATAAAGTGTGTTTTATTCAAACAGGTTCGTGAGTCACTTGTGGCCCATTCAGAATGGACCTGCAACCCACCAGTTGGGAACCACTGATTTAGACAAACATTAAACCTTACAAAATGGCAAATAAAAGATAAAAGAATGAAGATAATTGTATCAAATCAGCATGAAGCGAAGGATAAACTCCAAGTTAACCTTAAAGATCTACACTTCCCTCAGATGTAACCACGCAAAAACATTTAAAAGCCTTTTAAAAAGTTCTGTTTTGAATTTCTGTTGCACTAAAACAAGATGTAGGCACTTGAATAAAATGTCAGAGAGAGACCTGAGATGCTTCACACAGTTGTCATGCAGGAGACTGTCCACCAGAGTCCAGTGTTTGACTGTTGAACAGAGTCTGCTGCAGGTCAAACGGAGGCTAGAGGAGAAAGAGCAGAGGTTGAGAGGAGGAGGAGGAGGAGGAGGAGGAGTTTGACGTCTGTGACTTTGTGCCAGATTTAACTAAACTCTGGTATGTTGTTTAGTTTTCTTTGGTCCCTTGTCACTTCTTGGCCCTGAGCCCTGTCCCTCTGTTATTCTAACTCCCTTCCTCTGTCGCCATCTATGCGTCTTCCTCTCTTTTCTGTTTCTGACATGAGAGACTTTTCTGCCTCTCTTTTACAGCCTCTCCTCTCCCCCTCCTCTGTATGTATTTCACCGTCTCACCTCTGCTCTCCTGGAGCCCGTTTTAGGGTGACTTCTTGGCGGGACAGGTATTGATTGCGCGCTGTGCACTAGTGTGTAGATTTCACCTGTACAGCTGACGAGTCAGTTGGATGAAATCCAATGCGACATTCAAGTTCTCCTCACGTCAGTGTCAGCATTATTGTTCCCGGTCCCAGACAGTAGAGAGACAGGATGCTCTGTGTGTGCAGCAGTGAGAGGACTGTGGGACTACATATGATAATAAGGTTGTAAATTATTAATATTTTAGAGATGTGTGTCACCTCAGCACGCCTCCAAACAAGCAGGAAAACAGGATTTAAAATGTATTGATAGATATTTTACTCACATTGTAGGGCTTTAAATAAAGTAATAGCTTGATAATGAATCTTTACATCTTTAAACTAAGAGGTTGTGTTTGATGATCCACTCTGCCGCTCTAGTTGAATGGTTCACCTATTTTCCTCCTCAACACCCCTCCCTCCTCTCCTCCTCTTTCTCTCCTTTCTACCCTTCCTCTCTGCCTTCTCCGCTCCCTCCCTCACTTCCTCTCCGTCTCCCCTTCCTCCCCCGACGGTTTCATGTCCCAGGTGACAGAGGGGAGCTGTGCCCTTGAGCGAGCTCCGTGCAGCAGGAGCAGTAAATATCTGCTGTGTTGTATGTTTCCCCGACAAATATTGAGGATACTCCCCAGTACGGGGGATCGTGTGATATTTTACGGCTCCTCTGAGATGGCTGAGCTCGCCGAGTCTGTTTGTGATTCCAGGAGAGAAAAGCCAGCCGGGAGACGATGGGATTCGCCCAGAGCCATCTCTATTCCCTTTGAATATATAAGCATATCTGATTTTTTAGGGCTGGGTGTCATCAGCATAATACAGTTCTGGAACAAAGCACGACTTCCAAGAAATATTACAGTGTTTTTAATGTGGTACTCTGCAGTGTAATATCAGTGCACTGATCATACTAAGTGAAGCTGGTGAGAAATAATCAGTACTGAGGAGTTCTTTGTGGAAAATAAATCCATATACTCTGCTATAAGAGCTAAGAGCTTGGATTTTCATATTGCAATATAAAAATGTATCCTTAATGTGTTTCCGCCAGGTCTTTATGGTTATGTTGCAATGTGTTTTAGCTCAATAAAATGAAAGTAAATGATTCTGCTTATTTGATTAGCAATAGTCACCAACAATGATTACTGTCAGTATCGTGTGTGTCTAATTCCCATCTGGCAGTTTTATCTGTAAATGGCTTCTCAATTGAATTTCCAGAAATGGTCCATATTAATAATGTATGATGACTAATTTATTGAGTTTCCCAACAGATAACAAGCTTCGGTTCTGATTTTAAATAATTAATGCACAGGAAAAAGAAAAAAAGAGAAACATAATAACAACAAGAAGAAAAAAAAAGTACGAAAAAGTGAGTTTGGTGACCTTTTATTGTCTTTATTGTACATTATGTACATTTTCCAGGACATATAACAAGTTGCATGTCTATCGTCAGATCAGATTTTAAATAATTAATCAACTGTGTTGCTATATGTTGTGTATGTTATTTGTCCATATAAAAAAATAAAATAAAATGAAGGGAAAAAAAGGAGGATAATAAAAGAAAGAAGGAAAAACAAATAAAAAAAAATACTTTGGTCACCTCGTATTATCTTGATTGTTTCATTGTACATGTGCATTTTCCAAGACTTATAACAAGTAGTTTGTCCAGCTTCAGATCAGATTTTTAAAAGTAAATCAATTAAATAAAAAAAAAGAGAAAGTAATAACAAAAAAAATGTTAAAAAAGTGACTTTGGTTACCTTTTATAGTCGTTATTGTACATACTGTACATTATATACATTTCTCAGGACATATAAGAAGTAGCATGTCTATCTTCAGATCAGATTTTAAATAATTAATAAAATGTGTTGCTATATCTTGAAAAAAAATTAAGGGAAAAAAAAAGAAGAAAAATAGTAAATAATAAAAGAAAGACAGAAAAACAAAATTTTAAAAAGTGACTTTGGTCACCTATTGTTGTCTTGATTGTATTTATTGTACATTATTTACATTTTCATATAACATATAACAAGTAGTACGTCTGGCTTCAGATCAGATTTAAAATAATTAATAAACTGAAAAAAGAGACTCATGAACACAGAAAGAAAATAAATTAATACAAAAAAGAGCTTTGGTCACCTGTGAGAAATAGGAAGCTGTATAGTTACATGGTTAGATGTATCTACATGCATATATGTGCTGATATGTGCTGAAGGGTTTTATCCATAATGACGACCTCTCTGTCTTTTAGGTTTTTTGGGGGGGGGGTTGCCTCTTGCTAATAATATAAATTCAGTGCTTAAATACGCAGCTGTGCAAATACATGAATAAAATGTGAAATAACACTAGAAAAATATGTCTCAGATAATGTGTGAGCCACTCTGAGTGATTGTTGGCAGCCGCTAACGTAAGAATGACTGAGGTGCTGAGTGTGTGTGAGCACAACTGTGTCAAAAGAGATAATTTTCCATAAGTAGGCTTGACTCCCTTCCTCCTCTGTTGTAACCTCCCCCGGTAACCATGGTAACCCGTCGTTTCCAAGGAGGGCTGCTCGCTGCAGTGTTAGCGTGAAGGGGCCTGTGATCCACCAATCACATGTTCAACTCTTCTGGTCCAGAGCATCTGTCGCTCCCTGCGTCAGCCCTCACGTACACCGCTCTCTGTGTCTCCTCCTGATTGTCTCTGACCCTCGCTGACTGTCTCTGACGCTCTTTATCTCTCGTCTGAAAGTTGATAGCACAGGAAAGTACCCATGATGCAGTGGTGCCATTCCTCTGGAGCAGGGACAGAATGTGAAAGCAGTGGCTGAGGGAGGGATGACTACATGTGACTGTGTGCGCTGTATGTCTGTGTGTATGATGTTACAGGCAGCGCTGCCAGAACAACAGCTATATATAACACGTACAGTATGGGTGTGATACCAGTGAACTGTTTATCATTTATTATCAAAATACTGCAGGCAGAAGGAAAGAGTGACCACATAGTGGTGTGTCCCAGGGATTTTCCATGCTGGAACTTAATGCCCACAGCTGTTGAGCGCAGCTTTTCCACTGATAGCCATCAATTCTATTTAGCTGAGTATGCTCAAATCATGCTTTTATTGACCAGTTTTATGGGTCTGACTTTCATGCCAGTGACCAGAGTTTGCATCCAGTCACAGACCAGCAGTCTGTGGGTTTTTTTAACATGATCATGATCTTTTCTTGAGTGTTTTAGTTTAGCCTAACCACCCATAACCACACATCACCCATCATTTATTCCCTAAAGTATGCTTATAAGACAAGATCTAATCTGTTTGCTTTGACTTAGATAAAAGCCTACAGTCAGCAGTTTGTTAGCTTAGCTTAGCATAAAGACTGGAAACAAGGGGGAAACAGTTGGCCTGGCTCTGTAAATCCACCTACCAGCACCACCACAGCTCACTAATTGTGTTGTATGTCATTTTTTTTATAATCTGTATAATCTCTGTAAACACATATCTGCATATGTGTGCAGGATCTGTGTGCAACAGGACAAGATTTTGACATGAGAAGCACTCTGGTTGTCTGTTTGTAGACTGAGTAGTATTGACCAATCATGTTTGAGTGTCAGGTAAACAATGCGTCCGATATCTGTATCCATCAGCTATTGTCTGACAACTTAGTTTTATTTATAGGCTTTTTTTTAAACGTATCTGCTATATGCAGATATATGTTTATAAAGACAGCTGAAATGGCTTGAACACAGAAGAGGAGGTCTTGGCCTGGATATCCGCAGACTGCACCAAAACCCCCGAAATATTGGCTGTTGCCGACAGATCGACAGACCGACAGCCGTGTCAAAACTGAAGTCTAAGACCAGGGTCTCATTTGTAAAACAGTGCGTAGGATCCATACTAAAAATGTACATACACACATAAGCCAAAAATGGTGTGCGTCAAAAAATATTCGCCAATTTCTACAGTCAGGCCTCCACCTCCCCATCTGTATCACCAATTTCTCGTCTCCAACATTTTCATAAGCATGGGTCAAAGGTCCTTCCATCATATCTGTTTTTATACATCACAACTTTTCTGTGGAAGTAGGCCTTGTTTTACGCAATGTTTATGAATGACACCTCTGGTTTTCTGGGCGGTTATGTGCCGGATAATTTCTTGGCTAGGTTTGCCTGGCAACTTTGTTTTTATAGTTTTTGAATGGATGTCAGTCTTGTATGATATCAATTTTCTCATTTAACTATTGGTTAGAAAGAGACTAAATGTATTCCCCTAAATGTCAAACTATTCCTTATATCTATGAGTTATTACATTTTGGTTTTTTTTAGGATTATTTTTTGGGCCTTTTATGTCATTTATGACCGGCTGGTGCAGCCAGGACTGAGCCTTTGTACGTGGGGCACCTGCTCTAACCACTAAGCCATCGACGCCCCATTACATGATTTAATTTTTTAATCACTTATGGAAATTCTTATTTTTTTCTATTGTTTTCTACCCAATTACTCATCTCATGATCATCAGGATTTATCTCGTGACCTCTTTTGGGGGGTCCTGATCCCCAGGCTGGGAACCACTGGTCTAATTGTGTCTCGTGATAGGCGTTGATCTATTGTGGAAAAACAGTTTTGCATCCCTAAAGGTAAACAGGTCTGAGAACACAGTGCAGCTGTGGGTGGTTTTCCAAGATAAGATAATCACATCACTTACCACCCACAGGTGTAATAACCCAAGATCAAACATATAACATGGACACGGTTGTTATGTGGCATGTTACGCTTAACCTGGACTATCTTAGATCACAGATAGTGATCAGATCCTCTTCATGTGCATTCTCCAGGAGAACAGTGAGTACACTTGGCTGCTGTCTTGCTGTGCTGGGGCTCAGCTATGAGCAGGATTTGAGGAGGAATCAGTGGGGGTGAGCTTCTCCTCCCCAGCTCCCACTCAGCTGACTGCAGTGGGGCGTGTCTGCTGAGGGGTGAGAGGTGGGAGGACAGAGGGTGTCCCTAATACCAAAGGAAAAGCCCCTAATCCTCTGTTAAAGTGTCCCCATTGACTGTTAGGGGTGCCCCCCTCCCCTTAACCATCCACTTGCCCCAAAATAGCGTCTGGTGTTATTGTTATTCTGCTGTTATTGGATTCATAACCCCCCCCAGTAGACACACTGCTGTTAGCTGCCGTGCTTTGAGATCCTGCTGGTTGATTTCATGCAACCAGGTAAAGCGAGCCGAGGCTGGACTCACACTCACAACACACGCAGTCACGCTGGTCTTTGTTAGGGGGGAAAAAAGCTGATAAGCAGGATGACAATAAAGAGCTGCTGGTAGAGACTGAGGGAGGAAGGGAGAGTGAACCAGAGAGAATGAGTGGGAGGGAGAGCGGGATAGTGGGTGGGATAACAAGAGGGATGAGGGGGGGGGTTGACATATCACAGTCGAGTCATTTTAGCTAAAGTATTTGTTTCAGCTGCTATTTTCGGTTAGGCCCCTCTCCCTGCTCGCCTCCCCAACCTTGGATATCAAGATCACACTGACACCCCCCCACCACCGCCACCACCGCCACCACCGCCACCGCCCCCCTTCAGAGTAAATGAAGGTGAGGAAGAAAAGGAAGGAGGCAGAGAGGGAGGGAGAAGCCTCAGCTATTATGGTAAGTCAGGGTGCTCCTCCTGCTGCACCCTCCCCGCTCGAAGGTGCTTTCTGGGGCAGGGGCCGGCTTCTGCGAGGCGGCAGGGATTTACTCTTGTTGACATTTTTTTTTTTTCTAAAGAGAGATAGAGAGGGGACAGGGCGGGAGAGCGAGGCAGCAGAGGGGATTTGTTATGTGTCCTTTCCGCAGCGTGAAAGACTGCAAGACGCTTTGTTTACTCACCACTGAAGAGTTACATAGACCCCATCTCCTCTCCTTGCCTCTCCACCCTTCATCCTCATCCTCCCCTCCCCTTTACTTCTTCCTCCCAGCATCCCTCTTTCTGATGTGTAGGGCATTGACCAGACAGCGGAAGGAACTGTTGTATCTCCTACCTGCAGTGCTCGCATTTGTTGGAGTGCTTTGATTTTTTTTTTTTTTTTACTTGTTGCCTGAGCCAATGGCACCTTGCTCTTTCCTCTTGAGTGGGATGGATGTCCACGAGGTTAAGATAAGGACAGAGCTAACTGACTGACTGACTGAGTAGATGACTGGTTGGCTGTTTGGCTGCTTGGCTGCTCGGCCACTCTGAGCTCAAGTTTCACTCCTCTACATACAGAGGAGAGGAAGAAAGAGTGAGAGAAAGTGAACATGGCTGTGGAAGAGGGTGTTGTCTTCCTAACACAAGTGAGTAGAGGTTTAATTCTCACATTTGTATTATGTTTTTAAACTCTAAATACTTAGATTTGTGTTGTAATTTGCTGTTATCGTAGGAGAGAGGTTACAGGCTGGTCTCAGAGACTGATGTTGTGAGTTCAGTGGTGCACCAAACCACTAGAATGAACTGGTCCTGTATCATTCATCATGGCTGCATGGGCATTTGTGTGTGTACGAACATGGAAAGCTGATCTGCTGCAGTCAGATGTAGCGCGTATGTTTGTCTGCAGGATAATAGTGTGCAGTTGTGTGAGTTTTCCAGCACATATCAGGGAGTTTGGAGTCTAGAAAGTTATTTCCAGTGCACCTGCAAATTGTAATGAAGCTCAGTGGATGCTTTTTCTTTAAAAGAAATAGTTTTACATTTTGGGGAATGTGTTTATTTGCTTTCTTAGACACAAGTTTAACATGCACTTGGACTGAGCTAACTTGGCTAACTAGTTCTCCCTGTTTCAAGTCTTTATGCTAAGCTAAGCTAACCATCTCCTAGGCTGAGCTTCACATATTTAGCATACAGGACAATCCTCTCATTTAACTCTCAGCGAGACAGTAGGTAAACATGTTTCCTAAAATGTCAAACTGTTCCTTTAAGATGGATTCACTAACGAGGACCACGCCACAATATGTTGTTTAAATGTTTAATTGTAGTTCAGGAGGTGTTGGTTGTTGAGGGCTGGTGAGTGGATGTAAGTGGGGATGAAGGTGGAAGAGGGATGTCTTCTAAAAGGTTGATCTGGGAGGATGTACTGGAGATCTGGGCAGAGGGAGGTTCCATCTCGGGTGTTTTTTACAGGCCCCCCAGATGGTACCTAGAATGAGACATGAGAGAGGTATGCACCAGATTGAGTAAGAAAAGATAAGGCGAGAAGGGAAGAGAGGATGAAGGAATGTTGGTAGGTACGAGGTACGGAGGATGATGGATGAAGGGAAGGGAACGAGAGGTTGGTTGAGAAACCTAAGACCTTATACCTGGATTGACCAGGTATAAGTAAGCTTGGCAGATTATTAGAGGTGTGAATGAGGTGTGGCCCTGCCCGAACCTTAGTTAAATTAGCTTCACATAAAAATGTGTTGTGTGGTGAAGAGGGCTTGTTTTAGTACAGCTTCATTCATTTACTCACTCTGTCTTTCACAGTCATTTCTCCTAGTCGCCATTAGAGGGCATGTCACATTGAACCACTCGTCTCCTTTTTGCAGTGCTCCTGAAATTTGTGGTGCTTTCCATCAGCAACACTACACTACAATAGAGGGATGTTTTTAGAGTGACAGCACATGATATTTACAGTCAGCTGCGAGGAGCATGTTCATGCGCTGCACCCAAGCACCCGCCTTACCGGTAAATTATATTGTTTTATGGTTTAAATACACGCTGTAAACATGTAAATATCTGTCCCACATAATCCAAGCATGCTGCGTATACACAGTGCCGTCATGTATTTAAGCAGACTGTTACATTTGATTCAAGATTTATTCCAGGAGTCTTTGCATTCCTCACCATTTATATCTGTACATAGTGGCAAAATGTTTATAGTAAGGTGTTGATGTTCATCATCTTCAGCTTTGTTGTCCTTGTTTTTTGCTGTATGCCTATTATGTATATGTAAAAGCAACAAAAACAGTCAAATTCTTTGTAAGTGCACAAGCACGTGGCCAACAATTCAGATTCTGATTCTGCACATAGAACATCTTGAACATTTAAATAAAGACGAGGCTCTAAAATGTAACTCCAGTCATAGATTATCATTCATTGTGTTGCCAATAGCAAGCTTCTCATCCATACCTCTTAAAGCCTTAATAATGATTTTCCGGTGACAGTGAAATGGGGGCATTGATTCATCAATAGCGCTTCTATATTTAGCCTTGAGGGAAAGCGAGAAATCAGGAGGAACTGCTCAGGAGAAGGGGTTTGAGAAGTTTGACGGTTTAGATATGAGAGATGTGGGTGTGCATGTGGTGGTTGGTGGGGTGAGGTGCTTTGGCACCAGTGGGTGTTGTGGCGCGAACACTAGATGCCCCTGGCTTTGTGCTAGTAGAGCTGTGGAGCTCTGTGTGTTTTGTGCTGTCAGGAGGGATAAAGTGAAACAATACAGCTGCTGCTGGTCTGGCTCTCCTCTTCTAATCTCGCTCAGTTCACCCAGAGCCTACAGCAATGACATCAACACGCCTGGTGTTGTTTGTTTTTGTGTGTACATATTTTTGCCTGCATGTGTTTTAAAATGAGCACCGTCCTAAAGTGCGCGCAGACATGTATGTATGGACGAGTCCTTTCTCATACATGTGGGCAGTGTAAAGTGCTGCACAAGTGTCCTTGTTTGTTACATACTCGAGTGCCAAACTGACATCATCGCAGTCTGGCGGCCCCGGGGATATCAGTCTTTATACATCTAAATATCCTCTATCCATCTCGGCTATCAGTGCGTTGATGTCATGAGGAGGAGAAGTGCCAAGTACGGATTCAGCACAAATGAAAACAAACGCTCTGCAGCTCCAAAACATCATGAATCTCCCTGCCTAGAATGAACGATGTGAATCACACAAAAACCTGACTGCCCAGCCTCTACTGGAGATCATGACAGATACTTTGTCCCAATTACACACTAAGAACCACTTGTTTTATTGTTTGTATAACCTGTTATATTGTATTTTGCAGTCAGTGTGCAAGAAAGGACTGTACTTTATCAGTTTGTCCTAAAAGTGACTGATACACTTCATCCAACGTTCAAAAAAGGGAGAGCAAATCAATTATTACTTTTTGAACTTTATACTCCAGTGTTTTAATGCAGCAAGTATCTCCTCTCCGTCCTTTCTCAGAGTCATTTTGGGAAAATAGTGTTCATCAGCAGCACACTCAAAAATCAAGTGTGTGTTGGTATTTTGCAAGTATGCTTAATGTTGTTACTTTTCCAATGTGAGAACAGTTCAGTATGTACTTAAAACCTGCTTAAAGGTTCTGTATAGAGATTTAAGGGTGCGTTCAGAATTGCATACTTTTTCACTTTTAGTATGTACTGCAGCTGCCCTTAAAAAGTATGTACTGTTGCATGCAGTATGCACACAATCGGGACATACTACTTCCTCATAACGTTACACCCTGAACTTTGACCCTCTTACCCATATATCCGTTACCATGGAGATGAAACTAAATGCCGTTCACTGACCAACATTTCTCTGTTATTGTTATATAATACTTATGCCCTTTTGTTGCTGGTTATATTTCTGATTATTTTATTCAATCAAACAATTGATATTCCTATTGTTACTAATGGACTGGTCATCAGTCACCTGAATGCGCTGTCATCCAACATTAGGACTTCTGACAGTCGGTGTGATGCATCTTTCGCTGGGTCAGAATATCCAGAAAAGCATGCTAGCTTGCATACTGCAAAATCCAACCGGATGTAGCAGAGCATCCTGGTATTTTTGGCACACTGCATTTAACATACTGTGCATTGGGACATACTTAATCTTCTCCTGGTGTACTAGATGGTATGGTAGTATGGGGATTGGAACGCAAAGGAAGTCACCCTACTTCTCTGTGTGTTCTGTGCGTACACGGTACAGCTGTGCATGCATGTGAGTT
Organism: Cephalopholis sonnerati; assembly: GCA_019142605.1. NCBI lineage: Eukaryota > Metazoa > Chordata > Actinopteri > Perciformes > Serranidae > Cephalopholis > Cephalopholis sonnerati. The sequence goes on along the minus strand of JAGQAX010000018.1, from coordinate 15,357,018 downwards.
TTATTGTGTGCAACCCAATCGCGCCGGCTCAGCCACCTCTAGTTGAGAACCACGTGCAGACAATCTCGGCTCAGACTCTCAATATGCTCTGAATGTTGTATAGACCTCCTTTCATATAAGTATGTGGTATTAATATGGGATGCAACTTGAGTCTTTCATCAAGCTAGAAAAAAAGATTCCTTATGAATTGGCAACTAGTAATGTACACTCACCAGCCACTTTATTAGGTACATCTTGGTAGTACAGGGTTGGACCCCTTTTGCCTTCAGAACTGCCTTAATTCTTCTTGGCATAGATTCAACAAGGTGCTGGAGACATTCCTCAGAGATTTTGGTCCATATTGACATGATAGCATCACACAGTTGCTGCAGATCTGTTGGCTGCACAGAGTACTGCCACTCACTGGATATTTTTCTGAAATACTCAGACCACCAACCATGCCACATTCAAAGTCACCTTTCTTCCTCATTCTGATGCTCAGTTTGAACTTCAGCGTGTCGTCTTGACCATGTCTACATGCCTAAATGCACTAAGTTGCTGCCATGTGATTTGCTGATTAGCTTGCTTTAACGAACAGTTGAAGAGGTGTACCTAATAAAGTGACCAGTGAGTGTAGTGAAAGTAACTGTAACAGAAGTTAGTGTGTTAGTGTTACAGTGGTCGAAGCCAGTCTCCAGTGCTCGGACCGTTACTAATGGAGAACTGTTACATCATTAAAAGGGCCAGGCTGTTATATATCGGCCAATAGTTAATTACAGATATATCTGTTTATATGTCGGCCAGTGAGGAAGAAGATTTTGCAGTACAGTGGTCCTTAATGAGCAGGGTCTCCAGAAAGCATTACAAATAAAATATTTCATCTGCAAATGTTCCACAATCTTCAAAATATCTATGTTGGTACCTCCCATAAAAATGTCTGGTTGGCTTTATTGACAGCGTTTGTAGATCGAGCTGTTCATCATTGATCATTGATGATTTAGATTTAAAAGTCTGACTCTTTACAATAAGAAATACAGGTGCAGTGATCTAATTAGACCTACATGTTACATCCCCCAAAGCTTCACTGTTATTTCATTTTTTCTCTCCTTTTAAAGAGCATCTGCACCAGTCAGTGACCAGAGGGCGTTTTTAATTAGAACTCAGATGGTTAATTGTCATTTTTACAGCGACTTACCCGGAAATTAGCTGCATTTTTAACTTTCTGAGACTGTAATTGGGATTGCTAAATTCTCAGCTTTTCCAGCGATCACTTGTGTGTCAGACTCCTCTCTGTGTGTCTCTCTCATCCTCTCCCTTCTATCTAACATTAGATTAATGCTTTCCTTCAGGCTTAACCTAGTCTTTAATGGCCCCATTTTCTTTGAACCTCTGATCTGTGGAGGCTTAATGATATTTCTCTTACTAATCTCTTGCCCCGTCCTGCGTAATGCTTCATTCACAGAGACTTCAAGATCCCTCATGTTGGACAGAGATGGGGTGTGGATGGAGGCTCGGACATGTTGGTCACTGGTTTTCACTGCAGGCATTAAGGGATAAACTGGCGAGAGCAATGAATAGTGACTTATGGATGAAGACTACTTAATCTGTTGGCAGAAAGAGAAGCAAAGAGCGCTGTGTGATATTTAAAATCTCTCTGCAAAATGGTGACCTTTGGAAAGAACAAAAACGCTGTTAGAGCTCCGAATTTTTATAGACGTACTTGTATCTATTTCTAAAGTGAGAGTGTATATGTTTGCAGTCTGGTCTCAGTTTATGGCCGGACTTACATAATGTTTGATGGTGTAAATCACTGAGCAGTTGACATGCTTGCCGCCTGTCCGCAGCAGTGTGACCTGTGTGCTCCCATGTCAGAGGTTTTAAAGCGGTCAAGCATTTAGTGACACTCAACAAAGCCTGAGAGTCGTGGGTCACACAGGCGTGCTCGACACAGCGTGGCACACACATGCCTCTTATGTAAGAAACATGTGCGCCAGCATACAGACGTGCACACAGACACACAGGCTGCACAGATATTATAATATGTGGAGAGACTCTGACTTGAATAATTGATGATGAAGCTGTAAGGCTGTCAGTCATTTCAAGCAGTGGTTCCCAACCTTTTTCCTTAAGGGACCCCTTTTCTGCTATTGAGTAAAGTGACGACCTCTGACTCAGTGACTAACAGTACAAAACAACTGATAAACTCTACAATTAACCCAAATAGTGAATGCAATAACTGCAGGAAACGAGATTTGAATGAATTTTAAGCATAATAATAATAATAGTAATTTTTATTATTATTATTATTTCATTATTTTCTTTTAGCCTCAAAGTTTTAGCGTATTTGTTATTGCTCTTATTTATTAGATTGTTGCTTGTATCTATATTTTTATATATTGCACTGAAGCATATTTATCGATTGGTGGCATGTATGAAGGAAATAGGATTTTTGTATATGAATCTCTGTCTGTAATATGTATTTTTCAAAGTTTTAACAATCATACATAGTTAATAAGCTTCTTTTTGGACAAATTAAGAGATTTTTTTCTCCCTGACATTTGGCCATTGTTCTGTTAGCTCTTTGCTTGTTTTAACTGCGTACTTTCCTAATGCTTTTTTTTTTTTAGGTTTATGTCTTCAATAATAATCTGAATTTAACAAATAACAATCCCACTGAAGGCCTTCAAGAAAATGGATGAAATGCTGAGGTGTAGACTTACTGTTTATTTTTTTTAAACAGTTTTCTTATACCCCTTAAAATAAAGAAGGCCTCCCAACCCCCTGTGAAGCTTTGACGACCCCTAACAGGGGTCAGGATCCCCAGGTTGGGAACCAGTGATTTAAAGTGTTGCAAAAAGTCAAGTACGTTGATTTATAGTGCACATTATAAACAAAAAAAGTGTTCTATCACAGAGGTTAAAATACAGTAAGATAAAAATAGAATAATACTTAAGAAATGAATAACAAAGACGTGAGATAAATAACAATGTACAATGCACCTAAATAAGAAAAAAATAAATCCAGCACCACTGTTAGTTCAGCTGAGTCTTGATAAGTGTATTGAGAATCTGTTTGAGTGTAAATATAGCGATTAAATGATTAGACTGGTTTTAATAGATCTTTATTTTATGAAAAGGTTCTTAAAGAAAAAGTTACACTAATATATATATCCAGAAGGGTGTAAGTGGCATATTGGGGTGAAAATGAGTTTTTGATTAACTCTTCTGACTGCCAAAAGGGTGCTTGTGAATTTTTAAGCAATCCAAAGTTATTAATCGGAAATGAAGGGCTTTAACACCAGACACACTGAACTGTTTGGGGTCAGAGAGGATGTAAGTGCACCTACTTACCTTAATTTTTTTTCTTTTTCTGTAAAGTTGGTCAAATGTCACGTACACCCCTCTGGTTCTCACCCCTCGATATATGTTTGCAGTATGTTGAAACAGAAACAGAGCATTTTTCTTTGTTGTCTTTTGAAATGTCTTAAAAAAAAGAACTTACCTAACAAATAGTTTTGGTAAAAAAACAGAAAAAGATTGAGAAGTAGAAATTGCATTTATTTTTGGTCCGTATTAAGAATTTTTCAGGGAGAATGCACATAAAAAGGAATAAATAAAAAGAAAAAAGCAATTTCAAAGAAAAAAAATACACTGACTAAAAAAGTGTAGGCTGAAGCTTTTTATACATATATATTTTTTTACATATCATATTTTATTAGGCAACCCTTTCACTTCAGAGACAAAGTTCCCAAATTTTTCATACACAGTAAAAATCAAACCTCAGTTCTATATACTGCATGTTTACAGAAAAAAAAGGCAAAAAGAAGTAGTAAAATAGCAAAGTTTAAAGAAGTATGAAGCTCCTTTTAAGGAAAAGACCACCATGATCTTACTTAATGTATATTCCCTTCTTGGCACTCAGACATTTGTTCCTGCAGGGCACCACCTGTAAACAACAGACACTGTGATTAATGTCGACACCATATGATATATAGACCTGAAGCAGAGGTATGGCAGAATAAGTGCAGAGAGTTTACTTCAGAGACATTATTGAGGTGAGACAGCTGTGAGCTGGTGGAGAGTGTCTGCTGGCTGGGTTTAGACTGGACGGGAGCCAAAGTGTTTTTAACAGGTCACCATGAAGGACGCTGATTCTTGGTGTCAATGGCTGTCAGGTAGTGGAGTACAGTGGTCTTTGTTGGTTCTGTTATGATGAATTGTGATATAGATTTAAATCACATTAAGACAGTGAAAGCTTGTTTGTTTGTTTGGTGTTTATTGATATGGAAAATGTTGGTCTTTTCTTGTGGTGGTGGTTGACATCCAGAATAATAGAAACACAACACTGTATAGAGTAGTGCATGAGCAGAATGATCATGATGGTTCAGGCGCTGTGCCAGTGACACAGTGTGTTGCATCATGACTTTTCTCAAGGCCACGAGAACAGAAACATCATTAGTGGTCCAGTGCTATCAAACAGTCCTCTGGGGGGTATGGAAAAAGGAAGAAGACATTTCTAGATGTGAGCTGATATGAGCTTTAGCTTAATGGTTTCTTGTAATCAGGAAATGACTTGGTTTCCAGTTAACACTGTTTCATCTGCCATTATTTTGTTTGTGCACAGGCACAAATAGATGCAAATATTTTCCTCTCACAGTCTTCTGCAGCCTTATCAGTGGAACAATCTGATGCTGGATGTCTTGTTCACTCACATTTTGGCTTTGGGTCAGATCCCTCTATGTTCGTCAGAGTTATTTCTGGAAAAGCACGGCGGAGGGGGAGGCGGAGAGTACAATGTTGGATAACCGCTCGTACCGTTTGGCCCTGCTGAGTTTATCCTAAGTGTCTCTGGACGCAGGGCTAAATTTAGCAGGTCTGGGCTTTTGATAATTCAGGGGGAATTTGGGTTTTGAGCCTCTATTATGAAGCTGCGTATCACAGCCCCCCCCCCCCCTTGCTCTCAGCAGCTCCAGTGCTGAGTTTTACAAAATGCTCTTTGCGAGGCGGAGAAGGAAGACAAAATGTGCAGAGTTTGCTGTGTGTCATTTTATGTCAAACCAGATGTCCTAGGAGCCAACACGAACACAGAAAAGAAACACAACCTCCCCTCTCTTCTTCTCTCTGTTCAGCTTTCTCCATCTCTTTGTCTGCTCTCATCCTTCTTTCGATCTCTCCCCCTCCCTTTCTTCTCCTCCCCTCTCTCACGCACATGCACACCACATTTGTTATAGGGGCAAAAACATGCTTGCCTCATCATTTTATTTTGGTGTGCATAGCCCTATTTCTGTAGTGAAATAAAGGACAGCCAAGCAGAATAGAGTATGCTCTGCTTCTTGTAGCGCAGCGACATGCTCTCACAACTGCTGTTGGATTCAGAGGAGATCTCTGAGGAGGAGAGGAGGTCTCTTTGGCGGTTTTAAGGACCACCCGGTCACTGAACTTCCTACATTTGGGAATCAGAGATATTTGGATTTAACAAAGCCGAAATAACCGTCTGGTGGGATCTGATGGATGACGGAGGATGACGTGAATTGTTGAGATGATGTGCTGCGGCTCCGTTAGCTTTCTCATGGATTTACTTCTGGAGATGTTTTAGCGTTGCCTTGATTTGAGACACCGTTGGACTTTATGTACTTTACACATATAGATATATAGATTTAAATGGCACAATGGACCTCCTGTGTGTGTGGATATTGGCTTTGTTTTTCCCCCTGTTAAGATGTTTTATGGATGTCTGAGAAACTATGACAGAGTTCTACCTGGTACAGTAAAATTTTGGCTTTTGTATGTGCTTTTTTTTCTTCCTGTGTGCTTCATTGTAACAGTTGGATGCAGACAAGCATGTGGCCAGAGTCTGACCTGACATACTCACCTCTTTTTCTCTCTCTCTCTACAGTCTGACAGCAATGCCAGTTACCTGCGAGCTGCCCGGGCAGGGAACCTTGAAAAAGTCCTTGACTACCTCAAGTCTGGGGTTGAGATTAACATTTGCAATCAGGTACGTTTTCTGAGACTCTTATTGATAAACTAAAATATTCTTGCGAGTGTCTTTCGTCATTGTGGTTAAAGAAGAAGGTATTCTTTTCTACGCACACAAACATGCTATCACCATACTGCTGCATCAGCTGAAATTCAAATTGTGGGCTCAGGGGCTCAACTGTTCGAGCAGGATCATCCTCTGGATGAAAGATTTTGTTATTTAAACCCATCCGTTGAAGATATACTACGCAGGATTTTCCTAAAAAGAACGTACAGACTAATACAGACTCACTCAGTCATCACTTACGACCCAATAGATGTGTGTGAGAGTGTATTTTTCTGCAGAGACTCCGCCCTCTGCCTGTATTTTCGTGCTTTCTTTTTATTTTCTGTGCTCGGGACGTTCATTAGTGTGTATACCAACAGCACCTAGGTGAGGTCAGGGCTTTAGAAAAAGGAAGCCAGACTGTAAGCAGCAGCAATCCAAGAAATACGGCGCTGAAAAGCTACGAATATAGGGAGGCAAAATGCCAAAAGAGAGTGAATCTGGTTGGCTGCTACTTTCACTTGCGCTGGCGAGTGTGTTTACAAACAGTAACCGACAATCCTGCGTAGTATACCTTTAAGCACAGTTAAATATACCCTGCATGAGCTTCACAAACTCCACTAAATTGTCTTTCTCTCTCAGAATGGTCTGAACGCTCTCCATCTAGCCTCCAAGGAGGGGCATGTAGAGGTTGTTGCTGAGCTGCTGAAGCTCGAAGCTGCTGTGGATGCAGCCACGAAGGTAAGGCCCACTCCGCTGCCTATCAGCTGATGCTATGGAGGACTATATTTGGATCCAGCACAAAAATGGCTGCACTTTAGGATTAAACTGTATGCAGCCACAGTGCGACTACTGAAAGTGTGCAGCCTTGCGTTTAGGGTTTATTAAAGGATCAATATTTAATGATCCCTGTGGGGAACACTGCTGGAAAAAGTGAGAGAATTAATCATGAAAAAATTAAATATATATGTCATAATTAAGCAAAGGGAGTTCAGTATAATTTGAGTAATAGAGTGTTACTTGGAAGTATCAGTAATAAAGAACAAGGTGAGAAACATCAGCAGAAGTGTTACACCTTATGTACTGTATAGTAGTATTCATCAGGGGAGAGTCTCCTTCCTTTGAAGCGTCTTTACTCTGATGCTAAAAGGAGTTCAGAGGGGGAGCCACTGAAAACATTATTCAGATTTGAGCCCACAAGGCTTACACTCCCATTTAGTCGTCTGGTTCAGCCTCTGTGCCACAGGCCACAAGCCGAGTGCTGACACAAACGGAGTACACAATGAAATATTCAAGATCAAGGAGAAAATCTCCCCAATTAAAGCCCCTCTCTATTGTGACCCGAGGATGCTGAGGGATTAGTTTGAGATCTTGGGAATCCGCTGCCTGCACCCTAACGCCTATCATTTTCTGTTTCATGCAGCCACTTGAGACAATCAGTGAGGCAGCGCTATCCAGGATACCAAGATTTAGTAACACCGAGTGTTTCATTTAGGCTGTGTGGGTGTTTAATGGTAAAGTTAATTGTATATCCGCCCCTCTAATGTTGTGCTGCTCTTGTTGTGGGAGACTTAAACAAGGAGCCTTGTCCTCGGTTCATTAGCCCCTTAGCAGCTCTGTAACAAATGCTACCCTTGTGAGGCTTACAGTGTTGAGACTGTCAGAGAGATGTTGATTTAATTTTCATGCAGTTTCTGGGGCTGTGGTTTGTGTTGGTGAAGCCAATGATGTTAAGTTTGAAACAGTCAGAGAACTGTAGTGGTGTTTTTAGTGCAACACTATCTGCTAGAAATAAGTTTAAATTCACATGTGCATTTGAGGGAAATGTAGTTGCTGCCTGGATTATGATTAGTGATGATGTTTTTTTCCAATTAAGGTTGTAGTGGTTTTGTACCATGCACAAGTTGTAGAGGTGTCCAGGGTTGGTTGGTTGGTTGGTTGGTGGGCATTCCAAGCAGGACTTTGTGACCTGTTGTATTAAATCTTGAGCTTCAAGTCACTATTTAACCAAACAATAACATTTTACCAAAATTCAACCAATACCATTTCAGTCAGGAATACCCTCATCATAGATTTAAACATTTATTGCAACAAATGGAAACACAGACAAGCAGGATGCTAAGCCAAAACTGGGACTGCAATGCAGACCCCTCCCTGCCCGGGTATACAACAGTGGGCACAAATCATGACATTAAGCACCATTTTGACCTTTATGCCATCTTAGGACTCTGAATTTAAAAAGTGGAGGCTGGGGTGATGGAGGCTAATCCTTGCCAGCAGTGAGTGCAACATAGTCGTATTTAGAAGTCCAACCTAAAAAATCTATATCAGTGTATCAATATTTTCACCACTTTACCTCAGAAAGCCCGTTCCAAGTGGAAAGTTGTTAACGGCTTTAGTTCCCCATCTATGCTCTCGTCAAACCCACCAGACTCCATTGACAAAAACAGTAATTTTAGCACACTGAACACAGGAGCTTTTGGTCTACCACTGCCTCGATCAGCTAGTCAGTTTGTGTTATTGGTGTGTTATTGGTGAATCAGAACTGTAATTTTCAAACAACTAAGTCACACAATGACATAAACAAACAAACTGTTCAAGGAAGTGTTCGTCCAGCAGCTCCTGTGTTCAGCGATATTAAATCACTGTTTTTCTCAATGGAGTTTGGCTTCGAAGAGAGCGATGTAATGGCTTAATTTCCCTGTTTGAGATCACTGTCTGACGGCAAGGTAAAGCAGTGGAAATACTCTCAAAACAGAGTACACTGAAATGGATATTGGCTTTTTTAGTTGGGACTTTTTAAGGTAGCTAAAATACATTTTGTTGCTGACTCCTCCACAGCAGTACATTTCTTAGCTTCCATGCCAGACTCCAGGCTGCTTCTCCAAACGGGGGGCGTGCTGGCTCACATCTATGTATGTAATATACTCTCTATGGATAAGTACCTCATACAACCCCACTTAAAAAGAAACTGAGCTTATCCATTTAAAGGATTTGGTGTGAAGACTACAAGATTTAAAACTGGAAGAATCTGATGGCTATGGAGTTAGAATGAAGTAAGGTATCAGACCTCCGTAGCCTGCTCCTTGTCTCTGCCTGAGGGTAGCGACTCCGGCCTAAATTGTTGCTATCAGCTACTCTCATAACACACCTGAATCTCTGACTTCTTGGTAGTCAAGTTGCACTGTGGGAAATGTAAGCATCAGGTTTTGACAAGGCGAATGAAAGACATATGGCTGACAGTGTTACAGGGGTGTAATTTTGAATTGGTACTCTTTTACTCATTCAAATGACCATAAAGTTGAATAAACAAAAGCTGAGCAATGTAAGCTTCACATAAGTAGCATTCTGTATGTAGCATAGCTATAGCATTAGATTGCATTATATGCTGATGATGATATTGTGTTCAACCTGTCCAACAAACAGATATTAATTCCAGTGTAAACATCTGTGTCTGCACAAAAAGTGATACATAAATGTCTATAATTAAGTATAAACAGTGTCAACCTAACGACGTAACAATATCTTGTTTTATGGTTCAGATTATAAAGTAATAGTATAATTGGTTTAATTATTTTGTACACCAGAAAAGCCTTTATAAAGCCCACTGGCTCTTGTCTTCAGCTACATAATATACCAAACAGTCTATTTTGTCACTATTAATCTGCCCTGTGCGTCAGCAGACCTGGCTATCTAGTTTCCTTGCTACAGTATACAGTACATGTGACAGAGGATCGCTATTGTGCAACAGCACTTGCAGTATCACGCGGCCAGGCGAAATGCTGGGGGTCGGCTCTGCCTTCACAAGGACCTGTACCGGTTCATAAACCGCCTCCTGTGATTTTATTTATGGCTGAGGCTCAACTGGAGCTCATTTACGTGTAGGACGTGGGGCTTCGGAAGTGACACATTGTTGGCAGTGCAGGCAGGGGGATGCCAGAGCTGGAATGCAGGCGGCACAAAAGTGTGGTTGGCGTGAGGGGATTCACTGGTGCACATGGATACTGACATGGATATATACAGACTATAGTGACAAACAGTCACACACCACACACAAGCATTACAGTAGGACAGGTGTGGCAGAGCTTAACACACATGCCTGTGGTTTTTCCATGTAATCCAGAAAGGAAACACTGCTCTGCACATAGCCTCGCTGGCCGGCCAAACGGAAGTGGTCAAAGAGCTGGTTACAAATGGAGCCAATGTCAACGCACAATCTCAGGTGGGATATACTCAGCATGCACACACACACACACACGGACACGTACACAATGTCAACAGTAAGGGCCTGTTGGTCTACATTTAGGACCTGGAACAGCTTAAATGCAGTGACACTGCTGTGATGCACACATTTGTTTGGATGTTGCTGCATCATGTGGTCACTGACAATGAGGGGAATCACTCAGTAGAAAGATCCTTACTGACACTGTCTGGCATCGCTCCAACTAGGCCTCTGCCTCTTCAGGAAACTGATGTCCTTGCATTTTACATTTAACTCTGTCAGATCAAGGTGAGAAGAAAGAATTCAAGCACCTGCTTTCTGTCTATCTCTATCAGACCTTGAAACAGCCAATAGAGATGTAACAGCAATTTTGTCAATGAGATCTTTTTATCTGGATATCTATCATTCTCAAGATCCTTAGATACATTTATATCATTTGATGGTTTATGTGTTGTCATTTCAAGCATACTGCGACATTTTTACATTATATACAGTTTATTTTTATGATGCGGTTTATATGCAAAATAGAGAAAAAAGCCTGCAGTGCTCTGATAATGAAAAAACCTGCCTTAAACTGAATTTAAAAGAACCAACTACACAGAAACATTAATTCATTTATAGCACACGTAGCAGCAAAGTGCAGTCTGAGCCTGATTGTAAATTGTGTGTCTTGTTGTGCGCAGAATGGCTTCACTCCTCTGTACATGGCCGCCCAGGAGAATCACCTGGAGGTGGTACGGTTCCTTCTGGAGCACAACGCCAGCCAGAGTATGGCCACTGAGGTACTGTGCATGTGTGTGCGTCGTGTGTTTGTTGTTGTGTGTGTAAGCGCACCAGTCCTGTGTCCATCTCTCTACAGTTACACCGTTACAGTATGGTTACGTTCACATTTCAAGCAGATGTGGCCCAAATCCAGTTTTTTTTGGCTATCATGTGACACAGATCTGATTCTTTTAGAGTGCCGTGGACACACATGTCCAATCAGATCTGGGCCACTTTCATATATGGTCCTAAATCAGATACATATTCGATCTCTAGCTGGTCATATTGGAATTAATTTGTGTTTTCCCATAAATACGTGGTTTTTCACTGTGCAGGAGCAGATTAATCGCCATACAGTGTCAGAGCGGTTCATTGAAACTACAAAGGGCTGCCTTCAGAGTCGTCAGCCTATAGAGGCCGACTGCCAGACGCTTTCTGACAGGGACCGCTTGCTTACATATCGTGACAGTGTTGTTGAGATATTGGAATGTAACTCTAGACATCTTAAGGTTTTGGAAGAACTGTTCCTCCATGAAAGTCACCACATCGCGGCCCCACCACTGCTGATTTCTCTCCCAGCCACACCCACACCTCACTCTTAACAGAGCTACCAGTCGTAGCTGCTAACAGAGCTAGTGGACAGAAAGCCCATTTGCACGACAGCCCGTTATCCTGAAAACAAATGCCCATTCATCCAAGGGGCCATTTCTCTAAAAATACACTACACACTCTTTCAAACAGAAGCACACTGCAAATTATAGTGCAGAACAATGTGGTCGGATCTTCCTACTATGGTGCTCATTCAGGAGAGGAAGCTTGCACCACTATGTTGTTTGTTTTTGCCCCAAATTCCTGCTTGGAAAAGGGCAATTTTTGGCTTTTGTTTCAAGGTCCATGTGTGTGACATTATTAGTCGCATGGGAGGTGTTTCAGAGCAGACATTCGTTCACACTGATGTCAGATATGGGTCACTGAAAACAAAAATATGAGCAGTCTAGGTAGAAAGAACTTGGACTTGAGCATTAAGCCCTGTAATGTGAACGTAGCCTATGTCTCCATGCATTTTCCTCGATCATGTGTGGTCTTTACATCTGTTGTACTAACCACCTTCATCTCCTCTCCTCCTCTGTTCCCTCCCCGTCTTCCCTGTATCATCCCGACCCCACTCCCCCCTGCATCTTCCTGTTTCTTCATCTCCCTGTCCTCTCGTTACTCTCCTGTCTTTTTCTCGTCTCTTCTGTCTCACATTCACTCTGCCTACCTTTCTGTCTTTCCACCATCCTCCTCTGCCTGCCCCTTCTTCTCTTCCCCTCCTCCCTCCCTCCTCATCTCCTCATGAGGGACTAGGCAGAGCTTCATTGATTGGTAGTGTATGGTGGTGGAGGCAGAGTGACCTTGAGTGGGTCACAGATGAGGTCCGCTCCGCTCGCTGCCTCTCCTCCACGGCTGCGGCTGCTGTTACCGCTCTGATTTACGTTGCTCAGCCTGTGGAACCTATACACACACACATACTTGCTACACACACAAGCACGTGCACAAACAGAGATAAAAAGCTGATGGGGCTAATGGAATACCCAAACCTGTCCACAGTTCACAGGTTTACATCTACCGGCTACATGGTTGAACACGGGTTGCCCTTCAAGACATGCATACACATGGAATATCTTTGCACATGTGCACACAGATATCTAAATGCAGGCACATATGCACGTACAGAAATACTTCACACACACTCAAACATACAGTATGCAGAACCGCTCTGCTGTGGCAGGGAGCTCTCAGCTGAATTATGCATCATAAGGGCAGTGTGTAGGAGATAGACGTGAGCCTTTTCCACCCCATCATCGTATTATATAACTTACATTAGTGTCCTATACGGTGAGGAGGCTTGAGAATCTACAGAAATCTCCTCGTCTGTTTGACACACCGGCTATTAAGTTACGATTTATATCCTAACTGCTCCAAGTGGGTCAGAGGTTGAACTCTTTACTTTGCAAGTTTCCACATGATCCTTTTATTCAGAGCTCCTAAAAAATGACATGAAACTGCACAAGTAAATATAAAAAACTGTAACCTCCAGTTACAATCATATGGTAATAACAATTATCGTCACAATAAAACAAAACATTAGCAGTCTGACTTTATGGGGAATTATGAAACGTATTACTGTTGCGCTCATGTTTCCCATCAATTTAGATTTTGTAATGAGATTTTCTCGTCATTTATGCATAACCAAATGAAGTTTTATCTAGTTCTCAGACCATCTGTGCACCAGAGAGTAGATTTGTCTTTTAAAACAAAAGCCCTGAATTCATTGGAACGTTAATAGACTGCATTATACCCTTTTTAAAACGTCTAAGGGACTCAGGGGTCTTACGTTGCTCTCCTCTGTGCCTGCTGCAAAATGATAACTCAGCAGAATGTAATATTAGAGCACCATCTGCCCGTGACCCCGCTCCTAACCTGCTCATACCATCCATCCAGTCACACCTACCATCTCATCTCCGTCACCAGTAATGCATGGCAGCGCCCCTCCAGCCCCGCTGACTTCTCCTCTCTCCCTCCCCTCATACGCAGGATGGCTTCACTCCTCTGGCGGTGGCCCTCCAGCAGGGCCATGACCAGGTGGTCTCCCTGCTGCTGGAGAACGATACAAAGGGCAAGGTACGCCTACCTGCCCTGCACATCGCTGCCCGCAAGGACGACACCAAGGCCGCGGCCCTGCTCCTGCAGAACGACCACAACGCGGACGTCGAGTCCAAGGTGAGTGAGGCAGCCAGGCTCAGGTGGTGGAGCTTCAGTTGGTTGTTTTTTATTTTAATATCTTTGATTCTTGATTAATTGTCCTTTGATTATTGATGCATTTGGGTTTCTTTATTAGTTTTCTTTCCTGCTGCCTTCCTCTCTTCTTCTTTCTCTATTGAATTTGCTTTTGATGTTCTTTTTGGCAGGAAGGGGAAAGGAGCAGAAGTATTATTGATTAGGAGCAAGAGTTACTTTATAAAATGTTGGATAGAAGAGAATTTATGAATGATGGAAGAAGATTTTAGGATCAGAATATCGTCTCAAAATTTAAATATCACCCACTAAAATCCTAGATAATAACACTGACTTTATAAATGATTTTGTACTGAGCTCCTTCCCCCCTCTCTCTGCTCCTCCACTTCATATAAGTGGAGGTCCTTTTCTATTTTTTTGCTCACTAACTGCCCATTCTCTCCTCTCTTGGCTGACTCTGTAGATGATGGTGAATAGAACAACAGAGGTACACCTCTACTCTGTACATTACCAAGTCTCTCCATCGCAGCTCATAAAAACTCTGAAAAACCAAACAAACAAACACTTCAGTGCCCCTGACTTGTTGCAGTAGTGTTTCTGCAGCCCGTTATCACTTCCCCTTTACCCATTTTAACTCATCTTCCTCTTCATCTGTTCATCCATATAGTGGATATCTTCTGTCATAGAGAAAGTCAGAGTAAAAGCGCATGTTTCATTAATACTGATTCAGTAGGAGGAGGCTCGGGTGTCAAGCTGATTCTAATGGTTTCATGGTGTCCAAAGCTCAAGCTTCGGCTCTTATTTGTTGGCAAATTCATTGTGACTATTGACAAAATGTTGTCCCAACGTGTCCTGACAAAATCCTTCCATGAAACTGATTAACTATGATAACCAGTGTTAGCATGAAAAGTGGTTATCATTCATTAAAAAGCAGTGGTTTGTCCATAACCTGCATGGCAACCAAATCCCCATTGAGCTGTAAAGGAACCCGGCCTTCTAGCAGACAGTCAGGCTAATTAGTTTACTACCCTCTACTGATTGTAGTACTCCTAATCCTCAACCCTTGCACCTAAAGCATTCTGCATGGGACCAAAACAACAAGCTATCTCGACACTGCTTCTATGGTAACAAGGACCTCTGTCGTCACACCAAAGTCAGGTGGCCACCTCCTGTGTGTGTGCCTGTTTTGGTTGGCATTGTTTCTAGCTTTGGCAGGCTGGCCAGTTATCTGGTGTGATTCATCCAAAAATGGCTTTTGTTTATCCGAGGCTCCTGCATCGTGGTAAACAGATTTACATAGTGCTCTGATGGAAGATGGAAGAAAGTCATTGCAGATTTTTGTCCACAGATTTTCTTTAAAAAAGACAGGTTTTGCGGTTGATTTTAGGTTTTTGATTAACTTTCTTTTCTGATATTTTTAAGCAACAGTTCACCCAATAATCAATAGTATATATTTTCCTCTTACCTGTTTATCAGTCTAGATTGTTTTGGTGTGAGTTGCTGAGTGTTGGAGATATCAGGCCTTAGAGATGTCTGCTCTCTCTTGAATATAATGGAACTAGATGGCACTTGGCTTGTGGTGCTAAAAGCGCCAAAAAGATCCATTTGTAAAACTCAACAGCAATGTCTCTTTCCAGAAATCATGACCCACTTATTCAAGATAATCCACAGACCTTGTTGTGAGCAGTTTCATGTAGGAACTACTTTCTTTCTACCCACCTACACCCACCAACTGTATCACCACACAGAAGGACAAGGCTCTTGCTTGTGACAGTGCAAGATGTAAACATTAATGGCGTCCTCCTCGGTTGAGCTGTAACATTTGCTAGCTCAGTGATGCTAGGTGAGCTAGCAGTAAATGCATGCTTCCCTCTGTATGGTGATACTATTGGTAGGTGTAGTTCGGAAAGGTTGTTCCATGTCTACTTATATCCATTTTGTATTATATGTTGTATTTGTTGCATTTTAAATGTGTTTTGATTGGCTGCTACCTTGGCCAGGTCTCTCTTGTTAAAGTGATTTTCAATCTCAAAGGGACTTCCTGGTTAAATAAAGGTTAAATAAAAGATAGTTCCTACATGAAACTGCTCGCAACAAGGTCTGTGGATTATCTTGAGTAGCTGGGTCATGATTTCTGACAGCTCTACGGCTGATATCTCCAACACAAAAGAATCTAAATTGATAAACAGCACTACAGGGTGAGAGGAAAAATATGTGCTTTTAATTTTGGGGTGAACTGTCCCTTTAAGTGTAAAACCAATCTTTTGAAATGATTCATAGTCGTAGTGTTTTTGGTTGGGATTTTTCGAGACATCAGATATGAGCATTGTGGATACACATGTCTGAGACACCTGCTCTCCGCTGGATTATTAGTCATTTGAAATTGGGATTCGAATGATTAGGAAGCTTAATGTGAGATTCACTCACTCACTGGACGGATTGTTTCCAGTGTCCTTCTGTTGCTTTGGCAGCTGTCGCTCGCTAAGCCAGGGGTTTTGCCAGGAAATTACTTTCATTTAAGATGTTAACAAATGGACATTAGGTTCATTTGCAGCACAGTTTTTACACTAAAAGTATCAGGATGTTGTGAATGAAATTAGATTACAGGTAAATAACATCTGTTGTATACTGAACACTTGCATAGTTTAACACTTACTTTGCCCAGTGTGATAGTACTGAATTGTATGTCAGTATCATGACAGCACATAGAAGCCCATATGGTATACTGAAAAATCCCCCTAGTTGTCAGCATACCATTGGCCCCATGTTTGATGCTTCAGTTAAAGGACTTTCTCTGCCACTGTGAGGAAAGTCAGGTGTTAGTGTAACAGTGTATAGTGGAGTGTGTCCTCGTCTGTACATCAGCCACAGGCCTGTGTAGACTGCTTATAATCCTCAAGGTCTGCACTGGATTGTACCAGTGTGGTGTGTTTTATAGTTTATAATGTGATGTGTGTGCTTGTCTGTTTGTGCTTGTGTGTTGTGCGGCTTTCTCCAAATCCTCAGAGTGGTTTCACGCCTCTCCACATCGCCGCTCACTATGGCAACATTAACGTGGCCACGCTTCTGCTGAACAGAGGAGCTGCTGTGGACTTCATGGCTCGGGTGAGTTTAGTCTGCCCTCTGCTGTTGTGGAGGGGTATTACAGACACTTAGGGTAAACAAGAGTAAAGATGTCTCCAAGCTGAAATAATGTTCCTGCACAACTGTGAAACAGTGGTTTGGTTCTCCTGACTTATTGTTGAGCAGTTCCTCTCCTCCTCAGACATGTATCGGCCAGTTACAGCACATTTCATAACAACTAATCATCCACTCTGTTTCCTTACATATAGAGGAATGAAGAAGGCATCTTTGTTAAACACATGGGGGATTTAAAGACATTGCTCCTTAAAAGAGTAGTTTCTGGATTTTTAATTTGGGAGTTTAACCCTAAAAAGGATGAGGAAGTAGACAGTGTTCTGGATTATATTTGGATTCTGGATTATACAGGACATTTTGTTAAAGGGTGAATGTGTTAAATCAAACTCAGATTGACTCTGAAATTAGTTCAGGATAATTATATCATATTGTTTTGTTGTTGATTGCTAAATATGATGTGCTGTTAAAAGGGTAGGCGTTATAAGCTGTAGCTTTAGCCTTCACCTTTTTCAGACTGCAGATGTCTCTAAGTTATGTTAAATTACTTTATTGTAATGTTTTGCTCTGTACTATTTAAGTATCTGCCATTTTCTGTGAGAGTCTGTGACTTTATTTATATGAATTTGCAGATTAATACATGATTTTCTTATTTCTATTTGCAGACTGAAATAAATTGTAAATTTTAAATACATATAAAGGCATGGATGAGATTTGAGCAGGGCTGTACCAAATGTCTTTATTTCACATTCAAAGCCATCACCATGCTAAAAAAATCTTTGAAACAAATCCTCAATTTCAGAAAGTGATTCACTGGACTAAATGAGTTAGTATTTTCTTTTATTAAATCAGATTTCTTTAATGAATAGATATAATTTATGGTGCTGTTAGATTGCTGCTAGACAGCCCTGATAATTCGTGTGCATAGGGGAGAAAACTATTTTTTGGCTGCAATAAAAATGCCAACAAATAAGGACTGAAGTATAATAATTTGTTAGCTAAATAAATGTTGTGAATCCTTTTTTCAGTACATTTTGACATAGTGCTCTGTAGTCATTGGAAATATTTGGATGACATGAGTCGGAAACAATCCTATGCAGCCACCACTGAAATCTAATTCCAAAGCTAGTGTAACACTAATAATATTAGCGTAGCCTGATCTTTATCTGCAACTGTGCAGAAATGCTGTGTTTAATTTGAATGAATAGCCATATAGCAAAAAGAAAGAAAGAAAGAAAAGAAAGAAACAACATTAGGAAACATTAGGAATGGAGCTTCAAACTGTTCAGTGTTGCCCTGGATTTGAGTGTAGTGAAAGATTACAGAATTTGCAGCTTTGCATTAATAAATAGAGATGAAGGTAACACTGTTTTGTGTGTTTAGTATGTATGGTGATCAACAGGTCACATGATGGATCAGTGGACTGTATATAACCATCAGACCGCACCCTAACAAAGGCAAGATAGCTAAAAACGCCTTGTGAATGATGCACTGGAGAAGGCTCTCTTGTTGGACTGCAGCTCGTTGCTTTACAGTCACACACAAACAATGCCAACTAGCAAGAGGCATCATTATCATTTATTTTAAGTGGGCATTAGGAAACAAATGTCCCTAAGTGTCCTTTAAATAAAGCACACAGCAGTGTAATTGTTTCACTAAATGATGTGGCGCTCAGTGATCGTAACAGGTGCATCACTTTAAAAGGCTGCACTCTGACTTAAAGAAATGTTTTGACATAGAGCAGGATCACTATTTATTTACTGTGATATTTACATTGTAATGCAAGAGAGGGTGCCTTTAGATATGTGTTTGTTTCCACATTAGACATTAGCTAACCAGAGTCAATGGCGGCCCGTAATTATATCAGCTCGTATGTGGAGTGTTGGTGTTTGTGCTGCTTTTTGACACTGATTACAGGTTAGGGTCCAAAGAGTCACACTGCAGCAGCGGAGATAGATGGGCTAAAACAAGGGAGCTGTTTTACAACAAGACTATGTACCTTTAATAGGGAGAGTGTAGGGTTTATATTTGAACTAGAAAAAGCATCACAATCTATTTACAGTCTGCAAGATTACATGTCCTGTCTCTTATTGAATTTGGTTTAATTGTAGACTTTTAATTACGCAATGCGTAAATAATAATGTGTAAATAATAAGCTATTACATTTAATATGACGGCTGAATCTTAACACAAGTTTGCTCTTTTGTTGTTTAGAATGACATCACACCGCTTCACGTGGCTTCAAAAAGGGGCAACAGCAACATGGTCAAGCTGTTGCTGGACAGAGGGTCCAAAATTGATGCAAAGACCAAGGTGAGTCCATGGAGCCAAATCTCCTTAGATAACTGTAAGATATTGTCAGAGGCTGATAAAACCTAAATTTCCAACCTGGTTGCACTGGATCATCAGCTGAAGTTTGTCAGGCAGACTTTTCTGTCTTTCATACACGTCAAAACGTGCCTATTCCCCAGCACGCATGGGTGTTATTATCAGTAAAACGTGAAGTTTGTGGTGGCAAAAACTCTATGGTGTTAGCTTCTGTTTGTGTGTCAGCATCTCAGTTTTGTTAGAGTTAAGAACACTTTAGAGCAGGGAACATATTCTGAGTTAGAAAGACTTAATTTAGAGTAAAAACACTCTACAGCAGCCGCTGAATTATCCTCAGAGCATTTATAGACATTTATAGAAAGGGCAGGGATGAGGATGTTTTGGCTCCTGTGATTTATCAACTCTTTTGCTGTCTTTCTTCTCCTTCAGGACGGCCTGACGCCTCTTCACTGTGGGGCGAGGAGCGGACACGAGCAGGTGGTAGAAATCCTACTCGACCGAGGAGCTCCTATCCTGTCCAAGACCAAGGTAGCTACTGGGACGATCAATACAGGAGATGCTGCTTAGCTCAGATTAGGAAAGGAAAGGGCCCAAACACATGTCACATGTTTGTTTTTTTTCACTGGTTGTTCAAAAATAGAATAGATCACATTTCACTTGAGTCAGGGTACACATCGTTAATAACACTGTAATACAGATGTACACACAGAGGTTTTTAACATCTGTTAACCAATCAGGTAGCAGCTCTGTTGTTGTTGCTGTAGTGTTGTCGCATTGTCTCCATAACGTCTGTGCGACCTCTCCAGAACAGCCCGTCTCCGCTGCGTAGCCCTACAGTTTGACCGCGCAGGACGACCAGTGTAACAAAATAGACATTGTTGTAATGACCTCGTTATAACAATGCTTCTGTAACCTTCTCAACAACTTCCTTCACAGTCTGTCTGTGCAGCGCATGGCCACGCCCTAACTTCCTGTGTCTGTCTGTCCATCTGTCTATGTCTCCGTCTGCGTGTGTGTTTGTCTCTTTCTCTTTCTCTTTGTCTCGCTCCCTGTCTGCCTCTCTCCTTCTCTCCCCTTCTCTCTCTCTCTGTCTGTCTTTCCCTCTCTTCCCCACCCCCACTGTAGAACGGGCTGTCACCGCTCCACATGGCCACTCAGGGGGACCACCTCAACTGCGTACAGCTCTTGCTCCAGCACGACGTGCCGGTGGACGATGTCACCAACGACTACCTGACGGCGCTGCACGTCGCCGCCCACTGTGGTCACTACAAGGTGGCCAAGCTCATCGTGGACAAGAAGGCTAACCCCAACGCCAAGGCTCTGGTAGGGATAAAGGGGTGGGCTCAGGCTGAAAGTGAACAGTGACGTGGTCATATTAAACTAAAGGATCCACTAAATACTGAATAACAACTTTATTTATTTAACCAATAATTGGATTGGATTAATTGGATTTGCTGACTCTCATCCCGTCTGCTTCACACTCGGCTGCAAACCGCCCCAGTGCATGCTGAAGGTCACATAGTGATGAAGCCAACAGAACCACATCGTCTGCAAAAAGCAGTTAGTGCCCCCTTAAAAAAAAGGTTTCCATGGCCAAAAGAAGGGTCTGTTCATGAAGAAAAATGACATAATGAATTCAATTAATGGAGCAAATGTGCAAAGAAAATACTATTTTATCATTGCATTGTGTAGTTTTTGGTCAGTGAGGAGCTTTCATCATACAGGTGATGCAGAACGAGCCAATAGGCTGTTGCTGCACTGCTGTGATGGCCTGAGAGGAGAAGGAGAATAGTTGCGATATTAAGAGGTACAAAGTTCTTTCCAAAATGACATGAAATTGATACATGAGTCAGAGAACTGGGAATGATGAATTCTGAAGTCTTAATTTGAAACTGACACAGAGGGAAATAAAGGGATTGAGAGAGAAAATGTTTCTCCGTCACCCTTGTGGTTTGTAACTGACATTTTCTGTACCACCCTTTAATTTCCTGGCAGATCATTTTCTTGCCTTATCAGCCAAATAAAAGCAGTAACAGATGTTTTGTGACCGTGGAGAGTTCATCCCTTACAGTGAGGATACTTTACACTGAGATTTTCTTTTCTTTTTTTTTGCCTGTGTGCAGAACGGTTTCACTCCACTTCACATCGCCTGCAAGAAGAACAGAGCCAAAGTGATGGAGCTGTTGCTAAAGCATGGAGCGTCTATTCAGGCTGTCACTGAGGTACTGAGCGCTCTTTTCTGCTTGACTCTGCCTTTCAACACTTGGCACCAGAAGTGGTGTCTTTGATCCTTACTGAGCTCTATCATTTTATACATTGCGACTGTCCTTGTAATAGCACTTGCCTTTGTTTGGACTTAAAGGGATAGCTCAGATTTTTTAAAGTGGGGTTGCGTAAGGCACTTATCCATCGTCAGTGTGTTTCCTACAGTAGATGGCAGTCAGTGCACCCACAGTTTGAAGAGGTAAGCAGCAGTGTAGACATGGAGGCTGAGCAATGTACTGCTGTGGACTGGGGGAGTAGCAAGGCTGTATTTTGGCCACGTAAAAAAAATGAATGTCAGTTTAAGTATAAGCTATATTTAGGATATTTTTATCACTTAACTTTGTTGTCAGACAGCCCTCTCTGACGCAGAACTGAAGCCATTATCTATGCGCTCCTAAAAGCCGCCACACTCCTTCGACAAAAACTGATTTTACCTCGCAGAACACAGGAGTTGCTGGCCTACCGCTGCCTCGATCTGCCTCAAATCTTTTTTGTGCTATTGTGTGACTTTGGTGAATCTAAACTGACCCTTTAAAAACATCAAGTCTCAAAATAACACAAACTAACCATCAAAGCAGTAGTAGACCAGAAACTTCTGTGTTCTGGGAATTAAAATTACAGATTTTACACTAATAATACATTTTATTTTCTTTATAAATATACATTAAAATACACACGACATCATTCACACATTAAAAGCCATTTTGAAAAGATGAGTTTTGATGAGTGATTTGAATCGGGAGTGGTCAGAGTAGTCTCAAGTGTGTTTGGGGAGAGAGTTCCAGAGGGAGGGGGTGGCTATGGAGAAGGCCTTGTCACCCCAGGTCCCGTGCTTGGTCCTGAGTGGTGGAGTCAGGGAGCGGAGGCTGCAGGAAGGAGCGTGGTGGTGGAGCAGGTCAGTGAGGTAGAAGGGGGCCTGGTTATGGAGAGCTTCATGAGTGAGGAGATGGACTTTGAATGGGATGCGTTGAGGGACTGGGAGCCAGTAGAGGTTCAGGATGTGATCATGGGAGAGTGCAGC
Organism: Cephalopholis sonnerati; assembly: GCA_019142605.1. NCBI lineage: Eukaryota > Metazoa > Chordata > Actinopteri > Perciformes > Serranidae > Cephalopholis > Cephalopholis sonnerati. The sequence continues at coordinate 15,334,504 of JAGQAX010000018.1, read as the reverse complement.
AGAGTTCTTGATGTATTGGAGTTTGATGAATAAAAATACTATCTATTTAAAGTAAAATTACTATTTCACTGTCCCTTTAATGTCACTTCTGCATTAATCTAGAGTGATTACAGCTTTATTAAAGTTCATGGTGATGATCAAATCTGCTTCTCTACAGTCTGGCCTGACGCCCATTCATGTGGCAGCCTTCATGGGCCACGAGAACATTGTCCACGCACTGATACACCACGGAGCATCACCCAACACAACCAACGTAGTGAGTAGACCATTTTAATGCACTGTCACATGTTTGAAGTTAATGTTTTTTCAAGTTTATGATTCTAATCCCACATTATTGCATATAAAAAACTCCCACTGACAACCGTCTCCAGTGTGTCTTCCAGCGAGGAGAGACATCTCTCCACATGGCAGCCAGGGCAGGCCAGGCAGACGTAGTCCGATACCTGCTCAAAAACGGAGCCAAGGTGGAGACCAAGTCCAAGGTTAGAACACTGAGCCTCGTTATCAATCACTGCATCGGGGAGAAAAAGACAAAACAAAACAATGATAAAATACTGGGCCAAAAGTCACTTTCTCCTTCTCCGCAGGACGACCAGACAGCGTTGCACATCTCCAGTCGGCTGGGGAAAGTCGACATTGTCCAACAGCTGCTGCAGTGCGGCGCCTCTGCCAACGCTGCCACCACCTCAGGCTACACCCCCCTTCACCTGGCTGCCCGCGAAGGACACCAAGACGTTGCTGCCATGCTGCTGGAGAACGGAGCCTCGCTGTCCTCCTCGACCAAGGTGGGTCTGCTGGAGGGTCTGTTTTCAGTGCATGACGTCATGGAGTTGGATGTCTCCATTTCTTCCACATGTGCTCACAACACACACTAGGACCAAGCATCACAGGACAGACCAGCTTCATTATGTCAGCGCCACATATCTCCACTAGTGGGCACCAGTTTCCAGTAGCTTCCATGTTGCTTGTCTTGTGTTTAGTAGTCAGAGTTTGTTGCTGCTAAAATATTCTCTCATCACAACAAAAGCAGACTAATAATCTGCCTTAAACTATCACACAAGGCTCAGCCATGCTTAGCTCTGTCACATATAATTTTTGTCCTGGTAGTATTAGTGTAGCCAGTAATTTAAAACAATTACTTGTACCTCAGGAGGTCGACCATGGAGGGCAGATGTCAGTTTTTGGTAGTGCTGGTGTCACATATGACTAATTGCACAGATGAAGGTCAAAAAGAGATTCAGAGTCGACTTTATGGAATTGGTTTGTGCACGTGTGTGATTGTATGTTGCTGGGGGCTGTCTTTGAAGGTGACCTCAGTCAGTGGAATGGATTAATGAACGGTAAACCCCATGGTGCCAGTGCTCTCTCTTCACACATGCAGACACACACATAGAGGATCTTTTGGGACTTCACCTGAGTCAGCTGTTCGACAAAATGGTGTCACATCAGTCCTAAATCAAAAGAATGAAACCATGACCCATTTGTGATGTTTACGAAACAAATCCATCATTAAACTGCCCACATTTTAAAACATATAAGACAAACCTCTCTATTCTGTAACATGTCTTCTTCTAAAATGACCCTTAGCTGTGTAAACTGTGTGAACATTAACCAATCACACAAATGAGGTCATGTGTTTCAGAGCGTGGAATGGGAATCTGTGGGAGTCCCACATTCCTCGGGAAAATATGACCCAATGTCTTTAAATATCTTCACACAGGAAGGAAGCCGAGATTAGCATGATCACATTATACAACAGACATTTATAGATCTAGAATACATACACAGGGAAATACAGGCCTCTGGTTTCGATTCTCAGGGAACCTTGAAACAATCTCAAGTTCATTTGTTGTTATAATTAAATTAGTCATGCACGGATAATCTTTATTCATATTTATTTCATCATAGATTTTAATTCAGTTTTAGATTCAGACAGAGGCAATTTGTTTGAACAGCTTGGCTTGCACACATACTATGTATTATTATTATTATTATTATTATTATTATTATTATTATTATTATTATTATTATTATTATTATTATTATTATTATTATAAAAGGTTAATGGACTGATTATCACTAAAAGAGATTTAAAAAACAAGAAAAAATATTGAGAATTTAAAAGATGAATAGCAGAAGAAATAAAAGATTTTGAATGTTAATGTTAATTAAGTAGATTTCTAATAGTGTTGAACTTCTTGTACAACAGATATTTAAGTTTGCCAATGCCTTTGAATGATAATGTCATTTGTCAAATGTTAAAAACCTTCATGTTGCTGATGGGCATTTTCATTTTAGGTTGAAACAGTCTGTTTGTAATGAACTAAACAGGCCTTAAATTGATGAAGAATAAAAACTAAATCTTTGTTGCAGTAGGTTCAGGTTCTAGTCGTGTTGCTACAGACAAGTTATGTGTGCAAAGTACTTTTTTACCTGATTAAGGTCTGGGGACGAAATGTTGTATTTCTAAAATAGAGTTATTGCAAGTTAGAGGACGGCGTGCGGGAGCATTATCTTTCCAACAGCCGTATTCTGCAAGATATTAAAGGTGTGCATGAGCCTTGAAAATTAAGTTTCCTAGTAAAAAAGGATGCTTTATCTAATGATTCAGATGAGTTATTTACAACTATGTGAGAAACTATGTTGTTATGAGGAAGAGCTTGACCTGAGGCGAATAAGAGCTGACCTTAAACAATGTAAATATTCACTTCCTGTTTAAACACTACCACCCTCTGCGTCCTTTCTATCTTTCCACTGTCTTTCATTTTGTTGACGTTTGTCATTTTATGTCCAACAGAAAGGGTTCAGTCCCCTGCATGTGGCAGCAAAGTACGGCAAGATGGAGGTGGCCAGTCTCCTCCTCCAGAAGAGAGCTGCGCCCGATGCTGCTGGGAAGGTGAGGCCTGCTGCACGACACACTAAATCCTAATCTCGACAACAACTTTTTAAGGGTGTTTACAGATGTGTTGCTGCTGGAAAACATGAGCTGTCTGTGAACGGAGGGGGCTTGGCACAGAAATGACTCATATATTAGGCAGGAGATGACACTCCTACACAAAGCAGAGGAAAATGAAAGCAGCAGGAGAATAAACTCACATTTCCACATCCTCGTTACAAGCAACCCGCAACGTGTGTCAGCATCAGAGCCGTAGTTTTTAAATAATCCCTCAAAACTCCTGCGAGCATACAAGAGAAGCATTAGGAAAACAGCCAATAGGATTATTAGAAGCTGAATGTAGACGATACCCTTTAATAAAAAAAGGACAGAACATTAAGAAAGACAGTATATATAGAGTAGAGTAGACAGTCAAGTTCTCTGGTGAGATCTGGTCAACAAAAGTCCAAAATCAGGAAGTCATTGAGATACTGTGACCGTTTATCATCGTGCAAGTCTTTCTGTCGCCTGCCCTTATCCGACCTGTCTCTTAGAGAGTAAACAGAACCTGTTTGGAGCTGTATTTTCCAAGCTGCAGCAGGACACGGGGGTTGGGGTGATGGTGGGTCGAGGTTGTGTGGAGGAGTGTCAGGTTTAGGACTGATCCCAGGACAGCACAGCCAACAGATGCTCGTCCTGTTGCAAAGACCTTCTGGGTAGATTTGCTTTTATTCCCCCGATGATGCACTCATTCCACCTCCACATGCACCATTCATTTGTATACACATGCACACACACACATATTGACGCACTTACTTAGCACAGGCCTACTGGCACTGATTATGGTGTTTGCTAGTTGTGTGTGTGTCTCTGCCACCATCTGAGAGCGTTTAACGTAATGGCAGTCAGGTATGATAATGAAGCTTCCACACTGCTCGGTGGTGTCGTGCTACAGTCAGTCCCATTGTAACGCTGAGTCGAAACACAAAGCAACATCAGGCCTTTGTTGTGTTTGATTACACTGGTTTTATTCAGAGGTGAGAAGAAAGACAATAACGTGTTCAGTTTTCTCACATTTTGACCCTAAAGAGAAGTCTCACACCTCTCCAGGTTTTGGGATAGAAGTTGTTTACTGTGTGCGTGGGATACTTTGGGTGAAGCTCAGGGTCGTATTTTAGTGTCGCGAAACAAGAAAGAGGGGCACTTGGAGAGCACAGACCTCTGCCAAGGTCAAATGCCCTACCTTACGATATTAATGGAAGTGAAAAGCAATTCTTGTATCCGCCCCATGATTCAGATCTGCTCCAAAGTTTAATGGGTTCTTCCTTGGCTAGTGTGACGCCCCTCCACCAGGTTTCATGAAAATTGGGCCGGTAATTAGTCCGTAATCCTGCTGACAAACAATCAAAAAACATAACCTCCTTGGCGGAGATAACAGCATGCTGCTGCTGCTAACACTCTAATGCTGCTGCTCCCCCTACTGCTGCTGAAATATTAATAATTAATGTTGTGTCATCGCTGTCCATCTCCACCAATTTTAATATCAAAGTTTGTTTACCAGTTTTAGATAAGTGCTACTGCATATGTGGAAAAAAGGCTGTATATAGTAAGTATTTTGTGACCCCAGAAGGAGCCGTGTGAGGCCTCAGTCCTTGCTGCAGTGGCCACAGGTTCGCTTCCAGCCTGCGGCCCTTTGCTGCATTCATTACCTCTCTCTCGCTCCCCCCGTCACGCTACACTGTCCTATCATTAAAGGCACAAAAAGCCCAAAAAATCATGCGACGAGGTGTCTGATAAAATTGCCTTAAGTGATGTCACTTGAGTCAGTTGGTGCTCAAGATGACAAATTTAATAATGAAAAACATTTTGGGGGTGTGGAGTTAGAAAGAAGTGAGGTTACCAGGCCTCTGTAGCCAGCACCTTATCTCTGCTTGAGGCAAGCAGCTCTAAGTTACATTAGCCACGACTAGCATAACACACCTGAATCTCTGTCAGCAGTTGAGAGTTGCATTGTGGGTGATGTAGGTGCCACATTTTGACATGGAAAAAGAATGTGTGAGGGGAAAAAAAGAAGATGTCTCTGGTTCTATAGTATCAATTTTGATCCTTTTTTGTCCTGCAGGCAAGTCAGGAAGTGTTAAAGGAGAACAATGCTACTTTAGTGGAGAACTCTTTCAAGTGTTTATGAGTAAGCAAATACTCCTGCTAAAGGGGACAGTTCACCCCAAAATCAAAAACACATATTTTTCCTTTCACCTGTAGCTGCTATTATCAATGTAGATTGTTTTGGTGTGAGTTGCACTGTTGGATGTCTGCCTTTTCTCAAATATAATGGAACTAGATCGCAGTTTCAAGCATGCATCTACTCATGGACGAGGGGCTCGTACTAATCACAGTGTGTGATGTAAACATCAATGGCTGAGGTGTAATGTTTGCTAGCTTAGGGGTGCTAGGTGAGCTAGCAGTAGATGTACACTCCCTTCTGCGTGGTGATACAGTTGGCAGTAGAAAGAAAGTAGACATCTCCAACACTCGGTAACTCACACCAAAACAGCCTAGACTGATAAATAGCACCACAGGTAAGATGAAAAATATCTGTTTTTTATTTTTGGTTGAACTGTCCCTTTAACTAACTATTTAAAAACAATAGGAGCAAAGTTGACATTTTGGAGATATGTTTCATAGGCCAGCGAAGACATGCTCCCTCTATCTTCTTCTACATTTCAGCATGAAGTTGTTTCTCTGAACTGTCTCCTGCACTAACGATCTTCCATCAGTTTAATGTCCATCTCCCGTCATGTCTTTTCATTCTGTTGGTTTGATTCTTTCACTTTACTTATCGGCGTGTTTGTGCTTGTGAGTGTTCATTGATCTTCTAACCTGGTGCTGTGTTGCATGCCTGTGTGTGGGGCGTATGTCTGTGCGTGTGTGTGTGTGTGTGGGTGTTTTAGAGTGGGCTAACTCCACTGCATGTAGCCGCTCACTACGATAATCAGAGAGTGGCACTGCTGCTGCTGGATCAGGGAGCTTCCCCACACGCTGCCGCCAAGGTATCCACACAAACACACATAAACACACATAATGAACTCACCTGGCTTGTGCCCTCATGTGCCATCTCAGACCATTAACAATGTTATGTATGTAATGTATGAATATCTAATGCTCACCCCTTTCCCCCCCTCACCATCGTGTCCAGTCTTTGATGTTGTGAGTACATGTGCAGCTTTTTCTTTGAGCTCAGCAGTCTTAAAAATCAATGGACTTAGTCAGAATTCAGCTCACACTGTCAGCACACTGGGCTCAGTGGTTTACTGGATGTTCTATTTTCATATTTCTCATAAAACAAAACTGGATAGCACATGTGAATGGGCTGATGTTGTGTTGTACATGTCGTAAATTACTCCAGAGGCTGTCACTGCTTTAAACCACCCACTTTTGTGAAATCGGTCCCAGAGCTGTAAGTGTTGTGTGTTCCCAATAAAAAGCACTGGTTAGTGCTCTCGCTGAAATGTCTGACAGACACAAACACACATGGTCGGTGACATATGGTCAAGTTGTGGTTAGTCTCCTGCTAGGCTTTGGTAGTCTGTCAAAACCACAGAACAAGTATGAGCAGAATGGCGGAGCTGCCAACCAAAACATGGCAGGAAATGCCTTTTTTTTTTTTTTTTCTGGCCGGACTGTCAACTGACATTCAAGACTCCGAGTGTCTCCTGCAAGAGGAGACAAAAGCTTGTAAATCTAATTTGTCCTTGCTCACTGTCTTCTCTTTTTGTCACTGACTCTGTCTCCTGTGAGCTCTCCCTCTCCTTTAATCTGTATCTGTCTCTATTTATTCCTGCCTCCCTCCCACACTCTTAGTCATCCCTCCCTGCCTCCCTTTCTCTCTGTTTCTCCCTCTATAAATTGTGTCTTATTTGGCTGGGTGCTAAAGTTGGTGTGCTTGGTCTAATTTAAGGGCTTTTTGGAAAGGGATCAATCTGTGTTCACTAGAGGAGTTGTCTAGAAGCTTTCGCACAAACAAATGTGAGCAGTGTCTGATCACAGAGTTGTGCCACAAAACACGTTGAATCTTATCTCTGTACTCAAGACAGGAGGGTCTTAAATTATGATTTCGGCTCATGAAATAAGCCTCAGTGTAAACAGTCTAATAAATGAGAGCAGTTTGGTCAAAGTCTGTGACTTCAGTTATAGAGTTTCTAGTCTTACAGCTCAGTTTCACCAAACATAGTGACACTGGTGACAATCCAGGCGCCAGAATAAATTTTGGCATTGTACATTCCTGCAAGTCGTGAATATGTTCTATTCATATGTCTCATATTAGGGCTGTAACAGTACATAGATCTGTACAGATAAATTGATTCAATAATCAACAATCCACTATCAACAATGCAAAGTAAAAGCATCGATTCATATAGGTATTTTTAAGATTCACCCTTATTTTGAAATTCCCATGGTTTGTCAGTGTTGTCATTTCTGTCCAAGCACACCTGAGTCCAAGATGAATTTCTCTATGAGGACAATAAAGTATATTGTATCGTATCGAATCGTATCGTATCCCATCACACTGCACCGCACCACACGGTACCTTATCGTATCATACCATACTGTATCGTATCATACCACACTGTATCGTATCGTATCGTATCGTATCGTATTGTGTCATATCGTGTCATATCGTATCGTATCGTTTGTACCTCCCTCCTAAACATTCAAACAGTGCTAGTGGCCTAGTGCCAGGTACAAAATGTTAAGCAGCCATGGAAAACACAATTTATTTATTCATATCATCCACAAGCCTCTTAAAACAAATCAAATTTGAATCGTGGCAGACTTTGTAATATCAGTAAATATCATATCATTGTCCAAAGAATCAGTAAAATATCGAATCTTGTTACAACGTTTTTTTTCAAATTCATGTTGTGACAATGCTGTCGTTAACATGAGGTTAGGTTTCGGCAAAAAAAAAACACTTGGTTAGTGTTAGGAAAGCATGATGTTTTGGCCTGAGATACCCAGTTTAGTCACCACATCACAAGCTGTTAAATAAACAGGCTTTTGTCGCTGTAAACACAGCTGAGCATGTCCTGAAGTGTCATTAAAAAACACCTGCTTTTGTTGGTCTTGAACAGCAGTCTGCTGTCTCACTAAGATATGACGCCATCCACCATCCCCTCTTCCTCCTGATGAGAAACTATGCTCACATAGATGTAATCTGAACCACGTCATGTATGAAACATTCAAATCTAACATATCCGTGGTTTGCAGAAATGTACAATACCAACATGTCACTCTGGCAACAGGGCTCATGGTGAAATATATGACACTCTTCCCTTTATCCTCACTCATCTCGTCCTTTAACTCACTCTCATCTAAGCTTAAATCACTACACCCCACTGAGGACCTTGAGGCTGCCCAGAGAGTTCAAACCGCCACCAGTAGGGTTTCTGACAGGGAAAATGTATTTAAATGCCATCCTTAGTTCAGTGCTGTCTTGCAGGTCCTCTCTGTGGCGACCAAAATGAGGGATGTCAGAATATTGACTGCTACCGTGTCTGTTTATAATGTGTCTGTGCCTTTTGTTTGGACTCTCAGATGTTCATTCAAGGAGTTTTACTTCTTTTACCAGGGATAAATGTAAAACTATCATGGGTGGGTAGATGTGTTTATGGTTGTACTTTAAAAAGAATAGGTCAAATATAATCACAAGGATCACTTACTAGGTAACAGACAAAATGTCCTACAACCTCTGTACTTGAGTTTATAATGTGGGAGTTGAACTCAGACTTACACAACACTCAGCACTACCAGCCAAACCTGGGTACAGTGTAATAGATAGAGGAAGGAGAGCTCAATCCAACTGTTTAACCCCGGCTTCTTTTATTTGCCTGCTCCAGAATGGTTACACGCCGCTCCACATTGCTGCCAAAAAGAACCAAATGGACATTGGGACCACGCTGCTGGAGTACGGCGCCGACACCAACGCAGTGACGCGGCAGGGCATCAGCCCCATTCACCTGGCAGCGCAGGAGGGCAACGTGGACCTGGTGTCGCTGCTGCTGGCCAAGAACGCTAACGTCAACGTGTGCAATAAGGTGAAATCAGTGACGCAGTGAGAGTATATTACTAGCTCATTCACTCACACAAATGCTGACGCAGACACCTGTCCTGTAACCCCTGCTCGCATCACCTTAACTCCCACTTTTGGTATGTAGATGAAGATAAAGACAATGTCAACCAATAGTTTTAAGCATCGTGCTTCCTGAGAGAGCAGGTTTCAGTCTTGTCATGCGCTCCGACCGTAACAAATTTAGTTGTGTATTCACAAGTGTTTCTTTGTGTCCTTTCCTCATATACAGAGCGGACTCACACCACTCCATTTAGCAGCTCAGGAGGACAAGGTCAATGTTGCAGAAGTCCTTCTCAACCACGGCGCTGATGTCAACCCACAAACGAAGGTACAGCTTCACATACAACACACACACCATAAATAGACACTCAGAAAAGGTCTTTAAATCTTTTTGTCTTTATGTTTTTGTCTCTACTTAAAGTGGATTTTTCTGTTACAGTTTCAGTGTATTCACAACCGCAGAAAAATACACTCACACACCCTGTTTGGCACGCACACACACATTTTTCCGCAATCATCTCAGGTGCTACATAAATAAAGGATTGATACCTGAGTGGAAGGTGTTCATGTCTTTATGGATGCGCCAAACGCCGCAGCAAATACACACACACATGCACATGAGAGGGCGCATGCTCTAATATTCAGTCACACTCGGTCACTTACATCCACAGACACACACACTCACATGAGCCTCATAACAGGCTGCTCACGTTCACTGAGACAAACCTGCAGTCGCTGAAGGTTGGAGTAACACAAGGTTATGTGGTGTGTGTGTGTGTGTGTGTCTGTGTGTGTGTGTATTTGTGCTGACAGGACAGTTGTTTACAGCAAATAGGTTATTCACTCACTGATCTCCTCTCTTACCATTATGCACTGTGCTCATAATTCAACAAGGACATGAAATATGATGCAGCTTTGAAGTTTATTTACTATCACAGATAACATACTAAGAGTAGAGGCGAATTAAATGCTCTCATGTAAACCATGAGTTTTTTTCTTTTGCAGTAACTCTTTTAATTAACATTACTTCACTTTGAATTAACAGCCAGCGCTTTCAGAGACTGTGATGTAACAAGATGAGGCCACCAGTCAGCATACGTAACCATAATTTCCTCCTCTTTTCATCTCTTCGCCCTTTCATGTCTGTGTCTCTTCCTCATGCAGATGGGTTACACTCCACTGCACGTGGCTTGTCACTATGGCAACGCAAAGATGGCAAACTTCCTGCTGCAGAACCACGCCAGAATCAACGGCAAAACCAAGGTAGGAAAGCACATGTTCAACCACAGGCGGGCACACTCACAGTTTTTGTGTAGATGTTCTTTAACATCCAGTATCATACAAATGTAATATTTCCTCTCTTTCCCCTGACTGTGTTTGTCTCTGTCCAGAACGGGTACACTCCTCTACACCAGGCAGCTCAGCAGGGCCACACCCACATCATCAACCTGCTGCTTCAGCACGGGGCCTCCGCCAACGAGCTCACTGTGGTCAGTGCACAAACACAACACGCGCACACACTCCATCAGAGCTGAAGCGTGATGAAATACTGAATGCTCTTTTGTGTTTTTGTCCGTGCGTCTCCTGTGAATAACTTCCTGTTGCTCTGTCACTGGTCAGAATGGGAACACTGCCCTATCCATCGCCCGTCGTCTTGGATACATCTCTGTGGTGGACACTCTGAGGCCCCTGACGGATGAAAACCTGAACACCATGGTGAGACACTGTCCTCCTGTCTATGGGATGTCATTTGTGATCTCATGAACACAAGCTTTATCACATCACCAACAAAATTCAAGCTAATATAGGTCTTATGAATATTTTATTTTATTATATTTTAACTTTGAATGAGTGAATACAAGAGCTCTATTTCATCTTTAAGAGCTTTTTTTAGTACCCAGACAGTGTAAATTTTTTTAATTCAGCATCATTGGCTATGCATGTTTTAGCACATTAACAAATCTTAAGTACTTTGTACCATTTGCTCATTTTCAAAGTTTTAAGTAGTAACAGTTTTAAATTGATTTCCCACTTTCGAGTGAGCAGTTAATTTATTTATTGAATTTCAAACTAGCTCTAGGAAACTTATCAGTTCCACCAACCATCAAAAAGTATTTCTCTCATGACCTTTAAGGCAAGTAATGACTTAAAACCTGAACACTGTTTGTTTTAAATTATAGAATAAAATAGAATAGAAAAATAGGAAACACTTTATTGGCTGCTTTTTGGTAATAATAATCGATAGGGAGGTAGAGAGAGAAATAATGCGGAAAGGGCAAAGTACACTGATTTTAGAGGTTGTAGGCAGTTTTGAAAAGGTGTGTTTTGAGGGTTTTCTTGATGGTGGAGAGTAAGGAGGAGTCTCTGATGTCTTAAAATACTTAAAACACACTTAAAACACATCACATCACATTCAGACAGGACACATGAAAACACATTTAGCAGCTTCCTTTTTGATAAAAAACCTGAGATATTTAAAATATTCGTTGCTATTGGACTAAAATATCCTCCTGAGACCCTGTGTCCTCATATGAGGACGTCACATTTTGGGTTTACTTGACCTTATACTTCACTCTACTTAACTTAGGCCTCTTGTCCTTGTTTGTGGACACTTTTTGGGTCATCTAATGGTAGTAAGAGCACAATACACTAATCCATGTAAAAACAAGATGGCAGCCATCTCTGCCAAGTCAGTCTGAAGCCGATCCCGACACAAAAGTGGACAAGGTCCAAAACCTGATCACATTTTATGGTTGAAACTTGTTTATTTATGATTAATAATGTTTGTAGTTTGATATGGCAACAGATTTGACCAATTTTAGCAACAGTAACAAGATAAGACACTGGTAATCAGGAGGTACTCATTTGAGGACATTGGGAATTTATTACAGTTGACAATGTTTCATTTTTTCATACGTATCAGGCCCTACTGATCCCCAATAGCTAGGAGAAATCAAAAATGCATACCAAACTTAAGTTCAAGTCTCAGGAGGTTATGTAAAATCACTAGTGTTCCTCACTGAGGAGCTGTATTGAACTGAATCATGTACCCAAACCAAATCTTAGCTGGTCAGCCAGCAGCATACTGTCAGAGGAGTCAGTGTGTGAATCCTGCGAATCAGCCAGCAAGTCAGTCAGTCAGTCAGTCAGTCACGCTGTGTCACGTGTGTGCAGTTGTCCTGATTAAGAGAGAGAGAGGGCTTAGATTGGAGCTTAAGGTTCCTCCTCAAATAGCCCAGGTCACTACCAGCGATCTGATCCACACACGTGTGTGGGGGGAGGAGCGCTGAGAGGGAAGGGGGAGAAAGTGGGAAAGAAAAAGAGAGGCATTGGGATGATGGAGCGGTGACAGGAGTGAGTGAGGGGACAGTAAATGGAGAGACAGACAGAGAGGTGACTTTGCTGCGCAATCAGCAGCAAAGTGTATTAGATATAACTGTCTGTGTGTACAGTGAAGTAACTTAAAGATCAAGGTCGTTCAGTGACACCTCAGTGGGATTGATGTATTATTCACTGTGCAGAGGCCTCTGCTGTTGTTTGATGTCTCCATTGAACCTACATCTGCAGCCTGTGGGACATTTGCTGGTCGGATAAATGGCCTTCAGACATACAGTGGCATTACTTCTTACTGTGACAGGGGCCACGGCTAAGAGTCAGTTTAATGTCCATATTAGGAAACACACGTGAAGGTCACGCTTTAGTTGGAATGTAAATGCTGAACTGTCATTAACTGAGTACAGCTGTCTCTAAAATATTTAGAGTTTCAGGTGAAAAAACACTTTCAAAATGCTTATGAGTATTAGCAACGAACCTAAATGATCATTTGGTATTTTATGAGAATAGTCTTTTAAAAATCTACTACAGATTGCATCTCATATTTTGTATTGGAACTGCTTTAAAGGGACAGTTCACCCCAAAATCAAAAACACATATTTTTTCTCTCACCTGTAGTACTATATATCAGTCTAGATTATTTTGGTGTGAGTTGCAGAGTGTTGGAGATATCAGCTGTAGAGATGTCTGACCTCTTTCGAAAATAATAGAACTAGATGGCACTCAGCTTGTGGTGCTCATAGCGCCAAAAAATTACATTTGAAAAACTTACCATCAACATCTCTGTCCAGAAATCATGACCCAGTTACTCCAAAATAATCCACAGACCTTGTTGTAGAAACTTTCATGTAGGATCTACTTTCTGTCTTCCGAACTACACCTGCCAACCAAATCACCATGCAGAAGGAAGCGTGCATCTAATAGCTAAGGCTGCCACCTAATCATGGACATTCGTCGGCAAGATTTCATGGTTGCTTAGTCGCAGAAAAAAACAAAACAAACAACAACAATTTAAATTAAATTGAATTAAATTAAATTTTAATCATCTCTGCAGGCAAACATTTGCCTATCCTTTGTCGACTACAAACATGACGTATCATGTGAAACATGAAGTAGCTACATGCCCATTAGCCCACAGCGTCATTAACAGGCGGCTCGCTCAGTGTGTGACGTGCACTTGTAGATAAAATATAGGCCTATATTAATGAAGGTTCATTAGTACGGTTTGTATTTCTCTGTAATGTAGCGCAGTGTTAACAATGTTACTGATACTATTCTTTCTCACACCTTCAACTCAAACCATTGTGTTGCCCCGCCCAAAATATATAATTTAATAATCAAATCAATATTGTAAACATGCGGGCAACTAGTCGACTAATGGCCCTAAATGATGACTATTGGTCGACTACTAAGCCCTACTATTAGCTCACCTAGCACCACTGAGCTAGCTAACGTTACAGCTCAGGCTGTCATGAGCACAAGCTTCTTGTCGGTGAGTAGATGCACCCTTCCTTCTGGGCGGTGATGAAGTGGACAAGCAAGAGGAAAAATATGCATTTTTCATTTGGGGTGAACGGATTTTTCCAGAATATAGATTTGTTTAGCAAAATAATGTTGATTTGGTTCCTGTTTTCCCCACATATACAGAGTGCATCAGAAAAACACAAAATCAACGTCCCAGAGACCATGAACGAGTTCCTCGACATGTCAGACGATGAAGGTATGTCAAGAATTTTTGCATCATTCTCCTCATTTTCAGACTTTGATCACTAAAATTAAATTAATTGATACTTGCAAACTGTTGCTGTGACTTGATTTTGGTATGTGATACTGCATGAATTCCATACACTTGTGATTGTGTGCCATGTGATGTCATTTTCATTAACATGTGCATGTTTCACTGTATGTGTGTCCACATCACACAGTCCGGGCCAATGTGCCAGAAATTCTCAGTGAGGAGTCTTTTTCAGATGTTGATGAAGGTATTTGTCACCAGTTTGCCTCCGCCGTTGTGTTACCTGTTTGTCTGTTTTCCCTTTTAACATAACACACTTCAGCAGAACTCACCTGTCTTGTTGAGGAGCTAACCGTCAAGCCTTTGCTCTGCTGCTTTTCAGCTTTGCTGTTCATTTTCTATAGAAAGTCTCCAGGCTAACGCAGAATGCACGCACACACACGCAGAATGCTGTGGTCATGGATTTTAGTTATTATGCGCTATAAGGCAGTGTGAATACTGTTAATGTAAAGTTAGTCTAACCAGTAAGAGGGCCAGATATCACTTATATGATGTAATTCTCATCCAAAATGTCACCTATTTCAATTTGTCTGATATCCTACATACATTTTTGAGGCTTAGATGTGGTCTCTGTTTTCTGACAGCCTTCAGCGTCCTGTTTCTGTTCCCAAACTGACACTGCTGATGTTATTTTCACTCCAACTTAAAAACACGTTTGTTATTTTTAACTACTTGCACACCATAAGTCTCACGCTGCATGATTCTCCTCATCGGAGGCGCTTTTTGAAGTGTCATCCTAACTTCAGTGCTGCAGTCTCTTTGAAGGAAATGAAAACAGGGTCAATGTGACTCGCTTTGTAATTCAGATGACGGACTGTGTAAAGGCCTGCATACATTCAGCGGAATAACCGTGTCACACTGTATGTAAACCTTGTTATATTACACACATTAACAACATCACAGTTAGCTGCTGCAGCGCCGCAGAGCCAGAGAGCACCACCAGGTTTATGGAACAAGTCACATTGTTGCCCGCTTCAGCCTTTGTGCCGTTTGTTTTGGAACCACAGAGCCAACAGGCCTGTAAAATTGATGAGCTTGTTCATGGGCTGTTGCTTAGTGGACAGTCAGGGGGGGTGTGGAGTTTCTATGTCAGGTGATACAGCTAGACTCAACAAGTGAGGCGCACACACATATCAGGTGATAAAGGATGAGCTCTGTAGCTGCACAATGAAGACCCTCATCGGCATATCTGTGATCCAGTGTGTTCTCACCACCACGCAGGAATTGTAAATAAAAGTATCCATGGCCTCATGTACTCCACATAAACTGTTTATACTGCGTGCATAATTCATCGCATTGTGCTCGTGCAGCGCGGCCTTGATGTTCACTTTGCTCAACAGAAAGCAGCTTCGGTTAGCATTCAGGCCTGCACTGCTTCATCTTTGTCGCTGTGTGTGTGTGTGTGTGTGTGTGTGAGTGAGGGAAGGAGCTAGAGGAAGTTAAGAGTTTCCACATCTCTGTTTAATCCTATATGGGGGAAGCCGATCCTGTTAAGCTGCAGGTGTGAGGGACGCTCCTGGTCTCCGGCTGTTGTGTGTGCGTGCCACCTGCTTGTGCAATCACACGCTCATTTCATGCTTTCTATAGACGACTATCTTCACTAATTGTGCCATCTTTAAACAGCCACTTAACTCCTCGTTGTCATCAGTGTGGAGTGCACCCATAATCCAGCTCTGGCCTTAGAGGATATTCTTACCATAGCTGGTGTTATGCATACTAAAGGTCTTTAACTGTCAAACACCTCTTACGTAATTGTTCTAAATTTACTTATTCTTGTGAAAGTTTTAGTCCCTGTGTGCAACATGCAGAAGGAAGAGAGATGTTGCTCAAGAATTTTAAAAAAGTGGCACAATGATGGTGGTTATTTCATCATTATTCGAGCCCCACTTTCAGTTTGACATGCAGCCACAGAGGAAGAAAGGACAGGAGGAGTGTTCTGTGAGTTTCCCTCCGTCACTGTCTCCTCCACTGAGGTTCCCAAGCATTTGCTCGAACGACCTGTCAGCTGACTGTGCTCTCCACACAGCGGTAAACACTCTCAGCGCGGCCCCTGTTGTTAGTGGATGCTGTTGAGCCAAAGGGCGCACCGAGACTTTCTCTCTTTAAATCCAATGAGATGAGCTTCTTTTGAGCCGCCTGCGGGAGAATTAACCCCGGTGTGGCCGCCGGTGGCAGATGGCTTGAACTTGTGCTCTTTGCAGCCCGGTAAAGTGCGCTTTTGCGCGGCGAGAGGACGCAAAACTTTTAAGAGTTTAGTCTTTTGCGGAGGGAAGGGCGGCTGAAATGTGCGCACCAGCCACAAACGCGCAACATGGTGTGAGTGGAGTTAAGTGCGTGGGGTGAGGAGAGGGCAACATTTTCCATCAGCTACAGAGGCTCTGAATGGACTACTTGATAGTCTTCACCTCTCACTGGATTTACTTTTCATCCTGGGGACGTTTTGCGGAGCTGTAGAGAAATAGAATAACAGAGGAAATAGAAGAAGAGTTGAGATCAATATGGCTGCGCTGGACAAAGGTAAGTCGTTAGAGCATCAGAGGAAGTTTTAATGGCCGGTGTTTGGTGTTTTGAAGGAGGGAAAAAAAACTGAGGATCGATGGACAGAAAGAAAGAAAGAGGGAGCGTGATGTGAAAGCCATTATTATTATTTTTATATTTTATTGGATGGCAGCGATGGATGGCAATTTAGTCAAGCTTTTGGCCCCTGTGGATATTTATTTATTTATTTATTTATTTATTACTTGTGCTGTTAGAGAGAGGGACAAAGAGAGACAGTATTTAATGCGGCGACTTTGCAACTCTGAAGATGTGAACTATTCAGCAGCAGCAGGAGGAGGAGGAGGAGGAGGAGGAGTGTGTGGGTGTGTGTGTGGGGGTTAATGTGATATGTGGTATGTTGGGTGTGTGTGTTGGTGGGGTATCAGAGCTTGAATGGGACGGTGATACATTATTACAGCAGCCAATTGTTTCCCAGTTGTGTCAAGTCAGACAGAAACAGCTGGAAAAGCACAGGAAGTTAAGTGGTCATCTTGACCATCAAAATAAAAGCAAATTTCCAAAACTATACAGCGATGTTTTTGATTCAAAATCTAATGTCGTAATAATAACAATAATAATAAGAACATATTTTATTTATAGAGTGCTGTACATGGTATTTAAAGACCTTTACATTAGTCAATGATCATTATGTGTTGTGTTAGTTTTCTTTTAGTTTCTTTAGATTTATTCATTTATAATGACAGCTCACATTAATCATCATTTCTGTAAATGTGCCAGTGTTAGCCAGCTGGCTAATTTTCAACTGCAGTCCCTTGGCAAGATGTTTTGAAACCAATAAAATGATAACTAAAGTGGAACCAAACTGTATCATTCTGTGCTTTAGAGTAAAGGTGCATGGAAAGCTCCAGACTCCACAGTTTTGCTCTGATATCCACCAGTGTCACTGTGGAATAAAAAGCCTAAATTAAATATGCAGAAGTAACAGTTTCTTCAGCAATTAATGTCACAGTGTATTTTTGTAACTGGAGACATACAGTTTGTCCCTACCTCGCAACATGTTCACAGCGGTCTCCCCAGACGGCTTGAGAGGAATTTGGGGACAAGAAAATGAAAAACAGAGGGAGACTCTTTAAAGCAGAGGTGTCAAACTAATTTTAGTTCATGGGCCACATACAATTTGACCTCAGGTGGGCCAGACATGTAAAATCACTGCATGATAATCTATAAATAACAACCCCTTCAAGTGTTTCCCTTTTTAGTGTAAAGGAAATCATTCTGAAAACATTCATCCATTTACAAAACAAATGATGAACAGCCTGTGATATCCTAAGAAAAACTATGTGCAAATTCAACAGTATGTCTCAGTTTGTTCACATTCAGTCAGTCTACTACTCACTTTCATTACATGTGACATTTCATAATTTCCCACTAAAGTGGGAGCTATTGAAGAAGCAGGTTAACTCATCTGCTGCCTTACAAACCATTTACAATCTGAAGTTTTGTCAACACATCACCAGCAGGGTTCCACTGATATTGTTTTAAAATTGAAGTCTGATACAGATTCTTTTGTACTAAACCACAATGCACAATGTTCAATATATTTTAGTACGGCCACAGAAAGTATTCATTGTCATTTAAATTGCTCCTGAAACCTCTCAGCCGTCACATGTGTGTCATCATCAGGTGTGCAAAGTCATCTAGAGCAGTGATTCCCAACCTGAGGGGGCACGACCTCCATTAAGGGGACACCAAAGAGCCACAGGGGGTTGCGAAGCCCTCTTGATTTTAAGGAGTGTGATTTTAATGTGTTATCTGTCAAAATTAATTCATTTATGTGTCAGAAACAAACAAATGTAAGGGTTATATTAAAAGGTTATTAGTTTATTTAAAAAAGAAATAAATTACTATAATGTGTACCATGAGGATATGGGCGTGTGCACTGGGGGGGCACCAACGTCTACAATGGTAAAAATATGGGTCCCTCAAGAAAAAGGTTGGGAACCACTGATCTAGAGGACCGAATTGGATCATTTGTCGGGCCACCTCTGGCCTTTTTGCCGTATGTTTGACACCCCTGAACTAAAGAATGTTCTGCATGTCTTAGTGAAGCAACTCCACTATGAATAATAATGTTTCAGTGTTTCTGGGATGTAAATGATTGTACATGTGGTGCTGCCCGGACACTCAGATAAACCTAAAGGAAGGACATTAACTATATGACTGTAATATTTGTCTAAATTAAACTTTTAGGGGACTGTTTAGTGAGCATGTTGCTTTTGGGGAGTTGTTTTGGTCACATGGCTCCATGAGATTTAAATATCAGGAGTGTGAGGTGAGGTATAGCTGAAACCCTTTCAAAGCTGGTTTTATTTTGAAATCTGACACCGGAAACGCGTATTTTCAGTGTCATCTAACTTGACTCTGGTGCTGGTGTCTGATCGGAGTGCGGCAGTATTGAAGGCAGGGGGAGGGGCTGCGGTGAAGGAGCAGAGTGTTGCAGGCAGGACAGAGCCGGACATGAGGGAGAAGGGGAAACACTGTAGCCGCTCCGCCGGCTTCATTGACCGGCGTGTCATCGTCCACCGGTCCGCCGATCGAGGTGCGGTGCGGTTGTGCGCTCTGCGCTTATTTCTCTGTTATTGTGCTCAGGCTTTGGTCGCTGTTGAACCCTCTGCTGCGCTCCGTGTGTGAGTGATGTGAAGCTGCGTTTGGTTTTACAGGAGAGCTCCAGATATACCGCAAAGTGGCTTTGCTGCTGCCTCTGATGGCATTTTTTGATTCTCTAAAAATATTCATGTGTAACCTCTGAAGCAGCCCAGCATCGGTGCTGCTCAGTGTCCCAGCTTCATGTTGTTGTTGTGTCACAGTTAAATGCATAGACAAAGTTGCAGTGCGCTATGCAGTTGCAGGGAGGTACTGTATGTAGGGTTTAACGACAGAGTGCTGTTGATAAATTATCCAAGGCCTCCTCTAAGTACCATGATCAAATAAGTGAGGGACTGATGTCGGCAGTGAGGGCTTGTTTTTCTTCCTGAGGTGCCGCATCGCCTCTCTTTGCCCCGGATTGGCTCCTGAAGTTAACAGGAGGATTTTATGATTTCACCCCCCCCCCACCAGGTGAGGATGCGATGACCGGGGACACAGACAAATACCTGCGGCCTCAGGACCTCAAAGAGCTGGGGGATGACTCCCTCCCTCAGGAGGGGTACATGGGTTTCAGCATAGGAGCCCGCTCCGCCAGGTAAGCACCTGTCATTTATACTATAAAAAAACACTTATGTATTCTGGTGCAGTGCTGACAACTACTGTCCAACTTGTCCTTAAAATATTGGGGCCAAATTATATTTATATTGGCTGTATTTATATTTGCAGTTGATGCTGTGGTTGTTCACACATGTATGATGCCACCTGATGTGACTATAGTGTCATTGAGATCATATAATGTTCAACCCCTCCGGCACACACACATATAATCAGACACAAACACACACACTGACACACACACAAAAACAGAATAATGGAAACCGCTAGAGAAAGCAGCTGGAAAGTTGCCACCCAATGATTCAACCTGACAAAATGATTCAGCGTTTTGTGTGGCCTCATTCAAACCCAGGCAAAGATTACAACCGGCCCATAGTGTAACACAAGAGATATAAGCTGTATCTTTGGACTGCGATGCCTTTGATACTCTCGGTGAACAGCTGCGCATCGGGATTAGGCACAGGCCCGACTAACTACAGTTTCAAATAGTGGACAAAGTATGTAGTGGAAAACTGGCAGGCTCCAGTGAAAACACATCAGCAGCACACGGGGACGAGTGTTGTGCAGCCCCCAGAGTGTATTGTAGCCTCACTGACAGATGGCAGATGTACCGTGATGGTTGGATTGATAAAAACAACAACACTAACTGTGACAGGAAGGTGCTTCCATCAGCGGGTCGCAGCAAACAAGGGAAACATTGAATTCAATGGAAAAAATCCACGTAAACAAACTTGTTTGATGAGCCTCATGGGTCGTTTACTGGAAAGAGTTTTGACCTGAATTAGTGAATTGTTGTTAGCAGTTTAAAGGAACACTTCACCCACAAAATTATTTTTTGTGTATCAATTACTCATCCTGTGTTATGTTGAATATGTAAAGACAACTAAGTTTTTCTCGCATGCCTCCACGATGAATGAAGAATCCAAAAACAGAGGAAATTACTGATGAATTGAAGTCATAGGGGGCCAAGTTTAACAACAGTAAAACTATATCAAAACATCTGTTTACAAACTCTAACACAACTTGTGCGGTATAAACCAAGTCTCGTTTATCAAGTTGCATGCTCAGTACTTCCTGAACACATTAATTTTTGCGTTTGAACTCTGCTTGTGCGTTCCATTGAGCGTAGTTCAAACGCACACACTTGCCCAGACGTTGAACTCGTCTGTGCTTGAGAATGTTTTTACTGAAAAATGCTCGTGTGTGGGAAGTACTGAGCAGACGACAAGATAAATGAGACTTGGTTTATACTGCATGAGTTGTGTGAGAGTTTGTAAACAAGTTTTGATGTAGTTTTGCTGTTAGTGAACGCAGCCCCCTTTTACACCCATTCCCAAAGAGTTTTCTCAGTTTTTCGGATTCTTCGTTCACGAAAAGGTATGTGAGAAAAACATTTATGAATTCACTGTAACATTGGGTGAGTA
Source organism: Cephalopholis sonnerati (assembly GCA_019142605.1). Lineage (NCBI taxonomy): Eukaryota > Metazoa > Chordata > Actinopteri > Perciformes > Serranidae > Cephalopholis > Cephalopholis sonnerati. The sequence continues at coordinate 15,313,187 of JAGQAX010000018.1, read as the reverse complement.
ACTGATATACAAATGATAATTTTGTGGGTAAAATATTCCTTTGAAATATCAAATTATATTAATTAAAAGAGACTGGTGACCACATTTGAGGGTTTGAAGCTCAAACTGCTGTTTGTTTGCTACTGTTACAGTTTATTAGTATGCCTAGAATAAAAAGCGCACTACAGATTGTTTTTATGTCTCCAATCTGCTACAGTTACAGCTACGAGTACTGAATCTGCTGCCTTTCTGTTGTTGCATATGAAATAGAAAAACAAAGCTGAAATAGATTTGAAATTGTTGCAGTGTCTCTTTGCAGGGATGTGACTGTAACGCTGTGATTTATTGATCAATGAATGTGTGATGCTGAGCGAGTTCTTTACTTTTCCTTACCTTTCTGTTTATGACATCGACATTGCATGGTTTGCTTTTTGACTGGGCTGCACACACACAAACACACACACGCGCAAAAAAAAAAACAACCTAAAAGAGCTTGTGCCTAAGTCGTAGTGTACAACCATGCAAAAGCACAGCATCAATGTCATATGGTGGGAAAAAAGAAAGCCACATCATGCTTGAATGTCTTCAAAATGCTTTGCTTTTCACTCTTCTATTTTGTTCTTTTCCTTGTTTTCCTGCACCGTGTCCCTCATTCTAGCCCTAGACTCAGGTAAGAAAAGAGTAGTTGTAGTAGTAGTAGTAACAGGCAACATTAGCTGTGAATGGTGTCCCCGCTTCCCCTCGTGACCCCCGATCTACTGTTTAACCCCGACCCTACACCTGTAAAACCGCTAACCCAAACCGCAAGTCATCCATTGTACATTGATGTCATCCAGTGTTGCTGTTCTTCTGTCTGTGGTAACAGATGTGTCACTATGTCGCTGTTGTATTTTGAGATCGTCGCTTCGTTCACCATATTTTCTCATCCGTCTCCACCACATCATCACATCCGCAAAATAAATGTCTTTTTTATACAGGTGTGGAAAAGAAGCAGTCATGCTGGAAATGATAAAATAAAAGCCACACTTGTGTTTTTTTTGCAGACTTTTCTTCAGTTTAAATTGTGTGGACTAATCCTGTAACTTTTTGACGTGGCTTGTCCTTAAGTGGCACTTTATTTAAACTTTTGTGGTGCCACCGAGTGTAACTTCCAGGGATCAAACACATCACTTTATTAATGATCCGCCCCTTTTTGTCCACTCTATTAATACATCAATAATTGGAGATTCTTCGGGATCATTTTGGATATTAAATCCATGGTTTGCAGAGATGGAAACCTTATGGCTGGAGATTTCACTGGAATTTTAGTCCAGCATTTAGAAATCATCGAGGACAAGCAGTCGCATACACAGATGCATTCACGCACAATGACTCAAACAATTGTCTCTTTGAGTGCGCACAGATGCCTTCCTCAAAACACAGGTCTGTTGGTGTACATAGAGATGCCACACAGACAGTAAACAAGTCGTTTGGATAATGGGAAGTGGAGTTTACAGCAAGGCAGACAGATTGATCAACAGTAAAATGTATGGGGTGGTGGGAAGGGGACAGAGAAGGATGGGATTCCAGGAAAGCAGCAAGGTAGAGAAAAAGTGAAACTGTTGGGTAAAGACACAGCAGCACGACTCTGAAATGGAGATAGCAGCGAGAGGGAGAGATGATGGGACAGCATTATTAAGATGAAGTGCTGGTAGGTGGCGTGACGTGCAGAAATAGACAGACAATAAAGAGGACAAACGAGATAATGAGCAAGACGGGAGGAAACACAGAAGGAAATGGAAAAGCATGGATGTTTCAGGGACGAGAGGGGAGGATAGACAGAATGAGAAAGAGGAGGAAGCTGTGAAGAACAAACAGGGTCCGGTTGAGAGCAGGGGGGGAGATGGGGGTGTAGCGCGCCGCGGTGCTGCCATGCCAGCGAGTCCATTCAGGCCGTACAGAGTTGCTTGGTAACTTCGATGGTGGGGTAGGCAGGCTGTGCTGAATAAAGGGCTTCTCTCTGTGCTGAATAGGGTGCCCACTCAAACACGCTGAGCTCTGCATTTTCTCCCCCCGGCTCACCCGTTCTCCCCCCCTCTCTGCACTCACTCACAGGACACATCAGTACACACATACAGTATGCACTCGGAAAAAAATTAGGCACAGAGTTGTATCGTTTTTTTTTGCCTTTCCCTTGTAGTGCACGACATACAAAAACTCTCATCATAAACAAGTGCAAAAAATTTAAATGACTGCACATTCACAGAAACATTTCGTCTCCTCTGCGCCGATCAAATCCCTCTAGCAAAGACAAAAAAACAACCTGAAAGGAGTCTACGGCACCGCATCAAGCCTGAGAGGCTGCAAAAATAGGCACACGTCACCGCACACACGGCCATAAAACAGACTGCAGCAAGACAGATAGAAAAGACCAGCTTCCCTTTTGTATTTTGCTGCTCAGAAACAGGTCTAGGTCAGCTGCTAATCTTAGAATAAAGCAATGTCACTCTTCTAGCTTGAGACAGATTTAACTGTTTGAAACACTTTGGAGTAAATTTCTTTTTACATCGCTGCACAGAAACTTGTCAGCCAGGCGCACACACGTACACTCCACTAATCTCTCCTGTTTCATCATTTAGACTTGTAGTTACATCCGTGTCCATGATACACACCCTCATATAGAGACGATCGCAGCAGCCGTCTGTGTCTTCTTTCAGCCTGTTCCTCTGTCCTTCTATCTCTTAATGCAAACAAACTGACCTCACTCACATTTCCATCTCTGAATAACCTGCTGCAGTATCTTTTCCTCCTTCAACTGCGGCTCCTCAGCCTCTCTGTCTCTATCTTCCACTTATAGCTTTTGGACTCTCTCCGTCCAGTCAGTTAAAAAAAAAAACAAGTTCCCTGGAGGTTGCATGTAATAATGGATTCCTTGCTTTTTGTTTTATGTCGTGTTCCCCTGCTCGTCACTTGTTGTTGCCCACGGCGCCACGTTGTGTGGTAACATGTAGCCTCCGCTCCTTCAGTTCGGATAGGTCCAACACTCTCAACCGGAGCTCCTTCGCACGAGACAGTATGATGATTGAGGAGATCCTGGCGCCCACAAAGGACACGGTAAGATCTGTTTCTTGTCTTTGTTGCCCCTCTATACCCGTCCACCCGCCTCGCTTTGATGTCTCTTCTCTACCAAATTCCCTGGTGCATCTCTGATTTTCTCTAACACCGTCTTTCTGTCAGAAGCTTGGTGAAAAAACAGGCTGGGTAGACCTGAAGCAGGGAGCAGGGTAGCTTTCCTTGTCTTGCACAAAGGTCATAACAGAAGCAGTGTTGATGCCGTGCTTTCTTTTGCCAAAGTGCTGAGGGAGAGTGTATAGCACCTTGACGAAGAGTTTATTCAAACCTAAGGGCTTTGAGAGGCCCCCCTCCGCCCCTTTGCTTTCTCACAGAAAAAACGCAGTGCTCTGCAGAGCTCGTCTAGCCTGCCCAACACTTGTTTTGGTGGGCAGGAGCAAAAACTTCTTATTATAAACAGTATTAGTAATATAACCTACGAGTTCAGAGACAACATCGCCCGAGATCTCAAACCATGCATGTCCAAAATATGCACTCACACCAACTTAATTCTTTCACAAAATAAGCAAATGTTTGAGACGTCCAAAGAACTTCCTGTTAAATTGGTATTCTATCAAAATGAAAATATACACGAGGTTTAAATCTTTTTTTTCCTCAGCGGTGGTCCGTCTCAGTGCCATCATACTATAATCTGCTCCATATGTTCAAAGACGTTTCAGTTATTCAGGGTTTGTTTGACTTTAATACCTAACTCGTAGGACCGTCTCATCTTCACGGAGATAGGATCATGTTGTCTCTGATGGAAATCGAATCCTCTAGTGAAATAAAGCACCGTAAACTCACATGTCTGGATCGCACACTGCCCTCTGTGTGACTTCTGAACTGTCTCTCTTCTCCCCTAAGCTTCAGAGTGTCTGTAAAGACATTTCCTACTTGGTTGACCCGCTCAATAAGGTATAAAGAGTTCATGGATGTCTGACTCATTCGTCAAGTTCTGTTATTTTTCCAGTCGCTGTGGTTCGTCTCTCATCGCTCTTTCTTGAGTTTTGTATATTTGTTTGTTTTGGGTCTGTGCCACTCTCATCTCACTCATTAGTGCGGGTCTGTGTCTGGTGAATGGTCGTTCCCATGCTACTCTCAGCGCACACCAGTTCCCATGATTTGATGTTTACATACGTAATTATTAAAGCTGGTTTTTGGTTTCTAGTTTTTCAAGCATTATAATTGCCTCATCAATTTTTCTACATTTCAGTGTAGTGCTTTTTTTTTTTTACTTTTTGTCTTGATTGTGGTTAGACTGTAGATAACGGTGACAAATATTCTTTAAATATGAGTAGAGCTGCAACGATTAATCGATTAGTTGTCAACTATTAAATGAATCGCCAACTAATTTGAATATATTTTTGGAACCAAATATTTTTGGTTCAACAGTTAGCATTTATGATAATACAGTAGCACAGTGTCATGTTTTTCATTTTAAACTGAAATATTAGCACTTTTACCCGCCCCCCCCCCCCCAAAAAAAAATCCCCTTCCAGCTCGTAAGAGCGAAGTGATGATAAATAAATACAATTTAAAAAAAATGTATGAATACATTCATAGACACAAAACAGGTGTTTAACTAATTTAAAGTAAATAGATAAAGAAATAAATGAAAAAATAAATAAATGTTAATAAAATAAAGAGTAAAAGTCAGCTGGTAATACTCAAGATCAATATGTCAACCTAACCTTGTCTGCATCCTACAAGATCACAATCCAAAATGTATGTAGCCACAGTTACTCCACAGTATTTGTGTATATATACCCCAAAACAATCAACACTTATCTTTCTCTGGTCAAACTTCCCATACTCTAGTATGATGGGATAGACTGCCAGTGTTTGTAAAACCTCTCAACTCAGCCACAGATAGAAAATTTGATCTTTTCTAGTTTTAGAAATGACATTAGATCTCGCAGCCAGGATTTATTTAAGGGGGGGTGAACAATTTTTCCAAAAGAGAAGGATTTAACGACGAACTATTAAAAAGGCAAAAGAAATTACAGTCCTTTGTTTAGCAATCATTTTAACACCCTCCCCAGGGGTACCAAAGATGGCAGTCTGAGGCGATGGGTCAATAGTCAGTTCCGATATCTTCAATATCTTCTCCAATAACATCAAAAAAAGGGGCATGACCAGAACATATGAGTCAAGTTTGTTGGTGCCTGAGAGCATCAGTCACAAATGTCAGAGAGGTTTGGATCGATGTTCGATAATCTAGCTTTGCTAAAATGGATCCTGTGAGGAACTTTGAACTGAACGAGGCTAAGTCTATCACAAGAGGAGGATAAATTTATTGCTTTCAATGCATCATCCCACCATTTATCTGACAAGGAATCATTTTTAAATAAAAAAGTCAAAATTCTACTTGAGTATTTTCTTGTTTATTTTCTCCTCTGTGACAGTAGACTGAGTATCTTTGGGTTGTGGACAAAACAAGACATTGAGGATGCCATCATGTGTTTTCAGAAACACTGGTTGACATTTTTTTAGAGCAGACAACTAATCGATTAATCAAGAACATAATGAATAAATGAATCGACAATGCAAATAACTGTTAGTTGCAGCCCTAAATAGAAGCTAAGTTAAGCTAAGCTAAGTTAATAAGCTGTAAATGATGTCATGTCATGACCTCACACCATAAAAAAGAAGGGAGGGTCATGTCTGTCAACTGTTGTGTCCGTACAACAGTTTATAAATAGCTCTCTTTTTCCTTCCATTCACTTTTCTCATCTGTCTCGACCTTTTTTCCTTTTCATCTGCCTTGTTCGTGTCTCTCCTCGTTCCACTTTATTCACCTCAATCTCTTTCCTCCTTTCCCTCGCTCTGTAACCTTCTCTTTCTCTGCCTTATCTCTGCTCTCTTCACCTCTGTCATTGGATCCTCCTCTCAGCACCTGGCTGTGACCAGAGACTACAGCTCGGAGTGTATGCGGCGCTACAGCTGGACTCCGGACACCATGGACCACAGCCACAACACTGTCTCCAGCCCCATCCACTCTGGGTAAGAACAGCTGCACCGTCTCATCCGATACGTTCACCAGCGTACACTAAATACAAAAGCTAAAACATAAGCTGCACCTACATCCACACAACTACTGCGTAAATTACACACTTTCTATGCTTGCTGCACACAACTGTTGTCTTTTGTTCTCCCTCCTAAGAGTCGATATTCAGCAAACCCTGCAGCACTGGTGCAGACATGATGCAGGGCTGTGGGATTTCTGCAGTGCTGCTACTGTACACATTACAGCAACAAAAGACACAGTCCATCCTCTAAAGCTCTCATGTCATACCATAAGTCTAGAGACATGGTCCAGACGTCGCCTTCATGTTCACTGACATCAGCTCTATTTCTGTCATGGCAGAAACAAAGTAGAGGCTGTGTGTGAGCTCATGGCACTGTGGCCCGTGTGTTTCATTTGGATAAAGTGATAGGGGTGCTCTCATTGCATACTTTGAATATATGGCGTTGTAAAATGTAAATGCTCTCGATAAAGGTGCTGTCTTTGCACAGACGTTTATTTTCTTTGCTCAGAAATGACATACTGGGATCTGTCATGTCCAGTTTTGGTTGAATCATTATTACACTTCGTGTGTTTGTCTTTCTATTTATATATTATTTTGTTTGTTGTCATGTTGTCCCCTGTTTCCCTTTGGTTTTCCACCCCTGTAGTTTTAAATCTTCCTTTCACCGTCAGCCGTTATTACAGATCCCAACCGTGATTGTGAAACTCTGATACTAAAACTAGGTTCTGGGGGTTTGCCTCCTGCATTGCCTCCATGTGTTTATTTTGCAGCCTCTCCTCCCCGCTCCCTCAGTATGACTCCAGGTGATGACTGAGTTCGCTGCTCTCACCCATGATGCCGCAGTGATGTCACTCACTCCTCCACCTTTGTCTCCCTCTCACCTCGTCACTCTCTCTTAGCCTCCTTCCCCCCCCCTCCACTCCTCCACTCTGTGCTCGTCTCATCCGTGTGGTCTGGTGTTTCATTTGCACTGCCTTAGATATTAGAAGTGTGTAGTCAACGTGTTTGGGAGTCTCTTCATTGATGTGCCGTCTCTCTGTCTCTCACAGTGCACATTGAAAATTAATCTTTCTCAAAACCTTACAGGGATTCTGCTAGTTTCCAACATACAGAGTAGAAAAAACAACGACACAGTACATGACACAACATGTGTAGTGAAAAGAAGAGCCATGTTTGGCTTCACATGTAAGGACAGCTCATACAGTTTTCCATTAGGCTTGGGCGGCATCAAGGCATAACTGTATACCAGGGTATTTATTATTTTCAATACCAACAAAAATATAAGCACTCCTCTGTCTATCAAACTGATACAGAGATGCTGTATTGAGGTGATTATTGTATGTAGTGCACAGCATGCACCACCAGAGGTCAGTGTCTACTGGTGGGACAGGCAGCTGAGCTGAAAAGATAGCATGATGGGGATAACGTTACAAGATGAAAGCCAGCCAGGAGTGATAGATAGAGAAGCAGGGATAAACAGTGTGTGAAAACATCCCAGAGTCCTGCCCCTGGATGCAGACTGGCCAATTATAATGTAGTATCAGGCCGGCTCAGACAACAACAACAGAGTCGTTTCAGATTTCCTTCATTTTCAGGCTGGTTTTGTGGATTTGGAGCTAAATGTTGTGCCTGGGGCACGTCGTGTATTAATGATACTTGTTACCTGGAGAGGTTTGAAAAAGATATACGTTTCTTCCCTGTTCCAAAACCAAAATCAAACCCTGAAAAGTGTAGGGTTAGCTAGCTAGCTACTGAAGATATAGCCTACTGAATGTATACACATGCTGCTTTTGCTTTGTAATGATTATAACAGTGAAACAAAGACCGACCCTGCTGTACAGGAACCAGTGAAGGGAAGCAGGGAAACTTTGCTCATATTCAACCAGCTGTGTGTCATCACAGTGTGTGCAGATGAACGTTGTGTGACTTCCCCCAGAGCTCCCTGACAGTCCGGCAGCAGAGGTCCGACCGCTGCCGTTCATCTGCACACACTGCGATGCCACACAGCTGGTTCAATATCAGCAAAGTTTCCCTTTATATTCATTGTCTTCTGTGTCGATCAGCAGTGATGTGGTGGTTCACTTTTACACTGTGATCTGTAGCCTATAGTTGGGCTTTAGCTTCTAACTATCTTTGTCTTTTTAACCTGTTGTTGCTGCTGAGTCAGTTTGACATCCTGGATATATCCTTCAAACACAGACTGTAGACCCCTCTGTCTGCTTCTCTCTGGAATCACTGTTTCATTTTCCCGAACATATGATAATATTTCTTCAGGGAGTGCAGTTAGTTACAGTGTGGGCTCCATCACAAAGGGGCGGGGCTTAGCAAAAGGTCAATTAAGGGTGTATTTTGGCCAAACCAGAGTTGGTAATGGTTTGTCGAGGTTAATGAAGTGTGTTTTATGATGAGTTAACATCAGGAGAGGTATGAAGTTATGAAAAACAGATACCGCCCAAGCCTATTTTCCATCCTCACTCTTTACTCGTGCCACTGATGTTATTAATGGGATGCCAAAATGTGCTCTTAACTTGAAGAATGGAACATATCACATATTAATCACATTAACCTTATCTCGGTGAAACATCTGTGCAGGTGTTTAATATTTGATCACTGAATGCTGCTTTAGAGGAACTGAAACTTTGGCAACAGTCTCACCTTCGGCCTCAGGAGTGGAAACTAAACTTTCTGCAACTGTCATCAGCACCCTGTTTAGTTTCAGACAGTGTTTAATGTTCTAAATCGAGGCGGGTGAAGGTGAGAACTGCCAACTTTCAGACCTCAAAGCATCTTTTATTTTCTTCTCTCTATCGTTCTGTCTCTTGCTCTTTCTCTGTTTTTTATTTTCTCTCTTTTCCTTACTTTGTTTGGGTGTACGGTGATCACAGCATGGGAATCGTCCTCCTCACTTGTGTCCGTGGTATGGCTTCTGTCTTTCTTTCTCTCTGTCCACATCTGTTCCTCCTCTGACATTATTATTTTGCACCTCGCAGGTTCTTGGTCAGCTTCATGGTGGATGCCCGCGGTGGTTCCATGAGAGGAAGCCGCCACAATGGCATGCGCATCATCATCCCTCCCAGGAAGTGCACGGCGCCCACACGCATCACGTGTCGCCTGGCCAAAAGGCACAAGCTAGCTTACCCACCACCCATGGTGGAGGGAGAGGGGCTGGTCAGTCGGCTGGTGGAGGTCGGACCAGCTGGGGCACAGTTCCTCGGGTAGGACTTTCTTTTTTATTTTCTTTAACACTTTATTAATAGAAATTTTCCATTAACATACAAGATGTTAACATACAGTAAGCTGTCATCTCAAATTGCAGTCATGTGCAAAAAACAAAAAAGTATACTGGAGACAAGCAACAGCCAAAACAAAAAAAAAATGACATTGAGAGGAAGAAAAAAAAAAGGAAAAAATGAAATAAAATAAAATAAAATAAAATAGAATAAAGTGAAATGAAATGAAATTAGATTAAATTATCAATATTAATAATAATAATAATAATAAACAAAAAAACTACACATAGACAAGTTTTCGGAGGCCAGGGGACAAATCAAACAGGATATTTTTTTAAAATATACTTAACATATCATGACTCATGGTTAAGGATTGCCAGTGCAGCTGATTAACCAGTAATTATCAGTACAACTTCCGAGCTGCCCTGACGTTAGTAGTTCCCTTAACCCATTTCCACAGACTAAGTTTTATTTTCTCTTCCAGTCCTGTGATCGTGGAGATCCCTCACTTTGGGTCCATGCGGGGGAAAGAGAGGGAGCTGATTGTGTTGAGGAGTGACAATGGTGACACGTGGAAGGAGCACCAGTCTGACGCCAGACCAGAGGACCTCATTGAGCTGCTGAGTGGAATGGATGAAGGTAAAAGAAAAGTTAATCAGTGTCATTTACCAAAGACAGTTAGTACAGAGATGCATTTTGTCTGCGGTGAGTGGATGAAGGTGAACTGAAGCACTTAGAAAAACCTACAGTACATGACCCAGGGCTGTGTGTCAGCTGGTGACCTAGAAAATCAGATTTTCGCTCCAGCAGCATGTTTTCAGCCTGTTTAGCCTATTTTGTGTCCTTTTTTGTAATGACACTGCCCAGACTGTCACACCTTAATAGAACCTTACATTTAAATGCATTTATAAAGTCAGAATTTGTATTTAGTGACCATTAAATGTCGCTTAAAATCCTCTTTATGAACGTAATATTTTCTGTCACAGAGCTGGACAGCCCTGCCGAGTTGGAGAAGAAGCGCATTTGCCGCATTGTCACCAGCGATTTTCCTCAGTATTTTGCCGTGGTGTCACGGATCAAGCAGGAGTCTAACCACATGGGTCCTGACGGAGGCATGCTGTCCAGCAGCACCGTGCCCATGGTCCAGGCCTCGTTCCCACAAGGGGCACTCACCAAGAGGATTCGTGTCGGCCTGCAGGTACAGCAGGACTCCTTGGATCAGCTCAAATTCAATCTGTTGCATGACTCAGCTTTTTGGTGGCAAATACTGTACACTGGCCCATTATTTATTTATACCTGACCTATTTCTGGTTGAATATTTGATTCGGCCTCACATGCCTGGACTCTTTAGTTTCATAGAAAGTTCAGGGAAAGTTTGATAAAACATTTCTCAGACTTTTAACAACAAACTTTTTCCTCCGTCTCCTCTGTGTTTCCGTTCAGGCTCAGCCTGTGCCAGACGAGATGGTGAGGGCGGTCCTTGGGAACAGAGCGACATTCAGCCCCATCGTCACCGTCGAGCCCAGGAGGAGGAAGTTCCACAAGCCGATCACCATGACGATCCCTGTCCCACCTCGATCGGCAGAAGGCCATCCCAGCGGCCACCGAGGCGACTCTGCACCCTGCCTGCGTCTGCTCTGCAGCATCACAGGCGAGTAGACCTGTAGATAACTAGAGCGTGACAACACTGTCGCAGCACCTTTATCCAAAATGCTCCTGCAGGCCTCGCTTTGAGTTATTTAATACCAGTAGCTGGACAGTCATTGTATCCTTAGATGCCAACAAATGTGATCTGGGGCACAACACAGAGTTGTTCATCCATTCATTATACATTAAACAGAGTTAGTAACTCTGAGGCAGTATGAAGTGAATAGCCGTGGGCACATCAGGCTCACTTTGATGTCAAAAGCCACGGGTCGATAGAGGGAAGATGAAGAGCTGAGAAGATAAAAGGATGAGGACTACAGAAGCTGAAACACAGGCAAGGTTGGAAAAGCAGTGAGCTCATCTTTTGGCCCTTGTTTCATGCAGGAGGGACGTCTCCTGCCCAGTGGGAGGACATCACAGGGACCACACCTCTGTCCTTTGTAACTGATTGCGTCTCCTTCACCACAAATGTGTCGGCCAGGTGAGACACACATCCACATGCAGTATACACACACACATATTATTATATCTTTATAGTGTGCCATTTCATATTAAGCTTTAAAACCACCTTTTCTCCAAATCTGGATAATAAATATGTATTTAAGTTGCCAGAAATGTTACCCTGGCACTCCTATATAAGAGTCTAGACCAGCCTTCACATTAAACAGGACAGGATTAGCCTGCTTGTCCTATAATGCAAGTTTCAAACCAATACAGACTGCTGCAGAGGTGATTCATCCAGCTATTAACTGTCTTCCTCCTAAAGAATTCCCTTCTGCCTTCTCTCCAGCACCCTTAGTGGCTTGAACATAAAAATACTTGATGAGAACACTTAAGCTAACGACAACTCCCCTCTAAAATGTAACAGTTGTTGTGGTTGCAGGGATTTTTTAAGCTGCAAGTGTACTTTTGCTGCCAGGGAAATGTTAATTTTTGAGTCTAGACCAACCCATAAGAGCCTTCGTCTATAGACCTGACGTAGCTGCACTCAGTCTAGAATTTACATCACTGACGAGAGGCTACATGATTATTAAAGAAACCCTTAAATCAATTGTAATGAGCACATAAAACTTCTACTTTAACTATAAATAAGTTGCTTTATTTTAATTATGCAGAAGCTTTCAGCAGTGAAACAGTGATATCAATCAGAAGAATATAGAATATTATGACAAAAACTTATAGTAAATCAAAATTATCCACCATTTTCTATTTGGTTTAGTGTTGTGTTCTTAAAGAAAGTCTTTCTTTCCGTGTTGGTTACAGGGAAAAGCAGTTCCCAATAGCTGGAAACAAAGTGCATGTTGTCCCTGCCTACAGATGAAACAATTATGCACTCAAAATAAACTAAATCTGTCCCTATTTTTTAAAATGAATTATGTCATTTTGCAAATGAAAATGTCAAATATTTACAGCCCCAGGTCACTGTTTCCTGACATTTTTATGGACCAAACAATTCATTGAGAAATAGATTGACAGATTTAAGCTAGGGTAGGCAGTTTGTTTGTTTCTTTTCTTTGGCGTCACTGGGCAGAAAATCTCTCAATAGACTTTGGGTGTGAGGTAATTCAAGTCATATGGGAGAAAACCAGACTTTTGCACCTTCTCTTGGCTCTGTTTTCAGACTTTAGAAAATCTAGCCCATGACGGGAGACTTCAGCTGATCACAGGTCATTTCAGAGACCTGGCTGTTCTGCTAATGCAGATGTGTGTGCACGTCCCTTCTGTAAAAGCCTGATCAGTGTTGAAGAATCCTGCACAAAAAGTTGCGATTCCAGCATTGGCAACAACTGTCTTACACTACATAGCAACACAAAAAAGGAAGATGGACTTATCAGAAAGAGTCTTAAGCCCAGTTCAGACCAAAGATTCGCGGCGAGGCGAGTTGAATCATGCAACTACTTGCAACGTTCTAAAAACCTGTCGGTTCACACCAATGCAACTAGATGAGATGGTGTATCATCTCTATGCAACAACTCTCTGTACATCTGTTCTGATTTCCAGCTTTTCAGGCTTATTTTGTGGCCGAATATAATTTGTAGCTTCTTAAAATATGAATGAGGATAGTGATAGTGAGATACTGGCTACAGTTGCATTTGTAGAAGTGATGAAACGATGAAAAACAGAAACAAAACAAGCATCACATGGACTATATTCATAATCATACAGCAATATAATTAATCAGTCAATGAGACCGGCACACCGCGAGGACGGAAACTAAAATCAGCCGCCAGCGATTTGACCAGCTGAGTTGCAGGTGACACCAACAACCGGCTTGAGTCGAGCTCAGACGGGCTGTTCACATTGCTGCAACTTTTCTCTGCAACATTCTAAAACAGTTTCGTCTCATTGCAAATCTTCGGTCTGAAGTGTGCTTAATAGAGAGTCTGACAATAAACAAAACAAAACACGTGTTTTTAGAGATTGACAGAAAATGTTCTTCATAGCGTAGCCTTCTGCTAACCGGTGCCAAAGGGTCACGGCTGCGGCTAATTCAAGTTCATGTCCCTGTAGCTAGCTTAGTGCCTCGAATCACAGTGTGTCATCTCAAAGGGCTCTACAGGCCCAAGTTTGCAGGATGATAATTCTCAAAGAATTGCTGCTTTTTGACAGCATCAGGATCATGACCACTATTAAGATGACTGAAATGAATGACTAGCATGAAGGGCGTGCATATGCTCGTGCTTGTCTGGTGGGAGGGGGAGCTGCAGGAAGAGGATGTATTTTCAAATTCTGTCAGGGTATTTTTTTTTTTTTTGCCTTTTCCGGAAAAGTCTGTCTGCCCCAGCTTTAAATGATAATGAAATAATACTTAGTCCTACCACTCTGAAATATACAACAAGTAAATCCAAGGAATTTTAAATCACTGCCAGGAGACATCTGAGCGAGCCACAAAATGGTGACAGTGCAGTAAGCAATGAGACGTTGGCAGCGAATCCCAAAATCTGTCACAAGAGGAAAAACTCAGATTACTGTCAGTTGGCAAATTTCAACCCTGGACAGGCGCTCATTTTTTCCTGACTTCAACATTTTATTTTTCCCAATCCTCTCTGTTTCACAGCACACATAAGGAGAGCAAGTTCCCCTCCTGTCTGACTCTACATATTATTGGCCGACTTTAACCTAATTAGATTAATTAAGTTACTTGATAGTAGGTTTTTCTCTTCTCCCGACTCTCCTATTTCTGTTGCCATGTATACTAACAAGGTTACACTTCCTTACACATTTAACCAAATGGTAAGAAGTCACGTTGACCATGCAATGCTGAGGCATTCCTCTAAACTGACTTCAGCAAGTGAAACTCTTGGTTTTAGTACAAGGAGTCATGAACTCTCATCCTAACGACAGTACATTGGGATCATGTGGCAAGTGTGCAGCCTGATACTAACTAAGCACCCTTTAGTGCTCTGTAATTAGATGACTACATAGCTGTCATGTGTTTGTGTTCACCCTTCAGAGAAATAACTAAGCTTGTTTAATTTATTGTTTAAGATGGTCACTTACTCAACATGTTTTCTTAAAAATATGTGATACAAAATGGCTTAAATATGCAGTGTGTGGTTCCAAACTTTAGGCTGTAAATCACTGCAATATTAGGGAAATTGTTCACTTGGCCAGATTCATCATTTTCTTTTATTATTTTCCCCCGTCTCCCCTCGTCTTTCCTCCCATGTCTCCTCCACAGGTTCTGGCTCGCAGACTGTCACCAGATTCCTGAGACGGTGAGTCTAGCGTCTCAGTTATACCGGGAGCTGATCTGCGTGCCGTACCTGGCCAAGTTTGTGGTGTTCGCCAAGATGAACGATGCTATCGAGGCTCGGCTGCGCTGCTTCTGCATGACGGACGACAAGGTGGACAAGACCCTGGAGCAGCAGGAGAACTTTGAGGAGGTGGCCCGGAGCAAAGACATTGAGGTGGGGTTGTGTGTTCATGTGGACACAAGAACAAATCGCCAAATGAAAAAAAATAATTTCATGTTAGGGCTGGGTATTAGTGTTTGATACGTTTAAGGTATTGACCAAAATAACCCAGTACCAAGTAGCATCCAAACTTCTCCAGTCAAATAAGACCTGCTTTTGATCCATTTTGTACCCAGATGTGGAAAAACATTACTATATGTACAGTTTTGCTCGCAGCCAATCACCGCAAACATTCTTTGATTTAATGTGACGTGCGATTGGCCGTCTACTGCAGCAGCTACAACCCATACAGTCTGTGATGTTGTGAAGTTGAGCACACTATATGGCTATTCTACACACCTTTGGTGTCTGGTTGCATTTTACAACTGACTGTTTCCATTCACATGCTGAGTATCAAATGGAGTACAAAAAAAGGTATCAAATGAGGTACTTTATTGGTATCGCTATCACTTTAAGGGTACTGGTTTTGGTACTGGTATCATAATGTTTCAAACGATACCCAGCCCTTGTGGAAATGCAATACGTGAATTCCATTAACCACATCTCCATTAACCTGTGTGTCTAAGCTGTGTTACCACATTGTTTTCGTCACTGGATTTCTATAGGTTCTGGAGGGCAAGCCCATCCACGTGGATTGCTATGGCAACCTGTCCCCTCTCACCAAAAGTGGGCAACAGCTGGTTTTTAACTTCTACTCCTTCAAGGAAAACAGACTTCCTTTCAACGTGAAGGTATAAAATGGATTCCTCTTACCACACTGTCTCTCTGTTATTTACTCTGGTCTCCTTTGTAAATGAGCCACGTGATTAAATCATGTAGAAATGTCAGACCATCATCTGCTAATTAGTTGACATTCATAGCAACAGCAGAGAATGTTATGGCTCTCACAGATCAGAGCTACACACTCTAACTCAATTTATGTCCTAGTGTTTTGACATGCTTATATGATACATAAAATAGATTCCAGGGACCAGCCTTAATGTTTACCTTTATTTGCATGGTTGGTCAACAAATATTTAAGTTACTTGTCATGTTTAATTTTCATTTAAGTAAATGAATCGAAACAAGGACACAGTGTGTCAAAGATCTGAAGCAACAAACAGCTCTTGTTATGGCACTCCAGTGGCATTTTTTTTACCTTGCTCTTGAACTTGCGCCAAACTGCTGCATTCATGGTTTGAGTTACATCCTCTAACGCCAGCCAACTAAACTCTACTTTTCCAGGATAACAGCAACTTTGCTTCAACTCATAGACTTTGTCTTCAGCCGCCACCATTTTCTCAAAAGTGTCCAGTCGGTACTGGTCAACTCTCAACAGAGATGAGAAGGAAGTGACATGGCTCCCTCCTTACATCATTAGCTATGGAATAAAACGTTGTGTTTAATTCTTTTTTACCACTTCTCCGATCAGGCCAGTGAGTTGCTAGATTTACTTGCCAGACATGGCATTTTATTTGCCCCTGGACACCGGGAAAACTTTATTATTGAGCTCTGCATTCTGTCTGCTACATCCTTACGTCTTTATACTGTATGACAAAATCCACATTTAGGAACATGCAGCAGGTTGAGGAAGAAAAATAAAGACAATTCTACCCCTGGAGACAGCAGGAAAAGCCTTTTTCTTCTTCACATTTCCCACTTTGCAGGGTCGTTCTTGAACCCTTTTGTTACGGTCAACTTGTGATGCATCTTTTAACTGTCCTCCACAGATCAGAGACATGGGCCAGGAGCCATGCGGCCGACTCTCCTTCCTGAGAGAGCCAAAATCCAGTAAAGGCCTTCCACAGACTGCCGTATGCAATTTGAATATCACACTGCCAACCCACAAGAAGGTAGGATCACCATGTTTGGATAGTTAGTCCTTGTAGGCCATATCATACCATCCACATGTAAATGAAATTGAAACACAGAAGGCGATGTTGTCCTGACATCAGGAGCCATTGAAGTTCATTTGGTTTAGAGATGACTGCTTGCTGCTTGTGTCTTTTATTAGTGTCAAAGCCTGTGCCAGTCATAAGACCCCACAACGTACACATGCAGACACACACATGCACATCGTGCTTTGTTCTAGTGCCTGGCTCACTGTGGGTACATAAGAATTATGCAACAAGACAACTCTTCTCATTCGTTTGTTTGTTGTGGTATTGATTGATCACAAGAAACTGAAATTATTTTGCTTTTGCTTTTGTTATTTTGCTGTTTATTTTTGGTATTAATCCCATAGACTTTTTCTGATGCCTTTTGTTGTTTTTGCTGCTCCATTTTCATCCCCTGAATTTTATTTCCCACCTCCCCGCTCACTATAACGCCCCTGCTCTCCATTGTGTCATCTCTCTCCTCTCCTGCAATGCATCTTGGAATACCACAGGATATGGAGTCTGATCCTGATGATGAGGTAAAACAGATTCTTCATCATCACATGGAACTGCTTCTTCTTTGTCGTCCTTTCTGTTGGCTTTACTGCAGACGCTGTAGTAAATATGCGTGTCGCAGATATTTCGTCTCTGTACAGTACCTCGGTGTGAAAGATGCTTCTGACTGCACGTTTTTTTTTACACAGCTACGTCATTGCTGAAGTGACCCCGTGTAGTGCATGAGTGGAAATGGCAGTTGTTTTTAATCAGCAAGGATTTATTTATTTATTGTTGTCTTCATCCCAAAGTGCAGTGGAGCCAATTGCTGTGCCACACCTCAGCTTGTTTTTCATCTCTATCTTCCTTTCCATACATGTCCGACAGGAAATCACCATGTCTCCATCCTTACTATTAACTCATAGGACGTTTCACACAGGACAATGGTATCTTTTGTCAGCTAAACATGAAACCCTAACTCTTATCATTTCTCTACTTAGTCACTGTTTTGTTGTATTTGGGGTTTCCCTTCTTCACCCTTGTCCTTGGCTTGTGTGTAACAGAGAAAACTAACTCCCTCAGCTGCATGACAGAACACTTATAGGAGAGTTTAATCAAAGGGAGATGAGGCTGTTTTTTTGTTTGAGTATTTATAATATATGTAGTGAGTATTTGTGTTCCTTCTACATAAATATATCAACCTACTCGCCAAACAAAATGTTGATATTGGACAATTCAGCACCCGTATTATGCTCAGTGACAGCATTTTTGAGCATTGAGCACCAAAAAAAAGTATTCCAACAATAACCACACATCAACTACAGTATGATTTAGGGCTGTCAAAAAATATTCTAAAAATAATCATAAAGTTGAACTGTTAAAAAAAACAAAAGACATAAAATTGTGAAAATTAATATTCAACTGTGGGGAGAAAAAAAACAGTGCTACTGTGGCTCCTGCTCGGTCGTGGGCCGCTGCACAGTGGGAGTCACACACAACGTCACTTTCACTTTCTTGCCCAGCAAAGATAAAGAAATAAAAATTACACTATCAGATATCAATTACAAATCATTCACTTGATCTCACTCCAAGAGACACTCTCACCTCTCACTGTAGCACCAACCACAGCGCAGAGAGAAACAGATACCTACAGTCTTTGAATTAAGTTATAAGGTGTATGACATTATTTATTGATTTGTAATGTATACGTATGTAGGTCTTTAAAAAGACATGTTTATATTAAAATAAATATACCTACACAAGTAATTATGGCTGTACCCGACACAGTTTGAAGGAGTTTCAGTTCAGTAAACAAGCAAAGTTAGCCCTCCGAGCTAATTCATGCTCACAACGCTGATGACGGATCAGAAATGTGCAACAACGCTTTTTGCCGCAGCTAGACATCAAACAAATCCAGAGACTGTGTCGTATTAAGGTGTCATGAGCTGTGAATTCACTACTTCCAAGCAGAAGGCAGATGATAATGTTATCTCGGAGCATGACCGGGCAAAGCCTCTCTTTCTTTTGGGCAGCTGCCTCCGTCTCACTCAGACTCACCCTCGGTCTGCAGCTGCCTGTTCTGGAGAGCAGCATGAAAGCGAGGAGCACTCACTCTGCACCTAAATCTGGGGATTTAGTCACCATCCCCGGAAGTAAACTGCACACTGACTAATTTTAAAAACAGACTGCTAGATTTGAAAAGTCTCAGTCGACTGAGTGGTCTGAGTGATGATTGAAATCTTCGACATTCAGGGGGGCAGCCCTACAAGTAGTTATGTCTTGCCCTCTTATGGACAAAGTGCAAACAGAAATAGAAATTTGAATGATATGAACTTGTGTGTTTTTTGGAAGGAATGATCGAACATCATTTTAGCCACTTTCGACAGCCCTAGTATGATTACAGCTAAAGTTAAGGTTAGACAACCCGATTCAGGTTTGCAAAAGGTTTTGGTCAAAGTTTGGTCAAACATCACATGTCACAAAGGTTCACAAACTTTGAACACCGGCATTCACCATGCCAAACTTCATGCCCTTACTTTTAAACTTGTTACATAAAGGCCACACTGTTAACGACATTGACACTGAATGATTCTGTTATTTAGTGGTTCCCAACTGGTCCAGCCACAGGGTCCAGATTTCTCATTAGTCATTAGTTCAAGGTCCACATGGTTGAATATATTCAGTGTCACATTTGCGTTTGGCCATGTCGTCGAGTTAGTTTTTCTCCTGTCTCTGTTAAGTAGCTATCTGTTAGTCACTCACTCTACAGCAGGAGATGACACTTCAAAATAAAAGCTCAGTGCCAGGAATTCACTGTACTTCAAAATAAAGTTTATTGTTTACAAACTTGACACGTTCGCGAGTCACTTTAGGTCCATTCAGAATGGGCCTGCGACCCACGTTTGGACCACAACCCACCAGATGGGAACCACTGCTGTAAATCACACAATTCAGAATTGTCCAACATGAACATATCCTTCTGGAGACAGAATATGCACCACTCTCCTAATACTGAAATGGACACAGTGTCACCGCATTTGATGATCTGAGGAAAGCATCTTCCTGAAAAGAGGACATTTGTTTAACACACCGTCCCCTAACAGGAAGTTGGATTTTACCCATGCTTACCACTTACTGGAAGAGGTCATACAGACAGAGCACATATTGTTTGTAGTTATGACATTGAGAAATGCAGTGAGTGAGGAGATGCAGGGAAACAGTCCATTACTCTCCAGAGGAGACACTACAGTACACCTGCAGTGCCTCCTTGTGCCAGTACTAACAGCATGTGCTGATTCACTAATAACAGGGCAGTATCCGTGCACTGCAGCATCTAACCTAACAACTTAACATTATTATTTAGACCTAATTCTGACAGATCAGAATCACATTTCACCATATTTTTTATGTTAAAGCATCTTTTGTTCTTTTTTGTTTGTTTCAGACTGAAAAGCCAGAACGACGTCATACCTTTGCCTCCTTAGCTTTGCGTAAGCGCTACAGCTATTTGACCGACCCAGCAGCGAGTGAGTGTCCCACTTTTACTTACATGAAATTTTCAATTGATTTCAGATATTTGTGATTTTAATTAGTGTTAGTGTCTAAAGGTCCCTTCAAACAGTGTACATATTTTCTTTCATATAGCTGTAGTTTAGAGATAAATCTACCTGACAAAAAACTTGTTCATCCATCGTTTATTCTATTCACCACCTGACACAAACTCTTTGATCATCTGTCACTCATCAAACATTTGCATGGTTTACTGTGTGTTACGCTTTGCTTACCCACCCCATGTTGACAAAAAGTCTCCCTGTTTCAACTGTTATGTTGTTTTACATTTGTGGAAACACTGGGAATCAATGTCTGTCTGTTCATTTATCATTTGAACAAAAAATGTTTTGATTCATGTCGAATAAAAATATTCTTTTGAATTGTTCTCATTTTTTTTAGTGGCCATTTCACTCTTATTGGCTTTATGATTGTGTGCGGCTGTGTATATTAATGTGATACAGGTTGCACTTTACATTGACTTTATTTCCTTGAGACTGTGTCAGTGCAAGCATGTTTAGGGACAGTTTTTGTTTATTATCAGGACATAGAAGTTTTACAAATTCTGAGGTACTGTTTTTGTTTTGTTTTCTTATTCCAGCCTTGTCCATTAAACCTTTTTCCTGGAAAAAAAATAATGATTTGATAAGATCTAAACTATATTCATAGATAAGACTAGAGAAATGTTGATTAAACTGAAAACAGAGACACTTTAAATATGATTTAAATGCACTGTACATTGGACAGGCATGAATGGCTGATTTACTGTTACTTTTTTGTAAAGTGCAACCTCATATTTTATTTTAAGTCATGACCAAACAAGTAAAGTGGCATTTTTTATTGATGGTATACACTTGTGGGGTCATCTGGCATTGAA
The DNA here is from genome assembly GCA_019142605.1 of Cephalopholis sonnerati. Classification (NCBI taxonomy): domain Eukaryota; kingdom Metazoa; phylum Chordata; class Actinopteri; order Perciformes; family Serranidae; genus Cephalopholis; species Cephalopholis sonnerati. The sequence goes on along the minus strand of JAGQAX010000018.1, from coordinate 15,292,019 downwards.
AATGAACCAAATGAAAGGATAAACACATGTCAATCAAACATGTACAGTAAAAGGCACTGTTGCAAGGAGGAAAGTAGATAAAGCACATCAAAAGTCAATGGAATTGTATTTTTTTGGTTACCATGTCATTTTTTGTCAAGTCTACCATATGTCAAACATTTTGTTCCTATACATGCTCTGTTCTTTATTGGGTGTATTTTGTCATTAGTCTCTGATTTTTAGACCATCATTTGTCAAGTCATCCTGGGTTTTTGAATAGGGGCCTTTCTTACATTTCATGTATAAAATTGTTTTGCTGCTGTGAATAATGCTGTTTCTGACTGACTCAAATTTCTCTTTCTGGTTTTTATGTTTTATTTCAAATTATTTTTCGTTACATTTTATGTTTGCTTCCTTATTGCTTTTGATTTAATTATTGTTGAAGAAACAACTGATCGAGGCTCGCCGAGAACACAGCCTTCTAGCTACCCTCACAAACCTGTCTTTTCAACGAGATCTTATCAGGCGTGGTCGCCTGTTCCTGTCGCCGTCCCTGGCCAAGCCAAGTCTGGGTTTGGCTCCCTCTCCAGTTCGTCATCCAACACGCCCTCTGCCTCTCCATTAAAGTCTGTCTGGTCCATCAACTCTGCCTCCCCCATCAAGACCAACATCCCCGGATCACCTGCCTCTTCTGTAAAGTCAGTTAGTGACATGGCCTCTCCCATTCGATCTTACAGAACCATCTCCTCTCCTATAAAAACTGTAGTCCAGCAATCCCCGTACCCAGTCCAGGTCAGCCCCAGTCCCCTGGCCTCACCAGGTAAAAGCGCCCCAGATTCTATATCTATGAAAGGACTGGCAGCATTGTCTGCTAGGACCTCCCCTATAACTGTCTCTGGAGGAGGAAGCCCTCTTCTTGAGAGAACGTCGATAGGCATGACCCCACCAACCTCTCCCAAATCTTCTCTGAGTATGTTCAGTTCACCCCTGCCATACAAGACCGTTATAGGGGGCTCTAGTGGCACAGCATCTTCGTCACCCATAAAAACAGTCCCTGGCCTCTCCTCCGTGCGTTCCTTTGCCGCAGACATCACTGGCCCTGCAAGAAACCTCTTCTCCTCTCTTTCGTCCCCCCTTAAATCCAACAACCCTCCAAGTGCTGCAGCTCTGATCAATGGAACTGTGTCGCCTACACAGTACCGCTCTTCATCCCCGACGTCTCTTCTCACAAGCAGTCTTCAAGAGAGAATACAAGCAACCACCAATGCTGCGACTACAAGTGTCAATGCAGCCTTTGATGAGGTTGAAAAAACATTCAATTCTTGTTCTGCAGGCTATGGCACCTTGAAGTCCATGTCCTCTTCTGCATCCTCCTCGTATCAGTCCATTAGATCATCAGCTTCAAATTCCCTCTACGCCTCTCTAAGATCCCCTCCCAACACCACCACAGCTGTGACATCCAGTACAATGACTGTTCCAGTGTACTCTGTTATTAATGTGCTGCCAGAGCCCCAGTTTAAAAAGTTACCTGAGGTATCAAAGTCAGCTGCTGCCCTTCTGTCCCCGCGAAAGACAGTGCCCGTTGAGGTGAATGCTCAGATGCAGTCTTCCTTTGCCAGAACTCTTTCCCCCATCAAAGCCCCTCTTTTCTCTGCTGGCCTGAAATCAAACACCACATCACCACTGTCATCCAGTCAAGAGATTCTGAAGGATGTAGCCGAAATGAAAGAGGACTTGATACGAATGTCAGCCATTTTGCAGACAGACCCAAATTCCACAGCCAATAAAGGATTTCAGTCTGATTCTTCCAAAGAGGCTAAGATAGAGGACGAGGAGCCATATAGGATTGTGGAGAAAGTAAAGCAAGATTTGGTAAAAGTGAGCGAAATCCTTACTAAAGATGCCGTGAAAGATGGTAGGGTTTCCCTTGCAAGGGGTTCTTTGGATGACATACACTTCTCAAAAGTACAAGTTGAGCAACCACCAAGCAACTGGAGCTATCCGCCAAGATATGAGACTGTGGTTCCTCAGGCCAAATCAAAAACAATACCAGATAGAGATTTTAATCTCTCTAAAGTAGTTGACTACCTGGCCAATGATGTTGGTAACAACTCTTTCTCCAAAATGCACGACACAAAGCATAAAGCAGATGAGGGCAAGAGGGAAGGAGAGGGCAAGGAGAAGCAGAAACGTGTCCTAAAACCCACCATAGCAGTTCAGGAGCATAAACTCAAAATGCCTCCAACAAGCATGCGCTCTTCAACTTCAGACAAAGAGATCAGTAAAGTAGCAGATGCGCTTTTTGGAGCAGACACTGTGCTAGACTCCCCTGATGATATCTCACATGAACAGGATAAAAGCCCCCTCTCAGACAGTGGCTTTGAGACCAGGAGTGAAAGGACACCCTCTGCACCTCAGAGTGCAGAAGGTATGGGCCCCAAGGCCCTTTTTCAGGATATCCCAGCTCCCCCAGTGATCACAGAGACTAGGACTGAGGTTGTTCATGTCATCAGGAGCTATGAGTCCCCAGAGGATAACAAACAACCTGCAATGGAGGATGCACATCCTGTCAGATATATTGATTCCGATTCTAAAGGGCATCAAGCTACATCAAGTCCCGATCATAATAAATCCTATTCAATAAAAGTCAGCCCAGATGAGGATCCAATGGGGAAGGGGATGAGGGTAAAGGAGGAGACTCACATTACTACCACCACCAGGATGGTCTACCACAAACCACCTGGCAAAGAAGCAGCATCTGAGAGGTGTGAGGAAACTATGTCTGTTCATGACATTATGAAGGCTTTTCAGTCAGGCAAGGACCCTTCTAGAGAGCTCGCTGGACTGTTTGAACACAAGTCTGCCAACGAGGAAACATCACAAAGAGTCCTCGAGGACATGAACTCCAAACCTAAGGTTGAAAGAATAATCGAGGTTCACATTGAAAAGGGCAATAAAGCAGAACCAACAGAGGTCATCATCAGAGAGACAAAAAACCATGCCGAGAATGAAATGTATTACTACCCAGGGAGTAGACAGGATGAGGAGGAGCCTGAGGAATCACTTCCAGTGTACCTTGACTCCCCCAGAGTGAACACACCCATGTCACAAGAGGAAGACAGTCGCCCTAGTTCAGCCCAGCTCATGGCAGATGACTCTTACAAAACACTAAAGCTACTTAGCCAGCAATCTGTAGAGTACAATGAGGATGAATCATCAGAACTTAGGGGAGAATCTTATAATTTTGCAGAGAAAATGCTGCTCTCTGAGAAATTTGACCAGTCTCATTCTGACACAGAGGAATATCTGAGAGATAGGTCTCGCTTCCACTCACCAGACAGAAGCAGTCACAGTGAGGGTAGATCAGTTGGGCCAAGGACAGAGTATGTCTTCAGGTCATCGAGAAATGTGTTTGACAAATCTGGAAGAATGGCCAACGTTGATGATAGCTTTGACAAACTGACACTTTTGCAGTACTCATCTGAGCCTGGTAGCCCAAAGCAATCAGTTTGGATGCGTGTGTCAGATGACACACCGAGTAAGGACAGAGAACAGCTTATGTATGAGGACAGAGTGGACAGGACTGTAAAGGAGGCAGAGGAAAAACTCAGTGAGGTATCGCAGTTCTTTCGTGATAAAACAGAACAGCTCAATGATGAGCTCTCATCTCCAGAGAAGAAATCTCGAAGACCAGACTTTAGAGAATCACGATCAGGGCCCAGTTCTACGCACAGCAGTCCAGAGAGGTCAGCATATAGGAATGGAGGTAGTGGAGAAGAGTGGAGCCGAGAAAGGCTTAGAGACAGGTTCAGCTCCAGTGACAGGAAGTGTGCCAGCTTACCCAGCAGTCCAGAGAGGAGAGTGTTGCTGCAGTACAGTGATTCAGACCCAAGAAAACAAGGAGACTGCAAATCACAGGGAAGCACAGGTGAAGGCTCTAAACCTTTTCAAATGTCTTCCTCCAAAGTCAGTGCAGTAAGGCTAAAGTTTGAGCAAGAGGCACAAAGGCAAGATAGGAGTTCTCAGGGTGGCCAAAATTCAAATCCTCCTATCAGGAAACTCCAGGAAAGTAAGCTACCTGTGTATCAGGTGTTCGCTGGTCCCAACATTCCAAAAACACCAGACAGTCCGGGCAACCAGAGGAGATGTCTAGATAGTGAATCAAGTAAGTATAAGCATGAGAGCAGTGGAAAAGATCAGGAAGAGAAAAAGTTATTCAAAACATGGGAGACCCAAGAATATGGAAACTACAAACCCCAATCTCCCAAACTTTCTCAGGCCTTAATCCACGATTCTATGAAAGATAACAGTGATTCCCAAAGACAAGAAACCACCAAGAAAATAATCTACACAGAATTCGTTGTCCGAGAAAGCCCAAATAGCAACGATAGTCTAAAAAAAAACTCGGAATCACAAATTCCTGTAAAAAAGCCATCTAATTTTCCTGAAAATCACAAATCCACCACTTTAAAATTAGATGCCTCCGTTGAACCACATGAGAGGGCAGGGTCTCATATACCTACTTTAGCTAGAAATCGGTTGCACAGTAGCTCTGAATCTAACAAGTCTACTCGTGGATCATCACTAGGAAAATCCACAGACTCATCCGAAGGTAGCCTGTCGAATGTAGTGTGTAACGGTGTTGATAGTGACCAAGCAGAGTATTTGGATGAAGTAACTCCTGTAGTTGTCACAGAGGGTTTCAAAGATATTAAACCCTTACCCGTGTATGTTAGCATACAAGTAGGAAAGCAGTATGAGAAAGAAACGGCCTCGGGACAGCTGGGAACGTACAAGAAGATAGTAAGCCATGAGAGTAGGACAGTGCATGAGACTAGGGGTGCATTTTACACTGTCAAGCAAAAGCAGTCTCCCTCCCCCCAAGGAAGTCCAGAAGATGACACTCTTGAACAAGTGACTTTTATGGACAGCTCTGGGAAAAGTCCTGTCACCCCTGAGACCCCCAGCTCAGAGGAAGTGAGTCTGGCCTCAAGAACACCAGACTCTGTGATAGGCTTCATGCCTGGCATGCCAAGTCCTATCCCAGAGGAGTCTGAGGAGGAAGAAGGGAAGACCTTCATCTACAAGGAGCCCACGAAGGAAAAATCTAAGCCAGCTTTCGCAGAGAATCACAGTAGAAAACAGGATGCAGAGAGACAGAAGTCAAAGGAGAAAAGAGTGGCTTATATAGAGTTTCCACCTCCTCCTCCTTTAGAGGCAGAGCAGTCCGACCCTGAGAAAAGGGGGTCATGTGCTTCTTCTGAGGCAGAGACAGAGATGATGGAGGTGAACCTCCAAGAGGAGCACGATAGGCACCTCTTAGCTGAGCCAATCATCAGGGTCCAGCCTCCATCCCCTATTCCCCCTGGTGCTGACAATAGCGACTCTAGTGATGATGAGTCTGTCTTCCATCCCATCCCTATCAAAAAGTACACCTTCAAAATGACAGAGGAGGGGGAGAAAAAAACGAAAACCAGAAAATCAGAGAAGAACGGAAATAAGGACTCTGGGCTTAATGGTGTCGTAAAGGGGGAGGATGCTGACTTTGATCAAAATGGCAATGACCAGTCAATCACTGACTGCTCCATAGCAACCACTGCTGAGTTCTCCCATGACACAGATGCTACTGAAATAGACTCTTTAGATGGGTATGACCTTCAGGATGAGGATGACGGACTAAGCGAGGACCCTAAAACATCTAGTCTGTCCAATGATGGAAAAACAACCGACCGCTCATTTAGTCAGTCCAAGCTTGAAGTGATAGAGGAAGAGAAATGTGAGGAAGGGGGGGACAATGGAAAGAAAGCCAAAACATCTTCAGCCACTGGAGATGAAAAAGATTACACTCTTGAAGGAAGACATCCAGATAGGCAGAGTTTTGCAGAAAACTACTTTGGCTACCAACTTGAGGAAGAACTGAATTCAACCTTTAAAACTGTTGCCACCAAAGGCCTGGACTTTGACCCCTGGCCCACCAAAGGGGGTGATAATGATGGACTTTTTGAGTCCAAAGTAAAAGACGAGGACCCCAAGCCCTTTGGTTTATCGGTGGAGGACAAATCGCAGGCTACAACACCTGACACAACCCCTGCTCGAACACCGACTGATGAGAGCACACCGACTAGTGAGCCTAACCCCTTCCCATTCCACGAAGGGAAGATGTTTGAGATGACCCGCAGTGGTGCTATTGACATGAGCAAGCGGGACTTTGTTGAAGAGAGGCTTCAGTTTTTCCAGATTGGTGAGCATTCCTCTGACCCTAAAACAGGGGAAAAGGGGAGAGGGGGCAAGATCCTGGGGGTAATTACCTCTCAGTCAGGGGATGGGAAGGTGAAGGTTATAGATACAACCACAGACAGCAGCACAACACCAACAACACCAGCAGCAGCAACAGCAAAGTGCAGCACTGCACAGCCTGGCAGTGACACTGGCTATACCGGTACTGATGCCCCCACCTGTGAAGCCATAGCTGAGACCGCCTCCTCATGCACAATCACAGCCTCTAAGGTTGATCCCAAATTACGCACTCCTATTAAGATGGGCATAGCTGCCTCTATAACTGTGAAAAAAGACTCAGGGGATCTCACCGATTGTAAAGCTGAGATGTCGGAGGGTCAGATGGTGCCAGAATACATCAGTATAGAGGGTCAGTGTACAGAGAGCCAGTCTAGCAGACACACCGAGCCCAAGATAGAGAGAAGAGATTACCCTTCTGAGAACTGCAACAACAACAATAACCTTGAGTCCTCCAGTGTTCAGGCCAACTACATCCAATGTGGTAGTGTGGTGTTTAATTTGCAGTCCTCCTCTGAGCCCACTCTTCAGAAAGCTAGCAGGATAGAAACACTGTGCTGTAGGGATTTAGAAGAGAGAGTGGAAGTACACAGCAGCAGTCAAGTGCAGGAGCAGAAAAGTGAGACTATTAAGGAAAGTGAAGTGAAGCAGCCCAAGTCTAGGCTTCCAGTTAAAGCCTCTGGATGGTCATTTCACACGCAGGGAACAGCCATAGGCAAACAGAAGCCCAAGCAAGCAGTGAAGGTTGAGGTCAGGAAAAGAGGAGAGCCAGCCATAGCCAAAGTAGAACCCAGGTCTAGAATACCAATCAAGGATGTTAAAAAGAGCAGCCCAGCTGCCGCAGCTAGCTCACTTGTTTCAGTTAGGGTTACCTCACAGCCAACGAGGGCATTGGACACAGAGAGAGCAGCCATACAGTTGCCCTCAAGGCTACCACTGAAGGACAGGCATCAGGTCAGCAGTGTCACAGTTGAGGCAGCATGTAGACAGGACAGACAGGAGAACCCTAGTGAGGTTTGTAAGCGCACCATCGAATACTTTAAAGGCATTAGCGGGGAGACGCTAAAGTTGGTGGACCGCCTGTCAGACGAGGAGAAAAAGACGCAGACAGAGCAGTCGGAGGAAGACAGCACCTCCCGGAGCACCTCTCTGTCGGACGCCTCCCAGCCTTCCCAGCCCTCCCAGCCCTCCCAGCCCTCCCGCTCATCCAGGTCTGGTAGAGGTTCGAGGGCTGAGGCCGGGGCCGCGTCCGTAAGGGCAAAGGTGGCGACGACGGACAGGGCCTCCGGCAGTGAGAGGAGCAGGAGGAGTAGGCGGACTGGTGGGAAGGAGGGCAGTCAGGGACTCACAGGGTCTCGAACGCCTCCCATCGCGGAGATCAAGCCTAGTTTGTAAAACTTTCACACTATGTTTAAAATACATCTATATATTTATATATATCACTTTTAGTTGCATGACATCGTTGTGATCGTTTAATGGATTGACTGGAATGCCTGTGGCGTGTTTACATATTCTCTTCAGAACAGTAGCTGTCATTTAAATTTCTTTTTTGTCATTGATGTACTGTGTACTGTATTGTCCTTGTTCTTTTCTCTGTTCTCCTCCTTTAACCCTTTCAAACCTCCGTATAGTAGATTGAGCATGCCAGTAGTAGTGACTGGTCCACTGGCACAACCAGTCCCTTTTTTGACAACTCCCTGGTCCGTCTGTTTGTCTGTCTGTCTGTCTGTGCGGGGTGGCTACTAAGTTATTGTAGTAGTTTGTTCTTAGAGAATTTTTAATGCTATTAATTGTCATTTAAACTAACTAGTGTTGGCAAAGAACACACAAAAGCGTCTTGGCATGTTGACATTTTAGAATCTAACATAGACCTTTCCACCCTAGATTTGTAGAACAATGAGTCTGTTGTTGAGAGTCATGTTATGCTTTGTTTTGTGTGGTTCTCATGACAGTTACTGCCTGCCTAGAGGATACATACCACAAACAGTCACAGAGCACCACTTACTCTATGAACATATTTAAGTTGTCCATAATGTCTCTAATGTGAAATATCCTTTTCTTGCCATCCTGGGAAAATAACTGAACCTATAGTACGGCTATATTACACCAATATGCTGACCATTGTAATATTTTGAACACAACTTTGATAAATGCTGTTAATACTTACGAATAAGTGGCCAGAAAAGGAAAATTATGTATGTACATATTTTTCTCTTACATAAGTGTATAGGGGGAGAAGAATGTAAATGGTATTGATGAGTCATTGTCCTCTATCTGCCCAGGTCCCCAGAGTCCTTGTGAGCGGACAGACTTGCGCATGGCTATCGTTGCAGATCACCTGGGACTTAGTTGGACAGGTGAGAAACAATCTGCAAAGCATCTTTTTCTCCCTCATGATCCCCTTCTACCTCTACTTTCTTTCTTTGGTCCTGTCAGTCTCAAACCTGGATATTTACTGCCATCTTCAGGCTAATAGAGTAACCTACATAAGTAACTCAATGCTGTTTTTTATAATCATTTTGAAATACAAATATATGTATTATATATTACCCTCTGTGCTCTGTGTGTTTTTCACTATGATTGACATGACTATACATTATAGTTTGACATATTATGAGTTGCTGTCTGTGCCCCATCACAGAGTTGGCTCGGGAGATGAACTTCACAGTGGATGAGATCAACCACATCAGACTAGAGAACCCCAACTCTCTGACAGCACAGAGCTTCATGCTACTTAAGAAATGGGTCAGTCGGGAAGGAAAAAATGCCACAAGTAAGGTTATTTTTATATCTGAGAATCTTAGTTTTCTGTCTCCATTTCTCCTCTCTTTGTATCTCTTTCTTTTTTCAGTCTTTATGCCCTTGATTTATGGCTTAAAAATTCATCCCATTGAGAAGAAGAACTTTTAAAAGTTAACTAAAATGAAGGTGTAGATTATCTTTGTCAGAGTATTTGCAGTGTCTGTTGTCCTGCCTATCCTCTGCACTCCCTTTCTGTTGTATCTCTTTAACCTGTCATCTGTTTAGAAGTCTAAGAAAGATGTTCCAACATTTTTCAGGTGACTCACTTAATTTTATGTCTTCTTTTTTCCACAGCGGATGCCTTAACTTCAGTGCTGACCAAAGTCAATCGGATGGATATTGTGACTTTACTGGAGGGCCCAATATTTGACTATGGTAACATTTCAGGCACAAGATGTTTTGCCGATGATAACGCTGTTTTCCGGGATCAGGCTGATGGTAAAGTTTAGCTCTGTCTAGCTGACCTCTTACCTCTCCCTGCTACCTTTTTTGTTGTTGTGCCAATGCATGGGTCACATATGCATAGTCCTGGTGCAGATCTCTAAAGAAACTGATTTACAGTCAGATTTGGATTTTGTTTGGACAACTGGTTCCTAATATTTCTCAAATGCGCTCCTGATTTCCACGCTTTACAGTTAATTTGCCATACAAATGATTACAGTATTCTGCTTAAACTTTAATCCGTCTGTCTGTTTGATTCATTAAATTCATTAAATTATCGCCACGCTTTTAATAGCATTTAAACACTGATTTGAATCGGCCTCTGTTGAATTAACCACCATTATTATTTAAATCAGGTCTTGCTGAAGGTGAATGCTCCTTTACAAATCACATCAGTGTATCCAGTTGTCACAAATGAGCAATATCCATCATTAAAATCTCATTCTAAGTGCATGCTGCAACTACGTACTGCTTTAAATGTTCTCTCAATTATGTCTGACTTGAGTAGAAATGACATAACCCTGTAGAGTCTGCTTTTCTCTATTGGTTTAGCTTAGTTCTCCTACTTCTCCTCCAGTTCCTCTGAGCCTTCCTTGGATAGATGAGAGAATCTCTTCCTCTGTGAAACCAGATTGCCTCCTCCTCCTCCTCCTCCTCCTCTTCCTCCCATCACCTCCCCACAGCAGAATCTACTGCTGATAACAGCACATAACAGCTCTTAACAAATTAAGAGTCATGTGTTGTCCTCTCCTCATCCATCCCTCACATGCCTCCTCCTCCACACACCCTTGAGTCATGTTATTCATTCATTGTCTTCTTGTGCAAGCATGTTTCACATTAAACAATCCTTATGTTTTTTCCCTCTTCCTCTAATTTACTTTTTGTTTCTTTTTTCTATCTCCGCTGCAAACGTCTCGCCGTATTCCTCTCTTATAGTTTGTGTAATTATCCCCTTAACTCCTGGAAGCACTCAGGCTGCCTTCATCGTGCAGACACCCATCCCCTCCTTTCCAACAACGACCCCAACGCCCCCACCCACTCCCCTAACACCCACTGAAGCGCTTCGCTGCCGCCCCTCTCCCCCTCGCCGCTCTCCAAGTTATGAGTCCTCCATTTCACTCAAAGACTTGGCACCTCCAGCACGGTTTAAACCCACTCAGTTCAACTTCCTCTCCCCTCCTCCCCCATGCCTCATCACTCAGTGCCCCCCTGCCTCCCCTTTCTCGCCTCATCCAACCTCGCCGATCCCCCTCATCACCTCACCTTTACCTCTCTCGCCAGCTGCTAATTCTATGTCACCAATTACTTTTCCAGTTCCATCTCTCCCGCCCTCTCCCACCCCTGTCTCAACCTCCCCCGACCTCCCCACGCCAGCTCCAACCCCTTCAAAAGCTCAACCAAACACCTCCCTCCCATCATCTGGATCTACCTCTGACCTGTCCTCTCATAATACTGCCCCCTCTGAAACTGCAACCACACCCAACAACCTCACCCCTATACCCTCCGCTGTTGCCCCTAACCCATCTGAACCCACCACCAGATCTGTTTCTCCCATCCTCTCCTCAACCTCAGGCAGGGCCTCGCCCTCTATCACCAAGTCTCCAAGCAAAGAGTCTTTAGTGACCCAGCAGGCCGTCCCCTCCCGCCCCGTCTCCCCTGTCTCCTTGTCTGCTCTCCCTCCCGTCTCCCCCTCTGGGTCCCGATGTACTAGCCCCAGCCCTTCCTCTCCTCCTCTCCGCTCCCTGTCTCCATGTCCTGCTTGCCAGTGTACTTGTCCCCACTCCTTACCCCCACCTCCAGCTCGAACCCCAGTTGACCCTTCCACGATAGAATTATTCATTTAGCCGGTCCATCCTTTATCTTGTGCTTTCTCCTCCCCTATTTCTTCTCACATCTCTCATCTGTCAACTGTCTCATGTGAGCATGTAACAGAACACCCTGGCAAATATTAATATTTCACACTCATCACATTCCCGGCTACATGATTAATATGGCCTTACGTCACTATTGTGTCCCACTTTGAATGTCTTAACTCACAAATGTTGAATGAACACTCACCAAAAACCAAAAAACTATTAATAAGCACGACACTGTTTTTATGATTACTGTCAAATTAAATATACTTTTTTATATATCTTTAATATATTATTTTTATGCATTAAATATGGCATTTTCAGACGTATACATTAAAATGTATTGTATGAATTAATTACATTTTATTGCATATGTTTGATGTTGTTTTATCATACTGCCACAGTTTCTGACATATCACCATCTCAGCTAGTGGTTGTCTGGATACATGCTTTACATTTCTTTGTGCCATCGTCCATGTTGTGCGGTGTTTGTGTTAGGGTGTGTGTGTGAGTGTTTTTCGGTGTGTTATATTCCTTTGTGGCATGCTTCGGTGCGCGTATGTCTCTACATTTTTCATCCTGTCACCTACAGATTATCAGAGCATTCTAGCAGAGCTGCAGTCCCCAGCCGCACTGCACTCCAGCCCCCACTTCCTGGAGCCCGAACTCCCCGTCACCCCCAACCCTTCCCTTGCCCACCACCAGCACCACCATTACCCAGAACCAGACACCCCTTTGCTGGCCGACTCCCAGCCTCAACCCCTGCCTTGGAGCCCGGAGATAGAGCCAGGTAGCGGAGAGCCAGACAGCCCCCCTAGGAGCCCCCCGAGACCCTGTGAGCTCGCCCTGTCTGTCCCAGTTTTTGTACTCCCCGATCCTGTTCCTCCCAAGGTCACAAAGCCCCACATCGCTCTGAACGACCAGCTGCTTTTGAGCGAGGAGGAGGACAGGTCTTGTCGAGAAATGGAGCTGAGTCACAAGCCCAAGTCGCACTCCCTCCCTGCTGCGATGTGTGAGTTAGACATTGATATGGCTTACTCCACATCTTCCCCTTCACTCTCATCAGTATCATCAATAACCCCTTCATCGCCCGACAGAGCACAAATGGGAAATGGAGGAGTGCAGATGAGTTCCCCCAACGGGGCGCAGGACGATGTATTTTTGAAAGAAGGTGAAAAGGAAGTGTCAGAAGAAATACAGAAGGTTGGTGAGGTGGTTGCAGCAGAGTTAGCAGAGGGAAGTGGATTTGTGGACAAGTGGGTAGAGCAGGACTTGATTAAAAATGTGGAGAGGAAATGTGAGATGATAACACAAGATAGGTCTCCACTGGTAGAAGAGAATAACATTTTGGCAGAGCAGAAGGAGAGGTCTGCAGAGGAAGAGAAAGATGTGATAAATGATAGGAGTAAAGGGGCAGCCTGCGAGGTGGAGGTGACATATCTCCAGAATCTGCCAGCAGAACAGAATCTGATAGAAATAGGGCATGAAGTGGAAAAAGATTGTACCTCGGTAGAAGCAGAGGCTGTCAAAGATAGTGTGGATGAAACAGCTGAGGTTCAAAAAGTTGATGGGGGCAGTGAGGAAAAGGTCTACCAGGTTGACAGGGCAGACGATATAGATGGTCAACTGCAGTTTAAAGATGAAGAAGGATTGTGTGGCAGCGAAAGAGAGATTTGCGGGACATCAGAGGGGGACCAGGCAGCCGAGGACCAGGCCGTAGCTCGCCTCTCTCCTCAGGCCTGGGTTGAGGCACTTGGGGAACGCCAGCCCAATGAGTCTGACGAAGAGGAGGAGGGAGACAGAGACAAAGAAATCGCAGAAGAGGCATTAGGATCCCTCTTGGAGGAGGTGAAGACAGAAGAAGGCTCAGAGGAGAAGGAGGAGGACGGAGAGACGACCAAGGCCAGTGTTGAGGAGATTCTTGATCAGGTTGAACAGGCAGAAAAAGAAGTGTGTTCGCTTTCAGGTTGGCACAGTGATTCATCCAGCGTCAACGTGGAACCACCAACGCCAGGCCGCAGTGTCAGCTCAGACCTGCTCGACAGGCGGGAAAGGTAAAAGCATTACACAACTCAGCTTCAAACAGAATCCCTCCCAGGATGACAACATTGTTTTCACTGCTCTCCTCGTGCATATTTTCAGAAATCATCTCAGACGATCTGTTTTTTTGCGCATTATCGTGCTGCAATCCTAATTCTGTGTTTTCTACCCAACAGCCAAGAGAACTCTAGTGACTCCATCACGTCCTCGTCTAGGGGCGAATCAGGGAGGTCCCGACAGAACGGCAGCAACTCAAAGCACTCACCTCAGGACCGCTCATCGGAATCATCAAACGGCAGAAAGGAAGAGGGAGCACTGGTGTCGGAGAAAAAAGTCCAGGTAATGTTACAAACAGCAAACATTATAACAGCGCAGAGCATAATCCTCTTTATTTTCTGCAGCTACTGAAGCACTACATCTTATTGTGATTTGTATCTATGGTGTAAGTTGTGCTAATGAACCATAAACTTAAGAATTTTATTCCAGGTTTCTCGTTTTTGACATCACAGAGTTCAAATACATAAACAACATCAACAAAATGTCTCGACTAACTAACTGTCTTGCCTATACATGTGCTTCTTTCTGAATCACTACATGTGTTTGTGTAATGACCTTATAATACCTTCCTTGGCAGCGGGTTAGTGTAGATTCCGGTTCAGAGGAAGAACAGACTGTAACCACCAGAATCTTCAGACGCCGTCTCATTTTGAAGGTACCCGAAAGCCTGGAGCAGAAGCTGGCTGAGGCTTGGTTTGGTTTGGTTTAGACTGGTCAGTCTGGTGTGCCTTGTAGTGGTGTTGCTCGCTGTCCTGATAGATGTTTGTGTGTTCATCGTTGTTGTGATAGTCATGTTTGTGTACATGACTATTGAACCTGTTACAGTTAGTGGTGTTGACATTGGCTGGTCGAAGACTAACGTAGTGCTCAGCCTCTTTCTGACATGGAGGTTCTCTCTTGAGGTGTTGTTGTGGTGTGGTGATGGTATAAGATTGTCTTATCAGCCGTTGCTGAGCCTAACCACAAACTCTTGCAGGGGGAACAGGCAAAGAATATCCCAGGCGAGTCTGTGACCGAGGAACACTACATGGACCACGATGGTAACCTCGTCAGTAGAAAAGTAACGTATAACTTCACTTCTATTTCCCATCCAGCTCTGAAATAAAAGCTGTCACAGGGTGAGTTTGTTTTATAAAATCAGACACCATCAGATCTTGTCTTCCTTTGTCGACGCTCTCCCACCTCGAGCAGGTGATCAGGAAGGTTATTCGCCGAGTGTCTACTCCCACACCGGAATACCAAGGAGGTGACAGTTGGCACCGAGACCTTCAGCACAGTCCAACTCTGCAGGAAGACGGGTCTGAGGTTGGCATGAGGATATGCTTTCACTGTGTTCTGGGCTCAGAGTCTGATCTAGATGGGATGCCTGGATCAGTAGTTATGAGAGCATACTGGGTGAACGGTTAACAGCTAATGCTAAAGTTTGACTTAAAGCTGCACAGGGCAAGACTTGATGCTAAAAAACACTACTTTAACAGTCTAAATCACAAAGTGGGGCTGTAACAGAAATGCAGTATGTGAAATATGTCATGAGGACTTACACAGAAATGAATTTAAAAGGCTACATAAAAAATCTGTTTCACAAAATTTCACTCGGTGTGAGCTGCGTATAGCTTCACTGAAGTGATTGAAAAAGCAGACTTTGCAATGCATGTGAATAAGATGCTTCTCCTTACTGTAAAGATGATTTAGGAGGAATGTTAAGAGGCAAATCAGAGTTACAAAGGTTAAGAAACAAGTACTGTCTCTAAGCTCTAAGGCAGTGGTTCCCAACCTTTTTCTTGACACACACACATTACACATGCCCGTATCCTTGCGATACATATTTAAAACATTGTCTATACTAATTTATTTATTTATTTTTTAATAGATTAATAAGATTGTAATGTAATCCCTAAATGTATTTGTTTTTGATGCATAAATTAATTCAATTTTAAAACATAATACATTAAAATTATTACACCCCTTGAAATCAAGAGGGCTTTGCGACCCTCCGTGGCTCTTTGGTGCCCCACTAAGGGGGTCGCGACCCCCCGGTTGGGAACCACTGCTCTAAGGGACTGTTTGTTGTTTATCAGAGGACTGAGGTGGCTGGGATGTTAATCCTTTTCATAAGATAAGATAAGATAAAACTGTATTGATCCTACACTGGGGAAATTTACATTTCAGCAGCTCAAATAGCACAGATAGAAAAGTAAGTTGAATGGCAATAGAATACTTATAGAATAAATATAAAATACATAAAGATATATAAGAATTAGAAAAATATGAAACATAAAGTACTAGAATCAAACACAGAAATTTGAAAACTGGCGCTAATTTCTGTTTTTACAGTTTCTGGCTTTGATAAATGGTGTTAATTCATTAATTTTCTGTAACCACGTATCCTGTTGGGAGTCGCGGGGGGGCTGGAGCCTATCCCACCTGACACTGGGCGAGAGGCGGGGTACACCCTGGGCAGGTCTGCAGACTGTTGCAGGGCTCATAATGGTGTAATTTTTGGTGATTTTTTTAAAAAGGAAAACAGGCTTCTTTAACCTGCCAGTGGGTTTTAGGATTCAAAGGGAATTTAACACAAATACAATCATTTAAAGTTGCATGCCCCTCCCCTAAGCCAAGATAAAAAGTCCTTCCCCAGTGCTTAAAAAATTATTGCAACATCCCCTCCCCTCTCGTAAATAATGAACAGTCCTTCAAAGAGCACAGTTTATAGATTCCACATGTGATTTTAAGGCAGTTTTGCATCTCACTGCTGTTTGAGTGCAGCTTTAAGTCGGACAATGAAGTCAAAAACAGAACCGATCAATGTTTTCCTCCGGCACTGCAGGTGAATATTTGATTAACACTGGATTAACTGGTTTGGGAAAACTGTCCTCATTATCTCTCCTCTGCGCAAAACTACAGAAAAAAACCCATAAATGCAGCCATTTGAAGTGCATCATTGCATGTTGTGTTCTGACACTGTGGTGTCTATTGTGTTTGCATAACAAAGGGGATGCTGACTGTGCTCCTGACTGTGTGGTTTTAAAGTGTTCAAGCGATTAGTCAACAGTATGACTAATGAGTGCCGTGACTCTGCTGTGAAAATACAATCTTCCTCTTTTGTTTCTAACTCTTTCCATAACAATTCAATTCCTCTTCTTCTAGGTGTCTAGTTGCTGTGTGGTTTGGATCCCTAATTATATTCCTAACAATTAAGCTACTAACATTTGCTAGTTTCAGATTGCTGCTCCTACTGTGTGTGGAGTTTTACTTTCTCCTTTCTCTCAGGTTTCTGTTTCAGGTTTGTGTCGGGTTGTTTTACGACTATGAGAAGATAAGAATAACGTGTCTCAACTACATGTATGTATGTGTTTGTGTTTTCTAGCAAGGAGAAGGGTCAAGGAATAGCAGGCGGAAGGACGACAGAAGATCAGGGGATAAAAAGCTGCACTCATAGGGATGGTTGTGCTCTACCAGGTACAGTGCTGTCTTTCACTGTAACACAATCAGCGCAGTATGTGTGTGTGTGTCTGTGCTGTATGAATGTGTACTTTATTATCCTCTTTATCCTGCATTCTTCCCCATATTATTACATTCATGCCATACGCCACTGCTCCGATTGCAGGCAATTTCCCGATGTGAGAGATCTCTTCTTTAATACATTCAGCTCTATTATACTCAGGCGCTATTTAGTTTAACTCTATTCAAACTCTTCTCACTGCACCTGCGCTGCTCTCACTCACTCCGCACTCTCTCCTTAAAATGAATGATTCACCATTTTGGCAAATAAGCTCATTGGCTTTTTTTGTGTGTGTGTGTTTAAATCTCTCCAAAGTTCAAAAATCCGCCTACCAGCACAGCTAATTAACAAGTTGTGTCTCGTACACAAACAGTAATGTAAAAACAACATTTTGCGGTTTTTGGGGGGAGTTAACGTGCTGTAACTGTGTAACTGTGTCTTGATGAACAACAGCCGTGTGCAGTCACTTCCCGGAGGCTTGACGTCACAGTGCGGTTGCCGGGCAACCGGTGGGATATGCTGCACTTAAGTGTTGGGCAACTGGATAAACTGTGGTTTGTCAAAAAATTGTTACAGTGGTGACTTGAAAAGGATCCTGCATCATAAGCTGAGTGGATCAATTCTAAGAAGTATTTAAATTACATATATGCTGAGATTACAGAAGGATTTTTATAGAACGATGACCAGTGCTATTGGAGGTAATGGGGGAAACACTGGGGTTGATAGTTGAAGGAAACTTAGCATCTGGACTGCAGGTGACATCCTAAAGTAGGCTACTGTGACTTCTTTAAAATGAGATGAAACAAACAGGATTTGAGAAATAGTATGGGTATTTTACTATGTTTAGTGGACCGAATAGGAAGTTATATGCAAGGTGAACTTACCTGTAACCCACTTTAATTTTATTTTAATATGCTTTTGGTTTTTTTGTTGATTATTTTCTTTGCTTTTATTAATATTTCAATTTGTTTTAATTTATTTTTATCCATTTTTTCATGTTGAATTGTTAGCTATATAAGGCCCCGATCACACAGAAAGCATTTCTTAGGTTGCAAAATGTAAGGCGTGCCGCACTGCCTTTTTAAAAATTAAATGTGGGGGGGGGCTTGCTGCGCCTTTTTATTGTTGCCGGGAAACCACGGACTCATCTCCTTATTCTAACCTTCCTATGTAATCAATCTACAGTTTATTTTTTAGTTATTTGACAGTAATTAGTAGCTAGTTACTAAAATGTTCAGGCAGAGGGTGCTTGCTGTAGTTCTGGTTGAGGGTGAGAGGCTGTCAGCAAGGGACACAGAGATCTGTGTGGGTACATGAGACCCTAATAAAGAGGGTGGATCGTGGGGAGTACCACCAGTTGGTCCAGGAGCTTCTCCTTGATAATGGTTGTTTCCAGGCATATTTTAGGATGACTCAGGCGCAGTTTGACAACCTGCTGTCTATCACCTCCAGTTTCTCCTCATTGTTTACCAATGTCGTGACCAATGTCGTGACCACTACAGAAGGTCCGCCTCTCAAATCATTTCATTGGACAATGGGAATAAAAGATGACGAAAAAAGAGATGGCGTGGGGTGTTTTTCCACTTTGAATCGAAGTTTTTGCAACTTGAGGAGTTCGGAGCTCTCCGGCAAAAACACCAGGCGTTGCAATGCAAAAACTGCGTGCAAACAGCTTAATTCTGCTTAAAAACAATTACAAAAAGGGGCCTCCAGCTGCTAAAAGGCTTTCTGTGTGGTCAGGGCCTAAGATTTGATAAGTCCTACGTTGAAATATTTTTAATATAAAAGGGGATGTGAGAATTAACCAAATAAGGGAAGTTAAAAATGTTACAGCACAAAACTCTACCTAAAACCATGAAAAGTCATTTTCACATTTGTAATTCTGTGTGTGTTAACCAACTAAGATTCAACATGTTAATTAGTGAGCTTTAGCGGTGCTGGTAATTGTATTTTTCAGCTTTAGACGGAGCCACTCTAATTGTGTCCCCGTTTCCAGCCTTTTCTCTAAGCTAATCGCCTCCTGGCTCCAGCTCCGTATATGCTGCACATACATGAGAGTGATATTGATATTCTCATCTAACTTTCAGCAAGAAACCAAATAAGAATATTTCCCAAACGTCAAACTCTTCCTGTAATGGACCCCTCCCCATATAGTCGCTCTGTCTCACTGTCACACAGACTCAGTGCAAAAGGCTGACTGATGTCTGAGCCCCGTTATCCCCTGGCAACATTTCTGCCCTCCGTGTTCACCGAGTGTGTGTGAATAGGGGACGGGGCTGATGGGCGGTACACACCTCAGCATTATATTGCCCCTCTGATACCCTCCGTGCCTGTTTTTGTCCACTAAATCCCCAGCTCACAACAGCATTGTAGCATCCAAAAAGAGTTTGTTATCCCTCTGGCCAGACTGTTAATCCCTACTGCTGTTCACCCTTGTGTTGTGTTTGCAGTGAATCACTCCATCTGTACAAAACTGACTTAGAAATAATATGGCAAGCCTGGAAAAGAGTTTCTATGGTAACAGAGGTCACCATAACAACCCACGGACCATCAGGTCTTGTTAACACATTGTCATTTTGTCATACAAAGGAATGGAAGATCGTGACAGTTTTTTTGCCCTTTAAAAAGTGTTTTCACACGTAGCACAGTCGCCTTTTTTCAACATTATGCTTACACCCTTTAAATTGAATTTAACATGTAAACAAAGATACATTTCCTTTAAGAATAATGTATATTATTCCTATCAAAAATTCTGGCAACTGAAATCAATAAACTTAAAGTAAGAGTTCACCCCCAAATCAAAAATACATATTTTTCCTCTTACCTATGTTGCTGTCCATCAGTCTAGATTGTTTTGTTGTGAGTTGCTGAGTGTTTGGGTGTAGAGATATCTGCCTTCTCTTTAATATAATAAAACTAAATGTGTGGTGCTCAAAGCGCTAAAAAAGTACTTTTCAAAAACTCAACAGCAACATCTCTTTCCAGAAATCATGACCTGGTTACTCAAGATAATCAACAGACCTTGTTGTGAGCAGTTTCATGTAGGAACTATTTTCTTTGAACCGAACTACACTCACCATCTGTATGAGCGCACAGAAGGAAACGTGCATCTGCTCATGGACGAGAGGCTCGTGCTTGTGACAGCCTAGATGTAAACATTAATGGCATCCACCTCGGCTGGGCTGTAACATTAGCAAGCTCAGTGGTGCCATGGGTGTATAAAGAGAATTAGATACAGCGTTTGAGGCAGGGGCCCAGTTCATTCCTTTAACAGTTGCTCAGTGGTGCATGAAGTCTTCCTGGGTGTAAAATTACCCAGATGTTCCGCATCATTGGGCCCAAAGAAAAGCAAGCCGAGCAGCTAACTTCCTGTTTGGTCCTTTGCTAACTTGAATAGGAATGAACTGATTTAATTGCGCAGCTCTTATAGACTTTCAAAATGTCGTCAGACTGACTGGACCAAATCTCAATAGTGAAACAAGTCATTTCGCGAGGGTTGTGACACTCAGAAAAATAAATCCACTGGTTTACAGGTATCTCTTTCACAATTTAAGTCTATGGAAAAAGTTTTTTGGGGCCAAATGGCATCATGTGACTGACGTGTTACATGATTTGCCACCATGAAAATTAGCTTTAAAGTCCGGCACACTTCATGGGCGCCTGAGTGCAGCAGATGCTCACTTCCCTCTGTGCGGTGATACAGTTGGTGGGTGTAGTTTGGCAGAAAGAAAATAGTTCCTACATGAACCTGCTCACAGCAAGATCTCTGGATTATCTTGAGTAACTGGGTCATAACTTCTGGAAATAGACGTTGATGTTGAGTTTTTCAAATGTATTTTTTCGGTGCTTTCCGCACTACAAACCAAATGCCATCTAGTTCTATTATATTGGAGAGAAGGCAGACATCTCTACAGATGATATCTCTAACACTCGGCGACTCACACCAAAACAATCTAGACTCATAAATAGCACTATAAGTAAAAGGAAAACCATGTATTTTTGATTTTGGGGTGAACTGTCCCTTTAACATTAAACAGCTCTTAAATGTGATGTACTATTTTGTGTCTTACAGATGTGCAGGAACCAAGTTAGACGTTTCCTGGGAATAAGTGTTCAGAGGGCTAGAGAGCTCCAGTGTGAGGACTTCAGGGTCCAGTCTGCAACTATCTGCTTCAAACAAAACGGTTTTCACGGGAGAGGAGTCGACCCTTCTGACTTAACGCATGAGCATGAAAAACTCACTTCCTGTCAACGAAAGGACCGGGAGGTTCTCACTTTCTGACTGTGGTGGACCATGGTGGACAATGAATTCTGCTTCCTGTTTTGTGTGAAACAATACGTGCCATCGGTCCACTGGTGTTGTGAGAGCTTTTCTTTTTTTTTTCTTTCTTTTTTAAAATTTTTTTGAGGAGCGTCGTTTGTTGTGAAAACGATAAGAGACTCCGTTACCGACAAAACCACACAGGTGCAACTGTGACCAAAGATGGCACAAGAGCTCAATCCACATGGTGGGTGGAAAGAATGAAGTAGACACAATAACACAAAAAATCTAATGGAACACTTCTGATCCAACTTCAACACTCGCCTTATAGTTTTTTCTTGAACCCATTGTTGTCAGGATGTAAATTGTTTTGGGGTTTTTTTTCTTCCTTTTTAAAACTTAAACTAACACGAAAGCTTTTTTTCTGTATATAAAATTACAATGTGTAAAATTCTTAAAGGGTAAGCTACTGGTTGAGAACGCACTGAGAAGAGTAACCTTTTCAAGTGCTTTCAAAATTTATTGAAACGGTTCCACTTTTAAAGATTTGAGTGTAACTTCACAGGTTCTTGTATAATTAATTATTAGAGCAGGTATAATGTTTGTACATGAAAAAAAAGCTGGTTTGATTTTAACAGAGGAAATTTCCAGAAAATCAAATTTCAGTAATTCCCAAAGTGGGAACGGATCTAATCCTACAAAAAGCAGCCTTTCAGAGTACTCATATTTTCATGCATGCTGTTCACATTATTTTAAGTACAATTTTTACAAGTTTGCAAACACTGTATTCAAATGACAAATAAAACCCTTTATCTGTGTACACATATAGCCCTAACATTTGTCACCGATTTTATATTTTAAATTGAAAAAGGATACCATTAAATCATTTATCATGTCGGGGTGAGGATGAAAAAAAGTTCTATAGCTTCTTGAGGGTGTGATGTCTTGTCTGTCTATGTAAAACCGGAGGGCAGCTTCTGCTACGAGAACGAAATAATCTGAATGTAAATGCTAGTAGGCTGGCTCGCTGTAAAATTATAACTGTATTGTGCGTATTGGCTATAAGGTGTAGGAGTCTCTGTACACTGTTAGACTGTTTGTAATCATTTTAGCAGTGTGTCAATTTGGTTTTCTAACGGCTGCTGTGG
Source organism: Cephalopholis sonnerati (assembly GCA_019142605.1). Taxonomy (NCBI): domain Eukaryota; kingdom Metazoa; phylum Chordata; class Actinopteri; order Perciformes; family Serranidae; genus Cephalopholis; species Cephalopholis sonnerati. The sequence goes on along the minus strand of JAGQAX010000018.1, from coordinate 15,269,642 downwards.
TATTAAAGGAAAACTGGGGCATTTCATTTTGGATTTTTTGGTGAAGTATTTCCTTAATTTAAAACCTACTCACATTAAGGACACATAAAGACATTATTTGATTGTAGCTCTAAATAGCATATTGTATGACAAAAACACTGGATGGTCAAAAACGATTATTTAAGCATTAAATAAATTGTGTTTAACTCTGAAACTGTGTGATCTTTTTAGGCTTGAGAGTCTGTATATGCAGTGTCAAATAGAATTGTTTTCACTAGCTCATTGGCGAAACATTTTACTTTACATTACATTAGGAATTATCTTTGTATTGGTTTTCATTAGATGCCCATGTAGTTCAAGTGTGGTGTTCTACTGGTGCGATGGCTCAGTATGCTGATGTCTATGCTGTGGACATGAAAACTATGTAACTTTTTTTTTTTGGGTGGGGGGAGGGGTTAAAGGAAGCCAGGTAGGGTGCTGTACCACATCCCCTTATACTACTGTGTCAATCAGGGGGTAGAGGATCCTTTGATATGGTTGAACTATCAATTTTGTCAATTTTGTTTGATATGTGTTTTCACCTGAGCAGATTTTTTGATGTACAATTCTTACTAACAGAGTGAAGCCATTGAAATGTAACTATTCTAGCACTTTGGTTATTCAAGGTCTTTTAGAGGCTATAGCAGCAATGATGCCACCACAAATGTTTCAGACGTCTTTAAAAAAAAACCAACCTAAAAATAAAAAAAAATAAAAATGCATTGATTTCGCAATATGATTGTTTCTGTCCTTGTCTTTGTCTCCTTGAACTTTTTTTTTTTTATTATGTAAGTAATGTGCTTGTTACCCAACAAAGTGTCCTTGAGCAGAAATCTCCAGGGCTGCCTGTCTCTGTGCATGGACTGCCTTTTGGGGGGGCAGACAACAAGAGTTCCCTAGGGAGGATATTGCTGATTTATTTTGAATAAGTAATTAACTGCATTTATGTAGCCCAAGGACACTTTGACACGTGGACAGGAGGAACTGGGGGATTAGTGGACAACCCACTCTACCTCCTGAGCCACATCTGCTCCATAATAAATGATAAAAAGGAAAATATTTTCAAAGCAAACCACTGCATGAGTTATTAACACTTCATATCCAGCTTTAAATTGATATTTTATGCAGATTAAAAGAAGACAAATGTGTTGTTACTATAGTACTAGTTAATAAAACATTTATAGTAGTGGTACTTGATCGATCGTGGGTGTTTGTTCTAGAGGTGGAACGCAGCAGAGAAATGCTCTGCCACCCACTGATTATTTATTATATATAGCAAATCTTCCCACATCATCCTTTGTGGCTGTGGAGTCATGACAACATTAGCCCTTCTCTAGGCCCCAATATGATCTGTGGGTCCCTTTTGACCCCCATTTTGTGGTGATGGTGCTGTGATTAAACACAAATGTATTTGGGAGTGTCCAGCATGTAAATTTTACCCTCTCAAAGATGGGTAGAAAAGACTTAAATGATGCATGCCACACTTTCAGACTCATGTAATTCAGTTTAAAGTGCGCTGTAGTGTCTGGGGCAATGTTGCCAGGTTTGCACGGTTGCTAAAGGTGCATCAAGGGTTCCTGTTTCATTTCTCAAGGATGCATCGTGCGGTACTGGAGACATCCTGACGGTGGCGCTATGTCGACGCGCGTGAGCAAGGTCACACGGTGTACCATTATTCTGCTGTCTGCGCTCCTCAAACGCTGCAGCTGCCGTCCTCTTCCCCACTCCACACTGTCGCACAGCCATGGCCGACAGCGCAAGCGAGAGCGACACTGACGGAGCTGGGAGCAGCTCGGCCACCCCGATGTCGTCCTCCGCTTCAAATTCGGGCAAACCGAGCATAGTCATTTCACAGTTTCGCCTGGAGGAACTGACGAACCGCCTGGCCTCCTTACAGCAAGAGAATAAAGTTCTTAAAATTGAGCTGGAGACGTTCAAACTCAAGTGCAAAGCCCTGCAGGAGGAGAATCGGGACCTCCGCAAAGCTAGCGTCACCATTGTGAGTAACGTTAGCTAGCTAACTAGCTACCTAGCTAGCTAGGTGATATCCTTATTAAATAGCGTTTGTCAGTGAGTTGGCTGTGGCTAGTGTTGTTTGTTAACTGCTAGATAGCCAGTGTTAACACACTGAATGTGTTGCATGGCAGTGTTATATGTATTTGACCACAGCATGCTGGTGTTTTGCTAGCTCTTCTAACATTAGCTAGTTGGGTAGTGGCTAATTTAGCCAACATGCTAACGGTTGCTAGGCGGTTGGGCAGTGATAACGTTAGCCAGCTAGTTTGCTTTGTTTTGTTTTGCGTTGCTAATCGTGGCTAACGTTAGCTCAGTGGTTAACGTCAAGTTAAAATGTGTTATACATTAGGTGTGCACCTCACGATGCAAGTTACTGGGCTGATGTTAGCTGGTAACTCACTGATAGATACTGTCACCACGTTATGCCCAACGAGGATACGGTAACTGGGTGGAAATAAATAGCCCAGCAGCAGCACTGGCATGGACCGATGCGTCATGGCTTCATGGTCGGTTAATCAGCCCCAGCTTCATAAAAATGTGTAACCGATCTGTTGGATAGACGGGAAGTATGTAGGCCAAACTTAGCGAGCTAGCTAAATGCCAGGCTCATATGTTGGCAAAGTCAGCCACTGTGCAGCCTGTCCACCCTCTGTAGATGTGTGAGGCTTGACGAGCTGTTTTCTTTCTATTGTCCCTCCCATTGTTCTTGAACAACTGACAAAATCTACCAGCTTGCAAAAACAGAATTTAGCTTTGAGGTCAGTGAAGAATGAGGATGGAGAATTTGAGACTGCAGCTAACAAGGACAGACGTATCATCACACTGTAATGCTAGCTGTTGTAGCTGTCCCAACACATTTCTGTAGTGCCCCCATGTTTCACTCTTCCCCTCACTGTCAGTCACCCGTTACTGCAATACCCCTTGAGTCATTAGGGAAAATTCTGCTTCCTCTTTGGTTGGCAGACGTTCACTGCAGCACATTTTGGTTGATTGGTGCGTATGTTTGCAGCACGCCTATGTGCATGGTTGGTTGTCGGTCAATTTAATCAGGATAAAATGTGAACATCCAACAGTTTGTGTGCCAGATCTGAGAGTCTACGTCACTAATGTTTGGACCCTGCCACTTTCTCCCATTTGTTTCTGTCCCACAGCAAGCAAGAGCGGAGCAGGAGGAAGAGTTTATCAGCAACACCTTGTTCAAGAAGATCCAGGCCCTTCAGAAGGAGAAGGAGACCTTGGCTGTCAACTATGAGAAAGAGGAGGAATTTCTCACCAATGAACTGTCAAGGAAACTCATGCAAGTAAGTGATTTGAACAAAATAGGAAAATAACCATTGTCTGTACCAAATACCACGGAGAAAAGCCTAACGTCGGCTTGAACTCTTTCTTACCACATGACTCATCATACAAATATCACTTCGCTACAGAGATGTTTTCCTAATGCTCAATTATGCAAAGTTTTTGTCTGCAGTAGTGTCAAGTGTGCTCCGCTTGAGCTCGCTAGGTGGGTGTGTATGCACACGATGTATGAGTGCACAGCAGCTACTGCATTATCATCAACTGTATTGGTACTTGCCTGAAGCCTGGAAAGGCTCAAGATGACTTCACTGCGGCTGCTAGCTACTCTAAATGACTCTCAAATTACTCTCCTCCCGTCTGTCGGTTATTTGGTTCGGTCTGTTTTCCACATCTTATTTTCCCAACTGCAGAGTGCACAGCACGCACACACACGCGCGCTCTCACACTTTCAATGGCTAGCTGTAGGCTGACTAATGGTTTGTTGATGTGTAAAGAAGTGGGAGTCTGGAAGGGACACATGCAAATGCCTCAGCAGCCCCTGCTTAAGGTCATACAGATGGACTTGTTTGGGCTTTTGTTATCTTGCCTTCTCACTTAACATGAAACAGACCTGCGTCTCCTTCTGCCTGCAGACTTGGTGCTGACAAATGGCCTGTAATGAGTGTGTATACGTGAATTATCCGTGCACACATGTGTGTTATATTCTTGTGATGATAGAGGGAGAATTGAGCAAATGTGGTCATTTATTTTAGAGTGACATAAATGCTCATGTGCAGAAGCACTTTTGTAAACAATTTTGTCAGACCTGCATTTTTCCCAGCATTACTTTTGATGATGGACTTTTTACTTTAGTCTGAACTTGAGTAGCCAAACGATGTAAGTGCCTCAGCAGGTATTTGAATCAATGCACCTCTTTCAACACACTTTATGACCTATACGCTGTCAGTTTGATGTACAGTGCAATAAATGTCCTCCTTTCTGGTATCTTCTGATGTGCCAATATGGTTTGTCTTTGTAGAGAGGAAGCTGATAAAATGTTTCAAAGTATTTTCTCCTAATGGATGCGATAATGAAGGGAAAGACCTTCACACAGTTCCCATTATGTACAGTATGTACACACACGAGCACATTGCCCCTGTTCTGGAGTTGCTTACAACCAGCATCTGCATGAAGGACGAATGAACCCAAGTGGGATGAAATATCTCTGCAAGGTGTCTGTAGCCTGAAAAAGAACAGACATATTTTCACACAGACTCGGGCGTAGTCGTCACTCATCACACAGAACAGTGGGGTGGAGGCCTGTTGTAGAGAAGCTGGTAGTTGTTTTGGCTAAAGGGAGGCACATTATCAAAACTATTTCGAAAATTGTTGGTGTGTTAATTGGAAGAAAAATGGCTGCACTGGGTGTGGCAGAACTTGCCGGCCTGATTCTTTTCAAAGCACTCAACTGTATGAATGCAGTCATTGTAAGTTAAAACAAACTGCCTTGTTTTGAGGTGTTCTAGTTGTTTCTCTTAGTAGCATAATGGAAATGGTTATTTTTCCGTCTCTAGCCTTTTCCAATGAATGAATTTACATCCCTTTCCCTGTAATGAGTAATCGCTTATATAATTCATCATGCAGCCGTCCCATTTTGAATCAGTGCTGAGCCGCACCCTTTCTTTGTATTGGTGAGCTGCCAATGGTGGTTACTTTGGTTGCCAAATCATTATTTTACGCTGTTTATCCCTCCGGGAAGTTTAACCATGGATCTGGTAGAATTGAAACATTGGCTTTCTGTTTTGTTTTACTCTCTATGTGCAAGCTAAATGTGATGATCTTACACCAGCGTGTTTGTTCACTGTGGCCATTGCATAGTTTTTATGTGACTCACCGTGAGGCTCTTCTTGTGCTCTTTCCCCTCTCCCTTCTTTCTCATCTCTCTCGTTTCATCCGCCTCCTCTTCTTTTCCTCTGGCCATGCACTGTCCTCCCCTTTTCCATCCCAGCTCCAGCATGAGAAGGCAGAGCTGGAGCAGCACTTGGAGCAGGAGCAGGAGTTCCAGGTTAACAAGCTCATGAAAAAGATCAAAAAGATGGAGAATGAAACCATCTCAAAGCAGCTCACCCTGGAACAGGTACGCTTATCATGGGAGAGCAAGAAGTTTTCAAAGCGCCCAGTGTGGAACAACATACCACTGAACTTGTGTGTCCAGTTGTTGCAGTCTGCGATGCCAAAATTTCACCATCCTTAATTCTTCCCACTGAATGTTAGCTGGAAAGAACATTTTGGTCTGTGGCTGAGTCAAACCTGTGTTTGCCGAAGCCATAATGTTTCCATGCTCTGATGACAGGATTTTTTTCTGGAGATGTGCATGCATGCATTCATTGTTGCTGCTCACTCATGAATATGTCAGAGTGATGCTTGTGTAATTTTGCCCAGACAGAGGTGTAATTAAGTGAATGTTCCCCAAAAATGTGATTTAATTTCACCACAGAATCTCTAATGAGCTCCCTATTTAGCTTTGGGGTCTTTTTACATCATTTGGCAATTAAGAAATCTTTACAGACTGTTCAGTAATGATGTTTTTCTATCACTGTGGCTGTATCACAGGCAGGCATACAGACTGTAGCTCTGAAAGAAAAGCTTATCTGGACAGAGACCTTGGGTTTGCAGTACAGTGTATTTGTGTGCAGTCCTGTGAATTCTTTTCAGCATCAAGGTTTTTTCTATCTCTGAACATCACCTTCTGCTTTCTTTTTATTCTCCAGTTGAGACGGGAGAAGATCGACCTTGAGAACACATTAGAGCAGGAACAAGAAGCCCTGGTCAACAGACTGTGGAAACGCATGGACAAACTGGAGGCTGAGAAAAGGTGCGGAACGATCATATTATGTGTTAACCATTTCAGGATCGAGAGACGATGGACAAGTTTTTATCTGCCTGGATTCAAAGCTTGTTTTCAGCAACATTTTGTTTCTTCCATCTTTAGTTAGTGGATCATCTGTCGATCAGCTAGTCTACACACCAATAATTTCGGCGCTAGTTAAAAGTATGAAACTTGATGGGTTGGCTTTGACGTATATGTGCAGAAGTACTTATACTTACACTCTTAACCCTTGTATGTCTTTTTCCATGTGCTTTGATATGTTTAAGATTGTAGTAAAAAATACAGTTAACGTTAATATTGCCTTTATTTTTTAACTTGGTGAAACAAACGCACAATAACGCTTTTGTGTAAGTACACTGCATAATTCTCGCCCCTCTTCAATCTCATAGATGCACACACATTTACAGGCACGCACAAAATGCCTGCCTGTCACCTGTCAAACAAGTGACTCAGCTTCACTTTTGATGTTGAGTAAAATTACAAATGATTGATGAACAGAAGCTTTCAGATTTTTTTTCTTACACATTTTCAGGGTAGTGTTTTACAGAAGAGAAATTAATTTTAATAACAGTGCGTTTTCTTTGTTTTCTGAACTAGAATCCTTCAGGAGAAGTTGGACCAGCCCGTATCAGCTCCTCCCTCCCCGAGAGACGTTTCCATGGAGATAGACTCACCAGAGAACATGATGCGGCATATCCGTTTCCTGAAGAATGAGGTGGAGAGGCTGAAGAAAAGCCTGCGCACCACTGAGTTACAGCGTGAGTGGCCTCTCAGCTTGTCACATGATCCAAGGGAGTGTGAGCTCTGAAGGGGCAGATGCCCTCAAGTGTTGATTCAGGATGTGATTGGTAGAGCTGATCTTCTGATAAGCTGTGGGGGGCAAATTCACCCTGCACCCGGCCAGGGGTGGTTTTCAGTGGACCAGAAAGAACAGGATACGCTCTGGTCTCCTCTGACACTGTTTACATCCTGATTCACAGGTCACATTACACCTGAAGATACTCAAAGGTATATGAAGAAGTGGAACTGAGCAGTGGTTAATAAACAGAAAGTCAGCGTTGGTCTTAAACTACCATTTCCCCCCTTTCTTCCTTTTTAAAGGTGTGCCTGTTACTCCAGAGCATCTCAGACGGGGCAATGTGGTTTATTTTGTTTGTTGTTTTGGTTGAAAGCCCATCTAATGAGTATGCAACATGAGGACACCCTATTACTAACATGGCAAGCTACACCCCCAGTCCATCTGTAGAAAGTTGTGACCTAGAAAACAGAGACACAGATAATGTGCCATACCAGCTCTAGTGTGTACTATATATATATTACATACATTAATACTGCATGGAAATGCAAGCAGGTACCATTTTAAGAAGTGTCCTTGGTGCATTCAGGACACCTTTGAGGACTGTTGTGAAACGTTAGCTTGTTGGTGCATTCAAGAGCACTCCACATACTTTTACTTTATGCCAATTAGTTTTTAATCTGACAGCATCTGTTTTTTTTTGTTTGTTTGTTTTATTTAAGATCCCCATTAGCTGACAGTGTAGCTGGTTATTAAAATATTTGGTAAGAGAATCCAACCTACGATACTAGGTTGTTTTGTAATCAAATGAACCAGGAAGGAGTTTTCAAAACAGTTACAACTGTATTTAATCTTATGCCGATGAGGTACTTGGACCATCTGATTTTCTTTGTGAATAACAGCCAATTTTATCGAGGTTTCAAGTCTCTTAAATTGGATTTTCAGACCTTTTTAAAAAGAAAAAATTGTGCCAGGAAGTAACATTAATCTAAAAATACAGATGATATTCGGATTTAAAATGTGTCGTTCAGTGAGGTGATAATTACCGTTCTGGTAAGAGTTCTGCAGGTGAAAATTGAATGGGAAGAAAATATTTATTTACAACTCTTGCCTTCTTGTGACATTATAACTTGGTTAATGATTTTAGGGAGCATCAGGAACAGATCACAAAATGATCTAGCAGTTGAAGAAAGAAACAATCAGTCTTGCTCTCTGACTTTTTCATAATGTGGCATGTTTTATTGCAGACGGCTATAGCCAATCTTTACAGACAAATGTGCACCCAGTTTGTCTTTTGGATGAACACTTACTTTCATAAGTCCACAAATATGTACAGTAGGGCAGGGTTATGTTTAATTTGGTCTCTGTAAGCGTGTAACACAATGTACTTTTATATACACACACACATACACATTAACAGCAAGCTATCTCCTCCCAGTATCTCTATTCGTGAACATGTCCCTGACCTGCTTTAATAAACTTTCACCTTCACTCTAATTTAGTTACTGGATTATCGACTGTGTTTGCACATTAGAATGTGTTCTGCTAAAGCACACAGGGCGTGGACGAAATAGCAGAAGCATCTTACAGTACAACAGCACAGCAGCAGACACTATCTTGTTAACATTAATAACACTTGTTGTTCAGACATTCAGAAGTGTTGAATCAGCTCAATATATCTTAGAGAAATTACTTAATGGAGATCAGTCTGGACACATCCCTGGGAGTGTCTCAGCATTATTCTGTCTGTGCTTTGTTTTTGCCACTAGAGGGAGCTGTCAGTCCAACTTTTGACATTCTGAGCAGATGACTCAAGTATCAAGACAGTGTTGCTACTGAAAACAATATCATGGCATTGCTTGCCTTGTGTGTTTGTAGTGATTGGCATTGACCCTCTCATTTAATAGGGTTTTTACAAGTGCAACAATTTTGACATGCTGCGCATTGATGTATTTGTTGTCATTGTTAATGTTGACATACAGTGGCCAGGATGTGATCTTAACAATATCTCAGCTGATGTCATCTGTTTTGTGCGTCCCCTCCCAGACACAGAGAAGCGTGCCCAGTACATCGAGGAGGAGCGACACATGAGGGAGGAGAACATCCGGCTGCAGAGAAAGCTTCAGAGAGAAATGGAGCGCAGGGAGGCCCTGTGCAGACAACTGTCGGAGAGTGAATCCAGTCTGGAGATGGACGACGAGAGGTAGAGGATGGGGCACACGGTTGGGCAGATTATCAAAACAGTCGTCTAAACACAGGGGTGCAAAATCACTTGCATCAGCAAATCTAGTGAGGTGGTTGAGAGAGATTCATCTTAGTAAATGAAGAGGCGTTTGGCTCTGTTGGTCACAAGCTGCTGATTGGATGAAGGGAGCTTGAACCTGTGAGAATGAAAAGATGAAAGGAAGAGATGCAAAAGGCGCCCCAGCACACAACAGTTGCTCCTCCAGTTTTGATTCAGCCTGTAGCTGCCAAGTTTGCTTCAGACACCAGTGCTGATACAGGCAGACATCAAAATAATTAGCAGTAGCTTTAGTTTAATTTTGCCAGGTTTGTGTTAGTGTGATGTAACTGAGAAGGAGCCAAACGATCAGGACCACCTAAGCCAAAAGACTGCCTTCTTTTCATGAGCGAACGGCATCGCTGGACTCCAGTGTGTGATTCCTGTTTCTACTGGCAGCCATTACTCTAATAGCTCAGGCACCCAAGTGGAACCCAGATGGTTCCCCAGTCCGATGTGAGATCAAGACAGGAATGTGAGTTTGCTGTGATGGCTCTGAGGCTAAACATGCAGTCACAAACACACTTAAACACTGCCCCATGTCCCTGAATATGAGATCATCTACTAAGGTTAAGTATTGTAAACATCTTATCATTATCTTTTTATATTGACTATTGCCCTGACTTTACTGCCAGTGCTCTTTTTATATCGGCCTGTTAAGATTTTATGTAGATAATACGCTTGTTATTTGAAGCACCCTGTAATTTTGTAGCTTTTAAAACTTGCTATAATGTATAACACATAAACAGTCCGTCCTGCTCGGGTGCCATAATTCGTTTTTTTTTTTTTAATCACAACCATAAGATAGAATTATTTTAAAGAAACTGTATGTGAAAGGGCATTTACAGTAACTTTCTAAAGGTGTTTTGTTTTCACATTAAGGCTAAAATCAACTTGCAACTTCCCTGTGTTGTTGCCCTCGGCAGTGCAACAGGGCGTAAAACATGCAAAACCACCAGGGCTGTTGATAATGGCAGTATTGTAATACAGTGCTTTTGACAGGCTAACCGCAGGGAATGGCAATCATCCACCACATCACCATGTTCATGTTTACTCTATGCTACAAATGCCATCAGCTGAGCGTCTATTCTGCCTGTAGCGCTGTACCTTTGCCATTTTTTTGTGGTTGCCAAGAAAAAATATTCAACTTGGGGTGAAACTCTGCAGCCGCTCATCACTCTGACTTTTTACCCAGCCATACAAGTGGGTAAAACAGTGAAAGAGGGGCAGGACAAATACCACAAAGACTGACCAACAGTCACATCGCTGAACAACAATAACAACAATGGAGGAGAAACTAATGCTGAAGCCACACAGACCAGTCTGTCTGTCCTCTCTCCCTGTGTGCTTTAGCCTTCCCTTCATCCAGAGCACACACACTGCCCGTGTAGACAGTTTAACCTTGGAGCTCATACTGTATCATTGAAACTAAATGCAACCAAAGCATCTCAGCTGAAAATATGCTGCGCCGCTTAATTCGCCACAATGCCCTCGTGTTTTGAGTTAAACAATGAAGAAGTATTTAATTAGTTTTAAAACTGTGTAATCTTTGTTGTTTAAAAAGCAACAATAAACCCAGTAATAGCCTAACAATAAAGCTTATTCACAAAGTACTTAAATCAGGGTAAATAAAGTACATTGCAAAAACAACAAGCTACTGAGGCTGCCCAGTAGCTCAGTGGTTAGAGTGACCCATATACAAAGGCATTGTCCTTGCCACAGTGGCTGTGGGTTTGATACCAGCCTGTCCTGTCTCATAAAGAGGAAAAAATGATCTTAATAAAAAAAATTAACAAAAAATGGCTGCGTAACATGCAATTGAGCCACTCTTAATCACTGCAGGGGATTTTTTTCATTGTAGCAACCCCAGAAACCACCTGTACGGTCCTCAAAAAACAAATGATAATTTAAAGAAACGAAACAAAGCTGTGTCTATGAATGAAAATCACAAGTTGCATTATGACATGATACTGTATTGATTCTTTGGACAATTATACAATATTTGCTGATATCACAAAGTCTGCAATGATACCATTTCATTTCAATTCAATTTCATCGTTGATAATTAAGTCAATATATTAATCTACATTAGTGTATCATTTCCCTCCTAATGTAAACACACCCTTTTACTGGATTCTTCTTTGATCATCTTTGATCTTGAAAACATGTTTTTCTCACATACCAGGTCAGCTAAATTGAGCACCTTTTGACACCAACTTTAAGTAGCCATGAAGGAGCTTTTCACATTTCATCTGAAGCTGTTATCAATAACTATCTTTATTGATATCATGATGTAACTATTTTTTTTTTTCGCTAACTTCTTAAATATATAGATTAATTGCTTTTTGGACAGAAAATCTGCTGCATTTTTATAAACTGATCTTCTCATCTTTTCAGGTACTTCAACGAGATGTCTGCGCAGGGCTTGCGAGCAAGGACTGTGTCCAGCCCCATCCCCTACACCCCCTCCCCCAGCTCCAGCCGACCCATATCTCCTGGTAGGTACTTAACAGATGGCTCTGTCCAGGAAATATAGCAGTCACCAAGTTTTATTGCGTCTACGAGAATAGCTAACAAAACAATAAAAAGCACCTTTGATATCAATTGATATGCTTAACATTGAAAACTATCTTATCTTGTGACAAGTCCGGAACGAACATCTATTGATAAGTTTACGTAATTCAAAAGGCAGTGAAACAGTAAATAAATTCCCTGGTATAGATGGCAGTGACATAAGAAATGTTTGCCCTCATTCTCTGTCCATTAAAATCTACTTCTCGCTCTCTTACATGAGACACCCGTCAACATCTGCAGCCCTCATTTCTGTGGAAATGACGAGAATCATAAAACCATGCTTGCATAACAAATGCCTGCCTGCCAAATTCATTTTCCTGATTAAGATTCATAAAAGAAAAGTGATTTTGTTTAACAGTTAAGTGTTTAACTGGAGTTAGCTGCTGAATTATTGAACACAAAAATAATTAACAAAAACACCACTTTTTTTTAGGTTTATCAGAGTAATTTTTCTTCTCTTGTGTTTATTTTACTACAGTTGATAAAGAGTTGCAAAAAGTTTGCTACTAAAGCGGGTACTGAGTGACTAAATGTTTGTGAGTGAGTAAGAGAAGTGCAGGAAAAATAAACTAATGAAAAACAGCACATAAAAATGTATATATATTTGGCATTTCTTGGTAAACTAAAGCATCACGCTCCCATACTGTACTAGCATTTCAAGGGACAGTTAACCCCAAAATCAAAAACACATTTTTCCTCGTACCTGTAGTGGTATTTATCATCTAGATTGCATTGGTGTGAGTTGCCGAGTGTTTGAGATATCAGCCATAAAGATGTCTGCCTTACCTCCAGTATGATGGAACTAGATGGCACTCAGCTTGTGGTGCTCAAAGCACCAAAAATTACATTTGAATAACTCAACAGCAATGTCTGTCTCCAGAAGTCATGACCCGATTCTTCAAAATAATCCACAGTACTTGTTTGGGCAGTTTCATTGAGGAACTGTTTTCTTTAACCGAACCACACCTGCCAACGACATCACTGCACAGAAGGAAGAGTGCATCTACTCATGGACAAGAGGCTCATGTCAATGTCAGCGCAGGATGTTAACATTAATGGCGTCCTCCTCAGCTAAGCTGTAACATTAGCTAGCTCAGCGGTGCTAGGTGAGCTGGCAAGAGATGAACACTTCTGTCTGCGTGGTGACACAGTTTACAGGTGTACTTCAGTAGAAAGGAAGTAGTTCCCAGATAAAGCTGCTCACACAGCAAGGTCTGTAGATTATCTTTAGAAACCAGGTCATGATTCTAGAAAGAGACATTGCCTCATGAGAAGGCAGACATCTGCACAGCCACTATCTCCAACTCACACCAAAATAATCTGATAAAAATCATAACAGGTAAGATAAAAATAAGATATGTATTTTTGAAGTTGGGATGAACTGTCCCATAGGCTAAACCCTAGATGTCTTCAAGTACCAGAGTCCTAATGCAGAGGAGAACAAGTCATTCCAGGTCTGCTTGGTCATGTTTGGTGCGATTCAGCAGGATATCAGATTACAGCCTAAAGGTTTGCATAATGATAAGACAGTCCTCACATGCCCGAGCACTGTTTTTCTTTTTTGTTAGCCAGGTACAACTTGCATTCACTTACCATGCTAGGTGTTAAGTAATCCTAGAACAGGTTTAAAGGAGAGGCACAGCAGCACTGTAAGTCTCAATAAGCAGAACTGATTCACAGTTAAATATAACAACTTTGAACTAAAGTACATGCAGCCTGTGCAAATCTCTCTTCATGTTTGTTTTCCTGTCTCTGTCACAGGTCTCTCATATGGCAGCCACACAGTTGGCTTCACTCCTCCCGCTACACTGTCCAGAGCTGCCATCTCCCACTACAACACCCCCGCCCTGCACGTCCACGGAAGCTCCTCTCACGCCGTAGCGGTAAGTAACATCCACCCTCACTTCCTACACCAGACGGCTGGAAAATCACAAGTGTTTTCAGGATCTCACAAAAGGGCTTATTTGTAGTTGTGTGGATTTGCAACACAGGGCTTAACCATGTAGATCAAAGTTAAGAAATCCAATCAAAATTGTAGTTGCTTCAGTAAATAATCGACAAGAGTTCTTCATACAAAAAAATAGAATACATATATCGCAGCTTTGCTCCCATTTTACTTGGGATATAAAGTAAAAAGCCTACTGGTAATGATAAGTACTTCATTTGGTGCGAAGACGTTCGATTTTAATCATCACCTCAGGCAATTTTAGGAGGGAAATTTAGGCCCCTTACACGTGTCGCTATGATCTCTGCGCTAGAGGCTGACATTTTTTCAGGAATCCTGTGGGTAAGGGGATTCTTGTGGAATTCCCACAGGATGGGAGTCAATTTCACTCCTCATCCTACGACTGGGACGGGACCAGGACTGGAAATTAACTTTTTTTGTCCACCTGCCACTGCGGCCGATGGATTCCAGTATCTGCCAGCCACTTAGAAGATTATCATTGTTTTTTGGCTGGCGAGTGAACCAAATGCAGCAGCCACTTGCATATTTTATCAGCATTTGGCTGGTGGCTGGTGCTAATTTCCAACCCTGGACGGGGCAGGGAAAAAAGGGAGTGGGCCTGACAAGAATTATGATTATGATATTGAGCTAACAATGTAAAGTCAGCAGCTATTAGTTTGTTTCCACAGAGCAGAGGAAATACTTATCCGTAAATATGTGCACACGTTGTTTGTGAAGATAATATTTTCACAATCGCATTCCTTTGGCACATTAATGGTAATTCCCATTATTTATTAGCATCGAGCTAACGGACTAAGCACTAGTTATTTGCCACATGGTTGTAGCAGTTAGAATCAGAATGAAGTTTATTACCAAATAGGCTCACTTACAAGGAGTTTGCCTCGATGTTAAGTGCATACAATAAGCATATTTAGAGGAAATAAAGTTGAAGCAATGCACCATCAGTCTGAAACAGAAATATAGAACAAAGAAAATGCAAAAAAAAAATACTACAAAAGTATAATAACTTAAGAAGAATATGTACAATATAGCTGTTTCAGTTGTATGTAGGAGAGCATTATGCTATACTAATTGATTATGCTTAGTATTTATACATTAATGTGCAGTTGTACAAATAAACAGTATCTTTTTTTATTATTTAGAGACACAACATGGGAAAGGGATGGGACAGTTTATTTTGTTGTTTGTTTTTCTTTGGCTCTGTCAAAGGGTTGGGATGGGGCCGTAGTTTGTTTTTTTTGGGTGGGACAGGAGTGAAAATCCACTCGTGTGTCACCCTCTTCTTAGCACAACATTTACAAAGTGACATGTTACACTTCTGGTCAGTTACCTTATGTTGACCTCAAACTTATCACACAGTGTTGATTATTTAACAGTGAATGAAAACATCCCACCAGAACACATGCGCTGTCTTTTCCTTTGTTTCAATGTCCAGGCTGGTTTTGTTGCTATTGCAGTTTTATTTCTGTGAGGTTAAGTGCTGTCTTTAAGTTGTAATCTGAAGGGTGTTTACATCGACATCTTATGGACTCTGTACGTTCTAGTTCTTTTTATGTTTATCAGGAAACAGTAAAAAAGGGTTACGAGTCCTACATTGTTCAACAAGTGTAGGTGTGAGCATTTACATAACTTAAACCAGCCGAAGGAAACGGGCTCAGACATCACTCAGATATCGTTGTTACGTCACACATATAAACTCACTCTTACATAATTGTCAGTGATACCAGGAGAACAAACCAAACCTTCATAAATGTCCCAAGGTTAACTTGGCTGTGCTGTTATCTTTCCAATAACACAGCGATAAATGAATCAACCCATCAAGTATATTTCTTTATCAATTTACCTTTTATACTTTTATTAAGATTTTATACCAAGGTTATCATCCATCAAAGCCTTTATCCTATAAAACAAACGGCTTTTAGTTTCTGTTATGACTGAAACCTGCATCAACTAAGACAAATAAAGGTGGTATGAGTCAGCATGACCTCAAGTATGTGTGTTATTATTGTTTTTTTTCCTTCTCTTACTGGTAATATTTGGTACTGGTAAATTTAATATATTACTTTTTGTTTAGATGGTTTGATGAAAGAATCTTGTGAGGATAAATTTAAGCCTAAATGTTCTGACCATAGAATGAAAGTAGAATGGACATTGAACTCTTTGCCTTTGTTATTTGACTAGTACAAAAAATGACTAATGGTAAACAATGGTGACATTACACATCAGTAGGGCTGTAACGTCGGTCTCACTCTCTTGTTTGAAAACTCCATTAGGGCCTGCTCTTACACCTGTTTTCCTTATTAAACAGACAAATACACCATTGTACACCAAGTTTCTCTCCTTTACCAAAATAAGACTAACGTTAGCTTAATGCCTTTTTAACTCATTGTAAAACACAATTCGTCCCGACTTGTCAGACACAAAATAAAATTAGTCTTGTTAGTCATCTGGTTAGTTATACCACTCTCCCAACCGTCAGCTCTGGTTTGGTCAGAGTAAATCCTTAATTCACAGACTGGGATGTGAAGGTATCCTTATCTGCACGGCTTTCCCCTAATCTTGGGAGTTGGCTTCAGAACGATCCCACAAACATGCAAATAATGGCAATGACAGAAACAGGGAAATAAAAGTTAGGGTGATGTTTTAAACACAACAGATTTCTTTAGAAAATGTGACATTACTATTGACAAAGTCTCTGGAAAAACCTCACCTCACTGAGTTTGCACCTTGCTGCAAGTCAGTTTGTTGATACAGAAGTCAAAACGAAGGTTGGTAGACGTAAAAATGGCCACCCTCTGACCGTCCTGCTACGTCGCTTTGAATGGGAGTGCCCGTTCTACTCATGTCTGTTTGTTTGGAGCTGACAGAATTATTTAAGGCGGAAGTGCTGCCAGAATGGTTTATTATTTAGGAGGAAGAGCAACTTTTGAAGATAAGTAAATGCAGTTGTGGGTTTGGTTTTGGATTTAAATGTCTGGCCACAGTCCTCCAAGAAAAAATGCAGTGTGGTTACAGCACAGTATAAAGCCAGTATACAAAAATACATGCCATTTCAAAGTCTTCTGAGGACAAAGTGACTGTACTGAATTTCCAAGTTCTTTGGTGTAAATTGTGGTCAGTTGCTCGCTTGGTGGATGGTCAGGGTCTTGTACACTAGTGTTTCCATGCATTTTTTTTCCTTATACACAAGTCGTGTACAGATGACGTTCAGCCATCTTGTTGGCTCAGTGATTAGGTTCCACCTCCCAGAAGTCACGAGGGAGAGGATACACAACCGTCACCTCTGTTCAGCTTGATAAATGGCTGAGCCAAAACATTGTCTGTACTACACAGTTAATGTACCAGTTGTTTTGGATTATTATGTACTTGGTTCACATACCAGGTCACATTTTGTTTTGGAAAGACAACACTTAAAGGAACAGGCTCTGCTGCTTTTAGTCAGAGGGGTTTCTGTTAGTTTTAGGCCAGTTTAAAGAGGGATTGTAAACAAATGTCGAAGACATGTCCTTTTTGGCACAGCTCTTTTTTTACTTGCTGTGCCAGAACACTTGAGTTTTGAAGTATCTTTATCACATAATCTGATGGGAACAGCACCAGTCTGGTACTTTTCAGGTCACTGTGACCCAAGTCTTGACTGAAACATGAGACATCTCTGACTACTCCTTTGACCGCATGTGAAGATTTTACAGTTTCTTACAAGTAGGACCTTGTGGACTTCTTTTGTTCATCAGTAATTACTTTTTAAAATATATTTTACACTAAAATCTTAATGTGTTTACTAGGGATGCACCGATGGTGACGTTTTGATACTGACACCAATGTTTAATATAACAATACAGATGATTTTTAGTTGTTATTTTCTTTTTGTTGTTGTTGCCCTTATGTGCCAGGAAAACAAAGAAATCTTCATTATAAAAAAAAAAAAAACAGTTTTAAAGTCATACAGCCCTTCATTACACTGTCTTTAAATGAGCACAGATTCCACCATACAAATTTATGAATAAACTTATAACCCTTTTAAATCTGAGAAAAATAGAAAGAAATTATTAAAAAGATAAAAATGAATAAATTATAAAACAAGAAAATGAATAGAAAAAGAAGGAAATCACATTAAAGACAAAAAAACAAAGAAATGGCCTGGAAAGAGTGCTCTACATTATAATAATTCTTTAACATAATTTTAAAATGTAATAATAATTTTTAATAATAATAATAATATTTATAAATAATAAATATATTAATTTAATATAATTTATAATAAATAGATTATATTTTTCTTTTTTCCTAGTTTATTCTCTTTTTTTTAAAACAATTTTTAAATCTATTGAATTTTTTTTGCAATTTGTTGGATATTTCTTACCAACTTGCTTATTTGCCTTTTTTCCCATAGTTTTGAAAGTAATAGCACTAATTTGCTCACTTGATTCAAAGGTTAAATACTTGCAAAAGGTGTCTGAAAGCAGCACAAAAAAAAGTGATGTTGCTCCAGGTTTCACAGGGTTAATATAACCTTTCAAAGGAAAGGATTTTGTTTTGTTTTTTAAAGCTGCTTTAAAAGTCTTTTTACTAAATCATATTTCCCTCTCTAATATCTATTTTATTTTGTTGTAAAAACGTCAACATTTTTTTCAAGTAACTGCACTTATTTAGGAGTCTAACCAAAAACTAAATTTTACAGGATTACACTTGAACACATCATGATGACTATAATTTACTTTAGCCAAGTACTCAGTTTTACTAGATATAGCCTGAACGCATCATAGTGTTACTCGATGCAACATCTGTTAGCAATTAGTTTCAGCCACTGGCTGCTAACAGCTAAAATTAGCTAGCTCTACTTTTGTCAACATGGATTTGTTGTTCCAGTGTAGCATTGTCAGGGGAAAATGAGGTGCGTCCCCTGATGTTTGATAGTGAGTTGTCCCGAATGAGTACCAGGGAAGTTCTCTCTTCATCCCAAACATGTTTTCTAGTGTCTCTGGGACAGCAGGGCGCTTTAGTGTCGAGCCCTGCTTTTAGTCCTGCACAAAATTGATTTGACACAGCAGGAAACATCAGCCACTGCATCTCTGAATGTCATCTTATGTGCTGATAGGCTAGAGGCTGTCATCAGGGAGAATGTCAGCCTGATACCAGTGTTTTGTCAGTGCATCTTTAATGTTTTTCTTGTCTTTCAACAAGACACATGACCTATCAGGAACTGTCTCACTGTCATAATGTAGGCACGTTTTGGGGAAGAGGTTTAGGGTAACACCTGATTTAGTTGACCACTTCATAAGGTTAAAGTTCAAAGCATGATGATAAATCAACGTACAGGCAGCTGAAGGAATTTATTTATTGGTTGAATGAATCTGTTTTATGCTTTAATGTTTCAATCCCTTCAAATGCAGCCTGTTCCCTCTGTACTTTAACCTCTCCTCCCACTGATCTGTGCTGTTGTATAGCCCTGCCCCCATCTCTTTCTTTCCCTCTCTCTGGTATGTTACATCCCCTAATTTCTCTTGATGCATGTGGATGGTACAGACCACATCTCTCCCTTCACCACTGAGCCCACCCAGGAGTTAAACGAAGGAATAAGTCCATCTGAGAGATCAGAACCTCAGACAGATTAATTTTTTTCTAAACCCCTTTTTTTCTTTTCTCTTTCCATTCCTCTGACTGGAATTACCGTTGTCAGGTCATGACCAATAGCTCAGTGGGGGAACCATGACTAAGACAAGTACAGTAACCTTCCCACTCACAATCTTATTTTCCCTCAGTGGTTTTTAACCCTGGAAACACTGTTGATCAAAAGTAACTGCTACAGCTACCTCCTCTATACAACATAGCTTCTTACTGCATCTGCCGAAAACGAAAAAGACATTTTTTAAAAAACAAACTTGCTTAAAATCCTGCCATGTATTTGTGTTTCTCAAGATGAAGCAGTTTTATTAATTTATTTTCTCTCTCTCAAACAGAGGCCCTCACCAAGAAGAAGCGCCAGCCCCGACAAATTCAAACGTCCAACGCCCCCACCCTCCCCCAACACGCACTCAGGGGCCCAGCAGGCTCAGCCTCCGCTACCCCCACCAGCTCAGCCCATGGTCCAGTCCATGTCCTCCCCGGCAGCTATGTCGCAGCACGCAGCAGCAGCACAGCAGCCTCCCTCCCAGCCTTAACGCAACACACAGTCTCTGTCTTTGCGCGAGAGCGCGCCCACTGAATGCCACGACGCTACCGCAACAGCAGCTTCCATCATTACCAGCTCTGGAAGTCAAGTTTCTTACTCTTTACCAACTCCACAAAAGAAGCAGCTTCAAAAGTTTTAGAGGGGAAAGAAACAAGACGGCGGCTCACCCTCAGTGAAGCTTGCCGCCTGCCAAATCCACACGTGGCGTTGCTTAACTACTCTTAAAAGGAATGGATGGACTCAAAAATAATCGCTTCTGGGATTTGTAGGCCAATTATCTGTTCCACATTCTGTCTTGTACATGATGTTTTTTTTTTCTTTGCTTGGGACTTTAGCTGGTTGGAATTGATGTTGTGGCGCTTCTAAGATAGCACAAACAGCACATAAAGTATGTTTCATGGTGGTGTTTTCCGATAGGTTGGATGTTTGGATCAATGGATGGATGTATGGCTAGAGAAATGGACGAGCTGATAGATGGATGTGGTCGATTCTTTTCATGCCTATAATATGACACTCGATTGCAGTAATGTACTCCACACCGGCTCACCCCACCCCCTTTGTCTCCGCAGCAGTGTCAACGAGTCACCACGGCCCCAAGCTTAACACGGCTTTGATTAGGTCAACAAGAGGTGTCATAAAAGACTGCTTCGGAGTTCCTCCGTTATAGGGCATTGATCAAAGCGAGCTCACGCCACAGTTATTTTAGTTTCTGAAAGCATTCAAGGCTCCGCTGCTCTTCAGTTAAAATGAAAAGGAAAAAAAAGCATAAAGGAGGATGGACACTGGTACATAAACCACAGATAAATGTCGCCTTTTGAGGTGTTTAAAAATGTAGTCTGAGGTGTTACAACTTAGTCATGTACTCAGTCTCTTCTCTGCTCTTCTCTCTCTCTCTCTGGTGTATTTCTGAAAGCTTCTATCATCCTTGTGGATATTCCTCATCAGAAAAAGGAAAAAAAACGTAATGCTCTTTACACTAAATATACATACTGCTAAAACATTCTAAATGAATGGTACTGTTGAACTAAATTTCTATGTATGATTAAAGCTCTTGAGATGACGACTTCTGTTTTTAATTGTCAGTTTCATGAATGCTATTTGCTGCTCATTTGCAACGTGAGAACTACGAGAGGTAAAAATTGATTAGCAAGCTCCGTAGGCTTCAGAGCTGTTGCAAATGACAGCCTGTTCTTTATGATAATTCTCCTGCACACTCTGAATGTGATGGATCCAAACAGGTGCACAGGTTCTGAATTGGATTGATGTTTTTGTGTCTTTTTGTCCCACCAAACCCCAACAACAACAACAGCTGATGGGAAACGTTTGTTCCCTTAAACAAAGTGCACCATCAAAGCTTGCACGCTAAGCGTAGTGGGAAACCATGCGTTTCTCATATTACACTGATGTCTCAGGCCTCACTGCACTTCAACACTGGTAAGATTTAATGCTTTGTCGTCGTCTTACCTCTGTGATTTATGGCCTTGTAATGTGTGACTGAAATAACAGATCTGCTGTGCGGAATTACAGCCACAGAGATCTGCTACTGTTGCTTTGTAGACTGAACTGTTTACATACTGTATGTAGTGACAAGCTGAAATCAAATGGCTTTAACTAATAATTTCTTTTCAAGGGTGAAACCAAACCACGTCAAATTGAAGGAGAAAAACTACATGAGCTTGTGGAATTTTCAGCTGTCCAAGGTGGGAAACTTCCTGTGTGTGTGTGAGTGTGTATGAGTGCAGAAGAGGAAACCAAATAAGACTGTTTGGACAGAAACTGGTTAATTTGGATTTTCCTGTTTGAAGAAGAACCTTTTCAGTTTATTCTCCGGCCAGTATTAACCAGCACAATATGTATGAACACTACTTGCCTCATATCATTAAGTAAATTAAGCATATTGTTTCATATTTGGATTTTATGTTAATAACATACAAAAGTGTGTGTTGCTCTGCATTGTCTCCTTTCAGGCCAAGAAAACAAGAAGTTGACTGCAGTCTGCTGCCTGAGCCGACTACATGGAGTACAACTGCATCACCACCATGCTTCATATCTTTTGTTGGTTCAACCCTTTCTGATAACCGTCACTCCCTGTGTGTGATACACAATTGTGCTAGTCACGGGAATGTTATGATACTCTTGTCATTTCCAGAATGCAGAAACGCAACAAGTACAACATTGAAATTAAATTAAAAACCACTGGGTTTCCTTAACATAAACCTGGGTTTCACTCATGCTCCTATGCTGTGCAAATTAATACAGTATTTGTTGAGGTTTTTCGGATGGACAAAATGGTGGGCCTATCAAGACAGACACTGCCATGTTTGTAGTAGAGCCAGACACTGAGAGAATATAATCAGTCCTCTTTTGATGTTAATCTATTGTAACGCAACGGCATCATGTGATAAGCCTCTTGCACACATTGCCTCCATTGACTCTTGATTCTGTGCCAGTGTGTTACTTCCATTTCCTAGTCGACATGGTTTTAACCGGTTCTAACTGGCTGAGGACCGGAGGAGTGTTTTCCATATATCAGTCATTCCAGGATCATTTAACATGGTAAACCTTTGTAATGTGGGTGCAATAACCTGTGGTGGGAGGAGAGCGGGGCAAAGATGACAGCCTCTGCAACACATTAGGCTTCCATTAGGTCTTTACAGGTAACTGTAGCTCATTCACACATACAGTTGGTTCAAACTCACCAGAATCAAAACAGACACCCCATGACGTGAGTATGTCTTTGTCCAAAGACTTGCTGAGCGTTCTGATACAACTGAAGTGTACTCTCTTGTTTTTCTACCATGTCACAGTGCTCTCTTGGTGCTGGAGCCCGCAACCTGAACTAATCCAAGCAGGAATCTGGACCGGGGGCTCAGGGCGGCCATGCTGGACGCTGAAGTGGCCTTTGACCTCTGTAGCTTTATAGAGCTGGGCAGCTGAAACCACAAGACATTTATCCAGACTGCAGGGTGGCTCTGTGTGTTTACACCTGCCAAGGCTCTTACGGAAAAGAACAGCAGGCTGCTGCCTCTCAGGTGTCAATGAAGAGAGAGAGAAAAAGAAAAGATACTTAAAAATGAACGAATATCAGGTCAGCTTATGTAAAACTTCCTGGAAATGTGTGCGTTTGTGTGTTTACTAATGGGCTGTGGATGAGTAATGGGCGCTCTGCAGCGAGGGAAGAAGTAAGCGATAAATGTCTCGATGGGAGAACGTTATTAATAAGATAATTTTTTTGCCATCTGAATTATTACGGCACATTACACAAAGGGACCAAAACTTTTTTCCAGGGCAAAATATAATGAGGAATATAAAAAAGCTGGTACCACTGCACACGTTTTATGCCAAGTTTGTCTGATAGCAGAGTAGGAGATGCTGACGGTTCTCCATAGGTTTAGAAAAGGGACATAAATCACTGTGTTAGTATTTGATCTGCAAAGAGGACCACCAACATAAAGAGCTCAGCTTCACCAAGTTTACAGGCCAAACAAACTAAGTAATAATTAAGGGTTTGAGCTGCTAACCCCGATCACCATGTTTGAACGCTAGATTTTGACGTTTATGGGGGTTTTTTTCACCTCATTATAATTGTAACTGAATTGTAATTATGCCAGGCATAAACAACCCACAAAAACAAGGATGTTAGGATTTAACAAATTTGTATTGCAAGGGTTACAATTTAATGTTGTTGTCTGTACTTTCACTGTAATATATCGTGTTAAACATCACATAAATTTCTTGTGATGTTCTGTCACATAGACCGATGGCTTTTAAGTTATTACTTCTGGGTATACATGATACTCATTTGTGGCAGAGCCAGTAAAAAAATAGTGTATTCAGCATAAAATTGGAGAACACAGTGCTGAATTGCTGAACTGAAATGTGCGTCATACATCTGTGGCCTGGCCCCTTTTCCTCTGAAAACATCACCAGCAGTTGCAGCAGTAGTCTTGAGTCTTCCTTCTGAGGCTAGCTGTGGATTCCAAATCCAAAAAAGGATACGTTGCTTTCATCAGCAACGCTGCAAAGTTTAAGTACCAAATAATCAAAAATAGCCCCTCTGCAGAATAGCCACCTTGTGCTAAAACATTAATAAATGCTCATTTAGATACATCTGTAATGTTGGCAAAATAATGATAACGTAATGATGGCAAATTTGACTTAAAAAGCTGTGTTAACTTTATTTTGCGGCTTCCGACATATTTTCTTTTGGCCTAAAAAAGGCTGTTTTGATTATAAAGGTTGCCGAGCCCTTAAATAGAGTGATTATTAGGGGCCCCAGATTGGATCCCTGTGGGACACCATCGACATTTCAGGGGCAAGAACAGTTTCTGCCAGCATGTTAAGAGTTAAACCAGTCATGTGCGTCTTAACAGATGTTTTGATCAACAGAATGAAAACCCTATTCATGAAGACTACGGCACACTGTTGCTTTTTATCAAATAAATTAACAGTGCAAACCACAAAAGCAGTTGCAGCAGTTAATCATACTCAAGATGAGGTCTAAATTCAGACAGCTGTTGCTGGAGGACATTATTTTCTTGTCGTAATTCTCTTTTAATTCACTTATAAACAAATAATCAACAAACCCACATCAACAAAAACCATATGAGCATGAAGAACTTTCACGCATGAAAGAAAAAGCAGAGAAAAACAAAAAGAAAGGCATACACACACACATATGTAGACAACTGGGGCCTAAACATTACACTGGAATGTGTTTCTGTTGTACATTTACACAAAGTTTAAGGGGTTGAGACATTAGTAATCTATTTTGTCCATATCAGCAAATACTTTCTGTGTCCCCCTGGGTCCCCAAGTTGACAGGAGGACATTGTCAACCTCCAGGAAGCAACAGAGACATGAGTTTACTGGATTCTAGCCCTAGATATAGGCTAATAATTATTAAGGTCAACAGCATGCCCACCCTTACGCAATGGAACCACCTGATGTTGTAAAATTAAGACTGCTGATAAAGAGGGCGCAGATCCAAATTATTTTCTCAGGCAGACTTTAGACTTGTCCTCATATGCTCTGTACCATCTTTTTATAGTCTTGAAATGTTTAATTGAGTTTTGTAGTCGCAGCTTTGTAGTTATCAAACCGATCAAATGATATATTCTCCGCCTGGACTGACAACAAGAAAGCTTACAACTCAGTGCCACCCACACGGATCCTGGAATGCCTAGAAATGTACAACATCAATAGGACACTAAGAGCCTTCATCTAGAACTCAATGAGGCCGTGGAAAATGACTCTGGAGGCCAACTCAAAGCCAACAGCACAAGTTACCATTGAGTGCAGCATATACCAAGGTGATGCATTGTCCCCGCTCCTGCTCTGCATAGGCCTGAATCCCCTCAGACAGATCATCACACAGAGTGGCTACAGATAGTGGTTCTGAAGTGGAGCAACCATCAGTCACCTCCTCTACATGGATGACATCAAGCTGTACGCCAGGAATGAGCGAGACATTGACTCACTGATCGACATCACCAGGATCTACAGCAATGACATCAGAATTTTAGTTAGACAAGATAAGTGTGGTCAGATGGTGTCAAAGAGAGGGAAGACGGAAACTGGGGGGGTTGAACTACCAGAAAGCAGTGTTGCAGATGTTCAGGACAGCTACAAATACCTTGGGGTCCCTCAAATGAGAATCACAAGTAGGCCACAAGAAAGTCGTCCACGGCCAAATACCTACACAGAGGAAGGCAGGTCCTGAAAAGTCAGCTAACAGAAAGAACAAGGTCCAAGCCATCGACAGGTACGGTCATCAGATACCCAGCTGGTATAATAAGCCGGCCACAGGAGGAGATAGAGGCCACTGATATCAAGACAAGGAAGCCTCTCACAATGCATGGAGGGTTTCAGCCCAAGTCCAGCGCCCTGAGACTGTACACTAAGCGTAGCGAGGGGGGCAGAGGACTGGTTAATGTCAGAGCTACTGTCTAGGGTGAAACAACCAAAATCAAGGAATACATCAGGAAGATGGCCCCCAAAGATGAGCTGCTAAGTGAATACCTCAGGCAGTAGAAACGTTATGATGCAGAAGAGGAGGATGAACCATCGTGGAAGGACAAGCCCCCACACGGCATGTACCACTGACAGATTGAAGAAGCGGCCGACGTCAAAAAATCTTACCAGTGGCTGGAGTGAAAGATAGCACAGAAGCACTAATCATAGCAGCACAGGAACAGGCACTTAGTACAAGAACAATAGAGGCAGGTGTCTACCGCACCAGGCACAGGCTGTTCAAAGATGCTCCTGAGACAGTTCAGCACATAATAGCAGTGTAAGATGCAGGCAGGAACAGCGTACATGGGACGCCATAACCAAGTGGCTGGCATAGTGTACAGGAACATCTGCACTGAGTATGAGCTGGAAGTCCCAAGGTCACAGTGGAAGACACCTCAGAAGGTGGTGGAGAATGACCGAGCCTAGATCCAGACTGACAAACTGGTGATGGCTGACCAACCAGGACATCGTGTTGATGGACAAACGACAGAAGAAGGAAGCGGTGATAGATGTAGCAACCCCGACTGACAACATCAGGAAGGACAACGAGAAGCTCTAGGAATACCAAGGGCTGAAAGAGGAGCTAGAAAACATGTGGGGAGCAAAGGCAACAGTGGTGCCAGTGGTGATCAGAGCACTGGGGGCTGTGACCCACAAACTGGGAGAGAGGCTCCAGCAGATTCAGATACAACATCTGAGGTCTCTGTCCAGGAGAGTGCAGTCCTAGGAACAACTAAGATACTGCAAAGAACCCTCAAACTCCCAGGGCCTCTGGTAGAGGAAAGGAATATATATATACACACATATACATATTGTATAATGTGTCAATAGATGTATTGAATAACTTGTACAAGCAAGCAAGGGAAATTCAGCACCAACATTGATTTTGTCACTAGTGTGTCATAGCCGTTCTTTCCACCCCCACCCCCACCTTCCCTCAGGTTTTACACACTGTCCCCCACATGCCCTATAGCTGGTTGAAACTGGTCTGGGGCAACATGTCAATGCAATACCAGTGTAGAGTACAATTAACTGTGCCTCCCTTGTTCTCTTTTTTCACATAATTTTTTCAGGCAGAAGGGGATTACGGCGCCTAAATCTTTTCTGTAAGACCCTTCCTGGCAGCAGCCCTCAGCTATGGGAAAAAGCATCAAAGTTCCTGAAGAATTTGAGGTGCATTCAGTGTGAAAACCAGTCTGACGACCTCTGATCTGCTCTCTCCATACCTTCCTTGTTCTTACTCCACTGCCTGTCCTTTCATTTTCACATCCTGACCTTGTGTGCCTCCTTTCTGTCACTTTTCCCCACTCAGCTCCTCTGCATTTTTTTTTTTCTACTGACTTGGTTCCACTGTGTTCCTGACCTGAGGTTATGAGAATGGGAGCAATCACATGATGATATCACTTTATGCTGCAGCTACAGTGTGACTAAGAGCAGCTCATCTCTCTGCTCTCAAACCACAGTATGAATGCATTAAATTACCAACACTGGGAAGAATATTTGTCAGTAACAGACTGTGGGCGTGTGTTCATTTAAATGTAATTCAAAACATGTTTAGCTCTTGTGTGCTTCTCTGTGGAAAGCATATTATTAAAGATGGAGCCAAATAAACTCCACCAAGTTATGCAGATCTCAGTTATGTGGAACAATATAAAACTCTGTCACAGCATAGGCCTATAATTCATGTGTTTCCTCGGCCACATCTGTTGTATTTTACCACTCTGTGTTAATGTATGCCTACTCTTTATAGCTCACCTAAGTGTCCCTATACCAGTCATGCATGAACAGTCTGTACTAAAACACTAAACATATCCTATAGTCATCTCTCTTCCCTTCTGTAGGATTCCCTTCAGGTTATTTTTAACTCATGGCTGCTGCATGTGAGACAGTCTACATGTTGCTGCCTATTCGCATATCTCTCATAGATTTCTCAAGGTTTAAGCAACCTCTTGTTACTATTTTTGTAAAGGGAGGGTAGATTAAGGTTTGATTTAAGAGATTTGTGCATGTATTGCTTTAATCAGTGCTCACCAGGGAGAGGACTCCAGGCAGTGCGCCCTGCTGGTGCAGCGTGGTGGTGGTGTTATTACCATTCATCAACCGGTTCAGACTGGACTGAGGGCCATATAAACAATGTTCCTGGAGAGAAGGTACCCATACAACCACCATCAGCACGTGAACCCCCAACTTTAAGCAACACGTTGAAGTGTATTTTGATAAGTTAATTCATTTTTGTATGGTTTTTATGATCAGTATTTAAACTTAACTCAAATGCTTTGTTTGGTGTTTTGTGAAAAGAACCTTATTTGGCCCGGAAATCCATCAGGTAAATAGTTCTTTGTTTGTGCATGTGTGTCTTTACGTGTGCACGCTTCTTATTAGATTTATAATCACTTCACAGAGAGAAACAAGAAGTGTATAGTATGACCCTATAAAGTCACAGCCGCTATGTGTGAGAGCGGAGGGGACTTTCTGCGGTGCGCTCCAGGCGCGCAAGAGGAAGCAGCGCTCTTCCTCCCGTAGCTGCGTTCAAGCTGCTGCTGGACCAGCAAGAACAGCTTTGAACCGGTTTTGTCGCCGGCTACAAAGCCGTATGAAACTGATGCACAATGCGCACTGTTGAGGCAGGGTGCTCTCCTCTCACACGGGCATCATAGACCCCAGCTCACCAGCAGCCGTGTGCGATGCTTTCTCGTTCATGTCATTTGTAGTGATTTTGTAAGAAGGGATTTTAATAGGGAAACCATCCTACATGGAAAGTTCCTGTAGAGCGCGCAGCTCTGCAGGGTCCTGCTGCTGTTTTTGTAGATGCTGAGGTGAGTGCTGCATGTTTTAACCAAAATAACAATGTGTCTGTGTTGTATTGAAGCAATAGGACAGGAAATGATGAGAACATATGGTTATTGGTGTTGACAAATAGAGAAGATGTCATTTGATTCAACCACGAGCATAGTCTTTTTTTTAGGGTATTTTGTTTTTTAATGAAAGGGGAAACTATCTATTTACTGTCAACATGCTGTAACCCTGCTTTGAAAGCAAACACATCTGAAATGTGAGGAGCTTTGCACCAACTCCCCCCTCCTCATAAGAAGCCTCATTGTAAACAGTGTGGCCAAGGGGAGTTGATGCTGCTGCAGTGATGTATAAAGTTGCTCTGGGCTACAAATTATTAATGAAAGAGGTCTTAAAAACTTGGGTCAGCACAGGAGACAAGTGTCTCCCATATGTTTATTAAGGATCAGGGCTGAATCAAGGAGGAGGCAGGTTTAAGGTGCAGGAGGGGAGCACACAGCAGTGCAGTTTCTTTACTTTCTCCTCCTCCAAGGTGTGGTTATTTGGACAGGAACAAAAAGGGCAGTTGCCTATGGCTAAGTTGCAGTCAGTTTGAGTTCAGGACCTCGCTCAGGTGACCTGCCTGTCTGCCCGGGCCAAGTGCTGCAGCAGCCTTCACTACATCAAGGCTTTACGTGAGTGTATTTTGAGGGCTTTTGTAGGTCCAGTTAAAAAATACTTTCATGTAACTTACTTTGCGGATCTTTTTGTTTAATTATCTTTCAAACTTACAACTGTAATGTTTGTTCTTATGTCATTCCCAGGACCTTCCTCTCTGTCAGTGCTGTAGCAGACCCCAGAGGGCAGCAGTAACATCAACACCATGGCTCCATCTACTGAAGTACTGGACGGAGGCTGGGGATGGGCGATTGTTGTGGCCTCCTTCCTGGCCCAGCTCCTGGCCTATGGATCACCTCAGTCTGTGGGCGTCCTCTACCCGGAGTGGCTGCACGCCTTCCAGGAGGGCAAGGGCATGACAGCCTGGGTGGGCTCCCTGGTGGCTGGAGTGGGGCTGATAGCCAGTGAGTAGCACACACTATAATAATGTAATAATCTTCAGCATGGGTCCAGTTAGGGGTTAAAGAGACAAACTAAATAATAGTTGAGTTAGATCACGAGGGTGCTGTGTAGTTTTGGAGTCACGTTAGAGAGTCCTTTCTAGAGGATGAGTGCAAAGTGAGTGTATCTTTCAGCTGTTTTTCTTCAGATTACTGTTTTAGGATAATGACATGCTGAGCAGTAAATGAATGTTTTGGCGCTGCATACCTTTATGGGCAGTGTATCTGCTGAGGCGGGATTCAGGAGAGATACAATATCTGCTTAGTGCTAGAAGCACAGAACGAAACACTCACCTTTACACCTATCTTCCTACCATTTCTATCTTAATCATGATATCACGTAATGCCACTGATAACAAAGTAGACACAACGCTACTTGTTCAAAGTCTGGATAATGCCTGCTGTGTTAGAGGCAATGCAACCTGTCACAGAGGACTATATTTACTGTGGCCACAGGTGTTAAAGAGTTCTCCTTACTGTAATGTCTCAACATGATGGAGCGAAAAGGCAATGTTGTGACAAAGATGGGCACTTTGTGGCTCCCTGTGCAGAGTTGCTGTTATTGATTTTCTAGGAGAGCAAAGCAAGTGCAAGTCATCCATGCTATGAATGTAGGAGGATCACTTAGCCCTTAATCTGACCATAGAGAAAGGAAAAGAAAGACAGATTGCAGGGGAGATAGGGAGAGAAACAGAGACGTAGCAGATACTGTATTTTTTTGAGCAAGGTTTTTTATGTATACTTAAAGCGAAAAAGAAAAAGAGAAGAGTGAAAATAAATGTGAATCCATGGCATAAGCTGCTGTGTGAACAAACCCGCCAGTAAAGTCTGGGAGTGATTATAAAGGTATGCTCACGACTGTGTTGAGTCGACTGGATCAGTGATAGATAGGTCTTCTTTGACATTTCCGTGTAGGGCAGAGCTCCCCTGCTAGCTCGGCTTCTTGCTGTCATCTTTCTCAAAGGGGTGAGGTGAAAATCATGACTGGACAGATCTGCCCTCGGGCCTGGCCAAGTCCTGGACACGTGTCCCAGCTGTCAGGCAGCTGCAGCACTGCAGTGTCTGCTGCACTTCCTCTGTCTAGTGGGGAAGGAAACCAGTAAATGTCGCATGATGAATTAGTCAAGCAGCCTTTGATTTTCCCAGGAACTCTGTTTGTTATCCAGAATACAACAAGTGAAGCAGCGTAATATCATCGTATCATCGTAATCCTTTGTTCCCCTGTTACTCACTTTATTTCCTCTTTTTGTATCTCTTTTCTCTCCGTCCCTTCCCCCCTCAGGTCCTGTCTGCAGTGCCTGTGTGGACAACTTTGGGGCCCGCCCTGTGACCATCTTCAGCGGCGTAATGGTGGCGGGCGGCCTGATGCTCAGTGCCTTTGCTCCGAATGTCCAGTTCCTCATCTTTTCCTATGGGATCGTGGTTGGTAAGGAAACACTTGGCGTGCCACTGTCCTGTTTGTTTTATACAGCACTCTACCAGAGTTAATGCCTAGAGACCTGTCAGACTGAAAGTCAGGTACAGGCTGTCAGTGTGAGGAAAAAATGTGCTTGATGTTGCTTTGATCATGGGAGTTAACTAAGCTCCTTATCCCTCTAACATATGAGAATCTCGTAACACGTTGTATAATAATTTCAAAGAAGCAGTGGCTCGTGCCACGTCTTACGATTATGCAACACCAGAGGCCGACAACACCCTAAATTACCAGTTGAATGATATATTGCCACTAAAGTATGTAGAATCACACCGAGACAAGCCACACTATTGAGCATTGCACCATTTGTCTGACATTGCCGTTTGTACTTTTTAGGGATGTTGACAGAAAAATAGACTTATGGCTTAGCCTGATCCCCATGTGACCCTTTATTGCCTCTGCAGCCTCACCGGTGTGCCTGCGTGGGCCCAACACCACCTGTTATTGTGCATTAAGTGACAGCTCAGCCGTGCTTAATCCTGGTGAAAACCCCTCACAGTCAGCACTGCCTTTTCGCACAGGCATCACATCGCTGGAGAGGGGAGGCCATGCATATTTGAAGACAGTTATTTATTTTTAGAGATGCCCTTAGATGATGGTCTGCGACTGTACGTGTACGTGCACATGCAGCTTGTTTACCACTCATCGTTGGCTTCTTTTAAGTTTGGCTGATTGTATTGCACATAAGTCCCAATGCACTGTTCCTTCCTTATGAAATTACAGAGTCATGTACGTACTTAAAATGATAGTGAAAATGTAGTTCTGCAAGGTAACACTGATATACACGTCTCTAGAAATTTAAAGACTGTATAAGTGGCCTTTATATTAACTATAACACATTTTCCTGATATGCACTGTGCGATTGAATTTTCACTGTTGTGTATTTTTAGAAGTGAAAAGCTTTTGTCCCCTTTCACCTGAGCTAATGGAAGTTCTCCCTTTGTCTTGTCCTTGTCCTCTCTCCTACCACAGGCCTGGGTTGTGGTCTCGTCTACGCAGCCACGTTGACAATCACCTGTCAGTACTTTGACAAGAGACGCGGCCTTGCCCTCGGCATTGTCACCACAGGTACTGCCGCCCCCTCCCTCTGCCCTGAGCTCACTGGGTGCACACCAGTTCTCCATGCTCACTGCTTTCATGTATGAGCTGCTGGGAGCCTTGGGATGCAGAGGTAAACATCTGTAGAGTAGCAAAGGCAGAGTGATCTCTTAGGGAGAGGTAGGGACGTGGACTGGTGGCCGAAAAGTAGATCTGGATTGGCTGAGAATCTTAACTAATATGGCGTTGGTTTGGTAAGGTTGATAGTTTGAAGCTATAATAGACAGAATAGCCTTTGATGAGGAGGGTTATTAGCGGCACCCAGGGTTTATCTTTGAGGTTTGAACTGCTTCATTATTAATTCAGAGCTTCACAGTCTAAATATTAAAGAGAATTTTAACATCCCATAAAAAGCTTGTTCCTGCTGACCTCCAATGGTGTGACCTTGCTGCAGTGATGTAAAGTGTACTTCACTTCTGGCCACACCCATCACTGAGGTGAAACAGGCTTTAAGCTTTCAACCAGATGGTGGTTTTCATACTGGTGTTAAGTTACTCTGTAAAGATATCAAAGCCAGTATTGTAAAATCTGATCAGTTCTGGCTCTGGCGCCCCCCAGTGGCAGTATCCAAAAGGGTGGATACAACCTGGGAACACAGGAATGACCAAAAGAGCTACTGAGACTGCACCCATTTTCTCATTTTCCTACAAATAAAAACTCATGTCGTCAGCATAATTTATAAGGTGTCATGCTCACATAAAAATCTACACGTAGTGGCTTTATTATGAATTGATTAAGCTGACACTCTCATACAGACCCTGAATATCTGTTTTCCTCTGCTCACCCAGGCACAAGTGTCGGAGCGTTCATCTATGCCTCCGCTCAGAACGAGCTGATCGTGCTGTACGGCCTGGACGGCTGCCTGCTGATCATCGGAGCTGTAGCACTAAACCTCATGGCCTGCGCCGGTTTCATGAGGCCCCTCAACATGCCGGGGTACTACCTCAAACAGAAGGCCGCCCTGGAGCGCAACACAGAGGAGCAGCTTTTCGAGAAGCCCCCGTTGGATGACCTGAAGATCACAACGGGCTCCAAGTCGACCACTCCGGAGAAAACTCTGACGGTGAAGGAGCTGCTCATCACCATCGATTCAAAGGACTTGGCCGTTCAGACGGAGAAGAAGAAAGGCAGCTTCCTGGCTGGGTTGGCCATCATGAAAGTCATCAAGAAGAAGCAGCAGGCTTACTCCAAGTACATGCAGTCCATGTATGAGATCATGCAGGACCAAGCCATGGTGGCCTTCTGTATTGCTGTCTTCCTGTTCAGCCTGGGGGCCTTCCCCCCTGTGCTCTTTATAGAAGATGTGGCGCAGAGTGAAGGACTCATCGAAGAAGTTAGTGTCATTCCTCTTGTATCAATAGGGGCCATCGCCACCTGTGTGGGTAAACTAGTGCTGGGTATGCTGGTGGACATCAGGTGGATTAACGGCATTTATCTGTATGCCTTCACCATGTTTGCCGGAGGTGTGGCACTGCTCCTTATCCCCATCACTAAGAGTTATCTGGGACTGCAGATATTGTCTGTTGTCTTGGGTTTCTTCTCTGGAAACTGGTCTCTCACCTCCTACATCACCACAAAGATTGTCGGCTTGGACAAACTGACACAAGCCCACGGCATCCTCATGTTCTTCGGGGGATTTGGGATCATGCTTGGACCCCCTGTCGTAGGTAGGAGGGCTTGTCTTAAACTAAAATTGTAACGGTTGCTAAGCTGGTTAGACAGAAGAGGCACAGATATAGTTACAGAGATAAACACTCTTGTAAGGCCATGTTTTCTGAGACATTTCAAAAATCATAATGTTAAGTTAGTCAGACAGTCAGGCAGAGTAAGGAAAAGAGCACGTCAGCTTCAATAAGTAACCAGGTTGTCATTTTTTGCAGACTGCTGTATCTGCAAGGAATTCCTGCTGACTCTGCTCACACTGTCTGTTTTTCTCATCACTTTCCAGGGTGGTTCTTTGACTGGACGCAGTCATATGACTTGGCGTTCTACTTCAGCGGGGGCTGTGTGGAGCTGGGAGCAGTCATTCTCTTCTTGCTCACCCTTCCCTGCTGGAACAGGAAGCACTCCGAGAACGACAGACCAGACGTCCATTACACCAGCAACTGTGAGAAAGTTGCCTCCGTAGCTTGAATATGTACCTTCCATAAGGACTTCAATCTCACCTGTACTGCCCAGCAGCTGTCCGCTGATAAACTCTACCTGAACCACCTCTGGGAGGAATTTTCTTTGTTTGACTTCAGGAGTTTTCTCCTTATTTCTGCTGCCAGTTTCTAATATACCAAAATACATGCCAGAGGTTTTGAAATACAGGCCTTTCCTCTGTACTTTGCCTGCATTTCTCAGGTTCAAACCATGTACTGCAGATCTTTCTAAAGGTTTGACTCTGATGCCTTTGTTGATTTTTATTTTTTTTTATTATTATTATTGCCTCATTTTACGAGGTCGACTGAACAATATTGTTCATTTCCCAAATTCTACATTGTGTTTACGTAAACACTGATTTTCACTTTACTGTAGCTCTGAAAAAAAAAGATATGGTGCCGTTCGTGATACCTGGGAGAAAACAATATTTGAAACCACTCTGTAAGTGCACAAAAAATCTGCCAGGAATCTCACTGAAACAGAGGATACAGGGATCGGAATGAGGGAGGGAGTGCTTTTTGATAATCGTAATTTTAGCAACACTTTTTTATTTTGTATTTTCGTTTTAATATATAATCTTATTTACACCACTATGTATCTTTCCAAAGCATCAATGATAGTCAATGCCTGTCAACACATAATGCCTGTTGGAACAATACAAAGCCTTGCTAGATAACTTTTGAGTTCCACATACCTCCTGTTTCTAGATCAGATAGAGACATTTTGAAAACGTTCTGCTGATTCAAAAACATATAAAAACACTGAAGAGAGCCTACTGTATTTCCATCCTTAGCAGCATGTTGATTCTCTTTGTGGCATGATTATCATGACCTCTGCTGGCAATCGATTTTGACCAGGCTGGTCCTTTTTCCATCATTGTAACGTGTGGTATATGTTTATGTGTATGCTGCGTGTGTATGTGTCTGCACACACACGTTCGCATAAGTGCACAGGTGTGTGTCCGTGTGTGTGTGTGCATTGTTTGATAAACTTTTGTATTAGCACTAGTTTGTAAAGTCCTATGTGCTAGTGACTTTTATATGCACAAAGCGGCCATAGAGCTGTAAGAACTGTTTTTTGTTTCAGTTGGAAGTTGATTATTGTGATCATAATTGTAATGAAGACATTGCAATAGGCTTTTAGAATCACTTGAATGTTGTTAAATGCACCACTACAAATGTATTTTTGATAGTTCCAGTTTCAGGCATAAGGGTAAATCTGGGACACTAGCGTCTTGTGTTTGTAGAGGGTATTTACAAAGTGCAGATGAGGTACAATTAATACTGATCTAGAAGAGACAGTGTGTTTGGCTGTCACCTTTTAGCCACTCTTATTTTGTATGCCAGTATTACAATATTTATGTCTGTTATTGTTTTATTATATCCTTTTATTTAAAAAGTGCCAATAAAAGATATTTGGATTAATGATTATGAGTGTCAATGTTTGTGACATCTTTATGGAGTTTAAATGGAAATGAGGTGTGACTGAGATTGTGACCCCCTCCGGAGCTACAAATAATGTTCTTTGAGCCTCGCTGAGTGACTGAGAAAATGTATGACCCTTTCCCAAACATAACCATATTTTTATATACATTTACACAGAAGACAAAGCCCAGAGGAAGTGAGAGTTATCACGAAAACAAGTTAATTTCTTGAGAAATCCTCCTTACAAATTGCATCATTGCACAAGCTGTACATGCTCCTCAGCAGAGTACAGGCGCATGACAGCTATCTGTCTTGGGTCCTACCAACAAAACAAAAAAATTTCATAAGCCTTCACATCACGCCCACACAGATACACAGTGTGCACAAAGCAGACATTAGCAACATGTGCAAACAATGACCATTTTTCCAAATAAACCATAACATACAAAACTGTGGCAGCAGTGGCAACAGTGTTGTAGGTGACCCATTACTAGTTACCCTGGTGACATTGTAATATCATAACTATTTGAATTACTTCATCAAATTACTGTAACTTTTAACATTTGATTACCTTTTGATTACTTATCTAACAAATGTTTGAAAGCTGAAAAGTCCTAGGAAAACATAAGTGCCTACGTCCAGAAATATGCAAAAAGAAGACATTCCTGCATAACGAAAAGATGCTGAGCAACAGAATGAATATTTTATAACCCTCTTGTAATCAACCATATTTTGTTAAGTAATTTAATAACGTATTTTTTCTCAGTAACTGAGTAAACTCTGCTACCAGGCCAGCCATCAGGAAATATGGGCAGGGGGACAACATTTTCCAAAGTGGCCCCTCTTTATAATTGCTTCCTGGTATTATAATCCAATTAATCATATTTCCACAAGTGCTTTTTTCCAAAATAAATGCCCTCCAAAGAATGATTACAGAAAAGTAAAATCCAACACTGACTACAGAAATTACTGCAAGGTATTGCATCATAAAATCGAATCATGATCTGACCCCTCTGTCAGATGGACCGCACCATTTCACAATACCTGCGGGAGGTTTGAGCACCAGGCAGCATGCTGAAATGTGTTTTAATGATGAAAATACATTTATATGTCATGTTAATACATAGAAATTGAATTTTCAGTGATATAAGTCAGTAAGTAAATTGTGCGTGATCCAATTTAAAGGTCAACCATAGACCTTTTTAAGGGCCCCATTCCTTGGCTTTGGCCCGGGATCATCTGTAACCTTTGACCCCTCCTGACAGTGGGCTTGTCCGTTATATACATCCCAACACTAAGCAGCAAGAATAATATCTTCGCACAGCAATTATTATTATATTTTAAAAACATACCCTTTGATGACTGAAAAAGTTACAACTTAAAAGTTGTAACTGTAAAGTTTTTTACTATTATAATACAACGCAGAATAGCATTTTTAAATTTAATTTAATTTATTTTATTTTATTTTTTTAATTTATTTGTACAGGATCTGGTTTATTTATTTTTTGCTGAAATTTTAAAAGTACTGGATGTAACTCTGGAGAAATATAGTTTGTTGTGAAATCTCATTATCATGTCGTCAAATATCGACACTTTGGGTTGTTGCAGCATCTATATTTTTCTGTTTTTACATTTCCTGGCTATAATAAATGGTATTATTTTGGCATATTATTAAACAAAACATGCCTTTCAAACCTGCCAGGGGGTTGGAGGTTTATTTTTATTTTTTTTATTTTATTTAACCTTTATTTCTCCCATTGAGATTCAAAATCTCTTTTACAAGAGAGACCTGGCCAAGGTAGCAGCCAATCACAACATATTAAGATGCAACAAATACAACATATTAAACAGGAAAAAAAACATAGAAATTTCCACAATAAAACAACTAGAACAACTATTAAAACATAGTGGACCTCTCAAGAAAAACAAGCACATGTCTCCGTCACCACAATCTTTATGATGCCCTAAAATTTATTAATTGATGTGAGTGTTTCTAATCTAAGATCTTTCTGCAGATTATTCCAAGCCCATGGGGCATAGTAGGAAAATGCCGTTTTGCATCTAATGCATCTAAAATAAATACATACAACCAGATAAAGTTGTCTGTCCCTCCTCTAAACCTAAATAAAAAACATAAACCCCTCCTATTGCTCACAAAATTATCTGACATGCCTCCTTGTTTTGAACCACCCCTCCCCTCTCATAACGAACAGTCCCTAAACAGGCTCACCGAGCTCCCATTAAAACATGAAAACATCTCTTCTAACCCTATTGTTTTCCAATTAAGCTGCTCTAATAGTAAAATGATCAAAGTGCTCTCTGGGGGAATCAGTTTTCATACTACACAAATCAGTCATCCTACGCTTTGCATCCTGAGCAGCCTGCCTCCCCTGGCAACACTATCACTGGTCACCATGGTTACACGTGTGTCACGTGACTAGCAACATAAACAGTTTTCAAAGGGAGCTAACGTAACGGCGGGGAGCGAGCTAGCTAACTCTACTCAATTATAACAGTGTTTTCCGCTCATTGTACGCCAAATGTTGAGATGTGGCGACGATGGCAGTGATTATTCGTCGTGCGGTGGACTTTCCGAGAGTTTCTGAGAGCGGAGCATCATGTGGAGGAGGGATAAATACGAGTACAAGTGAAAAATGGAGAGTTGTCCCGGTCCGGTGAGCTGAAAATGGGAGCAAGCGCTTCAGTGTCGCTCTGTGTAAGTTTAGCTACGGTTAGCAGTTAACGCTAACTCCTGTGTTGTTAAAGTCTTCGGTGTTTTCAACTTTATTTCCCAATCGTTTACACCTTGCGTAGTGCAGTTTTACCTGTTAATATTAGGTGTAAGGCACAGGGCACCTCTTTTAGAGTTGTATTATCAATGAACTCCTCAAATACAGCTAGCAAACTGTTGTTGTGACAATGAGTCACAGTTTATTTGTTGCCTTTACTAGCTAGTTGATTGTAACTTTTATTCCTGGACCTGCCATTGCGTCCAAAATGAGTGTAGGATTTTGTTGCTAACACCTTTAGATTACATAGTCTTAAAATGGAGGAGGGGTTTGAGATGACAGGCCGTTACTACTTTTCTAAAACACCTGTGTCCACCCGGAAATGTGACTATAGTGAGTTAATGAGGGAGGCGTTTGATTGCTGTATTTGAATCAGGTGCATGTCCTCTTCCTTGCAGACTGACCCCACTTCCGTGAGAATCCTGAGGCCAAGTGCTAAGGTCAGCCCAGAGCCCATTTCTCCCACCCTGGTTTCAGAGCCTGAACTGGCTGCCAGGTGTGTGTTCGGTGTTGCCCTTGATACACTGAAAGAGGATGGGCAGATGGTGTGTGGAGTACCCCTAGTGCTAAGAGACATGGTGGAGTTCCTGGATAAGAATGGTAATTGGCACAGCTTTGTTGCTTTTGTTCTGTAACTAAATTTTATCTTGTACATCTCTCCTCGCTTCTACCTTACTTCCCACTATCTTTCTCTTGCTCATTCAATGCAAAATAACACACATCATCTGTATGTGTACGGACTGAATCTACTTGTTTCTCATCACAGGGATGCACCACAGAGGTCTGTTTCGTCTGTGTGGGTCTGTAGCGAGGACCAGGCAGCTGAGGCAGCGGTGGGACAGTGGAGAGAGGGTGGACCTGGAGCAGGAGGGAGATGTCCCCACTGTGGCCTCGCTCCTTAAACTCTTCCTTCGGGAGCTGCCCACCCCTGTAGTTCCTGAACCCCAGCGCAAACAGCTGGTTCTGAGCATCACAAGTGCTAGGAAAGGTACTGGAAATAATGGCATTGTTTTCATTGTTTTCCACTTTCTCAGAGTAGTACTGAAGGCATGATTGAATTAAAGCTGTTATCGATGTTCTTTAGATTTGAGTAAGGCACTGCTGAGCCCAATCAAAATGTCACTGTTCCTCTGGACGCCCCAGAGCTACAGAACAAGCAGTTCACTGCTGAGACAGGAGAGTGGCAGAGCAGGGAAACTGTCAGAAAAGGCCTGTTGTTGGCAAGTGTCTACCTGACTGAAATGTCCCTTAGCAAGAGGCTGAATCCCTCAAAGATACAGTATTAATATTCTGTAGCCAATCTTGCAGTCCGACCCATGTGTGGAAAGACAGTGGAAGTGATCATGTTCTAAAGAATAGCTGTGTTATTCTTACACACTGACATACAGTCACTGAAATCAATCAATAGTG
This sequence comes from Cephalopholis sonnerati, assembly GCA_019142605.1. Taxonomy (NCBI): domain Eukaryota; kingdom Metazoa; phylum Chordata; class Actinopteri; order Perciformes; family Serranidae; genus Cephalopholis; species Cephalopholis sonnerati. The sequence goes on along the minus strand of JAGQAX010000018.1, from coordinate 15,229,409 downwards.
GCAGAGGAGTAGGCACTTAAAGAAAAGGGGAACACCTCATTTTCTGGGGACAGACATGTTTTATTGTACTCTACTTTATGGACACTTCTGCTTTTACAATGAGGAACAAGTCTTTGCTCAGAGGTAGAAGTCTAGACAAACAAAGTTAAAAGGTCTACAGTGTCTTGTACATTCTTAAGTATAAATTCGTCTCAGCACTCATGTCTTCTCCTCTAAGTATAGTAACAATAGACACAGCAAGGGCTTTGACTATTAATGTAGTGATTATGCTTTGAGTAACTAATTCATTATTTACACAATAAAAGGCAACAACTGCTGACAGTTGTCCATCTCAGGTTACTCAAAGGAGTGTTTTTAACTCAATGAATTAATTGTTATTTATGTGTATGATAGCTGTTTATAACTGGGTGGTTTGGTACTCTTGTATTAAGCTGCTTATATTTTCATGCTGTGTTTAAGGCTGAAAAGTACTGTGCCCAACATACCAACCAATATGAATACACTGTATATTCATAGACACCAAAGACTAGTGATTGAAGTGCATTTTAATGAATGCTTTTTGGTGTTTTTACAGGTTTTTCAGGATGTGCTGATGAGGCAGAGATGAACGAGTCTCTGAGAGAAAACCTTTGCCTCCTGCCTGATGACAACCTCATTATTTTGTCTTACCTCATCCACTTCCTGTCCAGAGTGGCCGCTAACAACCAATCAAACCAAATGCCTGTGGAAAATCTGGCAACCATCTTTGGGCCTTGTATATTTCAGTAAGTTGCTGTTGTTAATGCCACATTCAAATCCTCTCCAGACCTGTGCTGGGACACAAGATTCCTCCAGTCAAACCAATACAGCCTGGGTACACTCTGACATTAACCTTGAGCAGACTGGTTTGTGTTGTGTAACTTTAAGCAGGACTGTTGTCCTGTATGTATGTTTTTAAATGTTGGTTTTCACACTTTGAAGAGAGATACAGCTGAGAGATTTCTCTAAAAGTATAAACAAGAACAGTACAGAGCAAAAATGTTCCCTTCACAGTTACTGGAAGTAAATGTTTGTGGTCTCTCTTCAAGAAATGCTTTGTTTGTCACTGGACCAACCTACTAAGTGTCTGGTTCAATTTACCAGCTTCAGTGGTTATTTTTTAAGCCACATTTTTCCACAACTGTGCCACTATGTTGGGGTGGAGTCTGGTTTGTCTCTTCAAGGAAATGGGTGTGGATTGTGGTAGATAACGCAGAGCATGGCACTCAAAAAGACACGCTGACATAACAGAGGCCAGCAGGATTTTGCCGGTTGCTTCTCCCCTCCTGTTTACAGAACGCAGCCATCACTGTAAACAAACTCAGTCCTGAGGGAGACACTATTACAATTAGCCTTGTGTTGTGTCAGTTTGTACCACAGTGGAAAAGACATATTCTATTCAGTCACCACCCTTTTAATTGTCCCTCCCGTCCCTTGATCTTCCACTCTCATCTATACCAGCCCTGTCTTCTCCGAAAGTTAATGGCATGTCAGTGGAATGTGGCGTTAGTCACGCTGTGAGGCTGTCTATACGAGGGGAAAATGTCACATGATTACCGCTAAAGGAAGAAGAGTCGGTTAGGGAGTGTGGAGTTGGCAGCAGAGGCTTGGAAAAAGTTGGGGGTGGGTTTGGGTTGCGGTAGCTGCAGAGAGTTGGAGAATGTCCTATGCATTTTTTTTCTGGTTTTACAGGCATAGAACAACAACAGAGGAACAAGAGGGATGATATAACGGTTTGAATGAAATAGATTAGAGAACGAATTAAAGATATATGCTGCAAAACAGTGTGCGGCTGAACAAAGCTACTACTTAGCCATTTTAATATATTGTTGTTTTTGCTTGTTTCACAATCTTTATAGTATTGCTATCAATGTAATATTAAATTACTTGTTATGACAGACATTGTAGCACATGTTCTTGCCATGCAGCATGTGTGACAGCTTCTTTGGCAGCGGCCCCTCCCGCCCAATAACTCATGCATATTTGTCATCCAAGCCTCTTAACAGCTTGTTGCCCTCGTATGTGTCTGTTATGTAATCCATGTGGCAGGCTTCTCCTGTCCTGTCATTTCAATTGACCTGCCCGCCATGTAAACACACGTCTATTAATACTCAAGTTTTTCACATTCCCTTCCCTGTATATATATGTACTATGTAAAGCCCTTCCTACCATGTAAACAACACATACATCCTAAAAAACAAAATAGATGACATCAACAACAGCATGGCATATTGAAGACGAATAGCTGTTTCCAGGTAAAAATGTGAAGACTATTTTGAGGTGACGCTCACCTCCACATTGTGAATGTTTTGGCCAGAAGCTGCACATATCTCTGAAATGTAGATGTTGCCATGTCAAAGTGAAGCTTTATAAGCTTTCACCCTCTAGCTGTTTATTTTGGTCAGTGTGACATTTATTTTCCCAAGTGTAAGACTTTGATTAACCTTATGCAGTCTCAGCAGTTCATCTCAGTTCACAGATATGTGTGCCGTCTTCCACTAGATGGAACCCTTTTCCATTGTGTCTGTCACAACACTTCACAGAGGGCCATTTTGAATACACTCTACAGAGTATATGTGACATTGTTATCTCTTCTTCACGCAGTGTTCCTGCAGGACCCAGGATGCTGGAGGAGCAGAGTGTGTCTAACGCCCTTTTGCTCCATCTTCTGAGGCATCAGGAGGTTCTATTTCCAATCACAGCCGAGGACACAGTGGCCTCCTCCTCCTCACCTCCTCCTCCTACTCTCTCTGCTCTTTCACATTTTGAGGTGAACCATGCTTTTTTTCTTCCCTCGACAGAAATTGTTACATCAGTGATTGAATATCATGGTCTTTTTTTACACTTCTTAATTATGTCTATAATGATGTATAATCACAACACTTACCAACAAACAATGACAATTTTTGAGCTCATGTACTATGTACAGGGTATCACAAGTTTTATTGTGTATGTGTGTTGAATTTCATTTATAAAGGTCTTGAATGTTTTTTTCTTGCCTTCCATAACAATAATATTATACGCTATAGATATTCTTTGATATGTAGATGCCGGCTATCCGGAGACTAGGGATTTTTGACGATAAACTGCGTTAAAATTCCTGATAGTTACTATTACTTTTTCAAATTTGAATTATCAATAAAACCATGTTTGATTACAGTGCTTTGAAAAACTCCCAGTAAACACTGCTCAGCATCAACCAAAGTTAGCAACAGTCTCCCAGACGCAGGTGCGTAGGCGCAGCATGCAACGTGGGTTTGTTTTGTAATTCCCTTGTTTACATAGTGGGCGTGCAGCAGGCAAACCTGGCGGTGCAACTGGTCCCTTGTCCTCATCAACAGTGGCACACACACTGGAGCAAACATTTCAAATTTGTGTTAATGTTAATGCACATTTGGTATTGTTTTTATATATTTGTCATATTTCGTGGTTTTTTTTAATATAAAAATCAGTGAAAATTTCACTGTGTGCATCAGCACATTTTAAAAATACGGTGATGATAGTGATAATTTTGGTCTGTATGATCATGATTTGCAAATTTCAAACCTCTTCATCTCTACTGGAGACATTACACACCCTCAAAGTAGAAATGGGAGTGTGCATCATGCATGCAGGAGGCTGTTTAATCCTGTTTGAGTCAGTGCCATCAAACCTTTTGCAAACACTACCTGCTTATCTCATTCCAGGTCTTGTTAAGTAATTAATGAATTTACTTAGAATTATACAGCTGGGAAAAATGTGATATAAATGTCAGTAAATTTATATATATCGATATAACCGTAAAAACAAAACTAAAAACATTAACTCTCTGGGATAAGAACAATGTCTTATTCTTTAAATATAATTTGCAGACACATTGTTGATAGTAAATACATATAGATAATGCAAAAATGCTTTCTTTGTTAGATTGTGTTATCCCTCTATTAGTGGCGTGTTTTTATCTGCATTCACTGTTGTTGTTTTTGGTAGGTTCGATCCAGCAGCAGCGGTCACTCAGAGCAGAATAGTGTGGAGACGTTGGAGGGAGAGACCGCTTCAACCAGTGCTTGTAACCAAACAATACATATCCAGTCACAGCTCAACAGGTACTGACATCACCTTTGCATTAGTAACTTTGTAACTGTGTTAGATAGATAGATAAAAAAGAGATAGATACATAGATATTATTTTTGTTCATGCAACTGTGATTTTATCTGACTGAACCACAGTGAAAGCATCAGTAAACATTTATGTGGTATGAATAGACACAAGCCTCTGTCTTTATATATCTTGTCCTGGGGGGATAATTAGGACCTGACGTTTTCCCCTGTAGCACTCCACTCTGTGTTCAGCATCGTTTAGTCAGTTGTCAGGTTGATGGTTGTATCATTGGTGATAAGGCTGAGACGTCATGCACGAGGAATTAAGGCCAACCCCTGGAGGCCTTTTGCACTCTGTTCATGGACGTAAAAAACCAACTGTGTCACCAACCTCCCTACAGAAACCATGACTCCCAGTATCTGTTGCCAACAGAAAAACAGTGCTGTTGCTTGTACAGCTGACTTTTAGTCAATGCCAAGTAAAAAAAATAGCATCAGAGTTTAGCTGCTTGGAGGAGCAGAGAAGTGGAACAATGGCAAATTGGTCGCCCTGACAGAATCTCCATACTTGCTGCCATCTGCTTGCGGGGAACTTTTTCCCACTCAGAACTTGGAGGCTACTGTGCTATTTTCTATTTTTAAATTGTGAATGTCGGTTGCCACAAGGTTGCAGACATCCAATTACATTTATATATTTTCTATTTTCGTCCGCCCCTAGTCAGCATGCGACACGGCATTCACGTGCACTTGCTGATTAATTTTGTGGCTGTCAGCCATGCATGTAAGCATGTGGTGTTTTAATTTGTGAAGTTCTGCGTATAGCAAATGGAGATAAAGACACTTTTTGTTGTTTTTTTAAGCAGACATGTGGTTCTGTTTACTTTGTGATGAAATAGGTCTGCCCTCAGTGGGATTCAGTTGTTGTTGGTGTTATTTAAAACAAGCACGAGGTGTTACTAATAAAATCCTTGCGAACTAGTGGCAACATTTGATATGAAGGTCACAGAAATATTCCGAGGCAGCAGCACGACAGCCAGATGTCAGGCTGAGCCAGACTGTAATTTAACTTCTCGCACGTGTGAGTTAAAAGAGGAGTCACCAGTACATGTAGCTGTACAGGAGGCATGACATGTGCAGTGTGCGTGTTTGTGTCTTTCCCAGCTTACATGGGAAAGGGTTGGTGGCTGTCCAGGTCTTTGCATAGCAGTACATCAACAGACGCAAGCCTCTATTTATTTCCACAGCTCATATTGATGCACTTAACTCAGCTGCTCGCCAGCCAAGTGACTCTGTTAGTTTGTTCTCACCCTGTTTAATAAAACCAGACACTGAGGGATTGTCTTCACATAGCCTAGAGCAAGAAAAGGTTCATCTGTTAGTGCATCATCTCAGGTCATTTCATACAACATGTCATGAGCACATGTCGACGCTCCTACAGATATCCTATGCTTTAAAATCACTCACACATGCTTAGTGCCTCAAGTAGAAGCAATGCCAGTTTTGTGTGTTCTCAGCACTTCTAAGTGTTTGTTTTTAGCACTTGTGGGGCAAACAAATATCAATAATTTTGCATCTCACAGCTTCCCACTCTCATCTGTTTAGCAGGCATAAGATGCTGCATCATCCCAACTGTCTATGTTTCTAGATCTCATTTATTGTCTTAGATCCAAGACACAGAGCTTTTCCTCCTTTCTTATTAGTCCAGGCGCTGTTTCCTCAACTGAGGAGATTAAAAAACTAGTATTAAAGTGTATGTCTCGTATTTATTTATTTATTACCTCCATGACAAGAGCAGCAGCACAGCAACCAGATAAAGTAACCTTATTTCTCATAGTTCCTTTGTTAAATTTGGCGTAAACAAATAAGAATGGCGCCTTTTTCAGTTATTTTTCTCTGAACATGTCAGACTGGGATTTGTCACCGTGATGTTGTTCTTTCTCCAAAAGTACCCGGCATTTGCATGCTGTTCTGTTTGGATCTCTATGCTTCCCACTAACGTCACAGTCCATATTGACTCTAGTCTTATTATACCTACAGAGGGTTTGATTTCAAAACAAGTCTGTTTTCTGTCTCTCCCCAGTTACTGTACACAAGATTTAATTCTAAGATAAAGGACAGAGGGTTTTCAGTAAGCTACGTATTTACTTCAGTAATATTTTACAATAAATGTCTCGTTCATCTAAGTAATTTCATTTATTCCTACAATGATCCATCCTCAGGTGAAGTCTGTTTATAAGGTTCAAGAAATATCTGTCATGTAATGGTGTTTGTTGGTTGATACACATGAATAATCATCATGTAGTCGTGCTTTAAAAATACCAGTATCGATCTTCTTATCAGTTCTGATTGCGCGGATCAGTTGACGTTTAAACTGGTGTATTTGAGTATGAATGTGTGCAGCTGTTCTCACCCTTGTATTTATTTGTCAGTCTGTGTAAGCTGTCCTGTCTCAGCCTCTTTGGTCCACTTCCACTCATATTACAGTGCTGGAACTGTCATTGTTGATCCCAAATAGAAGTGCTGCTCTATGTGTCTTTGTGTGTGTGTGTGTGCGTGTGTGTGTATAGTGGTAATTGAAGGGGCTGGGTGAGCTCTCTGCCCCCGGGTGTCACTCGTGCTGTTGACCATCGTCGTCTGTGCTCTCTTTTCTTTATGTCTTTGGCTTTTTTCCGTCACTCCGAAGCAGCAGGCTGTTCACTGTCACACGTAACTCTGTAAACTAGACTGCTGTGAGTTTAGACGCTTTGGCAAAGGATGTTTTCGTGTCTCATCTGCTTCAGCATCAGTGACAACAACCATGGGTCATCAGTCCTCGCCAAGTGAGTGAGATAATGCAAGGCAGTCTTGAGCACAGAGGAGAAATGGTGTTGCTTTAGAGCAGGGGTCAGTGATGCATAAAACTATTTTTAGCATGCTGCTATATACTAAGGAAATCTGCAGTTTGAGAAGCAGTTGCTAATGTGTGCAGGGTGAACTGTGTTTATGTTACTTATTGTTGTCTGCAGTTTTTGTCCAGATTTTTTGGAAAGTTTTGTTTACTTCAGCTACATCTGATCAAGCTCTGTTAACATGGAGATTGTTGGAGGAAAGGAAACTTGAAGTAGAAAATTAATTCATGTTCATAATGCCAGCTACTCTCCGTGTGTCTCATTCTATGACAGTAGCCTAAGCAGCTAACATTAGTTCCTCGCCGCTGCTGCGCTGACCCATCTGCTGTAGGTTACAGCTCTGGAGTCACACACCGCTTTAAGCAAGTACGTGACCGATGGGCTGTTTTTTGTTTGCGTCACAGTAAATCAGTTGTGCTTGTTTTTTGCTGGGAGCAGCTCATTAGAGCTTCATGAGACGTGTCATAGTGTTGCCATAGATTAAGCACTGCTGATTCACGATTTGCTGGATGTTACCTGGTGAGGAGGCCAGCAGTTTTTTTCAGAGATTCATTGATGTTAACCTATGTTAGCATTGTGATATGGAGATTGAGATAATTAAAATCTGTTGTGTGATTTTACATGTATTGTATTCCTGTGTAACGCCACAGCGACCTGTCGTAGTTTTATTCTCATTCCATTTTGAAAATATTTGTTCAATATTCTGCTGGTTTGGTTGGAATTTTTATTCTTTCTTTACTGTCTTCAATTCCATTTATCAGTCCCTTAACATCCCCCTTCTCCCCCCACACTAACTCTTGTCCTTTTTATTGTCTTGTCTCTGTCTTCCTTTTTTCCATTTTTAACTTTTCTACACCACTATCTCACAAGAAACCCCTTTATAAAGGATTTATACATTGTATTGTGAATTGTTTTATAGTTAAATAAATCTTTCACTAATGCCTTTAAAAAATAATAATAGGTTTTTAGTTTGAAGAAAGGTATTTGCACATTCAGCTGTCTCAGATGCAGGTGCAGCAGAAAATATCACTTCAGTCTTTGAACAGAAAAACCTGCACACTGCTGTTGCTCAGCTTCACAATTTATTAGTAACACTAACGTTTTCGGTCCCCCCGGACCTTTAAGAGTGTGAACACTCTTGATGAAGGTCCAGGAGGACTGAAACATTAGTGTTACTAATAAATTGTGAAGCTGAGCAACAGCAGTGTGCAGGATTCTCTCTTCAGTGACTCAGGTTGCCAGGTTATGATGAATCTCTTTGCCTGGTTTGCCTTTTGTTCTTTATGGAAGACTGCTACAATGAACTGTTTAACCACTGACACTCTGGATAAAAGGGCTACTGAGCATTTGGGACAAAATCCATTTATTACAAATTTATCAACATCTTTACTTATTTAAAAATGTAGTGAATTATTGTTAAAATAAACACTGTATGACTTACAAAGGGGGAAGAAAACATAAACATAAATGTACAAGCTTGAGTGTTGTTTGCAGAGGTCCAGTGGTATGGAATGAGATAGACAACACTATAAAACTGTCATCTGGGTCTTAAAAAAAAGGCAATAGAATAATGTCTCAGGACCGTTAGGGTAGTTAAGTTATTAGGGTCTTTGGTTAATCATGGGTGTTTTGTAGATTGTAAATGTATATCCTCCTGAGACCTGAACGATATTATCAGCAATAATAAAGTCCCAGTGTCCTCAAACGAGATGATAATAAAGTCCCAATGGTTTTCAAATGACTACTTACTAATTAACAGCGTCTTATCTTGTTACTGTTGCTACAGTTGGTCAAATCTGTTGCCATACCAAACCACAAACATTATTCACATTATTAATCATAAATGAACAAGTTTCAACCATAAAATGTGTTCAGATTATGGAACTTGTCCACTTATGTGTCGGGTTCGGCTACAGACTGATTTGGCAGAGATAGCTGCCATCTTGTTTTTACATGCATTAGTGTGTTGTGCTCTTACTACCACAAAAAAGTGTCCACAAACGAGGACAACAGGTCTAAGTTAAGTAGAATGAAGTATAAGGTCAAGTAAATCCAAAATGTGATGTCCAGATACGAGGACACAGGGTCTCAGGAGGATAATATATGTCATTTTTTAAAATCTAAACAATGGGTCAGGAAACAGATGTTTTAAATACTATCTCCTTAGTGTTTTGGCCCCTATTCTCAAGCTTTAGATAGCTTATCCTGGAGTCCCATTTCACATACCTCCATTATGTCTCATGAACTGTACTTGTAATGTCCCTGTTTTGTAGGGATCTGATCGATAAAGCATCAATAAGTGATTAATTTGTCATTATTTAAGCCATTAGTTACGGTACAAAAACATACTTTGCTCTATTAGTAAGTGATATTTCCTTTTCTCCTCACCTCCTGTGTGTGCACACCTTCTGTCTATCTCACTCTGTGTCTGTGTCTCTCCACAGTCCTGACACACTGGCGCAGGGTTGTGAAACCAGCTCTGACGTCAGTGCTGACATTCAGAGGCTGATTCCAGACCAGGAGGCTCAGGGGAAGAGCGGTGATAGTGCAGATTTACGATGTGTCCTCTCCTGCCCCACTGACCTGGGGCCAGAGCAGCAACCGCACCACAGCAGACCGGCCCATCGCCTCCGGGGAGAGCCACCAGAGACACAAGGGTGAGCGCTACTTCCGTTTGTGTTTCACGTGAAATGATTTGACAAGGTGACAGCAGTGTCGCACCTGTTCAAGCAATGTTGAAGATAAGAAACATTTTACCCTTTACTGCCTTTTCAAAACTCAAACTTACAATCAGTTTTAATATTACAACAGTAAGGAATAACTTGAGTGTTTCCTTATCAACAGGGCTTTTTCACAGTACAAGATGCCACCATTCACCCCAATATCAAAGGAGAAAGAGGAGCAAGAGGTAGAAGAGGTAGAAAATAGAAGGACACCTTCCTCGACCATCAAAGACGACTGCTCAGCGGTGTGCATTGCTGATTTTCTTATAGTCTTCCTTTACTTTTACATTTCTCGTTCTTCCTTCTTTCTCTAGCCCATTAATCAGTCTGTCAGCACTCAACATCTCTAGCTGTGAATATCATTCAGCGACAACTGTTTCTATGATCTTTCAGATTTCTTTCTAGATTTATAAAAATGTGGCTTTTTTTAAAAAAGCACAGTCACCTGTTTCTCCTGCACGTGCTGCGAAATACTGTGTGTAGTATGTCGTGTAACAAAATGCAATTATGCTTTTTATGTTTAAAGTGGAAAATCTTTCAGCTCAGTGTGGGAGTGGAAGGTTTTATATATCATGGACTAAATTGTTTTTCAGGCTCCCACAGATGCGGGGCCGAAATCAGCTATTTCAGGCTGCTGCAGAGTGAATGAATCACACAGCATCACCCAAACACAGACTCAGCTCACTGAAAGGTGAGAGGAACACTTCAGCACGAAGACTACACAGGATGGCATTTTGTTGCGGTTGTATTTTCATCTGTTGTTTCCGCTTTGCACTGGTTTTATAGCAGCAACCGTTTGTTCATTGGTCTTGACAGATAGCACCCAAGCAGAATAATAACACCCCATTTCACATTTTCTGAAATCAGCTATTTGACATTTAAATGAGATTCAAGCACAATCTCAAGTCAGTGAGAGGAGCCATTAGAAAAGGGGATTTGTTAGTAATTCTGGGGCAGTTAAAATGTATAAGAATTAATTTAATCTGATTCCTTTGGATACTCCGTGGTTCATCTCAGTCCAGCTCATCTCTCAGCCCCGCAGTCAAATGCAGAAGTAGGTTATCGGAGCAGTGTGCTGCTCATGCTCACAGTCATGGTTTTGATATGATTCCAGTCCAAATAACACTGCCTTGCCACAGGGGCTCACGTGGAGCCGACCAACTAGCAAGATTAGGTCGACCCTAGCGTGGTGGCATGCTGACTTTTTGTCTGCACTGCCTCTTCAGAGCCACAGTACAGGTCTCCTAAAATATGCCTCATTAGTGTCGGACATGAATAAACCATAACCTTAATGGCCGTGCCAGATGACCGTCTGGACTCTAAGCTACAGAATGTGCTGGGCAGTCCAGCCTGTGAGCAGATTTGATACACTATTGATTATGAATACAGACGGAGCACAATGTTTATTGGATTGTAAATCCATCTGACTTTTTTTATTAATACGTAATGCAATTGTATTGTATTTGCCTGCTGTTGACAGAATTTTGTTTTTCAGCATGCTGCGCTGTGTAGAGAGCAAGACAGAAGACAAAACTACAGTGTCTGACAAGGTAAACAAGCCTTTGTGAAGTGTATGACTGCCATCTCAAAATCATGTCCACAGGCTTCCATTTAAATTCATTCATTCTGGGATGGCCAGGTCTGAGTTTGTAGCCTCGGGGCAGGCTAGATAAAAATGTAATGCACTGACACACATAAAAACCACCACTGACAGAGCCTTAAAGTCAAGTCAGTTCACCCAGGATTGTGGATAAAAAATAAAGTTTAAAATGATGTGAGTGTTTGGTTCAAGTACCAGGACAGACAGGGTAAGAGGGGACGATGTTAAACTGTTGTGTTGCAGGTCTTTTTTTTTGTTAGTCTTCTTTTTTATCCTTTAAAAGTCCCATAAGATACAGTATCTCTTTATCCAGGGAGTCTTGGTCAAGATGAGCAGCACAATTAAAAAGTTTAAATATGAGTACAAACGTAGTCAGGTAACATCACAAAAAACATGTCGAACAGCAAAAACATTGTTCTGTAAAAACTGATTTTAAAGTACTTCTAAAAAATGTCAAAGGGTTCAGTTTCCAAATTTTGTGTGCCATGTGCCCTCATTAACACCAGAGGCCTGTACTCTAAAGCCAGTTCAACTTACCCACGATATCTTTTCCTTGTCTGGTTTGACTAACCCTAACATCGGCTGTCTGGATAACCGGTACTTCAAAGCTAGTTCAGTCAACTCTGGGTTTTCCTATCCAGCAACAAGCGCGTTCATGTGAAAGAGGCGGAGGTGTTAATGCCAAGCGACGTCATCACAACCATGAATGACGTATGCTACTTCATATGATATGAGATGAAATGGTACTGAAAGTGTCTTTCACTGCGAGACAGTAAAATATCAGTTGAGTGGGATGTGAACAACACTCTGTAATCTTATAACAGAAAATGTAGAAAAACTGAAAATGCTAAAATTCACCGTTGGCCAAGACTTAAATTCTGTGTTGGTATCACTAGGCTATAAGAGACATCAGTATAGAGTATTTTTTGCTATTTGGTTGGATGATGATGAATATGTCACATAAAACACTTCAGCACAACGAGTGGAAAAATAGCCTAGTGAATGACTGACAAGATCTATCTGACCGAAATGTTGCATTCATAATAACGGGAGCTAATTAACAGTGTGTGGGTTATCTTTCTAATAAAATATTATCTGTTTTATTCTAGTTCTCATCATGTAGGTGTCTCATGTTATTCTGAGCTGCAGTGATGGAATCAGAGTGTAAAATGGCAGCACTATCAGCGATCACTGTGGACGAAAATAAACTTTGCATAAGTTAAAGTGCAGCTAAAATTATGTGTTTAGTATTATAGATGATCTCTGTGTTTGTTAGAAGCTCTGTTTCAAAACCAGTGGAAACAGAGCCCTGAAACAATGAAATGATTCCACTGACCTACATCAATATAAAGGCTGATCTTTTTTACCTGAGACTCCAGACTTTCGTCCATGGATACTTTTTCTTCAGTAATCTGATTGGTCAGAGGTCACTGTGTTGACAAGCTGTGATCCGATACCCGCAACATAACCTGCTCCGGAGCAGGTTAGCTGTTCAGCATCAGTTACCACCGTGATTTATCGCGGTAAAAAGAGAACCAGCTGTGTAGTACTGAAAACCCTAAAGTTACCTCGCTAATAAAAAGAACAAAATACGTTCAGGACGCCCTTTTTAGTTTTGAGTGTCATACAGCAGGATGATGATTACAATGAGGGTAGTCGCTTGAAAAAGTCAATAACAAGAAAGAAATTTATTGTCTCTCTGTATGTGTCAGTGTAACCTACATTTGTGCGTGGGTGTGTGCCCACACTGGAGTGTGTCACTAAGTAGGCTTCAGGAATAAGACTTCTTATAGTGTCTGTTCCTTCAGGGGAGAAGTGGAGGAAGAGGAGGAGGAAGAGGAAGAGGAGGAGGATGTAGTGGTTCTCCTGACAGACACAATGATTGCGGAGGCGGGACCAGCAGCCGTGACGTAAGTTCTCCTTCCCCTCGGTCTTTTTAGATCCACAAATTAACACTTTTTTTTAGGACGAGGGTATCTATGACAACAGGATCGCTGGTGCCTCCGGTGATTTGTGTATTTGTGTGTGTGTGTGTTTATATGCGCACCTGTGTGTGTATTTCTAGGTGCGAGCTCACTTGCCTGTGGGTGTTTTGCTTCAGTAACAGCCTCACTCCTTCCCCTCCCTTCCATCCTTCCACCTCCTCTGCGTGACGCACAAGGCAGTGTTTTTTTTTTTTTTTTTTATGAATGAAAAGCCGAGGAGGGTGAGAAATAAGAAGCTGAGCCCTTTTCTGCTGCCGCTGGTGTTGCTGTTGTTGATGATGATGCTGAGGATGATGTCAGAGCACCTAAACGAACAAAAATGGACCCAAACAAATCAGCATCTTTATTTTGATCACTCTGCGCAGCACCATCAGAATTCACTGTGTATACGCCCACTTTAACACACACACACACACTCATACAGAGGCGACCAGTTACGTGACTCCTTGCAGCCCCATGAAATAGACTCCTTAGTGCGGTCTGACAACGTTACCGTGGAAACGCCTCGTCATATACAGTACCTCTCTCCTCCCTAGAACGCACACACACACTGCACGCACTGAGATGAGCGGTATTCCCGCCGCCCCCCTTCTTCCGTGCATGATGAATAATCCATGTGGAGGCAGTTCAGCAGCAGAAGTGCCGGGAATGCCGGTCGGGAGGGAAACCATGTGGATGTAGAGGTTCTCTATGGGAGCGGGCTATACTCTCATACACTCACACACCCACAAACATGCGCAGCAGCTGATCTCGAAATCACAGCGATACAGTTAATGGAATAACAGCGTGTTGCTCATCAGGGAGCCCACGTTGTATGCTGATGCACAATAGGAATCTTACTCAGTGACTGACAAAACTCAGTGGGATTCTTGTCTAGCTGGTTGAACGCCTGGCTGGTGAGCTGCAGCAGAGGAAAGTCTGTTTACTGAACATACGCAGCAACTCGTGCTGCTTGTAGTGACCATTTCGATCTGTTTTTGTCGCGGACTGGGAGCCTCGGACGATCAAAGATTTGTTTTTTGCGAAGTTTGTTCCTCGCACTTCAGCTGCCCGTGAAAGCAGCCCGCTCACAGAGCTATATTCACTCTACTGTGACTCATTCCTTTCTTAGGAGGACAACCACTCATCTCACCTCATCCTGCAACTCTCTGCCCAACCACGCTTCCGTGCTAGAATATTTATTTTCATGTGAGAGTAAAATGCTTTTACAGGACTTCTCAAGATTCCTGAGCAGCTTGTGAAACGCTGAGGACGCTAACAACGACACATCTTACTGACTTCTCCCAGCACTGTCCATCTGCATCCCTGAGGACATGTTCTGCTTCTGTTTCCAGAGCCCCTCCCTCAAGCTACAAGCCCTGGAGGCTGACATGGGACCCCTGCCTGCACCGACAGACCCCCAGGCTCAGGATAACCCACCTGCCCAGCAACAGCCTCTTTGTACTGAGGAGCAGAGCCCGTGTTTGACCCACAAGCTGCTTCTCCACTCGCCATCGTCACCACCAGCTCAGGATGAGGTCGACTCATCACAGTCTGGTAAGACAAAGGCAATGAAGTGCTGATGTACTGATTCCTGAACTTCCATTGTTAACTACATATGTTGGGCTGTAAAATCGTATTGCCTGTTATTTAATTTATCTACGTTTGATTTATTATCAACATATAATTACGTCCGACGCACCTCACAGTACAGTACGTTCAGCTTGGAGGGTCTCATTAGGACTCAAACCTATAATCCTGTCAGTGTGAGAGCCACACTTCATACACACTGTATTACTGCCATTATTTATAGAGCCTAATTCATCAACTGTTTTCAGTCAGAGCATCTTCCGTGCTGCTGTAATTCCTTTGCCGCACATTAAATAATTGACAATAAAACCTGACAGCGAGCTATATGAGCTTCATCATTTCTCAGAGCTGGGTGGGTCTTCTCTGGATTAGTTGAGTTACAGCTCTCCAAGGTACGATGCTGTTACTGTTGCATCACTGCACAGGTGCTCTTTACATCATGAATAGGTACATATTTTCAATAATATGAAATGTTTTTGTATCCAGACACTATTTTTTTTACGTTCTTTTCTTGTTTTATTTCCATGTCTTTAATTTGGCTGTATTTTAACTGTAGAGACTGAAACAGCTTAAAATGAAAACTGTAGCTGTGCAGTCACAGACAGACCTGGAAAGATATTACATATGAGTAGTTTGAAAGGGAAATTGCTATTTCTCTTTCTGCCATTCTTCTTTTCCTCCTGTCTTCCTGTCTTCACTCCTTGTTTTTTTTTATACTACTTCCTCCCTGCCACCGTTTTTCTCTCTCTTTCTCATCTCATTATGTCCGTCTATCCTCCTTAATTAAGTAAAATTAAAATGGCATTTTAATCTAACCAAACTCAATGAAAAAAAGTTAAAATTATGAGTGATATAAATTGATATTTTCTCCTTCCTCTCTCTGACATGAAATACTCCGTCCCCTCATTCATCAGACTCCAGTCCTGTCCTCTCCACTGCCATTCCTTCCAAGGGGATTTCTGGAAATGACAACCTGCCGAGCCCACCAGGCCCCAACACTAGCCCTCTCCTCTCTCGTTTCACGACCAGCGACTGCCCCGTTCCCTCGCCGCGCTGTCCCAACCTCAGTCACAGCCTGCGCTACAACCTGGACCCTGACGCAGCCCCTTCTCCTCCGTGCTCTCAGCACATACGCATGTAAGAAAACTGCTTCCTCACTAACTTTATTTAGGAATAGTGACTCACACATGGGGTGGTTTAAAAGTGGTTTAAAAATATCATAGTGCTAACGCCAGATGGCTGCAGACTGGAGGATTTCTTTCTTTCTTTCTTTCTAAATGCACGCCATCAGTGTTTATATTATGGAACCATATGTGCTTCTCTGTGTCCAGGGCTCGCAGCAGTGTCCATACGGAGCCAGACGAGGGCTCTGTGTCCATCTCCGTGCTCAACCGACACATTCACACCCTGAGGAAGAGGATCAGGCGTTTTGAGGAGCGCTTTGAACAGGAGAAGCACTACAAGGTGAGGGAGGAAATCGGAGCTGCTTGGTCAGCTGGATTCTCCAAAGTCATGATTGGATTGGAGGTTATTGCCTCAGAGTGGGAAACTCAGTGTTGCATTTTTTTCAGAGTCAATAACCATCTCTCCCAGAGCCATGGGATGCATTTGTGTGTGTGTTTGTGTGTGTGTGTGTGTGTGTGTGTGTGTGTGTGTGTGTGTGCGTATATGTGTGTGCATGTGCCTGTCTGGTTGAGTGTGAGTTAGTGATACTCCAGTTCTGAAATGATGCTGAGTGCTAACCATGAACATTATACTAGAGTAAATCACTCCCTCTACTGGTGCATTGGAAAATTACATTTTGTTAAACAATGTGTTCGTGGTCAACTGGTTATCAGGGCGGCTACAGAACAAAACATTAAAATTAGAGCTCACCCAGACCTGGAACAGGGAACAAGGTAGAAAAAAATTCCAGGTTCTTAATGCAACAGACAGACAGTGATGTTTTTGTTTATTTCAGCCGGCCCACAACGACAAGACGGCACATCCAGAGGTCGCCAGACTGATGAAGGAGCTCATCAGGAGTCGCAAGCAGCTTAAAGGTCAGTTTCATTACCATAAACACACACTCAAACACACAGAATAATGACTGCAGTGGTGGAGGATGTATTGTGATCTTTGCTTGAGTAAAAGTACAAATACAACAATGTAAAAATTCATCATTACAAGTTTAAGACCTGCATTTAAAATCCTATTAAATGTACTTAAAGCTTTAAAAGTAAATGCACTCATTCAGCATAAAATGGCCCCAGTGACTGATAATAAATTACACGATTTGATTGTTAATGATGCATTAATTAATAAGTGCCTTTTTCCTGTTGTAGCTGGTCACAGTTGGCTCGTTTTAACTCATTTATACACAGCCAGTTTAATTAAGTGGTTCTCAGTCTAGGGGTCTGGCCCTTTCCAAGGGTCTCAAGATAAATCTGAGAGGTCATAGAACAATTAATGGGGAAGAAAAGAAGAAAAAATAAAGTTTTGCTATGAAATGTGGTCTTACTTTTTGGAATATTCTCTAATCTTTGCTTTTTTGATTAAATATTGAAGAGTTTTACCTTATTTGACCTTAAAGAGTTTACATCATCATTTACATCACTCTTTGGTGGAACTGCTGACAACACAGACATCTAAAATGTGAAACTTCTACTACTACTCAGGCCAAAAATGTGGTTAACCACTGGTCTAAGTTTTGAAAATGCACTGTATTTTGTAAGAATATCATGTGGTTTTAATGTAAAATGTTATTCTGAAAACTAACTACAGCTGTCAAATAAATGTAACTGAGTATAAATTACTATAAAATGGAAATACTTAAGTGCAAGTACCTGAAACTGCACTTAATTGTAGCACTTGAATAATGTACTTAATTACTCTCCACCGCTGTAGTCCACATTTTAGATTCACAGGGTCCCTGTTCTCATGTCACCATATTTTTCTGACTTGCTGTCCTCCGTTAGAGCTGAAGCTGAGACAGACAGAAGACGGGGGTCTGAGAGGACAGAGGGACTTCAACCCATCAGCTGAAACATGCAGGACCAACACAGGCCACAGGGAGGCAGCACCAACAGGGACTGAGCTGCAGCTACTCAACAACAACAGCAACAGCAAGCCAAACGTGGAGGAAACAGTCAACACCATCACCAACAGACTGAAGGAGAGACGACGAGAGCTGGGCCTGCCCGACAGCGTTAAGGTTCATACTGCTGAACTGCTTTCATTAAATGTTGTAACACAGGTTTGGTGGTCTGACTCCCCCCGGGCTGGGAGAGACAATCTGTGTGTTAATCCATGAAATATGTCGACCAGACTGAACAGCTGTTAACAGCCTTCACTGTGCCTGTTTGTGCAGGAGATGTCCCATTTCCAGATGACGATGGAGAAGACCAACCTGCAGAAGTGTTTGCTCTACTTTGAGAGTCTGCACGGTCGACCGGTAAGAGCAGCTTAGATGACTCACTCATATGCTTATGTCTCTTTTTTCTACTTGACAGCTTCACCTCTCCTTCTCCACCCATCATTGATTACCCTTTATTCCTATGTGTGTATTCCCACCAATGACAGTGAGGTTTGTGTTTGTGTCTTCAGAGCACCAGGCAGGAGCGGACTCTGATGAAACCTTTCTACGACCGCTACCGTCTCGTAAAGCAGCTGCTGCTCTCTTCTGCTGCTGCAACAGTCATCACCACCATTGTGAGTAAACATCTAATACTAAATTTAAAATAATAAACAAAGACGAGATCTACAAAACAACACAAAGCCACTGTGTGTAACTCATGTGTGAATAAAACTGACCCTGGCATACAGAAGAGTGTCACTCTGCTGCCCTCTAGTGGCAAGATATGAGTACCACACCACACTATTGTGAGACCTCTCAGTTCATTCAGTAAAATACAGATTGGCAAGACAGATAATGCTGAAATTTTGTTGTTTCACCAGCTTGACTTAAGGCTGAGCAATATGAAGATATTATATTGATATATATATATATATATATATATCTATTAATATAGATATATATATTACTATATATTGTCTTATATTTTGATATTGTTGTATTGTGTAATGGCATAAATGATGTTTTTTTCATCTGGGCATTTCTTGTACACACACAGTCCACATAACATACAGTTGGAACACACTACATACTCATTTTTAATGTCATACTTATTATGAATAGTGTGTGATTTTGAACAGACCATGTGAGTCATTCCCAGCAGGTTGAATAGTTTGTAGTAGAGCGAGTAAAACAGACTGTTTAGCATATTCTGCGTGGCTACCTTCCGTTTTTCCTCAAATGTTTACTATGATGGATTAATGATCCCTCTGTGTGTGTGTGTGTGTGTCTGTCTGTCTGTCTACACAGGAGGAAGAGGAGGGCTCGGATGAAGAGCGTCCCAAACAGCGAAGCCCCAGGCTGCAGCCACTCCGGCTGAAATCTCCGAGGTGTGTGTCCTCAGATGAGTCGCTGCAGCTGCCTTCTTTAGAAATGCCTGAAACACCACTGGTGTCCCCGCTGGAGGAGGTGAAGTGCTTCCAGCCACAGATCATCACCATGGCAACACTACATGAGGCTTCCAGGTACAATGAGTGTGTGTGTGTGTGTGTGTGTGTGTGTGTGTGTGTGTGTGTGTATCTGTAGCATCAGCAGCTCTGTGGTGGGATATTTATTTATTTTTGTTGATTTTACCCCTCAGAATTAGTTTTTCGTGCTACCTCGAATACGTGTAGAAAACTTTGTTTTTCTTGCCTGCCTCCAAGGAAGACGGCAAACACACTGATTTGTTGATTGATAGGGGACCAACAGCAAAACGTCTATATGACAATGTCTCTTTACAAAGTCTCACACAGTTGACACAGTATAATCCATGTCTCACTTATCCAGTTGTGTGCTCAGTACTTCCTAAGCACATGAATTTTCACTAAAACATTACAATATAAAACTGAATTGAAAGCAATACTTATCCATGCTCTCTTCAAAACCAGACTCCAATACTAAGGGTTTTTTTTAATAGTGGAAATGCATGTGTTTTGTTAGTACTGAGCATGTAACTGGATAACTAACAGAAGAATTATAGTGCATAAATTGTGTGAGAATTTGTAAACGGATGTTTTGCTGTAGCTTTGCTGTTGTTAAACACGGTCCAATCAATAAATCAATATGTTTTCCACAGAGGCATAATAGAAAAAGTTTTCTACACAGATTCAAGGTAACACAGCATGAGTCACTGATACATAAATGGTCATGTTGTGGGTAAAGTGTTCCTCTAAACTATTGTCATAGTTTTGTTTCCGTGCACACATTCACAGACAGTTTAACAACTCTAAGAAATTCTTTCTCCACAGACCAGAATTACTGGATCACCTCAGGACAGCACGGTTAGAGAAGCGGAGGCTGCACCATGCACTCCGAGAGTTCGAGGACCATTTCTACATGCAGACTGGCAGGTAAAGATCACACACACACACACACACACACCATCCAAACTACTTGGCTTTTTGAATTTTATTTAGTCTTTTAATAAACTTGGAACGTTTGGTTTTCAACAATGCCTTGTGAAAAACAAAGAAAAAACATCCACAAAAGAAAGTCCATCGTAATGGTACGACAGTGTAATGCACACTCACTTAACGTTAATACAGCACAGAGAGCTCAGGAAAGAGACGAAGAGATAGACGTTTCCTCTGAACTGTACACATCCTTCCTACTGTACATGTTAGTCCTCCAAAGTAAATACAGTAAGATTTTGATTACAATACACACTGTACAAAGCTATCTGAGTAAGGCAACATAGGGACTATCAACCAGTTATGGAAGCTGCTGCAGGTTGTTTGATTCTACTGAAGTTTTGCCTTTTGTTTGCATCTTTTTTTTTTTTTCCCCTCCATGTCATGTTAACAGGGCTTGTCAGAAGGAGGACCGTGGACCGATGGCGGAGGAGTACTGCCAGTATAAGAACCTCAAAGCAAAGCTCCGTCTACTGGAGGCCCTGCTCAGTAAACAGGACTCAACCAAGACCAGTTGAGTGAACTCACAGTGGGACTTTCATCTAACTTAACAGGACTCGATCATTTCTGAGAAATCGGGTTGTGAAGCTGGTTGGTCTGGTCTCGTTCCATGCCATGCTCATTATGTCGATGCACTTTACATGAAGAAAACTGACGGACATTAGTGACAGTCTGAATGAAACGCTGCACAACTGCAGTTTTTTTTTGTCCCAGAAACACATCCTGTGTCATTAACGACGCATCCTATCACAAACCTGATGTAGCAAGTGTATCTATGTAGCACTAATTTATGTCGAGGATGACGAGCTCTAACCTGATGTTAGTTACATATTAGTAATTTTAAGATTACTGTACTATTATGGCACTTTGTTACTTGCTTTTTTTCTTCGCCAAAATACTATTTTTTGACAGCTTTGTCCATAGTTAAAGTGGAAACTGCATTCTTTTTAAAAAAAGTGCTATCTTGGCAAAAGAAGGTGTAAGCTTAAATGCAATCAATGAGACAATCCTGTCGTGTTTGTGCATGTCAGTTTTTTAGTCCTACATTGTGCTATGATATGCATTAAGAATTTCAAATTGTGACCATTGGATTTACATGTTCACCTTGGAAAATAGTGTGTGAACGTTGGCATTGTAGTGCAAGTTCTATCTGCTGTCAAATTAGTGTTTATCCCCCATTTTGCCTGTATGAAGATAATCCCCCTAAATGCTGTTGTTGACAATGATCCGAGCTTGTGACATTGTGCACTTCTGGTTTATATAATTTTCTATATATATATAGATAATATATATATATGAATGTATCGATAAAAATAAATATTTTTTCACATTTATTCTGCTAAACACAGTTTATGGTTCTACTTTCTTTCTTTCCACAGACTACGATAAAATAAGAGCGACTGTTGCAGAAAAGGTTGCTATGGTAGAGGTACTGACAGCTTTCATACTCATGCTGCACAGAGCTGCATCATGCTTGTTTTTTTTTTTTTTTTTTTTTTAAAGGTTAACAAGTAGTTCACACTTGGTCGTCAAAGACGTAGTGAATACACATTTTAGAGGCTGTTGCATTCGTAGTGTTTAGACTCCACAGCGGTTTCACGTCTTGTTTTTAACACCTTTGGTATAAAGAAAGATGACTATCGATGCTGCAGCCCTAGAAAATTTTAGTACCAGTCTGTGCCACTAGTAGGAGGTAAAAAAAGAAGTCTGAATCTATCTACTGTGGAATGACAAGGAAACATTTCTAAAACGACGGTCAAAGTAATTGGAAACAACGAAATGCTTGTCCACCCAGACAGTGGACACTCGGTCATCAGCATATCAATAATAATAACAAGGCAAAGGTCATTAACAAAATATGGGACACGTGTTTAAAGTAACAGGAAATTGAGTTGAAGCAGCCCATGTTAGTACAGTTAAAGGGTTTAGTCAGTACGCCTGTGTTGACTTGCAGGATGGATGGATCTGTGTTGTTGGTGTCCCAGGTTTACTTGGTGGTCCCTCACGTGGGAAATCTTTAGGTATGTTTGATGCATGTTTTCAACATTTAGGGTAACCCTTTTCAGATGAGGAGACAGCGGTGTAGGTGTCAGAGTGTGTACCTTCCTCTTTTTTTCCTCCACTCTTCTTTGGGTAATGATGGTCTCGTCAGAGTACAGAGCGGTGTCAGAGATATGTTGGTGTGCATGTCTGGGAGCCTACTAAATCTGCTGCTTCATGCATGTGTTGGTCTGCTTCATCAGTACATATGAACTTCCTGTGTGTGTTAGAGGTCAGTCACCTCTAGTCCTTCCCTCCCTCTCCTACATTCGGCCTCCTCTTAGCGTCCCACACTGATGTTGCAGGTCTTGCAGCTGGGGTCCTTCTTGGCGTTTACTGTGGACATGCTCATCAGCTGGTGCCCGCTGATCTCAGCCACCGTGCCTAACGCCAGGTCTACGGGCTCGGTGTAGATCACCTCCAGGATGACGTCCTGGGCGTGGTGAAACACCAGACTGCCGTCGCCCTCTTCATCCTGCTTGCACGTGAGGAAGCGGTTGTTGGTGATGTCTAGCGCAGGAAGCCTCTGCTTACAGAACTCGTCACCTGTAGAGCCCTTTGGCGCCAGGACCAGAATGACGTAGTGGTAGGCTGTATACATGCAGTAGAAGTCTCCGAAGTACAGGTTGGTGTCAGGGTTGAAGAGGATCTCAGCGCGGACCTCGAAGCGGTGGCGGCCGTAAGGGGAGTCCTGCGGAGGCTTGCCTGTGTTGAACTCTGTGTTGCAGCTGAAGAAAATGCCCTCCAGCTTGCCGCTGATGGGTGAGCCGTGGCTGCCGCTGTTGTCTTTCACTGACAGCAGCATCCGGTTGTTCTGCGCCTCCCTGGAGTTTGGAAAAAAAGAGAATGAAATTGGCTGTGAGCAAACAGTAACAAATCTGCACGCTGTTTTTCCCAGCAGTTTTTGTGTCACCCCCCCCCCACCCCAGTCAAAGTCATTTTGAAAATGCCAGAAAGCAGTGGCATCACTTTATCAAGTGTTTGCGACAGTGTGACACATGGCGGGGGGGAACTGATTCAATGCGTGAGATGCAGCCAGAGTCTCATAACACAATAAACAGAGTGAACTCTCACAATGGAATATATCTAGTTTCACTATTTCTAGAGCTGTAATGACATTAGCCCAGTCCAGTCTGTCTCACAAACCCTGTGAGAGAAGATTGCTCTGCTGAAAAACTAAATATTTCTTTATCATTTCGACAAACTGCTGGTAAACCAAAGCAGCTTTCAGAAAACAAATTAACAGATGAACATTCAAAGCGTTGAATGCCTCTGTGGCAGCTGCATATCGTCCCCACAGAGCAAATCTGAGCTCCGAAGCTCCAATTATGAATTGTAATTACATTGCTATCACTGCAGAGGTTGTCATTATATCCATAATTGATGCTTTGTTGCGGGCATTATGGAATTAGTCAGCTCCCACCCCAGGTCAGTGGAGCAGAGGCCTCATCACGTGGTAATGTCAGTACTGTTACTCCCCACATGATGGTGCAGTTTAACACAAGCACTGTCAGTACACTGTAGCAGATGTAACTCAGTAAAAGGGAGAAGTCTATCCAGATGATGTCATGCTGTAAAGAGTGCTCACAAGCTGTGGCTTCAGTACAGAAACTATGTGCCATGTCAGGTGGAGAGTATAGAGAGAGATGTGAGAAGAGAAGACAACACTGTTACAGGAGAAGGACTTGACAGGACGTTGGTAGACAAGACAAAATCCAGTATGCACTGTAACTGTATGATTAAATAAATAAATAATTAAATAAAAACATGCTGGTACAAAGATATTCCTTGTCTCGCCCATCTGTCACACTCCACTAACATCAAAACATGACAACAGCTTTTGTGTTATTTTTCTGTTGTTTCCAGAGGTTTATGCAGGAATCCTGTAGTTCAATCTAGTAGTTTTTAATACCTTTTTAATTAAGACCCTTCCCATACATACAAGACCTCATTGTCAACTTACATGTATACAATATATATCGATGGAAGGATAGCGCAACTAAACAGTCTCAGTTTATGAGAACTCCTTGGAACACGGTATTGATGCAACATAATTCAGGTAGGCTGGGTTGGCACAAAGCATGACAGAATGAACTGAGGGAGTAACCCAATTCAGAGTTTAAAAGAGAGTAATATCAGTAATACAAGACAGGTACCATAGCAATAATAATAATAATAGTGAAAGAAAAAATAAATAAAATATAAAAGGTCTTCATATAGTAATCTATCAAACAAGTCACATAAAGGATGCTATAGAAATCATAACATGTTAAGCATGTCTTACAAAAATGAAAGAAACATGTATGCTATATGACGCTATAAAAACTCAAAAAACCATGCAATAAGAAAAACATGATGGTTAAAATATATAATGTGATTAAAGAAAGCCAGGGTATAGCATGTCATAAAAATATCAAAAAAGTCAATAGTATGTCATAAAAAATGTCACAGTATAGAATGTCCTTAAAATGTAAACAAAAAAAGTTATTGTATAGCATGTCTTCAAAAATGTTACAAAGATTTCATAGTATGGGTATGTCATCAAAATATGGAAAAAAATGTCATCGTCAAAAATGTGATAAAAATGTCATAGTACAGTATGTCAACAAAAATATGAAAAAAGGTCATAGTATAGTATGTCGTCCATAATGTGATAAAAATGTCATAGTATAGTATGTCGTCAAAAATGTGATTAAAAACGTCATAGTATAGTATGTCGTCAAAAATGTGACAAAAACGTCATAGTATAGTATGTCGTCCAAAATGTGATAAAAACGTCATAGTATAGTATGTCGTCAAAAATGTGACAAAAAACGTCATAGTATAGTATGTCGTCAAAAATGTGACAAAAATGTCATAGTATAGTATGTCGTCAAAAATGTGACAAAAACGTCATAGTATAGTATGTCGTCAAAAATGTGACAAAAAACGTCATAGTATACTATGTCGTCAAAAATGTGACAAAAATGTCATCGGAAAGTATGTCGTCCATAATGTGATAAAAATGTCATAGTATAGTATGTCGTAAAAAATATGATAAAAACGTCATAGTATAGTATGTTGTCAAAAATGTCACAAAAACGTCATAGTATAGTATGTCGTCCATAATGTGATAAAAATGTCATAGTATAGTATGTCGTCAAAAATATCACAAAAACGTCATAGTATAGTATGTCGTCAAAAATGTGATAAAAAGTCATAGTATAGTATGTCGTCTAAAATGTGATGAAAAACGTCATAGTATAGTATGTCGTCAAAAATGTGAGAAAAACGTCATAGTATAGTATGTCGTCAAAAATGTGACAAAAACGTCATAGTATAGTATGTCGTCCATAATGTGATAAAAACGTCATAGTATAGTATGTCGTTCATAATGTGATAAAAACGTCATAGTATAGTATGTCATCAAAAATGTGACAAAAATGTCATCGGAAAGTATGTCGTCAAAAATGTGATAAAAATGTCATAGTATAGTATGTCGTCAAAAATGTGACAAAAACGTCATAGTATAGTATGTCGTCAAAAACGTGACAAAAACGTCATAGTATATTATGTCGTCAAAAACGTGATTAAAAACGTCATAGTATAGTATGTCGTCCAAAATATCACAAAAACGTCATAGTATAGTATGTCGTCAAAAATGTGATAAAAACGTCATAGTATAGTATGTCGTCAAAAATGTGACAAAAACGTCATAGTATAGTATGTCGTCAAAAATGTGACAAAAACGTCATAGTATAGTATGTCGTCAAAAATGTGATAAAAATGTCATAGTATAGTATGTCGTCAAAAATGTGATAAAAACGTCATAGTGTAGTATGTCGTCAAAAATGTGATAAAAACGTCATAGTATAGTATGTCGTCAAAAATGTGATAAAAACGTCATAGTATAGTATGTCGTCCAAAATGTGACAAAAACGTCATAGTATAGTATGTCGTCAAAAATGTGATAAAAACGTCATAGTATAGTATGTCGTCAAAAATGTGATGAAAAACGTCATAGTATAGTATGTTGTCAAAAATATCACAAAAACGTCATAGTATAGTATGTCGTCCAAAATGTGATTAAAAACGTCATAGTATAGTATGTCGTCAAAAATGTGACAAAAACGTCATAGTATAGTATGTCGTCAAAAATGTGACAAAAACGTCATAGTATAGTATGTCGTCCAAAATGTGATTAAAAACGTCATAGTATAGTATGTCGTCCAAAATGTGATAAAAACGTCATAGTATAGTATGTCGTCAAAAATGTGACAAAAATATCATAGTATAGTATGTCGTCCAAAATGTGATTAAAAACGTCATAGTATAGTATTTCGTCCAAATTGTGACAAAAACGTCATAGTATAGTATGTTGTCAAAAATGTGACAAAAACGTCATAGTATAGTATGTCGTCCAAAATGTGATAAAAACGTCATAGTATAGTATGTCGTCAAAAATGTGATAAAAACGTCATAGTATAGTATGTTGTCAAAAATATCACAAAAACGTTATAGTATAGTATGTCGTCCAAAATGTGATAAAAATGTCATAGTATAGTATGTCGTCCAAAATGTGATTAAAAACGTCATAGTATAGTATGTCGTCAAAAATGTGATGAAAAACATCATAGTATAGTATGTCGTCAAAAATGTGACAAAAACGTCATAGTATAGTATGTCGTCCAAAATGTGATAAAAACGTCATAGTATAGTATGTCGTCAAAAATGTGACAAAAATGTCATAGTATAGTATGTCGTCCAAAATGTGATTAAAAACGTCATAGTATAGTATTTCGTCAAAAATGTGACAAAAACGTCATAGTATAGTATGTTGTCAAAAATATCACAAAAACGTCATAGTATAGTATGTCGTCCAAAATGTGATGAAAACGTCATAGTATAGTATTTCGTCAAAAATGTGACAAAAACGTCATAGTATAGTATGTTGCCAAAAATGTGACAAAAACGTCATAGTATAGTATGTCGTCCAAAATGTGATTAAAAACGTCATAGTATAGTATGTTGTCAAAAATGTGAGAAAAACGTCATAGTATAGTATGTTGTCAAAAATATCACAAAAATGTCATAGTATAGTATGTCGTCCAAAATGTGATAAAAATGTCATAGTATAGTATGTCGTCCAAAATGTGATTAAAAACGTCATAGTATAGTATGTCGTCAAAAATGTGATGAAAAACATCATAGTATAGTATGTCGTCAAAAATGTGACAAAAACGTCATAGTATAGTATGTCGTCAAAAATGTGACAAAAACGTCATAGTATAGTATGTCGTCAAAAATGTGATGAAAAACGTCATAGTATAGTATGTCGTCAAAAATGTGATAAAAAAGTCATAGTATAGTATGTCGTCAAAAATGTGACAAAAACGTCATAGTATAGTATGTCGTCAAAAATGTGATGAAAAACGTCATAGTATAGTATGTCGTCAAAAATGTGATAAAAAAGTCATAGTATAGTAAGTTGTCAAAAATGTGATAAAAACGTCATAGTATAGTATGTCGTCCAAAATATCAGAAAAACGTCATAGTATAGTATGTCGTCAAAAATGTGATAAAAACGTCATAGTATAGTATGTCGTCCATAACGTGATAAAAATGTCATAGTACAGTATGTCGTCCAAAATATCACAAAAACGTCATACTATAGTATGTTGTAAAAATGTGATAAAAATGTCATAGTATAGTATGTCATCCAAAATATCACAAAAACGTCATAGTATAGTATGTCGTCCATAATGTGATAAAAATGTCATAGTATAGTATGTCGTCCAAAATATCATAAAAACGTCACAGTATAGTATGTTGTCAAAAATGTGATAAAAACGTCATACTATAGTATGTCGTCAAAAATGTGACAAAAACGTCATAGTATAGTATGTCTTCCATAATGTGATAAAAATGTCATAGTATAGTATGTCGGTCAAAATGTGATAAAAACGTCATAGTATAGTATGTCGTCAAAAATGTGATAAAAATGTGATAGTATAGTATGTCGTCCAAAATATCACAAAAACGTCATACTATAGTATGTTGTCAAAAATGTGATTAAAAACGTCATAGTATAGTATGTCGTCAAAAATGTGACAGAAACGTCATAGTATAGTATGTCGTCAAAAATGCGATAAAAACGTCATAGTATAGTATGTCGTCCAAAATATCACAAAAACGTCATAGTATAGTATGTCGTCAAAAACGTGACAAAAACGTCATAGTATATTATGTCGTCAAAAACGTGATTAAAAACGTCATAGTATAGTATGTCGTCCAAAATATCACAAAAACGTCATAGTATAGTATGTCGTCAAAAATGTGATAAAAACGTCATAGTATAGTATGTCGTCAAAAATGTGATTAAAAACGTCATAGTATAGTATGTCGTCAAAAATGTGACAGAAACGTCATAGTATAGTATGTCGTCAAAAATGTGATAAAAACGTCATAGTATAGTATGTCGTCCAAAATATCACAAAAACGTCATAGTATAGTATGTCGTCAAAAACGTGATTAAAAACGTCATAGTATAGTATGTCGTCCAAAATATCACAAAAACGTCATAGTATAGTATGTCGTCAAAAATGTGATAAAAACGTCATAGTATAGTATGTCGTCAAAAATGTGACAAAAACGTCATAGTATAGTATGTCGTCAAAAATGTGATAAAAATGTCATAGTATAGTATGTTTTCAAAAATGTGATAAAAACGTCATAGTATAGCATGTCGTCCATAATGTGATAAAAATGTCATAGTATAGTATGTCATCAAAAATGTGACAAAAATGTCATAGTATAGTATGTCGTCAAAAATGTGATAAAAATGTCATAGTATAGTATGTTGTCAAAAATGTGATAAAAACGTCATAGTATAGTATGTCGTCCATAATGTGATAAAAATGTCATAGTATATTATGTCGTCAAAAACGTGATTAAAAACATCATAGTATAATATGTCGTCCAAAATATCACAAAAACGTCATAGTATAGTATGTCGTCAAAAATGTGATAAAAACGTCATAGTATAGTATGTCGTCAAAAATGTGACAAAAACGTCATAGTATAGTATGTCGTCAAAAATGTGATAAAAATGTCATAGTATAGTATGTTGTCAAAAATGTGATAAAAACGTCATAGTATAGCATGTCGTCCATAATGTGATAAAAATGTCATAGTATAGTATGTCATCAAAAATGTGACAAAAATGTCATAGTATAGTATGTCCTCAAAAATGTGATAAAAATGTCATAGTATAGTATGTTGTCAAAAATGTGATAAAAACGTCATAGTATAGTATGTCGTCCATAATGTGATAAAAATGTCATAGTATAGTATGTCGTCAAAAATGTGACAAAAACGTCATAGTATAGTATGTCGTCAAAAATGTGACAAAAACGTCATAGTATAGTATGTCGTCAAAAATGTGACAAAAACGTCATAGTATAGTATGTCGTCCAAAATGTGACAAAAACGTCATAGTATAGTATGTCATCAAAAATGTGACAAAAATGTCATAGTATAGTATGTCGTCCAAAATATCATAAAAACGTCATAGTATAGTATGTCGTCAAAAATGTGATTAAAAACGTCATAGTATAGTATGTCATCAAAAAGGTCACAAAAATGTCATGGTATAGTATGTCGTCAAAAAGGTCACAAAAATGTCATGGTATACTATGTGTTGGATTATTGTAAAAAGGTTATATATTGATCACTGTACCCATTCTCTAGGTAGGTGAAAAGCAGAACATATGAAGCTATTATAAACTGGAAATTTACTGTGCGTTATAAGAGCTTATAGGAAAATTACTTGGTGGAGGACAGACAGGGCCTTGATAGCAGGAGGCCGCAGGCGCCATCACCCAGAGATAAGAAAGAACACCAAAACAATAACTAATATCTTATAAGCACAGAATGTCCCAGGATAGTGAGCTTTCTTGAACATTACTGACAACAAGTTCGTATACACAGCTGATGCGCTGAAGCCACGCTTTGGTAGCGTGCATGTTCTGGTTTAACCTTGTTTTGCAGGAGCAGTTGACGTGAAAGCAGTAAGGCGTGGTGGAGTCAGAAGGAGGGAGCGGAACTGCAGCGGAGAAACAGCCAATCATCTTGCGTGCACATTTCATAACTGTAACGCTTTAAAGGACTGGGTCAGGGAAACATAGAGTGTCAGACTTCGTGCCCTGACTCGCTGTTGTTGTTGGTTAAGGCAAGAGGATGGGACCCAGAGCTCTGTATCTCGTAATCTTTTTGATTTTGGAATAAATAGAAGTTAAGTGAGACCATCTACTCTCCTGTTATTCTTCATCAAACGAACATGCGGAGTTGTCTAATGTTATTTGTGATTGTCTTAAGGAAAAAGTAAGAGACACCTCCAACATATGTCAACAAAAATGTGATAAAAACGTCATAGTATAGTATGTCGTCAAAAATGTGAAAAAAACGTCATAGTATAGTATGTCGTCAAAAATGTGAAAAAAACGTCATAGTATAGTATGTCAACAAAAATGAGATAAAAACGTCATAGTATAGTATGTCGTCAAAAATGTGATAAATACGTCATAATATAGTATGTCGTCAAAAACGTGATAAAAACGTCATAGTATATTATGTCGTCAAAAACGTGATTAAAAACGTCATAGTATAGTATGTCGTCAAAAATGTGACAAAAACGTCATAGTATAGTATGTCGTCAAAAATGTGACAAAAACGTCATAGTATAGTATGTCGTCAAAAATGTGATAAAAACGTCATAGTATAGTATGTCGTCAAAAATGTGAAAAAAACGTCATAGTATAGTATGTCGTCAAAAATGTGATAAAAACGTCATAGTATAGTATGTCGTCAAAAATGAGACAAAAACGTCATAGTATAGTATGTCAACAAAAATGTGATAAAAACATCATAGTATAGTATGTCGTCAAAAATGTGATAAAAACGTCATAGTATAGTATGTCGTCAAAAATGTGACAAAAACGTCATAGTATAGTATGTCGTCCAAAATATCATAAAAACGTCATAGTATAGTATGTCAACAAAAATGTGATAAAAACGTCATAGTATAGTATGTCGTCAAAAATGAGACAAAAACGTCATAGTATAGTATGTCAACAAAAATGTGATAAAAACATCATAGTATAGTATGTCGTCCAAAATGTGATAAAAACGTCATAGTATAGTATGTCGTCCAAAATGTGATAAAAACGTCATAGTATAGTATGTCGTCAAAAATGTGAAAAAAACGTCATAGTATAGTATGTCGTCAAAAATGTGATAAAAACGTCATAGTATAGTATGTCGTCAAAAATGTGACAAAAACGTCATAGTATAGTATGTCGTCAAAAATGTGACAAAAATGTCATAGTACAGTATGTCGTCAAAAATGTGATAAAAACGTCATAGTATAGTATGTCGTCAAAAATGAGACAAAAACGTCATAGTATAGTATGTCAACAAAAATGTGATAAAAACATCATAGTATAGTATGTCGTCAAAAATGTGATAAAAACGTCATAGTATAGTATGTCGTCAAAAATGTGACAAAAACGTCATAGTATAGTATGTCGTCCAAAATATCATAAAAACGTCATAGTATAGTATGTCAACAAAAATGTGATAAAAACGTCATAGTATAGTATGTCGTCAAAAATGAGACAAAAACGTCATAGTATAGTACGTCAACAAAAATGTGATAAAAACATCATAGTATAGTATGTCGTCAAAAATGTGATAAAAACGTCATAGTATAGTATGTCGTCAAAAATGTGACAAAAACGTCATAGTATAGTATGTCGTCCAAAATATCATAAAAACGTCATAGTATAGTATGTCAACAAAAATGTGATAAAAACATCATAGTATAGTATGTCGTCAAAAATGTGATAAAAATGTCATAGTATAGTATGTTGTCAAAAATGTGATAAAAACGTCATAGTATAGTATGTCGTCAAAAATGTGATAAAAATGTCATAGTATAGCATGTCGACAAAAATGTGATAAAAACGTCATAGTATAGTATGTCGTCCAAAATATCACAAAAACGTCATAGTATAGTATGTCGTCAAAAATGTGATAAAAACGTCATAGTATAGTATGTCGTCAAAAATGAGACAAAAACGTCATAGCATAGTATGTCAACAAAAATGTGATAAAAACATCATAGTATAGTATGTCGTCAAAAATGAGACAAAAACGTCATAGTATAGTATGTCAACAAAAATGTGATAAAAACATCATAGTATAGTATGTCGTCAAAAATGTGATAAAAACGTCATAGTATAGTATGTCGTCAAAAATGTGACA
This sequence comes from Cephalopholis sonnerati, assembly GCA_019142605.1. Lineage (NCBI taxonomy): Eukaryota > Metazoa > Chordata > Actinopteri > Perciformes > Serranidae > Cephalopholis > Cephalopholis sonnerati. The sequence continues at coordinate 15,196,700 of JAGQAX010000018.1, read as the reverse complement.
AAAATGTCATAGTATAGTATGTCGTCCAAAATATAAAAACGTCATAGTATAGTATGTCAACAAAAATGTGATAAAAACGTCATAGTATAGTATGTCGTCAAAAATGTGAAAAAAACGTCATAGTATAGTATGTCGTCAAAAATGTGATAAAAACGTCATAGTATAGTATGTCGTCAAAAATGTGACAAAAACGTCATAGTATAGTATGTCGTCAAAAATGTGACAAAAATGTCATAGTACAGTATGTCGTCAAAAATGTGATAAAAACGTCATAGTATAGTATGTCGTCAAAAATGAGACAAAAACGTCATAGTATAGTATGTCAACAAAAATGTGATAAAAACATCATAGTATAGTATGTCGTCAAAAATGTGATAAAAACGTCATAGTATAGTATGTCGTCAAAAATGTGACAAAAACGTCATAGTATAGTATGTCGTCCAAAATATCATAAAAACGTCATAGTATAGTATGTCAACAAAAATGTGATAAAAACGTCATACTATAGTATGTCGTCAAAAATGAGACAAAAACGTCATAGTATAGTATGTCAACAAAAATGTGATAAAAACATCATAGTATAGTATGTCGTCAAAAATGTGATAAAAACGTCATAGTATAGTATGTCGTCAAAAATGTGACAAAAACGTCATAGTATAGTATGTCGTCCAAAATATCATAAAAACGTCATAGTATAGTATGTCAACAAAAATGTGATAAAAACATCATAGTATAGTATGTCGTCAAAAATGTGATAAAAATGTCATAGTATAGTATGTTGTCAAAAATGTGATAAAAACGTCATAGTATAGTATGTCGTCAAAAATGTGATAAAAATGTCATAGTATAGCATGTCGACAAAAATGTGATAAAAACGTCATAGTATAGTATGTCGTCCAAAATATCACAAAAACGTCATAGTATAGTATGTCGTCAAAAATGTGATAAAAACGTCATAGTATAGTATGTCGTCAAAAATGAGACAAAAACGTCATAGTATAGTATGTCAACAAAAATGTGATAAAAACATCATAGTATAGTATGTCGTCAAAAATGAGACAAAAACGTCATAGTATAGTATGTCAACAAAAATGTGATAAAAACATCATAGTATAGTATGTCGTCAAAAATGTGATAAAAACGTCATAGTATAGTATGTCGTCAAAAATGTGACAAAAACGTCATAGTATAGTATGTCGTCCAAAATATCATAAAAACGTCATAGTATAGTATGTCAACAAAAATGTGATAAAAACGTCATAGTATAGTATGTCGTCAAAAATGAGACAAAAACGTCATAGTATAGTATGTCAACAAAAATGTGATAAAAACATCATAGTATAGTATGTCGTCAAAAATGTGATAAAAACGTCATAGTATAGTATGTCGTCAAAAATGTGACAAAAACGTCATAGTATAGTATGTCGTCCAAAATATCATAAAAACGTCATAGTATAGTATGTCAACAAAAATGTGATAAAAACATCATAGTATAGTATGTCGTCAAAAATGTGATAAAAATGTCATAGTATAGTATGTTGTCAAAAATGTGATAAAAACGTCATAGTATAGTATGTCGTCAAAAATGTGATAAAAATGTCATAGTATAGCATGTCGACAAAAATGTGATAAAAACGTCATAGTATAGTGTCGTCCAAAATATCACAAAAACGTCATAGTATAGTATGTCGTCAAAAATGTGATAAAAACGTCATAGTATAGTATGTCGTCCAAAATATCACAAAAACGTCATAGTATAGTATGTCGTCAAAAATGTGATTAAAAACGTCATAGTATAGTATGTCGTCAAAAATGTGACAGAAACGTCATAATATAGTATGTCGTCAAAAATGTGACTAAAAATGTCATAGTATAGTATGTCGTCAAAAATGTGATTAAAAACGTCATAGTATGGTATGTCAATAAAAATGAGATAAAAACGTCATAGTATAGTATGTCGTCAAAAATGTGGAAAAAACGTCATAGTATAGTATGTCGTCCAAAATGTGATAAAAACGTCATAGTATAGTATGTCGTCAAAAATGTGAAAAAAACGTCATAGTATAGTATGTCGTCAAAAATGTGATAAAAACGTCATAGTATAGTATGTTGTCAAAAATGTGACAAAAACGTCATAGTATAGTATGTCGTCAAAAATGTGACAAAAATGTCATAGTACAGTATGTCGTCAAAAATGTGATAAAAACGTCATAGTATAGTATGTCGTCAAAAATGAGACAAAAACGTCATAGTATAGTATGTCAACAAAAATGTGATAAAAACATCATAGTATAGTATGTCGTCAAAAATGTGATAAAAACGTCATAGTATAGTATGTCGTCAAAAATGTGACAAAAACGTCATAGTATAGTATGTCGTCCAAAATATCATAAAAACGTCATAGTATAGTATGTCAACAAAAATGTGATAAAAACATCATAGTATAGTATGTCGTCAAAAATGTGATAAAAATGTCATAGTATAGTATGTTGTCAAAAATGTGATAAAAACGTCATAGTATAGTATGTCATCAAAAATGTGATAAAAATGTCATAGTATAGCATGTCGACAAAAATGTGATAAAAACGTCATAGTATAGTATGTCGTCCAAAATATCACAAAAACGTCATAGTATAGTATGTCGTCAAAAATGTGATAAAAACGTCATAGTATAGTATGTCGTCCAAAATATCACAAAAACGTCATAGTATAGTATGTCGTCAAAAATGTGATTAAAAACGTCATAGTATAGTATGTCGTCAAAAATGTGACAGAAACGTCATAATATAGTATGTCGTCAAAAATGTGACTAAAAATGTCATAGTATAGTATGTCGTCCAAAATATCATAAAAACGTCATAGTATAGTATGTCGTTAAAAATGTGATTAAAAACGTCATAGTATGGTATGTCAATAAAAATGAGATAAAAACGTCATAGTATAGTATGTCGTCAAAAATGTGAAAAAAACGTCATAGTGTAGTATGTCGTCAAAAATGTGATAAAAATGTCATAGTATAGTATGTCGTCAAAAATGTGACAAAAACGTCATAGTATAGTATGTCGTCAAATATGTGACAAAAATGTCATAGTATAGTATGTCGTCCAAAATGTGATTAAAAACGTCATAGTATAGTATGTCGTCAAAAATGTGACAAAAACGTCATAGTATAGTATGTCCTCAAAAATGTGACAAAAACGTCATAGTATAGTATGTCGTCAAAAATGTGATAAAAATGTCATAGTATAGTATGTCATCAAAAATGTGACAAAAACGTCATAGTATAGTATGTCGTCAAATATGTGATAAAAATGTCATAGTATAGTATGTCGTCCAAAATGTGATTAAAAACATCATAGTATAGTATGTCGTCAAAAATGTGACAAAAACGTCATAGTATAGTATGTCCTCAAAAATGTGACAAAAACGTCATAGTATAGTATGTCGTCAAAAATGTGACAAAAATGTCATAGTACAGTATGTCGTCAAAAATGAGACAAAAACGTCATAGTATAGTATGTCGTCAAAAATGTGACAAAAAAGTCATAGTATAGTATGTCCTCAAAAATGTGACAAAAACGTCATAGTATAGTATGTCGTCAAAAATGTGACAAAAACGTCATAGTATAGTATGTCGTCAAAAATGTGACAAAAACGTCATAGTATAGTATGTCGTCAAAAATGTGATAAAAACGTCATAGTATAGTATGTCGTCAAAAATGTGATAAAAACGTCATAGTATAGTATGTCGTCAAAAATGTGATAAAAACGTCATAGTATAGTATGTCGTCCAAAATGTGATAAAAACGTCATAGTATAGTATGTCGTCAAAAATGTGAAAAAAACGTCATAGTATAGTATGTCGTCAAAAATGTGATAAAAACGTCATAGTATAGTATGTCGTCAAAAATGTGACAAAAACGTCATAGTATAGTATGTCGTCAAAAATGTGACAAAAATGTCATAGTACAGTATGTCGTCAAAAATGTGATAAAAACGTCATAGTATAGTATGTCGTCAAAAATGAGAAAAAAACGTCATAGTATAGTATGTCAACAAAAATGTGATAAAAACATCATAGTATAGTATGTCGTCAAAAATGTGATAAAAACGTCATAGTATAGTATGTCGTCAAAAATGTGACAAAAACGTCATAGTATAGTATGTCGTCCAAAATATCATAAAAACGTCATAGTATAGTATGTCAACAAAAATGTGATAAAAACGTCATAGTATAGTATGTCGTCAAAAATGAGACAAAAACGTCATAGTATAGTATGCCAACAAAAATGTGATAAAAACATCATAGTATAGTATGTCGTCCAAAATGTGATAAAAACGTCATAGTATAGTATGTCGTCAAAAATGTGAAAAAAACGTCATAGTATAGTATGTCGTCCAAAATGTGATAAAAACGTCATAGTATAGTATGTCGTCAAAAATGTGATAAAAACGTCATAGTATAGTATGTCGTCAAAAATGAGACAAAAACGTCATAGTATAGTATGTCAACAAAAATGTGATAAAAACATCATAGTATAGTATGTCGTCAAAAATGAGACAAAAACGTCATAGTATAGTATGTCAACAAAAATGTGATAAAAACATCATAGTATAGTATGTCGTCAAAAATGTGACAAAAACGTCATAATATAGTATGTCGTCAAATATGTGACAAAAATGTCATAGTATAGTATGTCGTCCAAAATGTGATTAAAAACGTCATAGTATAGTATGTCGTCAAAAATGTGACAAAAACGTCATAGTATAGTATGTCCTCAAAAATGTGACAAAAACGTCATAGTATAGTATGTCGTCAAAAATGTGATAAAAATGTCATAGTATAGTATGTCATCAAAAATGTGACAAAAACGTCATAGTATAGTATGTCGTCAAATATGTGATAAAAATGTCATAGTATAGTATGTCGTCCAAAATGTGATTAAAAACATCATAGTATAGTATGTCGTCAAAAATGTGACAAAAACGTCATAGTATAGTATGTCCTCAAAAATGTGACAAAAACGTCATAGTATAGTATGTCGTCAAAAATGTGACAAAAATGTCATAGTACAGTATGTCGTCAAAAATGAGACAAAAACGTCATAGTATAGTATGTCGTCAAAAATGTGACAAAAAAGTCATAGTATAGTATGTCGTCAAAAATGTGACAAAAACGTCATAGTATAGTATGTCGTCAAAAATGTGACAAAAACGTCATAGTATAGTATGTCGTCAAAAATGTGACAAAAACGTCATAGTATAGTATGTCGTCAAAAATGTGATAAAAACGTCATAGTATAGTATGTCGTCAAAAATGTGATAAAAACGTCATAGTATAGTATGTCGTCAAAAATGTGATAAAAACGTCATAGTATAGTATGTCGTCCAAAATGTGATAAAAACGTCATAGTATAGTATGTCGTCAAAAATGTGATAAAAACGTCATAGTATAGTATGTCGTCAAAAATGTGATAAAAACGTCATAGTATAGTATGTTGTCAAAAATGTGACAAAAACGTCATAGTATAGTATGTCGTCAAAAATGTGACAAAAATGTCATAGTACAGTATGTCGTCAAAAATGTGATAAAAACGTCATAGTATAGTATGTCGTCAAAAATGAGAAAAAAACGTCATAGTATAGTATGTCAACAAAAATGTGATAAAAACATCATAGTATAGTATGTCGTCAAAAATGTGATAAAAACGTCATAGTATAGTATGTCGTCAAAAATGTGACAAAAACGTCATAGTATAGTATGTCGTCCAAAATATCATAAAAACGTCATAGTATAGTATGTCAACAAAAATGTGATAAAAACGTCATAGTATAGTATGTCGTCAAAAATGAGACAAAAACGTCATAGTATAGTATGCCAACAAAAATGTGATAAAAACATCATAGTATAGTATGTCGTCCAAAATGTGATAAAAACGTCATAGTATAGTATGTCGTCAAAAATGTGAAAAAAACGTCATAGTATAGTATGTCGTCCAAAATGTGATAAAAACGTCATAGTATAGTATGTCGTCAAAAATGTGATAAAAACGTCATAGTATAGTATGTCGTCAAAAATGAGACAAAAACGTCATAGTATAGTATGTCAACAAAAATGTGATAAAAACATCATAGTATAGTATGTCGTCAAAAATGAGACAAAAACGTCATAGTATAGTATGTCAACAAAAATGTGATAAAAACATCATAGTATAGTATGTCGTCAAAAATGTGATAAAAACGTCATAGTATAGTATGTCGTCAAAAATGTGACAAAAACGTCATAGTATAGTATGTCGTCCAAAATATCATAAAAACGTCATAGTATAGTATGTCAACAAAAATGTGATAAAAACGTCATAGTATAGTATGTCGTCAAAAATGAGACAAAAACGTCATAGTATAGTATGTCAACAAAAATGTGATAAAAACATCATAGTATAGTATGTCGTCAAAAATGTGATAAAAACGTCATAGTATAGTATGTCGTCAAAAATGTGACAAAAACGTCATAGTATAGTATGTCGTCCAAAATATCATAAAAACGTCATAGTATAGTATGTCAACAAAAATGTGATAAAAACATCATAGTATAGTATGTCGTCAAAAATGTGATAAAAATGTCATAGTATAGTATGTTGTCAAAAATGTGATAAAAACGTCATAGTATAGTATGTCGTCAAAAATGTGATAAAAATGTCATAGTATAGCATGTCGACAAAAATGTGATAAAAACGTCATAGTATAGTATGTCGTCCAAAATATCACAAAAACGTCATAGTATAGTATGTCGTCAAAAATGTGATAAAAACGTCATAGTATAGTATGTCGTCCAAAATATCACAAAAACGTCATAGTATAGTATGTCGTCAAAAATGTGATTAAAAACGTCATAGTATAGTATGTCGTCAAAAATGTGATTAAAAACGTCATAGTATGGTATGTCAATAAAAATGAGATAAAAACGTCATAGTATAGTATGTCGTCAAAAATGTGAAAAAAACGTCATAGTATAGTATGTCGTCAAAAATGTGACAAAAATGTCATAGTACAGTATGTCGTCAAAAATGTGATAAAAACGTCATAGTATAGTATGTCGTCAAAAATGAGACAAAAACGTCATAGTATAGTATGTCAACAAAAATGTGATAAAAACATCATAGTATAGTATGTCGTCAAAAATGTGATAAAAACGTCATAGTATAGTATGTCGTCAAAAATGTGACAAAAACGTCATAGTATAGTATGTCGTCCAAAATATCATAAAAACGTCATAGTATAGTATGTCAACAAAAATGTGATAAAAACATCATAGTATAGTATGTCGTCAAAAATGTGATAAAAATGTCATAGTATAGTATGTTGTCAAAAATGTGATAAAAACGTCATAGTATAGTATGTCGTCAAAAATGTGATAAAAATGTTATAGTATAGCATGTCGACAAAAATGTGATAAAAACGTCATAGTATAGTATGTCGTCCAAAATATCACAAAAACGTCATAGTATAGTATGTCGTCAAAAATGTGATAAAAACGTCATAGTATAGTATGTCGTCCAAAATATCACAAAAACGTCATAGTATAGTATGTCGTCAAAAATGTGATTAAAAACGTCATAGTATAGTATGTCGTCAAAAATGTGACAGAAACGTCATAATATAGTATGTCGTCAAAAATGTGACTAAAAATGTCATAGTATAGTATGTCGTCCAAAATATCATAAAAACGTCATAGTATAGTATGTCGTTAAAAATGTGATTAAAAACGTCATAGTATGGTATGTCAATAAAAATGAGATAAAAACGTCATAGTATAGTATGTCGTCAAAAATGTGAAAAAAACGTCATAGTGTAGTATGTCGTCAAAAATGTGATAAAAATGTCATAGTATAGTATGTCGTCAAAAATGTGACAAAAACGTCATAGTATAGTATGTCGTCAAAAATGTGATAAAAATGTCATAGTATAGTATGTCATCAAAAATGTGACAAAAACGTCATAGTATAGTATGTCGTCAAATATGTGATAAAAATGTCATAGTATAGTATGTCGTCCAAAATGTGATTAAAAACGTCATAGTATAGTATGTCGTCAAAAATGTGACAAAAACGTCATAGTATAGTATGTCCTCAAAAATGTGACAAAAACGTCATAGTATAGTATGTCGTCAAAAATGTGATAAAAATGTCATAGTATAGTATGTCATCAAAAATGTGACAAAAACGTCATAGTATAGTATGTCGTCAAATATGTGATAAAAATGTCATAGTATAGTATGTCGTCCAAAATGTGATTAAAAACATCATAGTATAGTATGTCGTCAAAAATGTGACAAAAACGTCATAGTATAGTATGTCCTCAAAAATGTGATAAAAACGTCATAGTATAGTATGTCGTCCAAAATGTGATAAAAACGTCATAGTATAGTATGTCGTCAAAAATGTGAAAAAAACGTCATAGTATAGTATGTCGTCAAAAATGTGATAAAAACGTCATAGTATAGTATGTTGTCAAAAATGTGACAAAAACGTCATAGTATAGTATGTCGTCAAAAATGTGACAAAAATGTCATAGTACAGTATGTCGTCAAAAATGTGATAAAAACGTCATAGTATAGTATGTCGTCAAAAATGAGAAAAAAACGTCATAGTATAGTATGTCAACAAAAATGTGATAAAAACATCATAGTATAGTATGTCGTCAAAAATGTGATAAAAACGTCATAGTATAGTATGTCGTCAAAAATGTGACAAAAACGTCATAGTATAGTATGTCGTCCAAAATATCATAAAAACGTCATAGTATAGTATGTCAACAAAAATGTGATAAAAACGTCATAGTATAGTATGTCGTCAAAAATGAGACAAAAACGTCATAGTATAGTATGCCAACAAAAATGTGATAAAAACATCATAGTATAGTATGTCGTCCAAAATGTGATAAAAACGTCATAGTATAGTATGTCGTCAAAAATGTGAAAAAAACGTCATAGTATAGTATGTCGTCCAAAATGTGATAAAAACGTCATAGTATAGTATGTCGTCAAAAATGTGAAAAAAACGTCATAGTATAGTATGTCGTCAAAAATGTGATAAAAACGTCATAGTATAGTATGTTGTCAAAAATGTGACAAAAACGTCATAGTATAGTATGTCGTCAAAAATGTGACAAAAATGTCATAGTACAGTATGTCGTCAAAAATGTGATAAAAACGTCATAGTATAGTATGTCGTCAAAAATGAGACAAAAACGTCATAGTATAGTATGTCAACAAAAATGTGATAAAAACATCATAGTATAGTATGTCGTCAAAAATGTGATAAAAACGTCATAGTATAGTATGTCGTCAAAAATGTGACAAAAACGTCATAGTATAGTATGTCGTCCAAAATATCATAAAAACGTCATAGTATAGTATGTCAACAAAAATGTGATAAAAACATCATAGTATAGTATGTCGTCAAAAATGTGATAAAAATGTCATAGTATAGTATGTTGTCAAAAATGTGATAAAAACGTCATAGTATATTATGTCGTCAAAAACGTGATTAAAAACGTCATAGTATAGTATGTCGTCAAAAATGTGACAAAAACGTCATAGTATAGTATGTCCTCAAAAATGTGATAAAAATGTCATAGTATAGTATGTCGTCCAAAATGTGATTAAAAACGTCATAGTATAGTATGTCGTCAAAAATGTGACAAAAACGTCATAGTATAGTATGTCCTCAAAAATGTGACAAAAACGTCATAGTATAGTATGTCGTCAAAAATGTGATAAAAATGTCATAGTATAGTATGTCATCAAAAATGTGACAAAAACGTCATAGTATAGTATGTCGTCAAATATGTGATAAAAATGTCATAGTATAGTATGTCGTCCAAAATGTGATTAAAAACATCATAGTATAGTATGTCGTCAAAAATGTGACAAAAACGTCATAGTATAGTATGTCCTCAAAAATGTGACAAAAACGTCATAGTATAGTATGTCGTCAAAAATGTGACAAAAATGTCATAGTACAGTATGTCGTCAAAAATGAGACAAAAACGTCATAGTATAGTATGTCGTCAAAAATGTGACAAAAAAGTCATAGTATAGTATGTCGTCAAAAATGTGACAAAAACGTCATAGTATAGTATGTCGTCAAAAATGTGACAAAAACGTCATAGTATAGTATGTCGTCAAAAATGTGACAAAAACGTCATAGTATAGTATGTCGTCAAAAATGTGATAAAAACGTCATAGTATAGTATGTCGTCCAAAATGTGATAAAAACGTCATAGTATAGTATGTCGTCAAAAATGTGAAAAAAACGTCATAGTGTAGTATGTCGTCAAAAATGTGAAAAAAACGTCATAGTGTAGTATGTCGTCAAAAATGTGATAAAAATGTCATAGTATAGTATGTCGTCCAAAATATCACAAAAACGTCATAGTATAGTATGTCGTCAAAAATGTGATAAAAACGTCATAGTATAGTATGTCGTCCAAAATATCACAAAAACGTCATAGTATAGTATGTCGTCAAAAATGTGATTAAAAACGTCATAGTATAGTATGTCGTCAAAAATGTGACAGAAACGTCATAATATAGTATGTCGTCAAAAATGTGACTAAAAATGTCATAGTATAGTATGTCGTCCAAAATATCATAAAAACGTCATAGTATAGTATGTCGTTAAAAATGTGATTAAAAACGTCATAGTATGGTATGTCAATAAAAATGAGATAAAAACGTCATAGTATAGTATGTCGTCAAAAATGAGACAAAAACGTCATAGTATAGTATGTCAACAAAAATGTGATAAAAACATCATAGTATAGTATGTCGTCAAAAATGTGATAAAAACGTCATAGTATAGTATGTCGTCAAAAATGTGACAAAAACGTCATAGTATAGTATGTCGTCCAAAATATCATAAAAACGTCATAGTATAGTATGTCAACAAAAATGTGATAAAAACATCATAGTATAGTATGTCGTCAAAAATGTGATAAAAATGTCATAGTATAGTATGTTGTCAAAAATGTGATAAAAACGTCATAGTATATTATGTCGTCAAAAACGTGATTAAAAACGTCATAGTATAGTATGTCGTCAAAAATGTGACAAAAACGTCATAGTATAGTATGTCCTCAAAAATGTGATAAAAATGTCATAGTATAGTATGTCGTCCAAAATGTGATTAAAAACGTCATAGTATAGTATGTCGTCAAAAATGTGACAAAAACGTCATAGTATAGTATGTCCTCAAAAATGTGACAAAAACGTCATAGTATAGTATGTCGTCAAAAATGTGATAAAAATGTCATAGTATAGTATGTCATCAAAAATGTGACAAAAACGTCATAGTTTAGTATGTCGTCAAATATGTGATAAAAATGTCATAGTATAGTATGTCGTCCAAAATGTGATTAAAAACATCATAGTATAGTATGTCGTCAAAAATGTGACAAAAACGTCATAGTATAGTATGTCCTCAAAAATGTGACAAAAACGTCATAGTATAGTATGTCGTCAAAAATGTGACAAAAATGTCATAGTACAGTATGTCGTCAAAAATGAGACAAAAACGTCATAGTATAGTATGTCGTCAAAAATGTGACAAAAACGTCATAGTATAGTATGTCGTCAAAAATGTGACAAAAACGTCATAGTATAGTATGTCGTCAAAAATGTGATAAAAACGTCATAGTATAGTATGTCGTCAAAAATGTGATAAAAACGTCATAGTATAGTATGTCGTCCAAAATGTGATAAAAACGTCATAGTATAGTATGTCGTCAAAAATGTGAAAAAAACGTCATAGTGTAGTATGTCGTCAAAAATGTGAAAAAAACGTCATAGTGTAGTATGTCGTCAAAAATGTGATAAAAATGTCATAGTATAGTATGTCGTCCAAAATATCACAAAAACGTCATAGTATAGTATGTCGTCAAAAATGTGATAAAAACGTCATAGTATAGTATGTCGTCCAAAATATCACAAAAACGTCATAGTATAGTATGTCGTCAAAAATGTGATTAAAAACGTCATAGTATAGTATGTCGTCAAAAATGTGACAGAAACGTCATAATATAGTATGTCGTCAAAAATGTGACTAAAAATGTCATAGTATAGTATGTCGTCCAAAATATCATAAAAACGTCATAGTATAGTATGTCGTTAAAAATGTGATTAAAAACGTCATAGTATGGTATGTCAATAAAAATGAGATAAAAACGTCATAGTATAGTATGTCGTCAAAAATGTGAAAAAAACGTCATAGTGTAGTATGTCGTCAAAAATGTGATAAAAATGTCATAGTATAGTATGTCGTCAAAAATGTGACAAAAACGTCATAGTATAGTATGTCGTCAAAAATGTGATAAAAATGTCATAGTATAGTATGTCATCAAAAATGTGACAAAAACGTCATAGTATAGTATGTCGTCAAATATGTGATAAAAATGTCATAGTATAGTATGTCGTCCAAAATGTGATTAAAAACGTCATAGTATAGTATGTCGTCAAAAATGTGACAAAAACGTCATAGTATAGTATGTCCTCAAAAATGTGACAAAAACGTCATAGTATAGTATGTCGTCAAAAATGTGATAAAAATGTCATAGTATAGTATGTCATCAAAAATGTGACAAAAACGTCATAGTATAGTATGTCGTCAAATATGTGATAAAAATGTCATAGTATAGTATGTCGTCCAAAATGTGATTAAAAACATCATAGTATAGTATGTCGTCAAAAATGTGACAAAAACGTCATAGTATAGTATGTCCTCAAAAATGTGACAAAAACGTCATAGTATAGTATGTCGTCAAAAATGTGACAAAAATGTCATAGTACAGTATGTCGTCAAAAATGAGACAAAAACGTCATAGTATAGTATGTCGTCAAAAATGTGACAAAAAAGTCATAGTATAGTATGTCGTCAAAAATGTGACAAAAACGTCATAGTATAGTATGTCGTCAAAAATGTGACAAAAACGTCATAGTATAGTATGTCGTCAAAAATGTGACAAAAACGTCATAGTATAGTATGTCGTCAAAAATGTGATAAAAACGTCATAGTATAGTATGTCGTCAAAAATGTGATAAAAACGTCATAGTATAGTATGTTGTCAAAAATGTGACAAAAACGTCATAGTATAGTATGTCGTCAAAAATGTGACAAAAATGTCATAGTACAGTATGTCGTCAAAAATGTGATAAAAACGTCATAGTATAGTATGTCGTCAAAAATGAGAAAAAAACGTCATAGTATAGTATGTCAACAAAAATGTGATAAAAACATCATAGTATAGTATGTCGTCAAAAATGTGATAAAAACGTCATAGTATAGTATGTCGTCAAAAATGTGACAAAAACGTCATAGTATAGTATGTCGTCCAAAATATCATAAAAACGTCATAGTATAGTATGTCAACAAAAATGTGATAAAAACGTCATAGTATAGTATGTCGTCAAAAATGAGACAAAAACGTCATAGTATAGTATGCCAACAAAAATGTGATAAAAACATCATAGTATAGTATGTCGTCCAAAATGTGATAAAAACGTCATAGTATAGTATGTCGTCAAAAATGTGAAAAAAACGTCATAGTATAGTATGTCGTCCAAAATGTGATAAAAACGTCATAGTATAGTATGTCGTCAAAAATGTGAAAAAAACGTCATAGTATAGTATGTCGTCAAAAATGTGATAAAAACGTCATAGTATAGTATGTTGTCAAAAATGTGACAAAAACGTCATAGTATAGTATGTCGTCAAAAATGTGACAAAAATGTCATAGTACAGTATGTCGTCAAAAATGTGATAAAAACGTCATAGTATAGTATGTCGTCAAAAATGAGACAAAAACGTCATAGTATAGTATGTCAACAAAAATGTGATAAAAACATCATAGTATAGTATGTCGTCAAAAATGTGATAAAAACGTCATAGTATAGTATGTCGTCAAAAATGTGACAAAAACGTCATAGTATAGTATGTCGTCCAAAATATCATAAAAACGTCATAGTATAGTATGTCAACAAAAATGTGATAAAAACATCATAGTATAGTATGTCGTCAAAAATGTGATAAAAATGTCATAGTATAGTATGTTGTCAAAAATGTGATAAAAACGTCATAGTATATTATGTCGTCAAAAACGTGATTAAAAACGTCATAGTATAGTATGTCGTCAAAAATGTGACAAAAACGTCATAGTATAGTATGTCCTCAAAAATGTGATAAAAATGTCATAGTATAGTATGTCGTCCAAAATGTGATTAAAAACGTCATAGTATAGTATGTCGTCAAAAATGTGACAAAAACGTCATAGTATAGTATGTCCTCAAAAATGTGACAAAAACGTCATAGTATAGTATGTCGTCAAAAATGTGACAAAAACGTCATAGTATAGTATGTCCTCAAAAATGTGACAAAAACGTCATAGTATAGTATGTCGTCAAAAATGTGACAAAAATGTCATAGTACAGTATGTCGTCAAAAATGAGACAAAAACGTCATAGTATAGTATGTCGTCAAAAATGTGACAAAAAAGTCATAGTATAGTATGTCGTCAAAAATGTGACAAAAACGTCATAGTATAGTATGTCGTCAAAAATGTGACAAAAACGTCATAGTATAGTATGTCGTCAAAAATGTGACAAAAACGTCATAGTATAGTATGTCGTCAAAAATGTGATAAAAACGTCATAGTATAGTATGTCGTCAAAAATGTGATAAAAACGTCATAGTATAGTATGTCGTCCAAAATGTGATAAAAACGTCATAGTATAGTATGTCGTCAAAAATGTGAAAAAAACGTCATAGTATAGTATGTCGTCAAAAATGTGATAAAAACGTCATAGTATAGTATGTTGTCAAAAATGTGACAAAAACGTCATAGTATAGTATGTCGTCAAAAATGTGACAAAAATGTCATAGTACAGTATGTCGTCAAAAATGTGATAAAAACGTCATAGTATAGTATGTCGTCAAAAATGAGAAAAAAACGTCATAGTATAGTATGTCAACAAAAATGTGATAAAAACATCATAGTATAGTATGTCGTCAAAAATGTGATAAAAACGTCATAGTATAGTATGTCGTCAAAAATGTGACAAAAACGTCATAGTATAGTATGTCGTCCAAAATATCATAAAAACGTCATAGTATAGTATGTCAACAAAAATGTGATAAAAACGTCATAGTATAGTATGTCGTCAAAAATGAGACAAAAACGTCATAGTATAGTATGCCAACAAAAATGTGATAAAAACATCATAGTATAGTATGTCGTCCAAAATGTGATAAAAACGTCATAGTATAGTATGTCGTCAAAAATGTGAAAAAAACGTCATAGTATAGTATGTCGTCCAAAATGTGATAAAAACGTCATAGTATAGTATGTCGTCAAAAATGTGAAAAAAACGTCATAGTATAGTATGTCGTCAAAAATGTGATAAAAACGTCATAGTATAGTATGTTGTCAAAAATGTGACAAAAACGTCATAGTATAGTATGTCGTCAAAAATGTGACAAAAATGTCATAGTACAGTATGTCGTCAAAAATGTGATAAAAACGTCATAGTATAGTATGTCAACAAAAATGTGATAAAAACATCATAGTATAGTATGTCGTCAAAAATGTGATAAAAATGTCATAGTATAGTATGTTGTCAAAAATGTGATAAAAACGTCATAGTATATTATGTCGTCAAAAACGTGATTAAAAACGTCATAGTATAGTATGTCGTCAAAAATGTGACAAAAACGTCATAGTATAGTATGTCCTCAAAAATGTGATAAAAATGTCATAGTATAGTATGTCGTCCAAAATGTGATTAAAAACGTCATAGTATAGTATGTCGTCAAAAATGTGACAAAAACGTCATAGTATAGTATGTCCTCAAAAATGTGACAAAAACGTCATAGTATAGTATGTCGTCAAAAATGTGACAAAAACGTCATAGTATAGTATGTCCTCAAAAATGTGACAAAAACGTCATAGTATAGTATGTCGTCAAAAATGTGACAAAAATGTCATAGTACAGTATGTCGTCAAAAATGAGACAAAAACGTCATAGTATAGTATGTCGTCAAAAATGTGACAAAAAAGTCATAGTATAGTATGTCGTCAAAAATGTGACAAAAACGTCATAGTATAGTATGTCGTCAAAAATGTGACAAAAACGTCATAGTATAGTATGTCGTCAAAAATGTGACAAAAACGTCATAGTATAGTATGTCGTCAAAAATGTGATAAAAACGTCATAGTATAGTATGTCGTCAAAAATGTGATAAAAACGTCATAGTATAGTATGTCGTCCAAAATGTGATAAAAACGTCATAGTATAGTATGTCGTCAAAAATGTGAAAAAAACGTCATAGTATAGTATGTCGTCAAAAATGTGATAAAAACGTCATAGTATAGTATGTTGTCAAAAATGTGACAAAAACGTCATAGTATAGTATGTCGTCAAAAATGTGACAAAAATGTCATAGTACAGTATGTCGTCAAAAATGTGATAAAAACGTCATAGTATAGTATGTCGTCAAAAATGAGAAAAAAACGTCATAGTATAGTATGTCGTCCAAAATGTGATAAAAACGTCATAGTATAGTATGTCGTCAAAAATGTGAAAAAAACGTCATAGTATAGTATGTCGTCAAAAATGTGATAAAAACGTCATAGTATAGTATGTTGTCAAAAATGTGACAAAAACGTCATAGTATAGTATGTCGTCAAAAATGTGACAAAAATGTCATAGTACAGTATGTCGTCAAAAATGTGATAAAAACGTCATAGTATAGTATGTCAACAAAAATGTGATAAAAACATCATAGTATAGTATGTCGTCAAAAATGTGATAAAAATGTCATAGTATAGTATGTTGTCAAAAATGTGATAAAAACGTCATAGTATATTATGTCGTCAAAAACGTGATTAAAAACGTCATAGTATAGTATGTCGTCAAAAATGTGACAAAAACGTCATAGTATAGTATGTCCTCAAAAATGTGATAAAAATGTCATAGTATAGTATGTCGTCCAAAATGTGATTAAAAACGTCATAGTATAGTATGTCGTCAAAAATGTGACAAAAACGTCATAGTATAGTATGTCCTCAAAAATGTGACAAAAACGTCATAGTATAGTATGTCGTCAAAAATGTGACAAAAACGTCATAGTATAGTATGTCCTCAAAAATGTGACAAAAACGTCATAGTATAGTATGTCGTCAAAAATGTGACAAAAATGTCATAGTACAGTATGTCGTCAAAAATGAGACAAAAACGTCATAGTATAGTATGTCGTCAAAAATGTGACAAAAAAGTCATAGTATAGTATGTCGTCAAAAATGTGACAAAAACGTCATAGTATAGTATGTCGTCAAAAATGTGACAAAAACGTCATAGTATAGTATGTCGTCAAAAATGTGACAAAAACGTCATAGTATAGTATGTCGTCAAAAATGTGATAAAAACGTCATAGTATAGTATGTCGTCAAAAATGTGATAAAAACGTCATAGTATAGTATGTCGTCCAAAATGTGATAAAAACGTCATAGTATAGTATGTCGTCAAAAATGTGAAAAAAACGTCATAGTATAGTATGTCGTCAAAAATGTGATAAAAACGTCATAGTATAGTATGTTGTCAAAAATGTGACAAAAACGTCATAGTATAGTATGTCGTCAAAAATGTGACAAAAATGTCATAGTACAGTATGTCGTCAAAAATGTGATAAAAACGTCATAGTATAGTATGTCGTCAAAAATGAGACAAAAACGTCATAGTATAGTATGTCAACAAAAATGTGATAAAAACATCATAGTATAGTATGTCGTCAAAAATGTGATAAAAACGTCATAGTATAGTATGTCGTCAAAAATGTGACAAAAACGTCATAGTATAGTATGTCGTCCAAAATATCATAAAAACGTCATAGTATAGTATGTCAACAAAAATGTGATAAAAACATCATAGTATAGTATGTCGTCAAAAATGTGATAAAAATGTCATAGTATAGTATGTTGTCAAAAATGTGATAAAAACGTCATAGTATATTATGTCGTCAAAAACGTGATTAAAAACGTCATAGTATAGTATGTCGTCAAAAATGTGACAAAAACGTCATAGTATAGTATGTCCTCAAAAATGTGATAAAAATGTCATAGTATAGTATGTCGTCCAAAATGTGATTAAAAACGTCATAGTATAGTATGTCGTCAAAAATGTGACAAAAACGTCATAGTATAGTATGTCCTCAAAAATGTGACAAAAACGTCATAGTATAGTATGTCGTCAAAAATGTGACAAAAACGTCATAGTATAGTATGTCCTCAAAAATGTGACAAAAACGTCATAGTATAGTATGTCGTCAAAAATGTGACAAAAATGTCATAGTACAGTATGTCGTCAAAAATGAGACAAAAACGTCATAGTATAGTATGTCGTCAAAAATGTGACAAAAAAGTCATAGTATAGTATGTCGTCAAAAATGTGACAAAAACGTCATAGTATAGTATGTCGTCAAAAATGTGACAAAAACGTCATAGTATAGTATGTCGTCAAAAATGTGACAAAAACGTCATAGTATAGTATGTCGTCAAAAATGTGATAAAAACGTCATAGTATAGTATGTCGTCAAAAATGTGATAAAAACGTCATAGTATAGTATGTCGTCCAAAATGTGATAAAAACGTCATAGTATAGTATGTCGTCAAAAATGTGAAAAAAACGTCATAGTATAGTATGTCGTCAAAAATGTGATAAAAACGTCATAGTATAGTATGTTGTCAAAAATGTGACAAAAACGTCATAGTATAGTATGTCGTCAAAAATGTGACAAAAATGTCATAGTACAGTATGTCGTCAAAAATGTGATAAAAACGTCATAGTATAGTATGTCGTCAAAAATGAGAAAAAAACGTCATAGTATAGTATGTCAACAAAAATGTGATAAAAACATCATAGTATAGTATGTCGTCAAAAATGTGATAAAAACGTCATAGTATAGTATGTTGTCAAAAATGTGACAAAAACGTCATAGTATAGTATGTCGTCCAAAATATCATAAAAACGTCATAGTATAGTATGTCAACAAAAATGTGATAAAAACGTCATAGTATAGTATGTCGTCAAAAATGAGACAAAAACGTCATAGTATAGTATGCCAACAAAAATGTGATAAAAACATCATAGTATAGTATGTCGTCCAAAATGTGATAAAAACGTCATAGTATAGTATGTCGTCAAAAATGTGAAAAAAACGTCATAGTATAGTATGTCGTCCAAAATGTGATAAAAACGTCATAGTATAGTATGTCGTCAAAAATGTGAAAAAAACGTCATAGTATAGTATGTCGTCAAAAATGTGATAAAAACGTCATAGTATAGTATGTTGTCAAAAATGTGACAAAAACGTCATAGTATAGTATGTCGTCAAAAATGTGACAAAAATGTCATAGTACAGTATGTCGTCAAAAATGTGATAAAAACGTCATAGTATAGTATGTCAACAAAAATGTGATAAAAACATCATAGTATAGTATGTCGTCAAAAATGTGATAAAAATGTCATAGTATAGTATGTTGTCAAAAATGTGATAAAAACGTCATAGTATATTATGTCGTCAAAAACGTGATTAAAAACGTCATAGTATAGTATGTCGTCAAAAATGTGACAAAAACGTCATAGTATAGTATGTCCTCAAAAATGTGATAAAAATGTCATAGTATAGTATGTCGTCCAAAATGTGATTAAAAACGTCATAGTATAGTATGTCGTCAAAAATGTGACAAAAACGTCATAGTATAGTATGTCCTCAAAAATGTGACAAAAACGTCATAGTATAGTATGTCGTCAAAAATGTGACAAAAACGTCATAGTATAGTATGTCCTCAAAAATGTGACAAAAACGTCATAGTATAGTATGTCGTCAAAAATGTGACAAAAATGTCATAGTACAGTATGTCGTCAAAAATGAGACAAAAACGTCATAGTATAGTATGTCGTCAAAAATGTGACAAAAAAGTCATAGTATAGTATGTCGTCAAAAATGTGACAAAAACGTCATAGTATAGTATGTCGTCAAAAATGTGACAAAAACGTCATAGTATAGTATGTCGTCAAAAATGTGACAAAAACGTCATAGTATAGTATGTCGTCAAAAATGTGATAAAAACGTCATAGTATAGTATGTCGTCAAAAATGTGATAAAAACGTCATAGTATAGTATGTCGTCCAAAATGTGATAAAAACGTCATAGTATAGTATGTCGTCAAAAATGTGAAAAAAACGTCATAGTATAGTATGTCGTCAAAAATGTGATAAAAACGTCATAGTATAGTATGTTGTCAAAAATGTGACAAAAACGTCATAGTATAGTATGTCGTCAAAAATGTGACAAAAATGTCATAGTACAGTATGTCGTCAAAAATGTGATAAAAACGTCATAGTATAGTATGTCGTCAAAAATGAGAAAAAAACGTCATAGTATAGTATGTCAACAAAAATGTGATAAAAACATCATAGTATAGTATGTCGTCAAAAATGTGATAAAAACGTCATAGTATAGTATGTCGTCAAAAATGTGACAAAAACGTCATAGTATAGTATGTCGTCCAAAATATCATAAAAACGTCATAGTATAGTATGTCAACAAAAATGTGATAAAAACGTCATAGTAGTATAGAGGAACTGAAAACTGACCTGCTGCAACACGTTTAGTTTTCCTCCGTTATAGATCACTTTAAAGACGACCCTCAGTTTTAACTTTGACATTTAAGATCATTTTTTGGGCTGTTTGTCTCGTCAAAAATGAGACAAAAACGTCATAGTATAGTATGCCAACAAAAATGTGATAAAAACATCATAGTATAGTATGTCGTCCAAAATGTGATAAAAACGTCATAGTATAGTATGTCGTCAAAAATGTGAAAAAAACGTCATAGTATAGTATGTCGTCCAAAATGTGATAAAAACGTCATAGTATAGTATGTCGTCAAAAATGTGAAAAAAACGTCATAGTATAGTATGTCGTCAAAAATGTGATAAAAACGTCATAGTATAGTATGTTGTCAAAAATGTGACAAAAACGTCATAGTATAGTATGTCGTCAAAAATGTGACAAAAATGTCATAGTACAGTATGTCGTCAAAAATGTGATAAAAACGTCATAGTATAGTATGTCGTCAAAAATGAGACAAAAACGTCATAGTATAGTATGTCAACAAAAATGTGATAAAAACATCATAGTATAGTATGTCGTCAAAAATGTGATAAAAACGTCATAGTATAGTATGTCGTCAAAAATGTGACAAAAACGTCATAGTATAGTATGTCGTCCAAAATATCATAAAAACGTCATAGTATAGTATGTCAACAAAAATGTGATAAAAACATCATAGTATAGTATGTCGTCAAAAATGTGATAAAAATGTCATAGTATAGTATGTTGTCAAAAATGTGATAAAAACGTCATAGTATAGTATGTCGTCAAAAATGTGATAAAAATGTCATAGTATAGCACGTCGACAAAAATGTGATAAAAACGTCATAGTATAGTATGTCGTCCAAAATATCACAAAAACGTCATAGTATAGTATGTCGTCAAAAATGTGATTAAAAACGTCATAGTATAGTATGTCGTCAAAAATGTGACAGAAACGTCATAATATAGTATGTCGTCAAAAATGTGACTAAAAATGTCATAGTATAGTATGTCGTCCAAAATATCATAAAAACGTCATAGTATAGTATGTCGTTAAAAATGTGATTAAAAACGTCATAGTATGGTATGTCAATAAAAATGAGATAAAAACGTCATAGTATAGTATGTCGTCAAAAATGTGAAAAAAACGTCATAGTGTAGTATGTCGTCAAAAATGTGATAAAAATGTCATAGTATAGTATGTCGTCAAAAATGTGACAAAAACGTCATAGTATAGTATGTCGTCAAAAATGTGATAAAAATGTCATAGTATAGTATGTCATCAAAAATGTGACAAAAACGTCATACTATAGTATGTCGTCAAATATGTGATAAAAATGTCATAGTATAGTATGTCGTCCAAAATGTGATTAAAAACGTCATAGTATAGTATGTCGTCAAAAATGTGACAAAAACGTCATAGTATAGTATGTCCTCAAAAATGTGACAAAAACGTCATAGTATAGTATGTCGTCAAAAATGTGATAAAAATGTCATAGTATAGTATGTCATCAAAAATGTGACAAAAACGTCATAGTATAGTATGTCGTCAAATATGTGATAAAAATGTCATAGTATAGTATGTCATCCAAAATGTGATTAAAAACATCATAGTATAGTATGTCGTCAAAAATGTGACAAAAACGTCATAGTATAGTATGTCCTCAAAAATGTGACAAAAACGTCATAGTATAGTATGTCGTCAAAAATGTGACAAAAATGTCATAGTACAGTATGTCGTCAAAAATGAGACAAAAACGTCATAGTATAGTATGTCGTCAAAAATGTGACAAAAAAGTCATAGTATAGCATGTCGACAAAAATGTGATAAAAACGTCATAGTATAGTATGTCGTCAAAAATTTCACAAAAAAGTCATAGTATAGCATGTCGTCAAAAATGTGATAAAATGTCAAAGTATAGTATGTCATAGAAAAAAAGTCACAGTATAGTTTGTCATAAAAATGTTATAGTAGTCTTAAAATTGTAAAAAAAAAAAAAAAGTCATAGCATAGTATGCCATAAAAAATGTAACAGTATAGTATGTCATAAAAATGTCCTAGAAAAGTAAGTCATAAAAAAACATAAGAAATGCCAAAGTATCCAATGTTATTAGAAAATTACACAAAAAGTCATAGTACAGTATTTAAAAAAATACAATCGAAAAAGTTATAGTATAGTATGGCATTAAAGATGTCATAAAAAAGATCAAAGTTTAGTTTGTCATAAAAATGGTCAAAAAAGTCATAATGTAGTATGCCATGAAAAATATCATAAGAAATTCCATAGTTTAGTAAGTCATCAAAAAAATTATAAGAAATGCTATAGTATGGTATGTCATAAAAATGTATAGTATAGTATAGTATAGTATGCCCTGAAAAATGTCATAAAAATGTCACACTGGTATGTTAGTAGCATGTAATAAAAAATGTCTTAAAATGTTATTGTAAAGTAAAATGAAAAAATAAAAAATGCCATAGTATAGTATGTCATAAAAAAATCATAAAAAAGTCATTGTATAGAATATTATTAAAAATGTCTTAAAATGTCATTGTATGTTAAACGTTTAAAAAATCATAAAAAAAATGTCATCATATAGTGTGTCGGTTGAAAAAAAAACAAAAAAAAAACACAAAATATCAGTCTAGTATGTCATAAAAAAGTGAAAAGGATGCCATAGGATAGTATGTAATGAAAAATGTCATAAAAATGAAAACGAATCTTCCAATGTGATGAAATCTCTATTAGTCCAGCCAGAGACTTTTTAAAAAGCAAACAAGTAACTTGAGAGAAAGAGTGAAGCGATGCAGCCAAGAGTGGCTGTGACCATTTTGAATAAATTGTGTCATTGATATAAAATCAAAGAAAAGAATCTGATGGGATGGAACAATACACAACATACACTACATCTCAGTGATTATGAGAATGGGCTGCTTACCTGGCGTGGTCGAAGTACTCTTTGTTCTGGTTCCTGTAGAAGACAGAGAAACGCAGCATCCGGCCGGCGATGACCTCTGCCTTCTCCAACAGCTGGTTTAGATGCACTGTGGAATAATCTGGAAAGCAGACACAACACATCATCATCACAGTGAAAATTAATATGCTGTCATCAGGAGGATCGGAAACCGGTGTACAAACGTCATTAGCAGAAATTCAATTCTTTAATTATAAAGAAGAGGAGTGACTGTGTGCACCGGCTGGGGTGGAATATGAACTGAGCCTGTGTACTCAAGGACCCTGAGATCCTTCCATTCTTAACTGTGTCATGTTTAAAAAACCAAAACATTTTCAGTAAGTCCTGTAATAAAATCTTCTCTCACTCACCACCGTGTAAGCAGGTCTGCCAAATGGGTGTGGATTTTATCCAAAGCATGTAATAACTTTCATAATGATAGAGGCTCTTTTTCCCCAGTCCAATTTTCCTACAAGCACTTGAACCGACAAAGATGATTTTGGGAAAATTCCCTGCTCTTTCATGCGACGACAAAGAACCTCAAGCAAAAATGAAAGAAAACTATGAAGAAGATTATTAATGTCAAGCTGACTTCTCAGAAGTCCCTGAATTCCTTTTAGACCTCTAGCCTATGTTTTAAGTCAAAGCTTGTTCTGTTGACAGCGAAACATAATGGAATAATTGCTGGTTGAACAATTCAACTGAGGGACTGAGGATTTTACAAGAATGAAAGGTCCTGGCAGCGCCATCTTTTGCCAGCCACAATCAACAACATCATCAAGCATCTTCCATCAATGTCTCGTTACACCTTCATCACACACTCGTCACCTGCCCTGTTCTCCTTCCTCCCATCTCAACTGCGTCATTTCACAAGTGTCCCAGCTAAATTATTTTTCTAGAGTTTTCTCACAACATTTTTAGCCAAGCCAGCAGGATGGCAGAATACCATGAGGTTCACATCTGTGGTTTTGAGTGAAATATATCCCCAACTATTAAAATGATTGCCATGAAATTTGGTACACACGCTCACGCTATCCTCAGGATGCACTGTAATAAATTTATTGATTCCTTAACTTTCCATCAATATGACATTCCCATCAGCCTCTGCTGTACTTTGTGTTTTGTGCAAATGAACAAATTTTAGCATGCCAGTTACCACTGGGTGAATTCATTCTATCAGTTTATTTGAATTTATGGTTTAGGTTGATGTTTAGAAATAGAAAACTGATTTTGACTTAAACTTTGGTAATTAAAGTGTGTAACTGCCACCACTTCCAGATCTGTCACATGACGCCATTGGGCCAAAAAAAGACTTTATCCCATAGACTTACTAGGGGTGGGGGAAAAAATTGATACAGCATAGTATCACAATATTTTTGTGTGGCGATATCATATTGTATCTTATTGCCAAAGCTTTCCTTTGGGGACATTGCAGTTTAAAAAAATGTAAAATATCACAATATATAGCAATAAATTTTATCACAATACTCAGCATATCGCAACATATCTAAAATCGCAATAATATTGTATAGTGACTTTTGTATCGTGATAATATCATATTGTGGTTCCTCTGGTGATTCCCACCCCTACGACTTACATTGGTAAAAAGACTTCTGTAAATCAATGGATACATTTTTTTGGGTGTCACAACTTCAGTGAAATGACTCGTTTCACTATCGGGATTTGATCCATTCGGTCTGATAACATTTTGAAAGTCTAGAGGAGCTGCACAATGAAATCATCACCATTCAAGTTAGCAGCTAAACCAGAAGTTACCAGCATGGCCAGGGGAAGTCTATAGTGTGCTTGCAGAAGATCCAGGTAATTCTGAACCTTTTTAAAGTAAAACTTTTCTAGCTACATGCATCAGTGCAACGTAAATAGGAATCTTTATACATCCATGCTTCAGACACAGGTAAAATATCAACATGGCACCAGCTAAAAGGGACGAGTTCGTTCCCAAAAGTCATAGAATAGTGTGTCATAGAAAAAGTCATAAAAAAGAGTCATGTGATTAAAAAAAAAACATTTAAAAAAGTTTTAAAAAAATGGTATGTCATAAAAATCTCATAAAAAATAATATAGCCTGCCATAAAAAGACATAAAAAAGTCATAGTATAGTCTGTCACTAAAATGTCATTAAAATGTCATGGTATGCCATATTAAAAAAAGTAATAAAAAGTCATAATATAGCATGTAACTTAAATGAATTATAGTATAGTCTGTCATAAAAATGTCATTAAAATGTAATAGTATAGTAGGTCATAAAAAAAGTCCTAATATAGTATGCCATATTTAAAAAAAAAAAAATCATAAAAATGTCATACTATAGTATGACATAAAAAAGTAATAAAAAGTCATAATATAGCATGTAATAAAAAATAAAATAAAAAGAGTTATAGTATAGTATGTCACAAAAATGTCATATAAATGTCACGGTATGTCATAAGAAACGCCATATATAAAATCATAATATAGTATGCCATATAAAAAAATATTTTAAAAAGGCATAGTATAGTATGTCATAACAAAGTCATAAACATGGCATAGAATAGTATGTCATTAATAATGTCATAAAAAAAGCTATGGTATGCCATAACAAAGAGGGACTGTCTCCTCAGTCGTCTGGAAGTGGTTCGACTTTGCAGAATCCGACCTCGAACAAACCACCGTCTGCTGTAAAGTTTGCCCAAGGTCTTTGGCAACTAAAAGCAGCAAAATGGCTACTTTATTCCAGCCTCCAAAACAGAGGCGCGCAGCCGCAGAGGTGTGTGACACTGGGAGCTGCACAAGATGGCGGCAGCCCTGAAACATCTGCTAAAAACAGGTGATGTTGAGATTAGCAGAATCATGTTCTCATAGTATACCAAATAAGAAAAAGGAGCCCAAGTGGAAATATGTTATAGATGTGGTGGCGTTTTACAGAGCTAAAGATATGGTGCCTTTAAGGACAGTTGAAAAGCCTGTATTAATTTACATGCTTGCTTTTGTTCATCATTTTTATTGTCAAAATAAAAATACTTCTTTGAATCTTTCCTTTGTCTTTTGTTGTTTGTTTTGAAGAGAAAAATCATAAATCAGACGTGGGGAAAAATAGTACATTAAACTAAATGATGGTAAGCATGGTAAACCTTAACTCTGCTGAACATCAGCATGTTGGCATCTTCATTGTGACGTTAACATGAAGCCTGTCCAGACTGATGGAGGGTGTCTGACACAGAACATCATATTCAAGTGTTTCACTGTCTCTGACTACATCCTCACTCTCTCCCTGCCTGTTCTCCTTCCTCCCATCGACTGCAGCTCCTGATCCCTGTCACAATGACCTCCCCTGATAAATTCTACCCTCCAGTTTCCATGCCATCATCTCCTCCCCCTTCTCCCCTCCCCCACTCTAAGCCACTAGCCAGCAATGTTGAACTTGGTGACCTCTGCATCGGAACATAAACAGCACAGCTCCCCTCCGTCTTTTAATCTCTCTTTCCGCCTCACCCTCCCCTCCTCCATCTTTCTGTCCGTCTCTCCCTCCACTCAGTACAAATTAGCCCCCCTTTAATATCCTCCCTCATACTGCACTCCATCCTATTTCCTTCTGTAGTTGCAGCACAGGCACCAGAAATCAAAGGCAGTACTGATGTCACATATCCTGAAAATACATGTATTCATGGAAATGCGAGCTGCACATTACTCACCGGCAGTGCAGAACTCGACGATCTCGCTCCACTCGGAGATGGCGTAGTCTCCGTCAGTCTGTTTTGATGCGGTTTGGACGGCAACGGTGTACTCTGTGCGTGGGCTCAGGAACCAGTGGCCCCGAACCGTCATGGGCAGGGGCACTGCCTTGGCTACCAGCTTGGTAGGAACATCCTGGACGGAGGGAGGGAGGGAGGGAGGAATGGAAAAAGGAGGTTAATGATGACGGGAAGAAATTAGTCAGAAAGAAATACTCCTGTTGTGGCTTTGCTTCAGCCACATGCAGGGATTTGTACACACCTGCTTGTAAACAGACACACACACACACACTCCATGTGCGCAGCAGACTGCAGTTCATACCTGTCGCTGCCCTACTGTTGATGTATGTACACTGTTCTGTACACTATTCACCCCCCCAAGCCTCAGTGGGCCTTAGCAGCTCATTGATTGGACCAGGAGCCCCTGCCTAGCAACAGAGTCAGCCCATTCATCCACCAACACTGTTGCTGCACACCAAAATCAAAATACTTCTAAGGGGTCGCCCGCTAGGACGAAGAGAAACACCCAGGAAGTGACTGCAGGAGGAAGAGGAAGGAGGCTGATGAAACAAGTCTGTAAGATTGACTGACTGTCCACTGACAGAGCTGCAGTCGTCCTGCTGCTGCTGCTGAGATTACTCTGAGCCCTGTGAGTGATATTAGCCTATTAGAGCTCAGAGCCACAGCTCGCTGTGGAGTCTCTGAACAAAACCACCTTGAAGTGAGTTTTTCTCCCCCATGCATGAAGAGAAAGGTTATCCTGAGGTAAAACACGGTGTATCTGAGTCACATGTTTCAACTTCAAATCAATCATTTTAGATTTTAAACATCAAGGATTGTCATCGCTCCAGATGTTTATAGCATCACAGCGACTGTCTTTTATCCCTAATATGATATTACAGAACAGTTATGACCATGAACAGACAAATCTAATTTGCTGCCTGTCCTCTCAGTGGACACAGCAGCACACAGTAGAAACTGTATATCAGGAACATCAGGTTGAACACTGAGAAATGCCCTTTACTTTTAAAACAAGACAGAGTTTCCTTAAAATTTGCTTACTTATAAACAAACATTACAAACACTTCATTTACTGTGGTTGTCAAATTTGGCCGAATATGATATTAACTTCAGATGGCAACGTAGAGTGTATATATTTTAAAAATAATTAACACCTTTCACATGTCATATTTTTCTCTCAGAGTCAATAAAGTACTCTATGGTCTGTTTACCTGTGTATGTATATGTGTAGAAGTCAAAATTAATCCAGCTGTCATCCTCACAATATACAAACAATGTACAAATTTGTCTTGATTGTCTTGGTGTTTGGTTTTCTTCTTACTTTCAGTTTTGGAAACTGCAGGTTTTTGCATTTCAACTGAATATTGTCTATGCTACTGCTGTTCTGTAGATTGTGCATCTTAGCCTGATCATGTTGTTTGTATTTATTTTTGTAACAACATTCTGTTGCTCTCTTATAGTACTAAGTCCAGGCATAGTGACAAAAAATAAGGAGGAAGATTTGTTTAAAATTTTGCAGTGTGAGAATAAAATCAAACCTTCAGTATTACTGCAAATAAAATCTCTTATTTTATTTTCTTAATTTATTATCTTCTTTTTTTGCATTTCAAGAATAAAGCAGAAACACAATTTTAAAAATAAAGAAGAAATGATGAGAATAAACTTGACATTTCCAAATTAAAGTTCCAAACACGTGGGAGGTCTTACAGCTCAGCAACCTGACAAGAGAAACTGTTCAACATGAGGATCAATACTTCATCAAAATCCTTTTAGCAGCAACAAAGGAGGCTATTACCAGGAAACGGCACAAAGAACATCTTCCTTCTCAAAGTGATTGGGAAGACATTGTTGAGGAGATATGACATGGAAAGACTCACTCATTTACTGAGACTCCAAAAATTGGAATTCACAGAAAAATGGGCCAAATGGACTGAATATAAGGCCCACTGCAGAGACACCATGTAACTCTCTTAATGGTCATGGCAAACGTGTTTCAGGTGACCACTAGGATGAGCACTGCAATGCCCTATGTGTTAGTAATGTGCCTCAGTGACACGCCAGTTTTGTTTTGTTTTCGTATGTTTGTTCTGTGATAACAAAGTGCAAAAGAACAATAAAATATAAGTTAAAAAATTCAAAACTAAAGTCAATAGGTTAAATCCTAAACTACCATTGTTATGACTGCCTCTACAAAGCGTCTTGTAAATGAATTGGTGAAACTGTACTTCAGAATCAGTTTAGTAACAAGGAAATAATTTCTCTCTTAGCGCCTTAACACAGTCGTCAGTCAGATTGTGCTGAAAACGTGCGTCTGAAAGGATATCACATGACATGATATGATGGACTAGAGAAGTTGACTTTGTTCTTGAAATGGTATTTCAACTTCATTCACATTTTTTTGACTTTATTTTCAACATACATTAAAAAAAATATATATAAATTAAAATAAAATAATAATAAATATTCTTTCTGGCACTAATATTGTCATTTCAACTTAATTTTAAAAATGCAAAATAAGAAAGGCAGATAATATCTTCCTTTTCTAATGTTTTGTCCCCTAGTGTCGCCCTAACACTCCTCCGTACTCTCTTGGTCAGAAAGATTATAATTTCACAGAGAATTTCACTGGGTTAAATAAAGGAAAAAAATGTTTTAAGGACTAAACAATGATTGAGATAATTATCCACTTGATTCATACTGACCCGTTGTCTACTTTGTGCTTTTAAGGCTCATTGTGATTTTTCAGTCTGCTCATTGAATCATACAAAACACAGAAGCTCTTCTTCTTGACTCATTTCTTATGAAAAGCAGCAAATTCTATTCAGCGAGTACAACAAGAGGCCTTTTGTTGAGTCACCTCTCCGTAGTGTTGCCTTTACAAAGCTGTGCTGATTCAAGCGTTACCTTGTGTTTGAACTTGTTTGAGTTTTTGTTCTCCTTCTTGTTCAGGTCAATGAAGTAGTGCGTGATGCGCTCCTTGCTGCGTGGCTCCATGTCCCAGCAGATCTTGAAGGAGTCGCAGGTGATGTTGCTGATCTTGATGTTCTGAGGAACGGGGAGCTCCTCCATCTCGGAGAGGCTGCCATCCTGGGATTTACTTCCTGTAGGGTAGAAAAACAACAAGCAGCTTTGAGTTAATCAGCATCAAAGAGAGCAAAAATGTACAGTATACCAAGGTTATATATGATTCATATTTACTGTAGGAATCATGTGGGAACACTGACGCTGCAATGATGAATCAATTAGCTGACAACTTTTTTCCAATTTGCATTTTTAAAATTATAAAAGTGGAGTTACAAATTAAAAAAAAAGAGAAATAAAAATAAATAAAATAATAATGAAAATAAAATAATAAAAAAAATTAAAGAGAAAAGTCAACAGATGAAAAAATGGTTACATAAATATGATTTCAAAGGATATAATTCACTGATAATAAATGTAAGCGAGAAGATCTGAGTTATTTTTTTTAAGAAAAAAAGTCAAAATTCTCGGTTTACAGCTTCTTAAATGTGAATATTTTCTGGTTTCTGTACTCCTCTATGACTGTAAAGTGAATATCTTTGGGTTGTGGACAAAACAAGACATTTAGGGACATCGTCTTGGGCTTTGGAAAACATTGATTGACATTTTTCACCATTTTCTGACATTTCAGTTAATCCAGAAAATAACTGACAGATCAATCTGCACTGAAGATAACTGTTAGCTGCAGCCCCAGATAACACAGACTGTGTTGAGTAAAGCTTATTTAAAATCTGACACAATATCATTTTTGCTTCTAATAACTTAAGTATTATTAGACATTTTTTAGTGATCGTAAATCAGATTTTATTATCTGAGAGAGACCTGAGGCCACATTAATTAAGTCAGTGACACACACCTTTAAATCTTCTACCTATGCTCAGCTCTTATTCAGCTCACAGAAATATCTTTTCATTTCCCTTCTCTGTCTCACTGACTGTAAACCTTCTGTACTCCTGCAGCAGTTTGCCAGTAATTATTCTGCAGACAGTACTAACAGAAGTATATCCACCATATCACACACAGAACTGCCTGCGTCGCTGACTACCATATATGTTGCCATGGAAACACATCAGCCTCCCAACACACTCACACACACATCTCTATCTGCTTTCCAGAACATACGTGGCATTAAATATTTCAAACGCTAGTGATTGAATCTCCTCGCAGAAGAGATGGATCCATTTATAATCAGCAGTAAGAAATAAAAAAAACTCAGCTGCCACACTGCAGGTAAGTAACACACGAGCCTGCAGCAGCAACGCTTAAAATGCTGCTGAATGTCACAGAACTTCAGCCATTTATTTAGAGTTAGATTATTTTTGTGGCCTGAACAGAAAGGTCATTTCACAACATTGTTTTCCATCAAATACACTTCTCTGTGCTGCATGGATCTCATGCATTAGTCAGGTCCCTGTACAGTGGGTAACATAACATGTAGCGAAGGCGTACAACCCCCAGAGTGCACAGTGAGGCCACTGAAAATGCAAAAACAGGCTTGAATGAAAGCTTTGTGGAATTAGGATGAATATAGACTTCACGTCACACTCTGGGACGCCCACTTGGCAGGGCAACAATGCATTTTCTGTGCACGCTCCGGGGGTCTAAACACGAGAGTGAGTAAAATACAAGAATTTGGGAGTAACGCTCAACACGGCCGGACTCCATAGAGGAGTAAACAATGGCAGGAGCAGCGGAGCATGGAACATCCATCCCCACTCATCAGCTGAGAGAGGGCGGCATAAAAGAGTTATCCCATAATTGGGCTGTGTGGACTCTCCTGTCTCGCCTCCACGCAACACTCCAACAGAGGAGCGTTTGTAGGTTGATTCATTTTAGGAAGTCAGAAGGTAATTCCTACACCCAATGTGTTGCCCATCAGAGCTGGGGAAAAAAGCAGACTAGCATCACAATTTTATGCTAGCTTGGCTCTTTTTTATTTAGATTATGACATCTAAAATAAAATCCTTAGGATATAATGTATGTTCTTTACCTCCAGACACAACCAGACCCCCCGCTTATCTCTGTCCTAATCCCTTGCTCCTAATCACAACTAGCTGATTACCAAAAATAATCATCTTTAACCTACAAAGACAGACCTCCTATTGTTACTGCCTGGACCATACCATAATTACATCTTATGCCCCTGTGAATTTTGTGTTTAATGTCAGAGATGAGCAGACAAATCAGCAGGATTTTTCCTCTTTACAGTGAGTCAGTGTATTTAAACACATAATTTATTATCTGGCCTAACTGCGCGCCGTAAACCAGACATTAGTAACACCGTGGTGAGGGGATTCCTGAGTGTGTGAAAATGTAAACAGGCCAGCAGATGTATCCTCAGGCTTGGCTCTGAGATCTATACTGCGGGGGAACTCCTACACCTTCCTGCTTTGATTTGTGGAAACATCTCATCCTGCTGCTGGTTCACATTTAAGCCCATCTCATTAAACTTAAACCCCACTGAGCTGATAAGTTTGGCTCAGACTGAGAGGGTCAGCACGGACATGACAGGGCAGACCTCTGCAAGTCAGCGTGGACCAGACAGTTATGTCAGCACTGGAACGTCCCACCTGAGGCTTTATGTTGCTGACCTTTAACAAAAATAAGAGAAAACACTAAGGCTTGCTGTTAGTCTCTGACGTCTGTGCCGGGGAGAGATGAAATATAGTCAAAGGAAGTGGAATATGGCCAAAGACTTACAGTTTACGTGATGCATCTGCGCTCCTCTGCGGATTTTTCAAATGGAAACACCATCACAGCTTTTCGCAAAAAGCAGTGATGTAGCTTAGAGAGGCGCTCGCTGATAATAATGACAGTAACTGACAGGGTTAGTTTGGATTTTGAAGTGGGGTCGTACAAGGTAATCATCCACAGTCAGTGTTTCACCACTTCACCTTGCTATCAGACAGCCTTTTACGATGGGGTACTAGAGCTGATATATTGTTCTCTTCAAAGCTACCAGATACCACTGACAGAAATAGGGATGCACGATACTGAATTTTTTTCTGATATCCATTATGCTGATATACAGCAACTCATTTGGCTGATAACTAATACTGATAGATGTATCCACTTTTTTCTCCACCCAGTTTTAGTGATCATCAAGTCTCTTCTGTCGTGGAACTAACATCATATTATGCATGCATATTCTTATCATGATGGCCCACCATCAGATGGAGACATGAAATACAATGCTTTTCAATGTATGTAACATTCAGTCATTGTGCAAAATAAGACAAAGGACACATTCTGATATTTCATTTTAAAGCTAATATCGACCGATACCAAGGACATGCTGATGTTAGCTTGCATCCATGGACAGAAACACTAAATTTACTTCACAAAATACAGGAGTCTACCACTGCCTCGATTGGTTAGTTTGCGATACTACGTCACTTTCTGATACAAACTAATGTGGCAAGTGCTAGTTAGGGGGTTGGAGGAATATTTGGAAGATCGATAACATGCAATTCTAAAAAGAAAGCTTGGCTCAGTCATGAAGAGGCACATCAAAATAATGGATGTAGCTACTGTGACATCACCAATTGGTTTTTGGATTCTGTTTTTGAAGCCTCAAGTTGAGCATTTCAGCTGTCGCCATCTTGGTTTTCTGAAGCCAGAAGTGACCATAGTTGGGCAAAAGGCCAGGCGCTGTGGAGGAATAGAGGGGTGGATCTGACTGAGAAGCTGATGACACTATCAGCAGACAGTGACTCAAACTGACACACCCTTAATTATGTGTAATTTTACACCTTAAAAAAATGTAAACAGGTGAGTTACATAAAAATTCATCCCCTGTACAGCTGTCATAATGGTCTAAGTTAGCTACAGAGACCAGAAACATTTCTTTGAACCGGCTGAAAACACGTTTATTTCTGCTGTAAAGTCGGGCATTTTAACACAGCAGTCTATGGGGTCATTCAAGGCACTTCGAGCTTCATTTTGAAGCTTCGTGTTTACATGTAGCAACGCCATTATGCATAAGCCTACACTAGGATATGTGGGAAAACGTCTCTAGAAGGGCTTGGAAAAATAGCATTTTGACACTTAAACATACAGACTTTGACCAAAATTTGAATGTTTATTTGAATTTAAACACATAAGAATATCTACTGCGCTGCTTCAGAATTACACTAAACCTCAAAAAATATACAATAAATATATTAATAATGGATGTGTCCTTTAAGTGAAGAGTTTGTATAAAGAATGCTGAGGAACAGACAGTAACAGTGTGTATCAAATGTGAACATTATTGCATATTTTATAGGAAGTACAACTCATGAATCTTTTTATGCTGGGGAAAAAAGACAGCTACTTTGTGCTGATTCATCACAAGCATTAACCATTAATCACAGATCATAAAACATAAGCTTTCAGCTCCCTCATCCCATCCCAAACTCTCACTATTTCAGGATGCCATCAGGATGTGACACAGTGTAAACACCGACCGCAGCCAAACACCAAAGATGAAAAACCTGCCAACTCAGTTGCTGTGTTGTGCCTGAAACAAAATATTTCCTTGTCCTTAAAATGTCAACACCAATGTTTCCCTTAAAAACCCTGAAAGGAGACCCCATGCCGGTCTTTGTCCTCCCTGCTCCTTGCGTCTCCACAGTGCTGATTTAGCTCCTGTTTACTCTAATGCTCTCCTAATTAACCTGCAAATGGAGGCATTATACCGACACAGTGGAGCTTTACAAATGCAGTCAAATATTGCTTACATAATACTCTTAAGGCTGCGCAGTCAAGCTGAAAGTGATGTTATCAGGGAAAACAAGCTCTGAAGGCTTTAAGGTTTACTGGGCAAAAATCAAAGGAAATGCTCATGAGACAAACAGACAGATCTGCAACCACCACTGTGCGCTCTTCTTTAGGTTTCTAAAAAGAACACCAGTGCTATTAACAAACTCAACGCACAGGTTAAAGAATTAATCTGGTCCTAAATTGGAATCTGAGTACACTAATACACTGTGTACCAGGTAGCCGCTTGCCTGCAGGTAAATACCACGACACGGTCCTAATCTGCGCTCTGAGTCCTCTGGGAGTCTGAGAGCGCAGGATGAAAGATGGAGGAGCGAAAGCCAAGCAGGATGAAGGTCAGGCAGTATGGGAGAGAGTCAAACATTTTACAGTCTCACACGGGAGGCCTAAACCCTCAGTCTGACTTATATTTATATGCTAGTATTCTACCTCGGCTCTCGTTACTTGCACTGTAGCTAATATTAATTTTGTTGACTTGTAATTTTGCCAAGGAAGCCATTACACTGTAATGAACTGTCTTACTATTTATTGCACTGTATTATAACCCTGTGGATGAGGCAGAGGGTGGAGGGTTTTTGCTTCATCATGATCACGCAAAATGAGTGTCTATTTTTGAGGAGAACAGGGGGTTCAACATGACATAGGAGCAAGCAACAAAATGCAGGACACAGAAATATCGGCCATATAGCAAAACAATTACATTTCAGAAGATGGATAGCCGACTCCGCTGAATCTGCGAAGCTCCATCAAACGGACCTTATTGGGTATTGGCCTTTTACTCAGCGTGCAGTCAAATGCCACAGTGTGGAATAGCAATAGATGCAGAAGGATCAATAAAAATCTTGTTAACATGCATACGTAGGGCCATCC
This sequence comes from Cephalopholis sonnerati, assembly GCA_019142605.1. NCBI lineage: Eukaryota > Metazoa > Chordata > Actinopteri > Perciformes > Serranidae > Cephalopholis > Cephalopholis sonnerati. Next base: position 15,160,636 of record JAGQAX010000018.1, on the reverse strand, counting down.
TAATGGCTCTCTGTGGTAGGATTTGTTCCAGTCACACCTGGCTTGATGCTGTGAATTACTTGTTGGCACTCTACTGGTAAAAGTGATCTGATTTCCACTCAGGCCACCTGCATAATGTAAATGTACTCTCTCAGTGGGGGCTGGTGATAAAAAAGTGTCCACCATGTGAGACTACGGCGCTCCATTCGAAGGTGTATGCCTCTTGGTTTAAAAACTTTCAGTCAAGCTTAATGTTGAAAATCAATGTGCAGAGAATCATTAGCGGGTGTGTTCTGTGAAAAAAAAACTGGCAGATGATGGTGGTGCTGATTGTTTCTGACTGCGCAAGTAGGCACTCACGTCAGACACAAGCCTCCTACTTTTTAAGTGTCAGTGTTAGGTCTAAAATTGAACTGTAGACATGAGCAACAGACACTCGCTAGGCATCGATGTTTGCTGGCCTTTTAAAAACACGCCTTTGTTCCTCTCAATGCCCAGGCTAGACCAGACGGAGAGCTGAGACGGAGAGCATAAACAATGCTCTGTTCGTCAGGCTCACACAGTCTGTTGTCCACCTTTTACACATCAATAAGCCCCCGACCAGCAAAGACAGACCCAGTAAAGGCACTTTAATAACACAGCCTTTAGAGATAAAGTGGACTATGTCATTCTCAAGGTTCAGAATCGACCCATCCCTTCTCTTACAAATTATTAAATACGAAGACCTTCAAGGACGGATCTGTTTTCTTCTAAACTTGTCCGAAACCAGCATGAGTCATCATTTCTCATTTGCATAGAATTTGAATTCCCAAACAACAGGCTGATGTAAAATCCTTCAACTATGTTTCTGAATAGAATCTTGTATAGAAGGCTCTTATACAACAGCAATCAGACACTGAATAAAAAACAGGCAAAAGAAAAATTAGCCTGAATATCTGAAGCGGATTTCGAGAGACACACGTCTCTGAAATGAATCGCAGAGACTGCTCAGAACTATGTTACACAGTAAAGTCAATTACAAGTGAATATATTATGCAGCCGATAATATGTACCTGTAACTCTTGCCAGCACAGTCATGGTACACAACTGCTCACACTGAACACTGGCCAAACTAAAATGCCAGCTTACTCAGACGATGCTGTACGTCATAAGGCCGACCTGCTGTCGTATCATGTTGGAACATATCGGATAAGCTCTACACGAGTTCACTTGTTATCACAGGAGTTCTTCTGCATAAGAATAGAGTCTATAGCCATACTCGCAGCTCTGAGAGACTGTACTTGAATACAGCGGTGCTTTAAGCTAAGTGCTAACGTGCTAACAATGACAGTGTTAACATGCTGATGGTGTTTACCATGGTCACCACCATCTCAGGGTTTGAGTGTTGGCAAAAGTATCATTTGAACAGCATAATGTCACTACTTTCGCAGCTATTTGGTCATAAACAAAAAACCTGACTTAGCATGCTCGATGTAAAGTGAGAGGATCTTGCCTAGGCTCCATACCTGTAAGTCTGCCCACTCCATCGAGTTCGAGTTGACAGATTCGTCTGACACTGTTACATGAAACATCGGTTTCTCGGTTAAAATAAAAGAGGACCAATGAGTGCAGAGGTGGAACTCTATTAGGCAATCAGCGCCACAGGCGAGACTAATGAAACTGTCAAGCTGTTGTCAAACACTGTCAAGAGGTGTGCTCGAACCAGCGAGGAGTAATAACAATGGCCAGCGCTGCAGACAAAACAGATACTACTATTGAGAATGTTCTGTATCAATATGTCTTCTCAATGTCGCTCAACATCGCAGTTAATTTTACTTCACTCTGCTCCACCCTTATAACCCCCTGAAAATAGGTACTTCTGCATGACTACGCATCAGTGTGGACTTAAAATGATGCTCAGGCGGATATGTTGGTCTGTAGTGACTGGTCAGGGAAAATCAAATCCCCCTCCCCCACAGAAATCAGATAGAGTTGATGCAAGGTCAGACTGAAGATGGAAACAGAGTCAAAGGAGTTGACAGTTCTGTCTGATAACAAGCAAGAAGGGATTCTTGGAGTTGTTAGAATTCATCCTGAGGAGAACATGGATTTCTGCACTACATTTTAAAGCAATCAGTCCAATTGTAGACGAGACAAATGTCAACCTCATGCTGGCGTTAGCGGACAAGTCGGTGAATCACCAGAACCAGTGGACTTCATCCTCTGCAGGACCATGAACATCTATACCACATCATAGCAATCCAAACCATGGTTTTTTTAAGATATTTCAGGCTGGACCAAGGTAGTAGTCTGACCATACAGCGACATCGCTAGTTTGGCTAATAGAAAATCTTTTGATGATGTCTGAAATGCACCACATTTGGCCCCTTCACAATAACTTCTCCCACTGCCTGTTTATTCTTGCAAAACTTCTTCCCAGGGTGTTGAAAAGTAAAGCCTTTTGTTCAAGTATTGCGGCACTGCATTTGAGGAAACAATGCCATTGTCGAGTAGTAATTGGCAGGCTTGGCTCTGAGGGAGCTTTTCTTCAACTTGACAGTTACTGATGAAGTTAAGGTACCTTCATAACATGTTTTCCTGTCTATCCATCCATCCAGCCATCCATCCATCTGTCTATCTGTCTGTCTGTCTATCTATCATGGGCACACACACTGCCAGACTGAGGGTGTCACAGCTAGAGCAGCAGTATTTTGGGCAGTGAAATTTCAGACACAGTACTTGGTTGCATAAATGGCAGCCATCCATCATGACAACTTAATTATGTCAGCGGCCGTGGCACAAAGGCCTTGCACGACACGTAGTGTGTATTTCATTACCCCCTGTGAGTACGCATTTACAGTGGATATAAAATCAAAATGGTGGTCCAGGCCAGCCTTGCGGAGGTTGGCGGCAAATTTTTATCCAGCGCAACATCATGGAGGCAGTCCTGTGTGTCCCTAGGGACCTCTGCACACCAGCAGACTTCTGTGAATTTCCCACTCTTAGCAAAACATTGCCTACCCCACACTTATTCATGTCGCAACCCCGTCACCAAACTGAACCATTAAGGCTGTGACACACCCGCTTACACACAGAGACAACTTGTATCTCACTATGTCTTTTTGTTCATTGAAATGCTCAAACAGTCCTCAGTGTGTGTGTGAGAGAGAGAGAGAGCTCTTTCCCACAGAGGGCCCACTGAAGCTGCATGCACTTCCATTTGCTGGGTCAGCACAGGCACATAAGCCTCTCATGCTGACAATTAAATATTAATGGATTTGGGAGATAAATTTAGAAAGCTATGTGGAACTGAAATGAATACTGTCCTTGGGAAAACGTACGCATTGATCAGATAATGAAACAGTCCACTTCCAAGAAAGCTAAAAGATGACTATGCAGCCATTTACATAGGGTGTGGCAGGGGAAGTTTAGACTAGACAGAATTTCTGGAGATCATTTTAGGTGAGAAATCAAAATTCAGGGACACTAATATAATCCAAACAACACTACAAAGCATTCTCAACCAAATTTAAACTTCACCTACTGTTTCATGAAGGAGTACTGGACTGCATTTGGTAGTAACAGGTGTGTCACTGTGTCCATTGTGTCTGTCAAAACCAGAGATCCTACACATTTCTCATTCCTCATCATGAAGCTCAAGTGTGTTGTCCACAGCAATAGGTGAAGCTGTGCATATCTAACAGGCAATTTGGGCAGATTATAATGGCAGTGGCACACATTGTGTAGAGGCACTTAAACTGCAAAAAATGATTATATGAGTGTTTCAAGTACACCATCAGTACATGAACTATCTGAACTCACAATTCTAGAAACTACTCTGCCATACTTCAACCACCAGCGTGTATAATCTGCGCAGAAGGTGGACATTGTAACTGTGTTTCTCCATAAACAGAGTGTATGTGGGTGTCTCAAGGACACAGAGACACTATTTACACTGGGTAGTCCACTTGATAAATAGGAAAGTGGCTGTTGTGCTGCAAAGACCAGTAAACCTGCAGCACAGGAAGCACAAAGCTGGCACGGGATCCATTAGAGAAGTCCAGCCCGAGCCTATATGGCTACCATTATTAAAATTACAGCTTTAGAATCAGGCCAACAAAGCACTAAGAGGATATAAGCTGCGTCCTGCTGTATTACATTATGAGGAGCAGCTCTGGCAGATGAGAAAATGAGGTGGTGTGGCACAATGACTGCACTGTGATCAGATGCTGGGGGTCCTTTGGAGGCTCAATGAAGACACACCATTGACTCCATCAGTACACTAACCAGACAATCCAAAAATCTGGTACAGCTAAAAAAAAAATGAAATCGATTCAGCTGTGAAAAAGGTGTGATTTCATCTTCTTGCTATGGATGTGAATTTATCTACAATCTTAATTAAAAGGGGATCTGTGTGACCATGCATCAGATGTGGGATCAGTTGTGTGTAATTGCAATGATGGGTGTGTAAGGCTGCACTGCCTGTGCGCACACGCACACACACACACACACACACACACACACACACACACACACACACACACACGTGGGTGCAGCCATGTTTGAGCCTCTCATTCTCTCCTGATGATGACTTGCTTTTTTTCCTCCCCACCATTAAATTCGCATCAGGGTTAAGCCTGCTCATGTAAAAACTGCTCATCCTTTATTACACCATAAAACAAGCTAATAGACGCCTTCTAATCTGTGTTCAACATTATATCAACTCTCAGTTTGATGGTTTATATTCAGAAAACTTTTGAATTCGGAGAAGTCAACCTCAGTCCATCCAGCATGGATGCAGCTGGATGACTTAGCCTAATGAATTATAAATGAATAAACGCAGGGGGAGAGTTTTACGTAAGTTGAGGATGGGTTATAAAACTAAAAATGGATTTTGTAATAAGAAAAACGCACAGGATGTCATGCACTATGTGAAAATAAATCGATGAAGGCAACTCCCTGAGATAAAGACAAGGAGGAGCGGTGATAGGCGGGGTGGCTGCCGGTCTCTGTCCATGTCTGTGGTGCTGAAATAAAGACACTCTTCACTTAACATTGTTTCCTCGCATGTGCATGTTCAGTCTGCAGATTTCTTTTGACCACCCCTTTGTTATGAATGAACAAAAGCTTCTTGCCACTGTAAAGACACTCAGCTATTCCACACACGCACAAGCGCACCATCCCTCCATCCAGGGAACCGGCGGAGCGACTGGCCCCTACTCCCCTCCAGCACACAATAAGGGTAGAGCATGCAGCTAAAACCCAATGACTGAACAGACTGTGTGCGTTGCAGCGGCTCTGATATTAACAATAGGGCCTAATGCACGGGTATTATGCGCAAACACCCAGTGAAACGCAGCCAAATCTCTCCTTACCATCTCGCTCGCATAACTGTATGGCGTCCAAGCTCAGGTCCTTGATCATCCCCTCGCAGGGACTTAATGGGCTGGTGATGTTGTGCGCCAAGCCTGGTACCTCCATCTCTGCAGAACAGCCTGGGTGATGCTACTGGTCAATGCGCTGTGGCTTGTTTAAATATCGTCCGCGGGACTTGCACAGCAGCAGGCTTCCGTCCACGGTCGTCAAGGAGGGAGAAAAGAAAGCGAAAGAGAGACCGGTTTCCAGTCAGTCCCCTGCTCGTTCCGTCGCTCACAGCTCTCCTCTCCCGTCTCCTGGGTGGTGCGGCTAGTGGCGCGTCAGCGGAATCGTCACGGGCGCGAACAGCACAAGCCGCCAGTTCGGGTTTGCAACGTGAGGCATAGCAGCTCCTGCAGGGGTGCGTTTAAATGCATGGACCTCAACTTATCAGTCTGTGCGTTTATCTTATTTCATACGCCCAGCGTGCGCGCCTTCAGAGCCACAAGTGTGCGCGCGTGCGTGTGCCCCTGTGTGTTACTCCGCCGCGGGACAGTTGAACATGAATACTTCAGCGGATTAGTGCAGAGACGTTCCGCAAATTCAATGGCTTCTTATGTAACCAGATTAGCCCGGTGTTTCCCCTCCGGTTTAGGGCTCCATCTAAACCGTCCACACACACCCGTTCATTCCCATTTCACGTTCAACGTCATCCCTGACCAGGCGCTCTCTCATGTCCTTATTTGGCGAGGTGTAGCCCTGTCTCGCAGGAGCGCAGGTGCAAATGGACCACACAGTAATGAGCCGAGGGACATAATGGATGAACTACCTTATAAACGACCCCTCTTGCATTGTAATGACACATAATAAAATGCAAAACCCTGTCAGCTCAGCCAAAAAAAACCATACTTCACGCTTGGCTGTGGGGTGTGTTTGTTTATAATTATCTCCCCTGCTACACCCTTTTTATCAGTGGCTCCCAGGAACAGGATTGCCAAGGCATAAAAGGTCAAGTGCACGGGCAATTTGTGGCTAAACACACACTGAGGACTGCGGGCGCCTCTTGTGACACCGTTGGGCCTTGCTGAAGTCATCTCTGATCATCATGGAGTCATGTTCATTCTTATATTTCCTTCAGCAGTGTTGTTCCTCTTCCATTCTCCATAGGGGTGCATCACAGTGAGGCAATGTCACTTTCTATTTGTTTTTGGCTCTCTCAGTGTTACACAAGGCGCCTTGAGGAGACAGAGTGTTTATCTATTCAGCGGACAGCGAATTCTGCAGCTGCGCCTATGGGACCCCTGAGTCATGCTGTTCAGAGCTGCAGCACTATAGGCTGGGCTCTGAATTATAGGAGGGAAGCCACCCTTACTCATCTCTGTGTGAGGCACACTGACACAGCATCATCATCACCTCTGGAGTTGGAACAGAGGAGGAGAGAGAGAGCGAGCATTACACAATAGCAAAGAGCAACGTGACCACTTTTATATATCCCAAATTTCATTTTTAGATACAGTAAACTAGCTGGTGAGCATTTTCATGCACATTGGAGGATTTAAAAAATGAGGTTATGGCGGGCAGGCGAATTAAAAATCCCGGTAAGCTCATAATCACTGTGGCATTCTGATTCAGTAGGAAACGTATTAGACGCACCACTGAAGTGCCTGAATTTATTCCACGCTCAGATTTCATGAGGGCAACGCTGCATCTGGCTCAAATTTCCTGCCTGGGAAATACAACTCATTAAAAGTGAAGGTCAGCATGCAGATCACTCCCTGCAAACACAGAGCCATCTGTGTCTGAGGGGAAGATGCTGCTTAGATTCAGTGTCAACACATGAAAATGATCTATAATTTCAAAGCAAAGTTGTTTGCACAGGAGAGTTTCATATAGCATTATGCTCTTCTATGTTTACTGTCTTACCAACTGCCCCCATGCTGTCTAAGATGGCTTGATTACTAAAGAGCTTTGCACTGATATCCACAGATTAACACAGCATCTGTTTAAATGACTGTTTCCACTATAATTGCATAAACCAGTGAGTAAGCTCATCAGAAGTCTACGGGCAGTCATGGAAAACATAAACAAAAAGAACCAGAGCTCGGCTAATGGGACACCAAATTTAGAAAGAAAAAAAAAAAAGCTCATTGCTATGTACGGCATCATCTATTTCTCTTTGTCGCCCTGTCTCTCTACCCCTCCCCATTTCCCCGCTCCGCCTGCTGTGCTTATCTGGTACGGGAGAGGAGGAGGAGGCGGTGGAGGATGAGGCCGACCGATTCTGGAGGGTTCCTTCTAATCCTACCATCCATCCGTCCGCCTTGCCATCCCTCTCTCCACCCACCCGTATCCCCTCCAGCGAGAGTCATCATGCGTTAGCGTCAGTGTTTCCAGTAGAGCTGCAGGAGGATGAGGGAGAGCGACACTGTGTCCCATGTAACACACACCCAGCCAAGTTCATCCCCCTCCCCCCCTCTCCTTCTCCTTCTCCACGTACATCCTTCCTCTTCACCTCTTTCACCTTTTTTTCCACTTCACATTCACTTCCCCTTCTATCTTCTTCTCTTTCTGTCACATCTTCTACATCCTCTCTGCTGCTACTCTAGATCTCATAAAGTGCATATTACTTTTCAGTCAGTGTGCATTTGTGTGTGTGTATACTATATGTCAGTGTGCCCTGTATTGGCAGTCCACTCTGATTTGCTCACTCTGCTGTGCTTAGAGCTCAGAGGCCACGTGGACTCACAGTGACAGATGGGGAAATAGCAGGGAGAGAGGTGTAGTAAGAGTCAGAGAAGATGGGCCAAATAGGTTTGAAAATTATAGCAGGGTGAAGAAAAATCCAAATATCCCTCTTGGTATATTTACTCCTCGCTTTCTACATCTTCCTCCATCTCCCACACACCCACACACACCCTGCGGTCACCACGCATCCCTTCTCATCCAAGAGGTCAGTTATGAGCCAGTATATGGAGCACAGGCCGCAACATTTTACATTAGCGGAAAACAATACCAGGTCTCCAGGGTTCAATGTGTGTGTGTGTGTCACTGCGTACCACAAACACATTTGTCTGAGGGAAGCTAATGAAGCGTGTCATTGATTTGCAGTGTGAGCTCTGGCCTCAGCTTGATTGATAAAGGCCGTGAGCGTCTGCACGTCTCAAAATGAAATCTCAGTTTATCTGATCTTCAGAATGAAACGTCCTTCACCATCCCTCCCTGTTGTTACAGTAAAATCTAATGACTAATGAAATTAATTATTAGCCAACATGCAACAACAAGCCCACACACTGAGAGACTAATTAAAAGCAGGGTTATTAATAATACTCATTTAACTGATTGAGAATACACAATATGGGAGAAGCTTAAAAGGAATATTTTGACATTTAGACGAATACGATGATTTACTTTGTTAAATGAGGAGATCAATGTCACTCTCATGTTTGTAAGATAAATATGCAGCCAGAGCAAACAGCTAGCCTGGCTCTATCTGACGGTAGCAAATGTCAAACTGCAAACATACAAAAGCAGGTCCTCACACCAGAAACTGCTCCTTTTGGAAATTTTGACAATTAAAATTTCTTTTGTATTTGTTTTTCTGTCCAGCACCCAGTATTTATCGTTTTTGGATGTGTGTGCTGTTTTTTGAGTCAACAAATATCAAACTACAAGCACCTATAAAGCTCACATATATACACATTATATCTTGTTTGTTTCATAGGTACCAAATCCAACATGCAAACACATTTCCTCATTTCACAGGCTTTGAAGCTAATTTGACATAGTGGCCAAATGTGGAATTGCAACATCCAGATCCACAACTTGATGCCAAAAAGGCCCAAAAAGACTTTTGATAGACTTACATTTTGAAAGAGATGTCTGTCAATCAGTGAGTACATCTTTTTTGAGTGTCACAACCCCTGTGAAGTGACTGGTTTTATTATCAAAATGTTTCCAAAGTCTAGAAGAGCTGCAAAATGAAATGATTTTATCCCCGTTCAGGTTATACCAGAGGTTAGTTGCTCAGTCGGCTGAAGTCTCAGGTGCCCCTGCTCTGTGGGTCCAATGATGTGGAAGATTCAGGTAATTTTAGACCTGGAAAGTTAAATATTTTTTGGCTTCATGCAGTCACTAAGCAATTATCCTAGGACCCTGACTACAACACTGTATCCAGGTCTCTTTATACATCCATGGTCATGTACTGGACTATTTCTTGGCTGGAACAATAACATCCTGAGATTTCTGCTGGTTACCTGGCTGAGAAATAACGGACTCATAACTCCCAGTAGAACCACAACTTGTTGCTTTTTACACTTCCAGTTCTGTCACGATGAAAAAAAATGAGATACACTCCAATCAAAAACATTAAAACCACTGACAGGTGAAGTCAATAACATCAATGAAGCTTTGCATTAGTTCATGCAGGACACAGAGGTCATAGGCCCCAGCGGTAATCATCTGACAGCCTTCTGATTGGATCATTGTCTGTTATCAGTCACACAGAAATCCAAACCCATTCCCACACAAGGTGGTACATTAAAATATGGCACTGATACCTGCTATGCCAATGTTGCCACACACTGCTGCTGCTGCTGGCAAAGCTTCACCTCCACCACCCCAGCCTCCACTATTCTAATTCAGAGTCCTAACATGGCTCTAAGGTAGTATTTAATGTCTTGCTTGGGCCCACTCTTGTGTACCAGGGGGGGTTTTCTACATTGCACTCTCTGTTTTGGCAGAGCATTCTGCTTTAGCACCTCAAGAGTGGAGCCCTCAGCAAACATAACAGCATTTTCATTTGTTGCAATAAATGGTTAAAGCTATGATGACTGAAATCACCTTATTACAGGTGCAGTGTTTCTGCTGGGAAACCTTTGGTCCTGGCTTTCATGTAATTGCCACTTGACACACACCGCCCACCCAAAAACTGTTGTGGACCAAGTACCTACACACACACGCACCGCAAAAACTGCTCAGGAATGACCCGAGGAACGTTTCCAAGAGCTCCAGGTGTTGACATCGCCTCTAAATTCCCCAGATCATAATCAGACCGAGCATTTGTGGGACGTGCATGCACCCCTCCTCGCAAACCCACAGGACCCAAAGGATCTGCCACCAACGCCCCTGGTGCTGGAGGTCCTGCGTCTATGCCTTGGCAGGTCAGAACCAAGTCCAATCCACAGTAGGGCCTCTGACCTGTCGAGGCATGAACACAGGGCCTCTGGGGTACCGCCATGTCCTGTAAGTGCTCAATCATATTGGGATCTGGGGCATTTAGAGGCCAAGTCAACACCTTGAGCTCTCCACATTCCTTGGGCTATTCCTGAGCAGTTTTTATAGTGTGGTATGGCACATTGCTGGCAGGGCCACTGCCATCAGGAAGTGCCGTTGCGATGAGGGGATGGACTTGGCCTGTAACAGTGTTTGGGTGGATGGTGCAGGACAGGCCACATGAATGCCAGGACCTAAAGTCTCCTAGCAGAGCAAGGGATTGTAATAAGATGATCAACAGTATTCACTTCACCTGTCAGTGGTTTAAATACTCGGTCTGATCGTTGTATTTGTTAATTTGAGAGCTTTAAAGGTGTTGGTGGGTGGGGTTTGTTACTTTTGGACAGAGCAAGAGTAGCTCTGTCCCTCTGTGCCCAGTCTTTTATGCTGACCTAAGACAACTGGCTTCTGGCTCTCACTTCATATTTCATACCTGGCGTACTGCCACGAAAGTGGCATTAATCTTCACATCCATCTCTTGGCAGCAAAGTGAATAAGCGCATTTCCCCAAATATTGAACAATTCCCTTAACCCGTTCAGGTCCCTCGTCCTTCCAATGGACATAACTTTTCTAGGATGCCTAGATCTATGAATACTGTCACCTAAATGCACAGCATTATTTGACAGGATGTCTATAAGCCAATCACAGTGTTTCACATCATCTTAAGTGACTGCAGTACAGTGTCGCCACCTTTTTAACAAGCATGGCCGACTGTGAGACAAGGAGGAAGCAGGTCTGTGCTGTGAAGCCAATTTTTGTAGTGGCCAAACGGTGGTACTGCAATATCCTGGGGTCCTATCACGTGATGCGTCTCGGCCCAAAAATACTTCATTCTACAGATTAACATTGGGTGAGAGACGTCTATAAATCAGTGGATAATTTTTTTGAGCATCACAACCCCCATGACTCATTCCACTATCAAGATTTAATCCATTCGGTCTGATAACATTTGGAGAAACTAAAGAGCTGCAAGATTAAATTATTTGAACTTCATTCAAGCTAGCGGAGTGCTAAACCGAAAGTTGGCTGCTCAGCCACCAAGTCTCTAGTGCACCTGCGCTATGGGTCCAATGATGCAGAAGCAGTGCCAATCATGTGGGTAACTGTACACTGCAGAAATAGAGCGATTTAGGCTTCATGCGCCGCTGAGCAACTTCTATAAGAATGATTGGGGGCCTGCTGCTAGTGCTGTATCCAGGTCTCTTAATACATCCATGGGAGGAAGTGCAAGGCATGTTTCAGTCTATTAATCATATTGTTACAGTACGTGATTTGTGTTTAAGCTGTTGTTAAAGCAAACATGAGATGTATTACTTGTACATGTAAAAAAAAAAAAAATCATATGAAAAATGTATAGCTTTTATCTATGGCATTGGAATGGATGGCGGATCTGAGTGTCACCGGAAAATTAACATGGGAAATACTGTTCTGATTTGATTTTCTAATGATACAATCAGCTTATGATGCATGTTATTGATTATGAGCACACAATATTGATCTCAGGTGGTTTTTATTTTACTGTTCCCTGGAGATACTTCAGAAAATGAGGATATTTTTGAGTCATGATGACGAATACAACACAAAATATATATGCAGTGTGTTTCTAGGTCAATTTTTCTTTCTGGAGTTTCAACAACTGCAAAATTAATGACACATATGGACACATATGAGATGCAGCTATATATATATATATATATATATATATATGATTTATTGTTAATATTTTGCAATTAAATAAAATAAAAAATTTGATCACAGAAAAAAAACATCTTAATATAAGTTAACCATTCATGAAAATTGTTGAATAAAGGTCTGTTGAGACCATATTTTGTTATTTTTACTGGTAGTTTCTGTGTCAAGATACTTTGCCCATTGGAACTCACAGGAAAAAAATAACACATAATAAAGTATCCTAATAAAAACATTTTTTCTAATTATTTATGAGTGCATTTAGAGTAGAAATCCACCTTCACTATATCTATATTTGTGTGTGTTTGGTACATAAAAAATCTAATGTATAAAGTATTTACCAATTAAACCCCATTGTGAAACTGTACATATTAAAAAATATTTGATTGTAAATTTTTCTATGTTATATTCATGTCTCTTGTGTATGCATTAAAGCACCAAACCAAACTCCATGTATGTGAGAACCTTGGCTACTTGTCAATAAACTGGATTTAGATTCTTGTCATGAGCTGCACGAACATCCCCTGTGGAGTCTAGACAGATCTGGATGGCTGAGACTTGGAGGGGGACACCTGGGGGTCTCATGGATGGGCTCAGATCTGTGACTCTCTCTGGGTCTAATGAAAACTGGAGGTGGTGGCTTCACACGTCAGTCAGAGATTGAAATGACAGCTGACAGCAGCCCACAGAGGGAAAGTTTTTAGGTGGGGGAACACGGAGTTTGGACAGATGTCAAACCAGAAAATAACACTATTTTGCAGTTTGACAAAAAGTGCTGTTTCACATTTTCCACACAGTTTAACACACAGGTGATAATCCCACTGAGCACTTACCTGGTCTCCTCAGCGTGCTGTGACATTAGGTAGCTTTGTTTGCTCTGCTGAACAAGCTCAGTTTTACTGCGGTGTCCTCTCGGAGAGATGTTTAATATCCCAAAAGTCTGCTCTTGACCAGGTAAGTTATCCTCCGAATGACACACCTGTTGCGTCCTCTCTGACCAGCCAGCAGTTAGCCATCTTCCTGGAGGACCACCTCAGGTTATATCAGTTTTATATCAGCTGTGGTTTAAAACAATATCCCGCAGTTTAATCTCAGATTGTTCTTCAAACTGCAGACCTTGATATTTGTACTGTAGACGATAATCCAGTGGTTGTCTTTAAAAATGAATGCTGACTTCTGACAACCACAAGCAGGTGACGACCACAGTACCTGGTAAACAGCTAATTAAACCGCAGTGACGCAACAGCTAATCAAGCCACCTGGTATCAATTAGTGCCATCAGCTGTCACTGGCCAAGGCTTTGGGCATGCGCATTGCAGCCCTCCCACCACATATAAAACACTACTGTAGTACCCAGCCACTGATATTAAATTATATGATGATGGTAAAGATGTTTTACGTCATACATTATCCAGAATTAATTATAATATTTAGTTACTCAGTTCCCTAAAAACAACTTTTTTAGGATACACAAGAGTGTGTAAGGTTATGAAAATTAGGATTCCTGATTGAACTTAGCTTTATTTAGGGCTACACCAGAATTTTTCATATTTTGATTAATATATATATATATATATATATATATATTATTTTGAACCTTACTCTGAACTAGTTCGTATATGTTGCGTCTTATTGTTAGCTAGTTTTTATTTTTGATTTTTTTTTATTATTATTTGAACCTTACTGAAAGTTAGTTTTTATATTTTTCACCGTACTGTAAGCTAGTTTTATAGATTTTTTTTTTTTTAAAATTTTGAACCTTACTGTTAGCTAGTTTTAATGTTTGATTTTATTATTATTATGAATTTTACTGTGAACTAGTTCATATAATTTGAACTTTAGTGTTAGCTAGTTTTAATATTTGATTTATTTTTTTTTATTATTATTTTGACCCTTATTGTGAGCTAGTTCTTATATTTTTCACCTTACCATTTGCTAGTTTTAATATTTGATTTTTTAAATTATTATTATTTCAAACCACCTTACTTTGAGCTAGTTCATACTATTTGAACTTTAGTGTTAGCTAGTTTTATATTTTATTTTTTTTACCCTTACTGAGAGCTAGTCTTTATATTTGATATTTTTAGTTTTGAACCTTACTGTGAGCTAGTTCCTATATTTTTTACCTACCATTTGCTAGTTTTAATATTTGATACTTATTCTGAACTTTACTCTGAGCTAGTTTATATTCAGTTTTATACTCACTATGTACTATATTTTGTATTTGCTATACATTGCTTTTTTTTTTTTTACTTTGTTATTTTTGTTCTTGTATACTGTATTCTTTGTGTCTGTGCTCCTCTAACTTTGTACTGCAACTGCTGAACAACAATTTCCCTTATGATGAATAAAGTCCTATCATATTGTACTGTATCGTAGACTTGTCTTGTCTTGTCCTAAGACAAATATGCCTGTCAGGCTGAACCATAAGGTCTCCTGAAAAACAAAATGCACACCACACTAATTGCATTATTACTGCCCAATCTCATACTGACATATTACTGAATGCACTAAGTGCTGCAGAAATACAAACAGTGATCTATTTTGGTGAGATTTGTCTCATTTTTCATGAACAAGGAGAAAAAAATAGGTCGACAGACTCAGTGAGCCAGACTTCTCAGGCACTGTGAGCATATTGTCCACTGGATAAGAGCCAGGTATGCTGAGGTACCAACCAAGTCACAGCTCTTCTCATTTACACCTTTCCTGCAAAGGCAAGCTGCTCATGAGAACAATATGTGATGCCGTGGACTCTGCTGGTGTCAGAGTGGGGAGGCAGCCAGGATGTAGAATAAATGCATGGCTGGTTAGTCATAAAAAGCCCCTCGCTTCTGTTCTCTGCAATTTAGCCGTCGTTCACTCTGTCCGTCTCTCACAATAGAACATGAAATTCAAATTAGTCATGCTGGGCACTGAGAATGATTGCCAGCTGTGGCGTACACATAATCGCCCTAAGTGAGGTGAAGAGAGACTTTGATATTCCTGATTTAATAGCTTTTCTCTAGAGCCATTATGTTTGAAGCTGTGGGGGTTTTTTATGGGGTAAAATGTAAGTGTTTTTGTTCATGTTCACTGAGATCTACTTCAAGATCAAACTATTCTCTGAGAGAGGTAAATCTGAGATTTCATTACAGTTCTGATTATCATATGAGGAGCTGGCAGCAGACAGTGTGATGCATGTTGCATTAACATCCTTCCTACACACCACCTCTGATCACCTCAGGGTAACGTACCAGTATTTACATCCCAGTCAGTGTTGTGGTTTTAGAAATGAGGGCGTTCTGTTTTCTTTGTTGAAAATAATGACAGGAGATGAGAGTGAGTGAGTCACAAGCTGCCACAGAGCATACTGTAGTTCAGTGGCACCACCTGTTTCTGTTAAGGGCTCATTTGCGTTGGATGAGAGGCTCTCCCTCTCTCTCATACCCTGTTTGTTATCTGAACATTAATTTGCTGCTATAAACAGAGGGGCCTGTGTATGAGGTTTGGAGCATGTAATATGACCATAAATGAAATGGAAAATTTGATTACCTCCCTTGCCTCGGACAAAATACAGCCTGAAAAAGTGTTTGTGAGTGTAAAGTCTCCACATTTCCAAAACTAAATTCAGATTTTCAAAGCTACAAGGTAAAATATGTATGAAAGGTGATACTGTATGTTGTAAAAAGAAGTCTGTAGTATCACAAGTAAATGGCATTTTGTTTTTGAAACAGCCTAAAAATAAACCACCAGTCATTTCATATTTATTTAATAATTTCTAAACATATTATAATCTGTTGCTGAGTAACCATTGTCCAGGTTTACTGGAGAGGTGAGTCATTATAAGTGGCAACACTGCCCCCTGGAGGTTTTTAATAACACTGCCACACAGGAACACAGTCATTAAACCAAGTGGTTGTGTGTTCTTTACAGCTCATGGTTTCATTTTGTAATTTTTACTGAGCTGCTCATATTAAATAAGAGACATTGTCCAGGCTTAATGTACATGTGGAGTGACAGGTGACACAGCGCTGAGTTTGTGACCTCACTCAAACAGATGATTTTTGAGTCTGAACCTTTCACCCGACAGTTCAACTGGATTATATGACTATTATATTATGATGGATAAAAAAAAAAAAAGAAAAAAGAAAATAAAAATATTGCTGAATAAAAAAAATAAAAATAAAAAATAAACAAACAAAGAGTGAACCCCTTCCTACTTCTTAAAACCAGATAGAAAAATTGTGCAAAGAACAAAAAACTCAAAATAAATTCCACTTCTTTGCTGGTCCAGTAGCCTGGTTGGTGGGCAGGACAGATGGGCACTAAATTAAGAGCCCCAGACTTGAGCCTTAGCTTAATATGAATTTGTTCTCATGCATTACACCATATATTGTCTCTGCCAGACTCGCAACAGACTCATTTTGTTGGATTAAGCAGATCCTGGCTATGCGGATTAGGCCTCATGTAGGCATCCATGGCACCCTAACCACATGGCACGGGACTTGGTTGGTCCTCAACCTGCAGAGTACGCATGTGTTTTTCATTACGGGTCGCTGTGGGCCTTTCAAACAGAGAAGATAAAGTGAATGTATGGCGAAACAGCCAGCTGATATTTATACGCCTCATTCTCTATGGGTACTAAAATACGTCAGTGGGATTTTTTTGGCATGCTGTATGTGTTTAAAATGTACTGATTTCATAACACCACATTAAAAACAGCTGCAGCAGGAGCTTCAATGTATCTGTGCTTTACCATTTGAACATTTGTACACTGCTTGTCCGCTGTATGTGAACATTCTGGGAACAGCAAAGTTAAAGCATCTTGAAAGCCTGGATTTCCTGATAGCTTAGAGCTACTATCTACTTCCTTCCTTTTGAGATTTTGGAGAGGACACTTGAGACCAGAGTAGTAGTCAAGACCACCAAAACTGAGACCAAGTCATAACCAAGACCAGAGTGTATCTAGACTTAGACAAGACTAAAGGAGCGTTCCAAACCGCATACTTTTTCCTTTCACTTTTAGTAGGTGCTGCAGCTGCCCTTAAAAGTACGTACTGTTGCATGCAGTATGCCACAATCAAGACATACTACCTCCTCATGACATTATGCCCTGAACTTTACCCTCATATATCCTTTACCATGAAGATAGGCTACACATTTCTCTGTCATTGTTATTTAATACTTAGTAATTTATTAATAATACTTTTTACTTATTTAATAGTTATTTAATTCCATTAAACAGTACATTTTCCTCAGTCAAATGAATGCACTGTCATCCATCATTAGGATTTCTGACAGTTGGTGTGAGGCATCTTTCTCTGCAGAGGATTGTGGGTCAGAATACTGCATACTGCAAAATCAGACCACATGTTGCAGAACATCCTGGTATTTCTGGCATACCGCATTTGACATACTATGTATTGGCATGTACTAAATTTTTTCCTGATGTACTTTATAGTATGGCAGTATGAGGATTGGGACGCACAGCAAGACTTTAAGAGGTTGAGACTGAATCAAAACCAGGACCAGTGCAAGTCCCATGCTGCATGACACACTTGCAATAAAATGTGGAACATGGAAATAGACACACCTAAAGTTGATTTGAAAGACATTCCCATTAAAAACCCCAAAGCAAACAAATAAAGATTTCTCTTTTAGAGCCATATATGTGTATATATGTGTGAATGTTTAGTGAGCCATGTAAGATGATCAAAAGGCATTGCAGAGGTAATTCCGTGAACAAATACAGACACTGAGGAACTGAAATCAACTTTACCTTCTTATTCAACACTGCTTTTTTGCAGAGGCAATTTAGTAATATCTTCTTCATCTGGGATTGAGACAAGACTAAAAATG
Organism: Cephalopholis sonnerati; assembly: GCA_019142605.1. Taxonomy (NCBI): domain Eukaryota; kingdom Metazoa; phylum Chordata; class Actinopteri; order Perciformes; family Serranidae; genus Cephalopholis; species Cephalopholis sonnerati. The sequence continues at coordinate 15,142,524 of JAGQAX010000018.1, read as the reverse complement.
TGGATGATCCTGAGACAAAACCTTCCAAAAGTGGTTTTGAGACTGATCCCAAATATTACAACACTGCTCATGACGACTGTGGACACTGATGTTTTGTCAGTCTTGACATTTATTTGCGATATGCACAAAACCAAACCAAAAGAGGGACTTTGTTTGCATACGTTTATTACCTTCATAATATTTGAATGTTTGAACAAACATTTTTTTTTTTTTTTTGCCTGCTTGACAGTTTCTCCAAAAAAAAGTCCTGTTTATATCTGTACTACAATACAGTTAGAATAACAATAGCATCAACAGATGCCACAGTGAACAGAGCTTTGGCCACATGGCAATGTTTATACACAAATTCTTCTCTGGAACTTTGTGCAGAATTGTACCTTTCTCACACAAAAACAATGGTTGCCTAAGATGAAAAAGTTGTACAAAAGTTATGTATTACATCATCTTCTTAGTGGTTTACATTTATTATAAATGTACCATTTGATTGCAGTACAAAGACTCCTTCAAATAAATCCCTTTGGGAACAATAACATGACTAATACAACAAATCAAAAGACATTATTGTGAAACTATTCTATCAAGGGCAAAGACTAGACAAGCTGGCAGTAAACGTTTTGACTTGATGAGTTCCTTCACTGATCTGAATAAATCTGCAATAACATGCGTCAACATTATTTTAAACAACATTCACTTGATAAGACAAGAACCGCTACTGCCCTCCGAGCAAACACATCCGAACAAGGCGAGGGATGAAAACAAATGTCTGCTAGGCAGGAACACGAGTCACAGCACTGGGAGAATCAGTGCTCAACAGTTTCATTGTAGTACCTTGATGAGTGGGGGCGAAGCGGCCCCGGGTTTCCTCTCAGGATAAAGAATCCCTTTCTATATTAGCTTTCCCCCTCGTCATCTCTTTTCTCAAGACTTCAAAGGGAAAAAAAAAGACGTTTACCTGGTTGGCGTCGGCAACCATGTCAGAATATTATTTAGTAAAGTGTTACTAACTTGACAACCACATTGAGAATGGCTCAAATCAGATGCAAGGGAGGGTGGAAAGTGGTTAAACATGATAAACAACAAATCACCTTAAAGGGAATCACTGCGAATCTACTTCCTGTACGAGATCACACGAGGACTGCTGTTACTCTGCTGCAGTTAAATTTGGAGAGATACATGTTTAACAGTGATAATTTCTCAGGAGCGTCCTCTACGTACCTAACAGATTTTATACACTGTACTCTCATTTGAACCAAAAGAAATTCGTCAGTCTTAGTTTTTATGCTGCAAATATAAACACATTTTCTTAGAAAAAAAAAAAAAAAACTTTACAAAGAGGCACTTAATTGCACTTGATACAAAGTGCTCAAGACCTTGGAAGACGGATCGGTTTGTCAGCTGAATCCTCAGATAAATCCTCAGAACATCATGCAAAATAACACTTGAGTTATCCAAAGTTAATGAATTGTTGGAAAAGGATGTTTTCCTTTTCAGAACACACGAGCGAACATAATACAGGAGCCCAGGACAAACACAAGCTCTGCTGATAAACACTGCTGCTGCATGCATAATCCTGCTGCTTCATTAAACACTGCTTAACCAGGTTTCCTGGATATTAGATTGCACCACTGATACTAGAAAATTCCAGATTTGTATTTGTTTTCATCTTAGATCTCACAGCCCTTCTGATGACTTTGGTTCTGTATTCGTGTCTCTTTTATAACGCTCACATGAAACCAGTTTGGCTGTGAATAAACTGGTTCTTTGTGTGGTGCACCTCCTTTCTGGAGAGTAAGGTCAGACCAAAATATTAGTGTTCTTCACGAAATATCTCCCTGCTGAAAAACTAGTTATGTACATTGGCACTTTTTCGCTACTAAAGTCACGGCCTTGCTCCGTTAGGTCGCTCCTTGCTCCAACAGTCAGTGGAAAGGAAGACAAAAAGAGGCACACAGCTCTAGCTGAGCAACTCATGTTCCGGATACTTGGAGGAGTGCTTTGTGAGATTTTCGGCACACAGAAGGGGCCACTGGGAGGCCAACGCTGACAAATAACAGATGAGACAAAAGACCATGTACTATAAACAAACAGAGACGGAGAACCACAGAAAGATGCCTGTTGACACAATCAGAGAGAGGCCTTTAAAGCTTAGCCTAACTGCCTCATGACTCTGCTGCTGTCTCATGGCACAGCCATATCACGGCTCCACAGATTGAAAGGCAGGAAAAAAAAAGTAAAAGATACTTATAATCTAATTACAAAATCATAAAGACTCATTCATGAAATGTATAAAAAATACAAATGTAAACTGATTACCTTTAAACATCCCACCCAGTCCCCTAAAATGGTAATAAAAACTAAAAATAAAATCATAATGCGTAATGAGTACAAAATATTTGATTTTTTTTTTTTGTCTAGAAATACACGGACACACAGACAGACTACGGTTGGACACAAACACTGACCTCGGAGGAATATCCACCAATCACAACACTTGCGGCAGCCAAAGGTCAAAGGCCACAATGATACGTCCCTTTGGTATACGTGTTAGAGTTGATGAAGTCACCACTTTGGCGCGCTGACATATTTTGCACTTCATTTGGCGGCGCCCTAAACTCACTCGTAAGTGCTTACATTTGGTTTGGTACAAAATGCATCTGTGCTTTTAGTCAATAAAAAAATGCATAGTTATTATTTCAATCTAAGGAATTAGGCTCTCACAGGCAAAAGTCTAGTATTATTAAAGTGCATGTCACTGATACAACAGCATCATACAAATGCAGGTAGTATCAATGTGTAAAATGATTGTACTAATCATTCTGCCTGTTCCCTTTAACGCAAAGTGGACGAAATACTGGACAGTACCCTTCATCAGAACCATAACAACAAACCTTCATATATAAATGCTCCACGGAGTGAACACTGAACCTCATGTATCTGAGAAATCCCTTTTTTCCTTGTTGGCACTTCAGGTAAAACTATGGCTTTTTTTATATATATATTTATACTATATGGCAACGACAACATTTTAAACAGTCTTAATTCAGCTGGAGCTGAAACAGGGTAAACAACCACTGAAGCCTGGGCTGGTCAGGCACAGAAACACACTGGAGGCTGGTCTCCATCATGGACGGGTCTGGGATGGCCTGGAGGCGCCTACCATCGGCCGCTGACGCTGGCCATGTCTGCGTGAAACTGACGGGAAAGGCGGCCGCTCGCTCCCCCTTCCAGGAAGGAGGACCTGATGGGTGGCTCAAATAGTTTCCTTCGGTTCTTGTTTAGTTCTGGGGGAAAAAAAGAGAACCATAAAACATCAGCAGTGGCAAAGGTGATACAAACATAATTTGTCAGCTGTGTTAAGGGACTGTTTGTAATTTATGAGGGGATGAGGGGGTGCAAAATGGGGGAGGCATGTCAAATATTTTTTTAAGCCCTGGGGAGGGACTTACGTTTTTTTATACTGGCTCAGGGGAGGGACCTGAAACTTGAAGTGGTTGATTTTGTATTTATTTCAAATACAATCTGAACCCAAAATCGCCACACTGTTAACCGGAAACTGTAAGAACAGAAATTGACCCTTTGCTAAGTCCCGCCCCCGGACACAGACTGGCCAATCATACCGTAGCATCGGGCTGGCTCAGACCAGGGTCCGAAAACAACACAGCTGCGCTCCATTGACTCTGATTTCCTTCATTTTCAGGCTGGTTTTGTGGATTTGGAGCTAAATGTTGTGCCTGGGGCACGTCGTGGATTAATGATACTTGTTACCTGGAGAGGCTGGAAAAAGATATACGTTTCTTCTCACAGCTGGTTCAATATCAGCAAAGTTTCCCTTTATATTCATTGTCTTCTGTGTGGATCAGCAGTGATGTGGTGGTTCACTTTGACACTGTGATCTGTAGCCTATAGTTGGGCTTTAGCTTCTAACTATCTTTGTCTTTTTAACCTGTTGTTGCTGCTGAGTCAGTTTGACATCCTGGATATATCCTTCAAACACAGACTGTAGACCCCTCTGTCTGCTTCTCTCTGGAATCACTGTTTCATTTCTCCAAAAATATGATAATATTTCTTCAGGGAGTGCAGTTAGTTACAGTGTGGGCTCTATGCTTACTCTGACAGCTTGACAGACCATCACAAAGGGGCGGGGCTTAGCGAAAGGGTCAGTTATTGTCAGATTTTCAAAGTTCCAATGGTCCTTCAAAACATCACGCATAATGACGGCTTCTCTCAGGAAACAGAACCAAATCTGAGCTTAAAATAGTGATATTTAACCACTGAACAGATCATCAGCGAAAAACATAAAATTCTGCGCTCCTGCATGCATGACAACAGCGAAAAACCAAGGCTTGATTAAGGCCAGGATTTTGTTTTCAATGTTTAATTTTAAAACATCACAGGGTAAATATTTAAAATCTCATAACGTCAGTGTGCCAGGTTGCTGATATTATACTGGCTGCTGCTGCCACTGTTGTGTAGTTTATTTTTGAAAACGGTCATTATGCAGATGTTGGTATTGCAAGCTGCGTGCGAGAGTGTCTGTGATGAGTAGGTCTATTAAATTGTGTTGGTTTTGTGTGATAGGACTGGCGGCTGTCGTGCACCCATACTCTGCTGGAGTGCACACACAGCCTGAGTGATGATGCAATTTTTAAGGAGGATTTTTATTTTGCTTAAGAAATAAGCTTTTTGTTTTGGTGGCATTGGCTCCCGTAGGCTTCCCACATTTAGTGTATGAAAAAAATACGGTGAGGGTCTATTTACAGTAGAAGGAGGGTCATGCTTTTTTTTTTCTTCCAGTAACTCAGGGTGGCTCAAGGAAAAATATTTATAGCTTCATGGAGGACCAAAAAAAACCGACCCCCCTCCTCTGATAAGTAAAGAACCATCCCTAAATCAAAGCAAAGAAACAAACACAATCAAAGAGTATGTTAACATTTCTTTTTAGCCTCCATTGATCAACAATGACAAGAAAATTGGATTCAAATCATTGCAGGATTGCTCAGATCAACAAAAGCCCTCTTTGTGTCCATCTGGTTTTTACACAGCAGCTTGAACAAAATCTTTTCATAAAAATGTCACGTCATGGCATCTCTGAGTTATTCATACTCTGAGTTATTCATATGATAGCTGCGTTCATTTGCTGCCAGCATAAACCTTCAGTCTGATTACTGGAGACAGGCAGCTCGCTCCAGCAGCTCTTTTTACTGGCAGGCCGGCAGGAAGTTAAAACCTGGATTGCCTTGACTGGCATTCTATCTCTTTATAATGAGAGGCAAACAGAAAGACAAAGAGACAGACAGAGACATGCATGTTCCTAGTTTGGAGCCTTAGAGTCCGTCAGCTGAGATGAAAGTTGACCTGCACTTGGCTGAGGCGTCAGGCAGCAAAACCAATCTGGCCTTGGATCCCTCTGCTTCCCTAATAATCACAGCGCTGGCCTCGCCATTTCCCCTTGTTGCTCTCACTGTCAACCCTGGCTCTGGTCTGAGGTTTGTGAACTTTTGCTGAATATCCACGACAGGAAGCCGATGATCCCAACATGAGCACGATTAACTTACGCAGCTTTACAAGTCCAGCTATTACAACGTCCAAAATATGACATCAGTAATGAAGTGTGACACCCACAACGTTCACATCAGATCCAGTGCAACCGGACAGTGACTGCATCAGCATCAGGGAGGCAGCTGGAGCAACTGGAGAAATACCAATGCGCACTCATCTGAGAAAAATGCGCCTTAATCCCATTTAGTCCTGCCGGCGCAAATTACTGCAACATGCCTTCTTGCATCTTTACAAGATAAATTAGTCTCAACAGTACTGTCTTGTACTTCTTCACCAGCCTCCCAGTAATGAGGACCTCCTATAGCTCTCAAATTCAGTGGTTGGCAGTGTTGATGACCTCTGTCAGTTGGAGTACACTTTTTGCCTTCTGCACAGCTGGACTCCACTCAGGCTTGTTGCAGTGACAGACAAAATAGGAAACACTAATGAAACACATAAGCCAATCTGTGTGAACTGCCTTCAGCAAGAGTGAGCTGGCAGGACGAGGCTCCAGCTGGTATCAGTGATTATAGGAACAGAAAATGACCAACTTGACACAGAGGTGGCGGTATGTAGACATCTCTGGACTCTATCTTATGTTAATGTTTTGTTTCCTGTTGTCAGTTATGGTTTTGACAGCAGAGACAGACAGGGACGAGTGGCGGCATGAAAACAGAAAATGTAATTGACACATGTTTCTTTATTGGTACCTGAGATGGCGAGCAGCATTTTCCTGCGGGCTCCAAAGGTGGTGATGCCCAGTTCCTTCAGGTCCTGGTCTGTTAGGGTCAGGAATGTCTGGAGGTCAATCTGGAAGCAGCAAAACATCCATTTAACACCACTGTTATTACAGTTAAGCAACTTCTACTAATAGGAAAACTTGATAACTTGATCCATAAACGCTGCACAAAAACGCAGACACTAAAATAAGTGGCATTTTAGTATTTTAGTCATAGATGGCAATTTTAAAAACCCTTTCACATTTTGTGGTCACGGCAGTGAACATCTATTTAAAAGCAATTTCCTTGTATATGCATGAATTTCGATGCTATAGTTGCATTTAAGTCACTACAGTGGACCCTGGTGCGTCATGCCATACACTGCCACCCTCTGGCCAGGTGTTGTCAGGGCAACACAAATCTCTCAAAACCAAGATGGCCGACAGAATACAAGAAATGTTGTGCAGCTCAAGAATATCTTGCCAGTCCTTCTATAATAGGAGACACTGGCAGGTCAATAAAATCTGGAAAAATCAAGTAACATCAAAATGGTAATACAGTTGCTCAATTTTCCAAATGTTGATTTTTATGTTGTGAGGAAATTACATTTAATCATCTGTCCAGTAAACTGGACATCATGCATCTCTGGCTACATTTCAACTACAATAAATAGTATCACTGCAACTTTGTTGTTCTTGAAATACTTCATCTCTTTTGGCTGTAAATCAATTCGGGGTAATGTACAGTGTTTGTAACAGAAACAATATTTTGACAATATGTTTGTTATTTCTGCAGAAAATGTTCATCGGAAAAATGATATCGTTCAACAGGAGGAGGTGGGTGGGGGGTGCGGAGTGAGGAGGAAGGAGCTGGAATGAGGGACGGGGAGCAGAAAGAGAGCTGATGAGTCAGGAGCAAAGTTCAATGCTTTTGCGTGGCATTGAAGAGTATCAGAATATAATAAAATATGTGAGCAAACTAGTTTAAGCCTTTATTGGATATGATAGACGAAGTGTGAATGAGGGCTGCAGGCTGGAACTGAACCCACGGCCACCGCAGCAAGGGCAGTGCCTTTGTTCACAGGGTGCCCTGCTCCACCCACTGAGCTACTGGGCACCCCACCATGGGTGTTTTTTAGTGACCTGTCACTGTGTTTCCAATGGGGATAGTTCCACGAAAGGCGGTTGTTTTTCACAGAAACATTGCTGCGTTTCCAGCAGGGACTGTGCCACCAAAAGCAGAGTTATTTAAGCCAAAACACAATCTTTTCCTCACCATAACCAAGAGGTTTTTGTGCCTAAACCTAACCACACGTTAACCACAGTGTTTGTTGAAACGAAAAGAAACAAAGTCTCAATGCATCCGCTGCATAATAACATACAAATGTAAATTATCTGCGGTTTGCAGAAACGTACAATGCCAACATTTATTTTGGCTTTTATTCCGGTTGTTCCCAGACGTCTTTTATTTACAGCTCATGGCTTTAGTTTCAGCCATGATGCTTTGAGCTAATCACCATGATTACATGCTCAGAGTGACCATGCTGACATGCTGTTTAGCAAGTATAATGGACCTAGTTTACAATCTTAGTTTAGCGTGTTAGCGTGCTAACAATTGCTTGTACTGCAGATATTTGATATAAATGAAAGTGATGGGACAGGTTAAAAATTTTCCTCATGACTATGCTAAAAAGAAAAAGTTAAGGGATCATCAAAGTCACTGGCTTTTATCCTCTAGAGTCCCTGAATGTCTGCAGCAAATTTCATAGCAATCGATCCAACGAAGTTAAGAGATTGCCAAAGCCATTAGGATTCATCCTTTGAGAACCATGAATGTCTGTACAGAATTTCAGAGCAATTCATCCACCAGTTGTTGAGTTTCAGTCTGGACCTGAGTGGTGGACGGACAGCCCCGGCTGCTCGTGTAGGGTGGCTAAAAAGTGGAATTTCTTTGCTATTTTGGAAAGTGTCAGTGTCTGTCTGCAGCTTGACAGTCCCAGAGATCAAATCATAACACTGGAAGAAGTGGTTTCACATTCTACTCTACCTCTTGTTGCTGGAAGACGTCTGTGTACTTCCCCAAGCCCAGTTTGCTGAACAGCTCTGGCAGGTCGGAGCCTTTCAGAGACGAGTTCAGACTGCAGCCGTTGCTGCCAGTTACCGAGGAGATGCAGTCCATGTAGTTGCTGCTGCTGAGGTAATGCTCCGCAGCTGTCCATCACGGGGTTGGGGGCAAAAATGGAAAATACAATGATTTTTAAGTATGGAAAAAGCAGCATTAATTCATGAACATCTCAGCTATTACAGATGAATAAGAATATTTACCATCAAGTAATCACACTGTTTTTAATTAGTCAACAAATGTAGATGTGTATGACAGTCACAAAACAATATTTAATGTGCTTCAAATTGTGACTGATGAAACTAACGCAGCTTCTGATTGATATACGAGGCAGATTCATGCCAAGTTTGCTGAAGTGCTGTCTCTGAACTTTACAGAAAGTGAAGTGAGTTCACCGAGTACACGAGTCAGCAAAACACGTACACAAGGGTGCTCACACTGAAAAGTTCACTTTCAAGTAGAGAGTGTCTTCTTTTGAGTGCACACTTCACCTGCTCTCTCAGTGTTTTCTCATTCAGTGTGGTATGTTTTGAAGCTAATTTAACACAAAAGGAAATGAAAAATGTGACATTTTCACCTCTTCAAGTATTTCACCGTCAATGCCAAAAACGTAATAACACATTCTGTTACTCTTTGCAGAGGAACATCTCTCTAACAAGTGCTGTACTTGTAAACTGTCGTCGTCCTTGATGCTTGCATAGTTTGCGACACCTAAAAATGATCACTGCTTGTTTGTCCTTGTAGAATAGGGAATTGAAAATCGACTGACCAGATTTGTTCTGCTTCCTCTTTGGGCTGCTGACAGCGGAGGGGAATTCGGTGTGACACGGCAGGCCGTTGCCAGTGCCGTTCCTCTCTCGCCAGTTGTCGGAGTCGCTGCCGTTCCCGATGCCTTCCCGGCTGCTGGATCGAGACAAGGATAGCGGGGAATCCTGAGAGAGACAAAAAAGAAAGACAATTCAAACACTGCATCTCAATTTGGGTACAACACAGCCACCTACATTGTACATGGCTCTGTATGTCTAACCTCGTAGGTGGTGCTCATGCTGGGCTTGTATGAAACATGATTGGCTCTCCGCAGCTCCTTGATGGTCTCAGCTGGCATGGACTTTGAGAAGCCCAGACCACTCCAGGTGTTGGTAGGGGTCCGCACCTCAGTCACCACAGGCTTTTTTAACATAGCTGTGTAAATAAAGACATACAGTGATGCATCGACACAGAGATAACTCAAAATAACATGCCTTGTTAACCGCTAAAATGCACCATAAAATGAGTGTACACTCTTCATCACTTGGATATTGTCAGTGTTGATTTTAACAGCTATTTTGGATTTTGTCATGAGATGAAAATGCTTATTAGTTTTAGCCACATTTTAATCAAGTCCGGCGGCTGGTGTCTGCTAGCTCTGCTGCCATTCAGCAGCTAACAGGTGGAGCTAACTGCAAACAGCCACTGCTGGAGCTAACAAACTCCACAAATCCATTCAGCAGCTCTACCATCCACAGTCAGACACACACGGCTGATTATTTACTGCTGTGAGTAGACTATTTACTTGAGTTTACCAACCTGTCGCTCACGTGGCATTTGAGGATAATTGCAAGCTTGCCCGTTCTCTACTTTCAATGTCCAATAGTCCACAACTAACATTTTTGTGATGCCTTACCTCCTGAACGATAATGAAACATAGATTACGTCTTAGTTTTTATTATCAAGCTCCATGTCATTGTCTCGTTTTCATCATGGAAAAAATGTTGTAGTTTATCATAGTTCTCGTCAACGAAATTAACACTGCAATGTTCATCTTGAAATTTTGAAGTTAGATATTTTACACACTGATTACAATGCATCTACTCGTTTTCTCTATTCAGTGGCATAACAAAGATTTTACATGTTCAGTTTTTTATGCACATTTCAACATGTTCATGTAGCTGGCATCTTTGGAAGCCTTGAATCTTAACTAAATTTTTAGACTAAGTTTTGTGTGTTTGAGCAAAGACTACAGTTTAAGATATTTTGGCTGTTGCTGTAACTTCTATTCATACAGATGAACGTTTTGGAGAGGAAAATGGAGTCCTCTTTCAAAGGTGCTTTTTCAGGGAACACAATGGTTGAACAGTTGTTGGCAGCTGTGACCTTTAATTATGTGACAGTCTGTTCACAAAAGACACATCCAGGCACCACTAATTACTTTGTAGTATTTGGCACAAAAAGACACAAATGTCATCTCACCTTTGGTTGCCAGCAGCTTTTTCTGTTCATAGTCAAATGCCTGAAAAGACAGCAGACAGTTTTATTCCTTTCTGACTTAATAAACCTCTCAAACTGTGTATTATGTGTGTGTTAAAGTGTGTGTGTACCTGCATGTTGGCAAAGGAGGTCTGTGGTACCAGTCTGATTCTCTCCCTCTCGTTCTGCTGTGCTGCCCTCTCAGCCGCCCGCTCGCTACCGGGTGCCCTCTTATCAGCCACAGGGCTGTCTGACGAGCTGGACTCCGCGTCCGAGAGAAGACAGTCAGAACTGTTGGGGTTAGACAAAAACAGAGTATTATGAGTGAAGAAAAACTATACTCATCTCTTCACATCATCACAAAGGCTGTCAATGCAGCTCATCAGGTTTGACTGCACATTAGATTTTATTATTAAAAGAATACTCCTCCTCACCAAATGTTCATTTGTCTATCTTTAGTAACCCTGTGTTGCATTGAATTTGTAGAGAAAACTTTGTTTTTCTTGCATACCTCCTTGTTGAATGAAGAATCCAAAAACAGAGACAAGTCTTGATTAACAGAAGTCACAGGGCTCCACGTTTAACAACAGTGAATCTATATAAAAACATCTATTCACAAACTCTCTCTCAACTGGTGCAGAATATTCCAAGCCTTATTTATCCTGTTGTATGCTCAGTAACTTCCCAAGCAGACACCCCATTTGGACGGGGAACAGAACTCAAGGTGAAACTTAGCCAAGCTCTCTTCCAAGCCAGACTCCATTGACAGAAACAGTCATTTTACTTTACTGAACACAGGAGCTGCTGGTGTACCCCTGCCTCCATCAGGTAGTTACATTGTGTTATTGTGTGACTTCTGTGCTTTAAAGGGTCAGTTCAGATTCACAGAAGTCACACAGAAACACAAACAAACTCACTGATTAAGGCAGTGGTAGACCAGCAGCTCTTTTGTTCAGCGAGGTAAGAACTGCCATTTTTGTCAATGGAGTCTGGCTATGAAGAGAAAATAGATACGTTTCAGTTAGTTTTTTTGCACATAATAAATGGTTCAGGTTACAAGAGGTATTTAAATTAGACAGGTATGTGTCGTTAGATCATTTCAAGTGTATGCTAGATGATATGGCTGCTTTACAGTGTTCCTACATTAGTTAATTGACATGATTTTCTACATATCACTGTTTTTATTGTTGTTGTTGTTATGTATCGTTTTTTATGGCACTGTTGTTTTTATTTAACTTTTTACTTTTCATATTGCTGTTTATAATTCTTGATAGACATTGCTGCTACTTACTTGTTGTTATGGACTTTTTTCATCACTTTGTTGCATTTGCTATTGCATATTTGTATCCTTCTAGCCCACTGACTATGAACTCAGGGCACTGCTGTAAAAGAGCTTAATACTCAGTCAATTTTCCCTGAATAAACAATGCTTGACTGATTGATTAAGCTTCACTTTCAGTTCAATTCCCCATCCGAAAGGGCTGGCTGTTTGCGAAGTACTGAGTATTTGACTGGATAATTGAGACTTGGATTATACTGCACCAGTTGTGCAAGAGCTCATAAGCAACTGTTGTCACATTGTTTTGCTGTTACTACACACAGCCCCCCTTTACCTTGAATTCATCAAGAATTTTCTCAGTTTTTGGATTTGTGGTTCACCATAAGGACACGCAAGAAAAACAGTTTTCCTCGCAAATTTCCCGTAACACGGGGCTGAGTAATTGATACACAAATGATCATTTGGGCGGTGAAAATCTGAAATCAAATCTGCATGCTTGGGTGTGATTCCACCGAATGCAATTTCATCCCAGTGTTTCTGTAACAGCAGGAGCTGTAAATGATCTCAGAAGAGATGCTAAACAGAAACAATACAAGCTGTAAATGATCTCTGGATTCAAACGTACTGTAGATGGGAGTTTTTGGTGCCCTGCAGTAGCTCCACAGCCTGTCGCTTCCCTGAGGACGTCTTACACGAAGCCAGCATCTGTTTCAGCTCGCTCCCATTGGCTGAGTGAGAGGGGCTTCTGGGCATGCCCACTTCCACAAATGTGTCAGAGCCTGAAGGAAACAAACAAACATATTCTGATTATCCTTTTTATATCTTTTTAATTAATCTGTCCAAATGTGAAAATTGAGAGACAGTCTACAGCTGTCCTTCTGCACATAAAATATACAATACACTTTATTTTTCATCTATTTTTTTTCTTCAAATGCGGCCATGCACAGTCTGCTCTCAGCAGTGACTGGGCCACTCAGTGTAAAGGTGTGTGTGTAGCCTGGTGTGCATGCGTTTAAGTGTGACAAGTCTCAGTTGGATCCCGGATTAATTAGAAACACAGCAGCTGTAATTATAGTGGTTTTCCCCCCAGCTACTCTACTTTCAGTCTGACAGGAACCTGCTCTGTGTAACAGGATGTGCCTGTGTGTATGCTGAATGCGCATGGTGCACTGTGTAGCGTAAAATAATATGATGTCAGTCAATCTAATGAAGCTCTCTGGGGTTTAATGTTTGAACAATTCCCCTGCACTCCTCCATTCCGCCGAGTAGCATCGAGTCGGACAGGGCGAGCCAGTCCAAACACATTCTGGGACACAGGAGGAGGTGAGGGAGGGAGAGGAAACCTTACCGGGATGCACCGCATATTGGGGGAGGACCGGCTCAGAAAACAGCGGGGAAAAACGAGACGCGTGAGAGTGAGAGTTTGAGGGGAAAACCGCGAGTGTAAGACACGGAGGAAATGAGGGCCTTTCTGAACCGCGAGGAGACCAGCAGTTAATCTGTCTCCGTTCCAGCTCAATAAATGTATTCGAGCAGAGTATGAGGTTAGGAGGACAGTGCAGAGAAACAGAAATAAGTTCATTCAAGGTATTTTTTTTTTCTCAAAGTGGGTTTAAGGGTTACATAAATCTCAAGTGGAAAAGCTTAAATTGGACACTTATGTTAAATCAGCAAGGTCCAACAGAGTCAAAAATGTTGACAGCTCAAAAAATTTTGCCTGCCCAAGGTTAAAATCACACATAAATCACAGGATTTTAAGGGTGTCTTTAACATGACTGACCCACAAGAGGGCACGACGCCTGCTGTGAGTGGACTTTTACAATGAACTTCTTAAGTGAGTTAAGGTAATATTTTATAAAAACATTGACTATATTTCCTAAAAAATACACAGCCAATGAAAAAGGTTGAGAGTACAGGAATTAATCTTAGCACAGAAATTATTTTAAACAGTAAAATATACTGGCGGTCATTCAGCCAGGTAGACATTACAGATGATAGGCATGTGGGTGCTCTGCCTGCTTAACAACAGGATGGGCTTAACATTTTGGATAGGAGGGGATTAGCAGATAAGATAGACATGCATGAGCTCTCACCACCCATTCTTTATGGCTAAAAATAATCTGTGAATATACTCGAAACAGATGCTAACAGGGCTGTGTCTACACTACACTGGATGTCTGCATACACTGACATGTTTTGCACATGTTTCTGGGTTTGTAGAGTCTGCATAGTGATAAATTTCAGGCTGCACGTGGGCCTTCGCAAAATGGGCAGATGACCCAAAACCCATGTGGCTATGTGGCCACATTAGATATGATTTGTTCTTAAAAGAAGTATTTCACTGCTGGAAAGATGGTCTTTTCATAAAACTTGGCTGTCTATGCAGCAGAAAGACACAAGTACTGTTGAAATTGGCGCTACATGAGCAGAGAAAGCAGAGGAAAAAGGCTGTGGTATTCGCTTTTGCTCAAGAGGAATAAAATCTACAACTACCAGAATGCACTGTGCTGCACTGGGTCAACATACAGCCCTGCTGGTTGGTGCTATAATGCAAGCTGGGCTGTTTTTCCATAGGAAACAACATGGCAGACAGCTGATGATAATCCCTGATTCACAGTTAAACAATACCTTAAAATATGTGTTTAAAAAATTTGAGGCCACAAATAGGCAACACAGTAACACCATCTTGGTTCATATTTGATCAACTCTAAATAGATTTACCATTTGAGCTCACCCTTTTCAGCTTTTTCTGTTTTTATAATACAGGAAACGGTATGGCACCCACTTCCTGTTCACAAATTCTTGCACTACAGCCAAACAGTGCACTGAAATATGTTTCTGAAGACATTGCAGAGGAAAAATAGGCAACACAGTAACAGAATCTGTGTTTATATTTGATCAGCACTGCCTAGTTTTACAGTTTGGTCTGAGTTTCAGGCTGCTTTCACACCTGCCCTGTTTGGTTCGGTTCAATCGAACTCAAGTTCTTTTGCCCCCTAAGCTGCAGTTCATTTGGGCAGGTGTGAACACAGCAATCACACTCAGGTGTGCACCAGAACAACCAGACTGAGACCTTCTTGAAGAGGTGGTCTCATTCTGGTTACAAACAAACTCTGGTGCAGTTCGCTTTGTGGTGAGAACGTGTTCCAACCTTGATCTGAACCAACTGCAGTCACATGACACATTGTTTGGGTTAAACATGAGCATGTTACGGTCCTGGAGGATTATTAATGTGCGCCTCCTCCTGTACTGCCTTAATATGCACATTCAGCACATCCAATGCATCAAAACATTGTTTTCTAGTTGGAGCCGCGCCTCGTTCTCAAACTGTATGCTTTGACTCAAATGAACAATGACAGCAATATAGTCCACGATGAGCAGCGCTAACATCAACCTGCGTAGTTGTCCCTCCATTGTGACATTAGAAAGTGTCACATTTATCTTGCAAGTGTACTCTTCTTCAACGTTTTGTTTACTTCCTGGATTTTTCCCACATGAAAATTCTGACCAATCAAGAGCAGCTTTCTTGCACAAGGCATTTGATCTGGTCCGCTTGTAAATGCTGCCGTGAGAACACGAACCAACTCTAGGCAATGATGCAGCTTTGTAACAAAATCAATCCCTGATTCAGACCAAAGCAAGATAACTCTAGGTCTGCAAGCATCCTCAGAGACAGAGAAAGAGAGGGGGCACTCTCTCTCAATCTGCCTCCTTACTCTTTGTGTCTTGGTGGCGGGCATTTGAAATCGAGAAAGTACAGTCTGAAGTTTGAGCAACAGCCCTAGAGCCAGCAAAAATTTGTCGGATGATCCATTTCGGATTTGAGTAAAGAGATGAGCAGGGAGATCTGGGTGCTGGTAACATGGAGGGAAGTTTACTATAGTTCATTAACACATAGTACATAGTACAAAGCTGGCTGAAAATTGGCAGTATCCCTTTAAGTACACTCAATATAACAACACTCCTTTTATTTTTAAGAAGAAAAATTATCTGATATAAAGTAAGTGACTTTTCTATTATAAAATAAGAGCAAACACTGTACTTAGTCACTCAAAATGCAACAACCTCTTACGGCTGTAGGCTGGTTGAGAGTCTTTATGAGTTACTTCAGAAGAATACCTTCATCTGGGCTGGACTTGCTGGACAGCGGTTCTGATGGATTGTGTCCGCTGGCCTCCTGGACCGCGTCACATGGGGCTGGACTCAAAACAGTTTCTGCAAGCGATGCAGTTGCTATCCTCCCATAGACCGAGCTGGGATGCTAGACACGCATGCACACGCAGACATTAACATATGGAGCAAAATACATACAACATGGATGAAATTCAAGTCAAAGTGAAACTCAAAATAATGTAGTATGCAATGTACGAATGGGCCAACCTTGACATGTCCGTTAAGAGTGCAGGGGCCCTTGGTGCAGTCAGGGACCCCGTTGGGCTGCTTGTCTATGGGGGCGAGGCCAGGTGGAGGGGACGGTGTACTCTGTGTGTAACCCTGAACGCCTGACAGCAGGATGCTACTCAACGTGGCCTGGGTGGCAGGGTGCAGCATCAGCTGGGATGAAAACCCTGAGAAAGACAAGTAGGGAAGATAATTTTAAACTTAGTTCATAAAGGTTTCCATCTATTTATCTTTCCATTTACCTCTTCATTCAAAACATTATAACTTCAAATACCTGAAATAATATTTAGGAGTCCGGTATTTCCACCTTTAAGTATGATGTATCTTTTTTTAATTCTAATGATTAAAAAACATCTAGAAAAAGATCTTAGAGAGCAACATCACTGTAAAGAAAAGGCACACACCAGTATACAAACCTTGGGTGCTGGTGAGTGAACTGGGCCAGAGGGAGGGTGAGGGTGTGGGGGTGCTGGGGCTCGGAGTCTGCAGAGGACTCATGGAGGAGTTTAAGCTGTTGAGCACAGCGTTGGGTGCAGCGGAGTTGGTGAGGGAGTGGGCCGCCGTCGCACCCAGGAAACCTGAGGAGAGCAGAAAGGAAGGAGAGAGCAGGAGATGAACAGATCAGCGGTGGTCCTGTCAAAGCACGGAGCCATTTTTCAAGCTAATCACACGTTACAATCCGGCCTTCGAAAAATAATCTTGGTCGCCCAGCTATTTAACTGGAATTCCATCAAACTGTCATCAAGCAGACGAGCGAACGAGAGGAGGAATTTCTTCAATTTCTACAAGGTCACGGATGCAAAAGTACATATCTCATGTGTCCTCATACCCAATAAAACCATGTTATTGAGAGCACCAACAATGTGGTGCTTGGTGTCTTAACCCAAACGCAGTGTATGAAAACAGAAAGAAGCAGGTCTGTGGCTTTTAGAAGGGGCTACTTTGGCTCCAGGAATAAGGCCAGGGCTTCTTCTGGCAGGCTGGCCTGTAATCTGAGGAAAAGAGGCATGTAGCAATTACTAAAGGCCAGGATGTGGCCGTCCACAGCTTCACCCCCGGGCCCCCGGGTTTAAAGGAGACAGCAAGAGAGCGTTTCTACTGTACCGGGACTTCCTGGCACATTGTTGTTTTTAGTTACCATTTTTTAAGTGTAATTTTCCTGTCTCATTTGGTGGGGACACGAAGACATAAATAAAAGGTGATCTGAAGAAAGAAAAACAGTAATAAATTAAATACCACAATTATTTCTCATTTAAATCAGACAAAATGTTCAAAAAATTGAAACTGACACTACAATACAGACTTTAAATCAGTGCTTATATGCCCCCAAATGCCCTATAACCTCAAGGCTGCAGGAATTAAATAAATCTAAATATTAAATATACTTAGATTATAAACTACTTATCATGTTCCTCCTCTCTCAGACACAGAGAGGAAAATTCTACGTAATATAATGTAGATTTTCTGTGGTTGGCATTTGATGACACAGATACAACTGTATTTATATTTAAACAGATAAACTGTGATGGATCTATGTGCTCATAGCTGAGAGCTACTTCCTGTCAGCTTATTCCACTATCTGCTTTTCCTGCTGCCATTGATGCATTACTCATGTCCTCATTTCCATGTTTTCAAAGTCTAAACCCAAAGAGACGACATCATATGACAGCAAAAAGCAGATAACTGGTGTTGAAATATTCACCCTACGATAGTACTCGTACTAAAATCAATGTGGAGTCAAAAAAAACAAACCAAAAAAATCCTCTTCCAAGCTGAACTCTGTGCCTTCATGTTGAGGTCAGCGCTGCAGACAAACAAAACTCCTACGTGAGTTATAACCGTTCATCATCCCATGATTCATAAGCTCACGATTCATTCACAGTAGTGTGACTAAATTTGTATTGAGGTTATTTTCTGATGGTTGGCTGATCAAAGATTTGTTCGCTGGGGACTCATTTCTTGGCATGAAAATCAAACCATCATGGTGAGGTCGGTCCTGCAGACGAACCAACTCCTACTACTGTAAAAGAGCACGCAGAGACGACGGTGCCGTGATTCACTGGCTGTGATTTATGTGCATGCTGAGATGATCTTTGCATCTGATTTTTAAAAATCGACTTGCACTGAAGTGAATCGGTTGACCAGAGGTTTTGAGGAGATCTGGCTCAGCGATATTGTCAGCGGATGTGTTGTGTGTAACTGTTACAGATGCCGATGACAGATTGATATATGAGCGTATTATTTCCTCCACAAAGACATTTTATCTTTGATGCATTTCTTGCACAGAAAAAAAGAGGGTCACTTCTTATCTTTCCCTCGCTAATTTATCATCTTCCTCCATCTTGGAAAAGTAAAAGAAACACAAGCAGCACTTTCTTGAGTTAGTGTCATTACCCAGATTGCTCAGCCCCAGGCCAGCTGAGGCCAGGATGTCCAGGCCAACGGGGCAGATGAGGGATGGGGACGGGACGTTGGCGGCGGGATTCAACGCCACAGAAGGCGAGGAGGAAGAAGACACCCCGTTGCTCTCCAGACCCAAGAGGAATTTCCGGGCTTCGTACATGTTTACTGCATTCCTCTCCACGCTCTTTACTATCACAGACTGAGAGGTTGGAGAGAGGGAAGAGTAAAAAGACAGGTGACATGGGAGACGGAGGAAAATAGGACGGAGAGAAGGAGGGAAGAAGGCGTGAGAGAGAGGCAGGGGAGGAGGCGAGGGATAGATATGGTAGGGAATGTTGGCACCAGAGACAGGGAGTGAAAGGGAGGATGAGGGGGAGACAAACAGAGAGGGGAGGAAGGAAGAGGGAATTAGGGTAGATTGGAAGGATAAACATGGAGGCAGTGTGGGAGAGAGAAGGAGACATGGGAGCGAAGTTTGAGAGAAAACGTCTTATTTAATCAATTGCGTAACATATCATATCTCCAACTCTTATTAATACGCTTGCAAAGAATATGAGGCAATACTGGTTTCTCAATGACTATTATACTACGAGGCCCTAAATCAACAATAAAGAATTACAAACAGGAAAGATTTTAAATCAGCGAGAGAAATGACTTCGACATTTTCCACATCACCAGAAACTCTGCCCTTCATAAACATCAAATATAAAATGAACGTGAGCACAAATCATGTCCTGGTTGTTCGCGTTTTGCCAGAGTTGAGCTTTTGAAAAATGTATTCCAATCACGATCAGTCTCCCCGTCACACGCTCACACACACACACACACACACTCCTTTATGGGTCTGCCAAAGTGCCGGGAGCACAGAGGCTACAGCATGCATTTGGACGGGCCTTTTGGATTACTGCTGTCACCTCGTTAAAATGTTTAAGTGAAGGGTTCTTAAGAGGATCTGGGCTGGGTCAGTGTTTATACTGGCACCTCCACATCAGTCCCCACAGGCCTGTCTGGTTTGGGCATTCAGCCCTGGCTCGGGATGGGACATGGGCACCCCGAAGAGACAATCTGCGCCGGGCCAAGTGGTGAAATATGATTAGGAATATTATGTGTTGAACAACAGTAGACCGTGAGTAACATTAGAGGTCGGCTTTGGCTGTGACTCAGGTGCACCACAGTTCCTGCGACAGCGTGTAAATCACGATATAATATGGAAATGATCAACGCATTTCACTAATTCAATTCCGTTCAATAAAAGGCAAACGAGTGTACTTCCAATTTACTACCTAATTTCCTAAGAAAACAAATCAGGCCAGTTATTTTTTCTAGCTGGAATATCTGAGGCATAATAGAAAGATTGAGTGTTCCCGTCCATCAGGTGAAACATGCATGGCAGGCTGTGATTCCCTACTGTGACAGATGTGCAACACGTTTGCCAAAACTCTTCTCAGTGTTGGTATGGCATGATTCCCCTTGGTCTAAGGTTCCAGTTTTTCCTTTTTAATGCATCAAATAGCGATGAAATGTGACATGGCGATCTATAATTTATTTCACTGTCATGCTGCTGACATTTGACGGAGAGTAATTCTCCAATGGAAAAGTGGCTTATTTGTTTCTTGGCAGTCCTTCTTCTCGCCCTCTCTGCCTGTCAGCGTTTGAACAAGTAAAACAGAAGCTCTGTTTTTCTCGGGGTGAAAAGTTACGATATGTTTACTTGTAAACTTTGAGGTTTAGCACGACTGATTCATGTCTCTTGTCCATTCTGTGCCCAAACGTTGCCCCTTAAAACAGACGTTAACTCTGCCAAATACAGAGCCAAATACAGATGTCAGTTCCAGGAACAAAATGTAAATGGGGCAGCGCATCTGAATCATTTTTTTTAATACACATACTTTTTAATGCCACTGAACATGCTTAGTAAGTATAATCCTGTAAGCTCAGTTAATCTGATTAAAAAAACACTTTATATTAGAGGTCTGTTTTAACTTAAGACGAAGTGTCTGGAGCCATGCTAGCAGCTCTGTGAGGCTGTACGTGTAGGCACAGAGATGCTTTGAGTTAAATATTAATATCAGCATTCTCACAATGACAACGCTAACGTGCTGATGTCATGTGTGTTCTTGCTAACGTTTGCTAATTGGCAGTACATATTAAGTACATTTGAAGTTGATGGGCACGTCATTAGTTTTAGCAGGATTACGATTTTGCAGATACACAAATTATTTTTCACTTTCGTTAACATTGCTATATGGGGCATTTGGCCTGGGCGGAATAAATGTCACACATCTCAAAATCTGGCTGATGGTAGTAAAGTTCAACTGCGACAAAATATAGCCACTTGTAGAAATATGATGACTCTAGGGGAAAAACAATACAGCATAGTATCGAAATATTTTTGTGTGGCGATATCGTATCATAACACAGTATCTCTTTTTCATTATTACAAATGAAAATTAAACTTTATGTAGCCTACTAGAATAATATAATCTATTGCTTTTTCGTTCACTTGACACATTTTGCTGCTGCACAAAAAAGGCTGAGGTGAGATAAACAGACTGAAAACTTCATCTTATTAGATTTAACAGATGTTGACAAAGTTTTCTTTTGCTTTTGAGTTTTTGAGTTAAAAAAAAAAAGGTGATAAATCGCAATAATATTGTATCACGGATCTGCTGGTTGGTGATTCCCACCCCAGATGACTCCACATTCATGGGTACCAGTAATACTCTGGAGTTGCTCAACTTCATGCAGAAAGCAGTCGTTACGGAGCATTTGAGGACAGTGGTTTCATGGGGAAACCGATCCAATTGTAACACTGCCATCATCGCGAAAACATTTTTTTCTTCAACTATGAGGTGGCTGTGTATGTTTAGTATGTGAAATATCCCAATTCAGAGGCACATAATAAACATAAAGCTGAGATGATGAGGCTTCAACTACACACAATCATATTTTGACAGAATTCTAATAGTTTTGGAAACATATCCAGACACTTTTACTGGTTTTAAAGGTGAT
The DNA here is from genome assembly GCA_019142605.1 of Cephalopholis sonnerati. NCBI lineage: Eukaryota > Metazoa > Chordata > Actinopteri > Perciformes > Serranidae > Cephalopholis > Cephalopholis sonnerati. Next base: position 15,120,825 of record JAGQAX010000018.1, on the reverse strand, counting down.
TTCTTTTTAATTGTAAATCATTTAGTAATTAATTTTACCTTTTAGATACTTTCTTCTCTGTACTCTTTTCTGTACTGTTTATTTTCTAAAATTTTATTGCTCTGTAAAGCACTTTGAATTAACCTTGTGAATGAAATGTGCAATACAAATAAAGCTGCCCTGTGTTGCCTAGTGGTTGCAATTGCAGTTTGCATATCATAGAAGATCGGACTATCGACATTGGCGGGGGTCTGTGCTCTGCAATTGCCCTTCTAGTTGTTAGTATTTTGTGCTTTTTTTAAAATGTATTTTCTTGTCCAGTTCTGTGTACTTTCAAAGCCCATCTAGAATTAGACATGGCAAACTAGCTTGGACCACAAAGGACGTCGTACTTCTATAGCAATAAACAAAAAATAAATAAGAATTGGACACATTTTAATGTAAAACTGATTATGATGTTTGAAGTAAGGGGATCACCTTCTCAAAGGAACATGAATGCCTGTACCAACTATCATGGAAATTCATCCAATAGTCGCAAAACAGTTCACTCAAAACCACAGATTTGGACCTCGTAGTGGCGCTAAAGTAAAATCAGGTCATTTGGATTCATCTTCCTAGCACCACAAACGTCTGTACAAATTTTCATAGCAATTAATTTAACATTTGTTGAGATATTTCAGTCTGGATCCAAGTGTTTGACCTGACAGACCGACTTCAGCATCCCTCCAGCCATACCACGAGCACGGCTGAAAATCCCCTTCGGCTTCCCATGCTGTGTGAGTGTAAGCCTGGTGTCATACCTTGCTGGGCTGTTTTGGCTTTGGTTTGATACTGATGAAGACATCCAGCTGCTCCATTAGTGCTGTGATACACTGGGGCTCCACCTCAATGTCCTCTTTAATGTCAAACATTAATACCAGAGGCAAGCAGCCCTGTGGAGCAAACACAAAATTAAAATCATATCACCAACATATTCTTGTTTTCTCATGTCAGCTGGAGACTGATATCTTTTAGAGCTCGGCTCATATACCGTAACATATCTATGTTCCTATATTAAAGGCTATTTCTTAAAACAGTAGTAAATTTTCCTTTATACTTTACCATTTGGAGACCTACATGTTAGGCATACCAATAAATACAAGATTCACTGCTGGGTTCGTCCCACACAGAGCTTGGGAAATTCCGCCAAGAGCAATCTGTTTTGCATGATCACCACCACAACCACCACAGACATCTATATTTTGGGCCGAGTGCTGGACAGCGCTCCTATTGTGAGTGGGTGTAATTAGCAGCAGAGTATAGAGGCCAGGCTGGCTCTGACAGGGCCTGAGATTGGAGCTGTAATCTACAGTCTGGCTGGAAGAGGCCAAATCACACAGCACACAAACGAAAGCGGGAGCTCCTCTCTGCCTCCTGTAACGTCCACTACTTTCAGAGCAACTCTCCTACTCCTATTTATCTCCTCTCTTCTTTCCCAACCTCCGCTTCCCATGTGTCTCCTCTCCCCTCTTACTCTTCCCTCATAAATCAATAGTTTTTTACTGTCTCTCTCAGACAGACAGTGAGAGGCTCCCTCCTGTGTGTCCAGGCCAAGAGAAAGTCATGTTTAGCCACTGCAACAACTTTGGCATTTGCTAAATGTCTTTGGGGCCAAATGGGAGACCGCAGACAAAGAGAAGGCAGCTCTGGCAGAATTACTGCCCCACATTATGGATCTCCAAACAGAAAGCTGTTTACGGCTGAGATGTTCTTATATGCACCAGCTCAGCAGAAGCTTTCAGCCAACGGTAATTAAACAGCCATCACTTTTACACATTTTTGAACCAGACATCCGATTATATTCCTAAGTAATTCAGATAAGGGTAGCCTCAGCGGTTACAGGCAACAAGACAAGAATGACCACAAAGCATTTTTAACCAAGAGAAATTTAAATGCGAGGCGCTTCTTCCTGGTCCAAAAACTGCCAGAAACAGTAATGTGCTCCCGACCTCTGAATTACAGACTGGGCTGAAATTTAAATCCACCAAAATCTACTGGCAAAGCAAGCCAAACCATTACCATTAACACCAAGACGGATAATCTGTGTACAGTCAGGACATTAAGAGCTCGAGCCAAGCTGCCACAAATGCGTGTGTCCGTCTCACATGCAGGTATGCGGCTATAAATCACGTAGGCTAACCTTGAGTCGGCTACAGATTGTTGAATAACTGGACGTTTCAGCAGCAGGAGCAGAGCCAAGCAAATCTATCCCAAGGCTATTCAAAACCTCCAAAGGCAATCATGGTTTACTCTTTAAACCCATCTCAAAACCCACGCATCATTCACACATACCATGATGATGTTGGTGAAACAATGACAGCCATTATAGCTACCACACAGCATGTGGGATCTGTATATGTAAAGAATCCACTGCCAATGCCATCTCTTAACCCCAAAAACAAAGCTTAGCAGTTTAAAGTAATTCCTGTCGACCAGTGGATGCCAATAAACAAAACAAACACACATAAAGCACACACCATGAGGTACTGCCGTGCCAGGCAGACCGATTCAATGGTGCCCTGAATGTAGACTGTGGATTTCTTCTGGGGGCTGTTGGGGTCAGGGAAGTGGATCTGCGCTCCCGTCCTCTGGGTGATGTGCTTGATGTTGCTGCCGTTGCGGCCCTTCATGAAGAGGTGGTGCTGGGGTGCGATGTCCAGGTGGGTGGTGACTGAGATGGTGCTCGCCAGGCTGCCCGCGAGGTGCTCCAGCAGCAGAGCTGTACCCCTCTGTGGACACAGGGATGACACCGTGATGTTAACAAGTAATATGACAAATATATAAAGACAAATACATGTATAATTTAACAAGAATGAAGCTGCAGTTACATGCATAATATTTCCTCAACCTGATTGAAATCATTCTGATTGGAGAGTCCAAATTAACTGTTTACATGGATGCTAAATACACTGATCCTATAAAATGTGCTGTCCCAAAGCCTTTAATCAGAATATGACTTTTTTGACTGTGCAAAGTGGTTCTGCCGTCTGTGAAGCAGAAGTTTGTTTCCAACTTCACTGAGAAAATTAAACTCATTCAACACATAAAGCAAAGAATGAGATGAGGTCGTGTCTGTTATTACAATTTAGCAGTAAGGAGGGATGTCCCGATTTGTTGGCTCAACATCAGTATCACCTGATATTTGCCTTGTTGACTGTCATCAGCTTATCGGCAAATAACATGACATCCGCTGACAGCAGTGGTGATGTTTTTCTGTTGTGTTACATCAATTATGTGCAGGCTAAAAATCAGGGCTTGAGACTAACAGCCACAAACTTATATTAATAAGCAGGTAAAAGAAGAATACAAGGACTGTTTTGCAAACGGACACTGTGATATCAGTGTTATCCAACAAGATGGTGAGTAGAAGCTGGTGTCCCATCTTCCAGGAGACATTCAAAAAAGTGTTTGGGATGAACAGAGATCTTTCCTGGGACAGCTCCAAGACGAAAGGACGCATTTAACTCACTATCGACCCTGCTGTTTCCCTGATGATGCTACATTGTGAACACTGAATCTGTGTTTCAATCGGCAGGAGGAGAGCTTGTTAACGTTTGCTCTAGAAAGCTTGTGGCTGCAACTAACAGCTCATGGATGCTGCATTAGGTTACATTGTGATGCTTTTTAAGCTATATACAGTAAAAGCGAATATTAGGTGATGATAAATAATAACGTTCTCCTGATGTGTTCAATGTATTCTTGTAAAATGTAGTTTTTGGCGAGAAACTTAAATAAATACAGTTGAGAAATTTGTTGATGTTTTCACAGCAATATAAAATAGGTATTAGAAAGGGAATTATAATAAATATAGTAAAAAAAAGGCTTTTTAAGCAGTTTTTTTAAAAAAATGCTTTTCTTGTGAAAGGTTATATTAAAGGTCATCTCATAAATTTGTATAATGGAATTTGTGCTAGTGTAATAAATGGCTTAATTACTTTAAAAACAGGTTATTTTTATTGCGTATATTTGTTTTTTCCCCTGGCACAAAAGTGGAAAATCATAAAAACAGTAATAGATTAAACAACATAAAAACATCAGGATCGGTGTTGGCTTTTGGCTGAATGTTTTTTATACATGCTACAATTTACTGATGTTCCCTGAACATCTTGTGTGCAGGCTAAAGCTAATGCTAGCGATAGACAATTGTTATGTTCAGTGTTTCCAAAATTCTGCCTGAAGCAACAACTAACATAAAGCCAATGTTTCAAAATCAATGAATACATTATATATCTGAGCACTCATAAGAACGTAGCTATAGCAAAGTGTTAAATATTGTATTTATGAATGATTCTCTGTCAAAATCAGCAGAGGGAGGAGCTTAGAAAACAGCTGTTGTCATGTGCGGCACAAGCACCAGCTACATTACCTTACATTACCTCCATGTGGAGCAAACATGTGCAGTGAGAATATATTGATCCTAACCAGAGATAAAAGATCAGATGAAGTGTTTAATATAAACACACACTTAAAGTGACCCTATGCTGGCTACTCTATCTGTTGTTTGTTACATAGCTAGTAGCCTACATAGAGCACTGGTTTTCCTGACATGGAAAATTTTGTATCCAGATCAGTGATCCAGTCCAAAGTAGCTTTGAAAAAGTGGCACAAAAGTAAAATAGATTAGTTGATCCTGGATAGCAAAACATGGGATTTTACAGATCTAGATAATTCTGATCCAGATTAATTTCTCAAACAAATTATTTTGGGCCCTGGGGACCATGAATATCTTTACATTAAGTCTGGACCAAAGTGATGACCCACCTGAAACTAAAATCCAAACATGATTTTGTCTTCAAAACTCATGATATCATTTGACATAACTATTTACTTCAATGATATTCTACATGACAGATGTAACATTCATGCTCTCAGGCCATCAGATGATTGCTATTTTCATAGTTAATGCATCTGTTGATAATTCTTTTGACTAATCTTTTCCGTCTGTCACAGTGTGATGTCTTCAAATTGCTTGTTGTGTTCAACCAACAGTCCAGAACCCAAAGATCTTCAATTTACTGTGATATAAAACACAAAACAAATCTTCACACTCGAGAGGCTGGGACTTGTGACTGTTTGGCATTTGTTCCTGATAAATAATTCAAACCATTAATCTATTTTCCAAATTGCTGTACATAAATCCTGTCAATGTTCAACTCATCTTTTCAGCAGTAATGCCAACATTCATTTTGCATGAGCAGTGTACAACACTATAATAATCAGTGTAAAAATAAAAGTTTGCCACTGACGCATGATAATTGCAGGAGAGGATGCCCCGTGGGTGTAAAAATGAACTCTACCAGCAATAAAACAAAGAATATAACGGACAATTTACTGACTTCTCACAAGAATATTAAACAGTACAAATAAAATCCCATGACGTGACAAAAAAGCTGGAACAATATTTCATTTAGAGCAACAGCCAGACCACAAAAACTAATCAGTTAACGACGAGGAGCAGTGGAGCCATGTTGCCCGTTTCCCAGAGAAAACACCAGTGTTTTCTATATAACCAGTGGAAAGTATTGTATTTTCCACTGCATCTGCAGGCCAGTTGAACAGTCTCATTCCTCGCTGTCTCTGCTATGCCTCTGCAAGCCATCACTTGGCCCAGTAAAGGCAGTCATTTCCAGTGTGCAACGGGAATCCACACACTGCGGCCAGCATAACACAACAATCCACAGCGGTTTCTGGCAATCCTCGAAGGTACTCCAAGGGTCTCACACCACCACATAACATAGCACACATATTCCTCTAATCCTCTAGCCTTCAGCTGGCATGCTTCCCAATCCCAACTGACCCCTCAGACCTACCACACACTCAGGGCCGTGTATCTGCATACATACTGTACAATGCCCATTCTGCCTGTACACGCGACACAGTCAGCGTGCACGCTAGCAAGCAAATCCAAATGAAAGAGCACAAGCATGCATGAATAAACAAATGCAAAGATGCCAAATGCAGTCACTGGCAAACAAAACTGATCTCCATATTGTTAACAGAGGCTCTGTAGTGCAAAAAGTGATGTGATAGGTATGATTTGGCAGAGATGACGACTCCTTGGCGAGCTTTAACTCGCTTCAACTCAGATGCCGTCTGATGAAGTGCATCTGTGTGGACATACATATGTAAAACACACAGTAAGTTTATGCCTAAACAAGCTGCAGAGTGGAAACACGGTAACTAACTCCAAAAATTATCCAAAATTGATCTCAGGAGAGACTTCTGGACATTCTGGTACAATAGCGGGGCGGTGTCTCCCTCCTACCGGAGAGCTGAACCAGCAGCTGTCCAGTCCGAGCGACCAAACATCTCTCAGCACTCTCTTGCCCCTGTGGTGCTGAAAGTAATGAGGCACTTAAAACGAGAGAAGTGAGGAACGCTGACAGTGTTGGTGGGCCTTGACGTGGTGCAGCCCTGGAAACCTTTTCTTGGTCTGTGGCTCGCCATGTAAACGGGTGGAGAAGAATGGGGCTATTAACTCAAATATTGTTACACTGAAATGACTGACAGGGAGCGCACAGGTCAGGGTTCGGTTAGTTGTTCAAGCAGCTAGGATGAACGCTGGCTGTTCAGAGGGTTGAACCCTGTGACCTTTATGATCTGGTCTCTGAATAATTTTGCCTCAATTTAAAAGAAAATCCAACATAAACAGAATTTACAATGTGGCAGGAAACAGACATAGTTTCTCTAAAATGGAAATTAGAGCACTGATACTGAAATGAAGTGATGACATGATCATGTGACCGAGATGGTCGTTTACTACTGAAGCTGTGGGCGTGTATGGAATTAAATCTATCACTAAAGCAATTTGTCAAATGACAGGAAATCGACAATTTTGACTTGATAGATTAATCTTTAAAAAGGACAGTTCTCCTCCAGAACAAAAATACATGTTGTGCTATTTATCAAACTAAACTGTTTTGGTGTGAGTTGCCGAGTGTTGGAGATATCAGCTGTAGATGTCTGCCTTCTCTCAGCTCGTCGTGCTCAAAGCACCCAAAAAACACATTTGAAAAATTCAGCAGCGATGTCTCTTTCCAGAAATCATGACCCAGTTACTCAAGATAATCCACAGACTTGTTGTTGTGCAGCAGTTTCATGTAGGAACTATTTTCTTTCTGCCAAACTACACCCGCCAACCAAATCACCCTGCAGAAGGAAGCACGCATTACTGCTAGCTCACCTAGCACCACTGAGCTAGCTAGTGTTAAAGCTCAGCCAATGGAGATCCTAAGAAGTTCATATCTCATGCTTTCATGAGAACCAGCCTCTCGTCCATGAGTAGATGCATGCTTCCATCGGTGCAGTGATGGGGTGAACAGGTGTAGTTTGGTAGAAACAAAAATAGTTCCTACATGAAACTGTTAACAATAAGGTCTGTGGATTGTCTTCAGTAACCGTGTCATGATTTCTGGAAAGAGATGTTGCTGTTGAGTTTTTCAAATGTGTTTTTTGGCGATTCGAGCACCACAAGTCGAGCGCCATCTACTTCCATTATATTGGAGAGAAGGCAGACATCTCTACAGCCGATATCTCCAACACTCGAAAACCATCTAGACTGATAAATATCACTACAAGTAAGACGAAAAATATTTGTGATTTTGGGCTGAACTGTAATAATTATTTGAGCAATCTTGCCAAACTTTCTCTAGTTCCAACCTCTAAAATGTGAAGATTTGCTGCTGTCGATAGAGTAGAGGTAGAGTGGGTCATCCACTAATTGGAAGATCAGCTGTTCAACCCCAGGCTCCTCCAGTCTTGCATGCATAAGTATCCTTGCACAAGAAACTGAACCCCAAATTGCTCCCGATGGCTGTTCCATCGGTCAGTGAGCATGTGTGAATGGTTACTGAGCAGCAGGTAGCATCTTGTATGGTAGCCTCGACCACCAGTGTGTGAATGTGAGTGTGTATGGGTGACTGTGACACGCAGTGTAAAAGTGCTTCGAGTGGTTAGAGGACTAGAAAAGTGCTATACCATTCAATCAACTATCTAATATTCACTTTCAAGTTGGTGGTTAGCACTGTCGCCTCACAGCAAGAGGGTTCCTGGTTTGATCCCTTCTGTGCGGAGTTGGCATGTTCTCCCTGTGTTAGCGTGGGTTTTCTCTGGGTACTCCAGCTTCCTCCCACAGTCCAAAGACATGCAGGTTAATTGGTGACTCTAAATTGCCCGTAGGTGTGAATGTGAGTGTGAATGGTTGTCTGTCTCTATGTGTCAGCCCTGCGATAGTCTGGCGACCTGTCCAGGGTGTACCCTGCCTCTCGCTCAATGTCAGCTGGGACAGGCTCCAGCTCCCCCCGCGACTGTGAGGATAAGCGGTTAGAAAATGGCATGGATGGAAGTTATGAGACCCTCCTCACCTTGACGGCATTGGCGTTATTCTGTGAGCCGCGAACCACACCAGTGGCCCTGTAGAGGCGAGTCGGGGGCTTGAAGGAGACTGTGAGGTTGTAGGTCTGCGAGATGTGCTGCACGGTGGGGGAGCTGGGGTCAGACTGCATGATGGCGGGAAGCTCAAAAGACAGCACAAGTGGGAGCAGCTCCTGCAATATGGAGGGATAGGGGGAGAGGGGAGGGAAGAGAAAGTGAAATGACTGAGAAAGAAACCACCATCATGCTGAAATACTGCAGTTATTTTAAGCTGGATGGCTTATCATGATGCTGCCACGGCTGCTGCCAGGAAATAGAAGTAAAACATGTCGTGTCAGATTTCTGAACAAAATCATAAACATGCAGAGTGTAGTGGCTTGTATCACATTCTGCTGTCACTCAGGCTGATTAAGACCACTTGGACACAAAGTAAAAACACAGTAAACGGGTGATTTCTTTACATCGTGTCGACTTATATAAAGTGACACGCAGACATAACAACAGCTCCTCTAGCATAAGGTGGCAAAACTGGGCATGTAAATCTGTCAGCTCAAATAAATCCAGGAAAGTTTATCAAAAATGAGGTCAGCAGTGTCAGCAATAAAAGACACCCTTTGTTACATCAAGTGTGACACAGATTTAAACATTATGGCTACACAGTCATTTAAAAATTCTGCAAAGCATCAGTGGTCTATGGCCTGCTCATTCTCATACATTAATTCCAAGTCATTGAATCAAACCACATGAGCAGCAACACACATCAGCTCTCGTCATTTGTATCGCAGCAGTCACTCAAACAAAATAGATGCAGACAGGAAGGGCCTCGCTTCATGCATACACATACTTATGCATGCATGGGAGAGAAATCACACAGGCACACACCCATACACACACACAAACTGAGGGGAATGTACACACACTCACAAAGAGGAGAATGAATACATACTCACACACACAGTGTTATCCAAACACTGGCTCTTGGGCAGAGCGCCACTATGGTTTTGGCTGCCAGTGAAGGGCAAGCAGCATGAATTGCTCTGACCAAAGAAATGCATCCCTGATCAGTCCCATATGCGCTTGGCCTTACATTTATATCACGTTTCAGCACTCGCTCTCAGAGGGCTTGAGAAATTTAGGTCAGCACTGAGGGAAATGCAAGAGAGGACAAGCGGAGCAGCAGGAGTCAGGCGCTGAATGAAGAATGGACTGATTTTTATGGTGGAGCTGACCTCAGCTTTTTTAAAAAGTCTACCTGGCAGATATGAGTTTCACATGTATTCAATCTGAAAGCGCTGTTTAAAAAAACCCCTCAGTTCTCCCGACATAAGGGTGAGAGACGAAGAAAAATGAAAATATCTTCGAGGTAAAGCAACTGGCCAGACCTTTCATCACCTGCCTGTCAGCTCCACCTCCGAGAGCTCCGAGAATTCCCCCGAGAATCCATCACCTCAACAACCCATGTGTTACAGACTGAAACACATCTCCGCCCAAGAGGGCCTCAGGAATACAGTAGACCTTACAAGTCCTCTGATGTATGTCTGAATGTTAAAGGGACATTACGCTAAGCGCTAATGCACCTCAGGGAGAAGGAACAACCCTGGCCACTTCTGCTCTCAGGAGAGATGGGAGAGGATGCGGTCTAAAGGCCACCCAGAACCAAACATACAGCATACTGTATATTGTTGTGCACTGGTGACCTCAACAGTAGGGGGTCAAAAACTGGAATTACCCATCTTTCATTTTACAGTGTGGTGCTTTGATAAATAAAAGAATACCTTTATTTTACAATAATTTGAGGGAATAGTTTTAAGTTTGCGATTTTTGTCCTCCAATTTCCTGCTGAGAGTTAAAGAAGCAGATCAAGGTGGTTTGTATTTGTTGACAATCACTGTGCATGTACACTACTGATCAGCCACACCATTAAAACCACTGCAAGGTGATGTGAAATTACTTCCATCATGTAGTTACATTCATGTGGATGCTACTGAAACACACCAACCATCCAGACATCGCTACAGACCAAGTACGCCACCTCATGGCAACGACACTCCCTGTTGGCAGTAGCCCCCTCCAACAAGACAATGCACCCTGCCACACTGCAGAAACTGCTCAGGATTAGCCCAAGGAATGTGTTGACAGGCTCAAGGTGTCATGGCCTCCAAATTCCCTCCTAAACACCTGCGAGACGCACTGGTATCCCAGAGCCAAGTCCAATCCATGGTGGAGCCTCCTTGGATCGGACTTGGCTTTGACCTGTCAAGTCATGAACACAGGACCTCTGGGGGTGTCTGGCACCAGGGCATTGGTGGTGGAGTCCCATTGGGTGTGAGGTGGGGAACTATCACGTCTCATGGATGCTCCATCATAATGGGATCTGGGGAATTTGGAAGCCAGGTCCATGCTCTTTGTCAAGTTCCTTGAGCCATTCCTGAGCAGTTTTTGCCATGTGGCAGGGTGCATTGCACTGCAGGCGGGCCACTGTCATTGGGGAGCGCCATTGCGATGAGGGTGGGTACTTCATCTGCAGCAATGTTTGGGTGGGTGGTGCCTGTCATGCCTCGTTTACGGTTACATATGAGTACTGAGATGACTCGACCAAGTCCATTCATTCCTATGGGAATCTCTGTTATAGCTGATGTGCCTGCGAAAATCCTGTCCTTTTTAATATTTCGGTCAGAAATTTGCCTTCAAAAAATTGCAGTGGATTTTGTAGAGACCGTATGACAGTGTGCTAGCTAAGCTAACAGGCTGCCAACTAGCTAACAGGCTATTTTCTTTAATTCAGTTGCCTGTGTCGATTGTCAAGTTGTCGAGTTTGTATGATTCAAAATAACTCATTTAACTAGTTTAACACACTGTGAATCTCAGTTATGTTATTCTGTTAAAATATGGTTACACATTATATACAGTCAGAGTGTAATTATGACTCATACGTACGTCTTTGTACTGAAATATTTCACAAAATATGCCACGTACCTGGCAGGCCAACATCTTTACTTGTTTGCTGCCATGCTTAATTTTATCCCGGTAATGTTCTAAGTGCATGTTCCAAAGTACTGGATGGTGAAAATTGCATAAAATTAGCGTTTCTCACAAGTAGTTTCTTTCAGGTTTCAATCCATCGGTAAAGAAATGCACTTCCTTGCATTGGACACTAGAGGCATCATTCATATATTTATGAATCTATAGACATCAATCACATACTGTAAGTGGGAACAAGATGTCAAGCTGCATCCACTTGAATACCAGGACCAAGGTTTCCCTAGTGAACACGGCATTTTGATGAGATGAGCTATGTTATTCACTTCACCTGCCAGTAGTTTTGATGTTTTGGCTGATTATTTGTGCAGAAATACATTTGACAGTTTGCAGTCAGTCAGGTGTCAGCGCTGATAAAGTGGACAAAGTGCAACAATCAGATGAAAAGAAAATCTCTAAGTGCTGCTTTCCCTCGCTGCATTTGAGGAAATTGCCTCCAGGTTAAGTGATGTAGCTCATACATAATTAAAGCTATGTGTGAAAGGACTGTCTAGTCGCAAGTACTGAGTGTTTCGTGGAACATAATAGAAGATGTTTGGGCACTAAGGAATGAGCCGAGTATCAAGGTCTGACTCCATCAGACGAAGCCAACTTGACAGAGAGGGAAACCTGTCTTTTGATCCACCCTTGTCATCCGCTGACTGTGTGTTCTTTGGAAGCCAAAACAATCTTTGTGGTTCTCTACAGCTTATATTATAAACCCCTCTGTACAGCACTGCTACGGTCAGTTTTGATTATCAGTTTTTTTCCGCCCATAGCGAAAAAAGGTGGATGATCTGGGTTGCGGCTTGCTGCTTATGAAAACAACCACTAAGCACGGAGAGGTATGGGTATGCGTACACGCCAACATACGCCAATACACACTGAGCAAATATGCAGCATGACCTTCTCCTTCTCCTTTCTCTCTGACTCCATCAGACACACTTCACTCACTCAGTCATTCTCACGTGCACACACAAGCCTTGTTAGTTTTGGTCAGTCCATAGTGGAGGAACGTGCTCACTGCTGCGGTGTTGAAATACAGCAAAAGTTCATGGATGTAATACTTCACACGAGCATAGAGGTCCTCCGCCCACAGAGCTGAGGCTGGAGGTCGTCCTTCCAGTCAGACTGAAACTGAAGATGGAGAAGAGGCTAGAAATGGGCTGGAGACGGGCTTGCCAAAGGGGCTGAGGCTCAAGCTTGTATTTTACAATTGTTCTAGGGAAGTGGTCTGGGAATAGGTTAGGAATGGTGCTTGCGGCTTAGAGGAAGCTCTGAATCTGTGCCTGGAGTGCACAATTACCTACTGTAACCCTGGAGCGCTTCCACTGGTAGGATTAGGTAGAGAACTTGGCCGTCTTGAGTCGGATGTTTTGTTTATGGAGGGGAGTAACTGTTTTGAGTGATGCACTTGGGAGCCAATAAGTAAACTAAGACAGGATTTCAGACTAACACATGAGCTGGAGGGGGTAAGTCAGGCTGGCTAATGAGAGAGCATGGACGGAGTGGTTCAGCGTAAGAGCAGGAGACGGGCACTCTGAAGCAGCAGTCCGAAAATTTGCCAGGTGAGTGTGGCCAAAAGCAGGGTGAGCAGGAAACAGCGTGGGTGGAGCTGTAAACATAAACTGTGGGAGCTAGCGTGGCTAGCAGGCTAACAACAGCAGTCCACAAATGTGTTAATTATACAGGGGCTCTTCAAACGCTTTGCTGTAATTAATCTCTGTCACACTGCAGCCAGGCAGCAGCATTCCTCCTTCTCTGCTGCTTGTATTAATTCGCCAGGCAGCTACAAGACAGAAGTATACTCAATCAATACTTCCTGAAGGAGACGTCAATCCTGCCTCCTCTCTCAAAAGCAGCACACTGGAGAGCCTGAAGATTTTATGTGTCAAAGTTCAATCTGATTAAACTGCTCACAGGCTCAACAGGGACGTTTGTGCAAACTGAGGCAGAGGCAGCAATATATGTATTTGGCAACAACAGAATATGATGCTTTTTTTCTGACATAAAAATTGTCCAGAAATGTAAGCTGTGCTCCATGAAGGTCAAAACTACAAACTTACAAGCCTGCAGGGAACACGCCAAGTGTTGAACGCTCAACATTTTGTGTGGAATATCCCTTTAAGACAAATTCAGACGAGTTCTAACTTACCCTTATTTTTACTCGAGCCGCCTCCACCCCTCCTGGCTGCCCTGCGATGGACACCTGTTCACAATAAAAAGCAACATATGTAAATCAGTTAGTCAGTTGAAACCCGGTCCAAAACAAATAATGGCTCGGATCGCTGCATACAGTTGCACTTCATTTCAGTGTCGAGAGGAAAATCTAGAACAAACATAATGGAAACAGCAAAAGTTTAAAGGCTTCCTCTAAAGTGAAACCTAATCCTTTCTGTGACATGTTTCCAGTTAATGTTTAATATTCTTGAACCACATCATTACAGTCACCATAAATCTAACACTGTGATTAAAACATGGCCTTCACAATGGAAGTAACTGTTTTATTTAACACAACCACCAAGATGAGAGGTAGCGTGAGTGTCGTTTACATGTGAACCGATACTGGTACTGGTTCCTGTGCTGGTGCCCAACGGGTACCTTTTTACTTGACTTTCTCTGTAACACCAAAAAAATTAATTTTGAACAAACTGCAGTGATGATGTAGTAGACAAAACGCAGTTCTGGCCTTCTGCTCTTTTCTAATCACACATAGAGCTTATCTTCTGTCTCTGTCTGCTTACGTGTCTAGTAGTGATCCTTGGCTATTACAAAAGTAATATAAAAAGAAAACAGACCAGACACTGAAGCTTTCGTGGCAAATCTGCACTGAAGCAATAGTTTTGGCTTGCTGGGAGGCCAGTGGCCGTGGAGCTCCGTGGGTGGCCTCCCAAAGCGCCCGCCTCCCATCTGAAGGTGAACGCGGCAGCACGGCGTCTGGTGCCACACTTCACTTTGCGGCACTACCGCCTCTCTTCTAAACCCAGTGTCCTCACCTAGATGCACTCTCAGGTGCCGACATTTGGCACAGATAGATTTAACGTGAATCTGGACTTGGTGGTACCAACGTAATTTGGTCGGTACCCTTAAAAGTACCACGTTTGGTACCTAACCCTAATGAGAGGCTGGATTAAGTTACAGTTTTAAATTAAACAAACATGGCAGTGGTATAAAAGTGGAAATAGAATTTCTGGTACAAAAATATAAAAAAATATTCAACAAGTCAAAAAGTAAAGTTTGCAAAATACATATTTATATGCTGGGAGGATTTAGAGGGTTGTCAGATTGACCATGTTTTGTGTTATTTAAAACAGGAAGAACTTAGTGCATCCTTATAAAAGTGGTCTATAAAAAGGTTTTGCCAGATCTGGTAGAATTTTTCACATCCTCTTGATGAGAATTTGATCTTTTCCAAATGCAGGTGGTGTATCACATCCTTCATGAGGGCAGAATGGGCAGGAACCTGTGTTTGCTTCCAATTCAATAATATCAATATACATGCTAGTAGGGTTACAAATAACATCATATTATATTGGCAGCTGGTTAACACAAGATCAGGATCTTTAATACCAAAGATTCAGTGGATCAGGATCCACAGGTCGACCAAGGGCGTCTGATAGTGACTAAAAAATATTTAGCCGATATGTTGTGACTCTTGGCCAGTGCCAGAACATGGGCTAGTGAGGCTGGTGACTGCCCACAATGGTCACACGCTGGCCTAATATTTGGATACATCTTACAGAGATAATTTTTTGATAAGTGAAGTCCATGCAATATTTTACATTGCAAATCAATGTCTAGCACAAACTGAGGAAGAATGAACCAGTAGCTGGGCTTTTGTCCATGACTCTTTGGAAATGACAACCCCCTCTCCTGTCTTATTCTTTCCCTCGTTCGTAGGCAACGATTGTGGAGCACATAAAAACCTGTTTTTGGGAGCAGTCAATAAAAAAAAAATCTGACTCATAGGCTGCAGGGTGGCACAAATGCCTGTGATAGTCCGGCGACCTGTCCAGGGTGTACCCCGCCTCTCACCCAGTGTCAGCTGGGATTGGGTTAAGAGGATAAGCGGTTTCATAAAAATCTTCTCTGGTCCCATTGGTTCCACACAAACAAAAGACACACGTACTATACTTATATATATCCACACAAATATGTGCGGCAGGGTAGTGCTGCGAGCAGCAATTATATCTTTAAAAATGAAAGCCATTGTTCAGCCTTGTGTTAGCAAACATCTGCCCTGCTGAAGTGTGCTGGAGCAATTTCCTGACTCCTACCAGCTCCAGTGAGAATGAAAGGTAAGTAGCCACTTCATTGATTTTCACGGTTATCTATATTTGCTTATCAACACCACTGCACTCCAACATGCTCTGTGGCTCAAAGGCTCTGCTGCCATCAATAAGCTTTTGAAACCAGAAAAAGAGACAGCTTAAGGGGCCTAAAAATGAGTCTCTTGCTACTTTCAGCCTGGACTTGCATCATCAGACTGAAGGGGTGGAACAGTTCGAGACACAGAGCACTGACAAGTTTAATGATCTACACACTGTTGGTATACCTTACTATGCAAAATCCACAATGATAAGGTTGACATCAGTGAAGTAGATCTTTAAAAATAAATGGACTTGTCAGGTGCACCGTAGAGCACCTGGCAGAGATAGAAATCTAATACCGTGCCTGGCAGTGTGCTCTGCCGAACTCCTCATACTACACTTTAATGGTAATTACAGCAGGATCCTACTGCTCTTCTATAGCGAGGCCAGCCAAAACACACCGGCTTCCTCTGGGGTGGCCAATCAAAACAGCCAGCTGGACCAACTCTCCGCAACCTGTCCAGCCTGAGACCCCGTGACAGTTAATAAATGGGCTGGAGGGCTGCATGCATGAATCAAAAAACCATTTAGAAACAACTTAAGCTACTTCGGAAGAAAATTAATTGAGGAGGGGTGACGGTAGTAAACACTCAAGGCGGCAGAACGCAATACACTTCCACTCCAAACATCAATCATGCAACGTTGTGGTTCAAGAGATTAAAGCAAAATACTTGATGAGGAGAAGTCTTTGATGGGCCGGCAGTAAACAGCTCACTCCACCCATCTATCTGTCACGCCTCGGTGAGACTGCACAGCGTAAATCTATGTTGTAGCCCCACAAACCTGGTTGCTTTTCTCTGCCTGGTTGTTCCTGTTAGAGTCTGGGAAATGGATGTGGCACCCCGTCTCCTCCATCACCCTCTTGATGTTGTTGCCACCTTTGCCAATGACGTGGGAGTGCTCTGTGTGGGAGACGTCCATCTTCAGAGTTACCCTGTTACTCTAATGAGCAGAAAACAGAAGGCTGCGGTCAAATGAGGATTAATAACGCTTGCAGTAGCTCAGTGAGTGGAGCACGGTGCTAAGAAAAAGTTCATGTTTTTAGAAAGTTACTTAAAGGTCCAGCGTACTGGATCTAAAGGGAAGTATTGGCAGAAATGGAATATAATAAGTATGTTTTCTTTAGTATATAATGTCCTGAAAATGAACAACTTGGAGTGAGCTATGTATATCTACATAGGGAGTGGGTCCTCGTCCATGAAGTCTACCATATTTCTTCAGGAGCGAAGAACGGACAAATCAAACACTGGCTCTAGATAGGGACATTTGTGTTTTTATGTTGGCCTCTGTAGTTGGCAGGCCCCTCCATGATGAGAGTGTTGGAAAAACTCTTGATTTCTTAATGTGAAATGGCTTTACTCAGTGTTTTTACAGGTTTAAATCACCGGATATGTTTGTTTTGGAAAGAAAGAGGCAGCTGCAGATAATTTGGCTCCCTGTAAAAACCTACTGAAAGTCCAGATCTTAAGTTGTCAGAGAAAAAGGTGAGCACACATTGGCAGGTGCTGGGCTAGTGGCCCATCTCTGACATGCCGAACAGCATCGGAGGAACACTGATTTGTAACGTGAAACTGCTTTAATCAGTGTTTTTACGGGTTTTTATCACCTGGTCAGTTTGTTTTGAAGAGGAAGAGACCTCTGCCAGTAATTCTGCTCCTGGTAAAAACCTCCCCAACAGTGGACACTGAAGGAATTCTAACTGGGAGTTTCGACTGGTTGCAATCTGCAATCCTTACCGCTGGATGCTGATAAATCATATGCAACGACTATTTAATTATAAAGTCAATTTGGGCGGAGTTTAAAATCAGGAAATGTTGATTGGACATTTTCAGCAGAGAGCAGATTCAAAAGCGATTTTTCAGCTTTTGGTAATGACAAATTTTAAACAAACCAAAATTAATCTAGAAAGAAAAGGCAAGGTTTATTGTTTCACATCTGAAGAAAAAAAAATCTCTATATATTTTCAGTCACATATCGGACCCAGGTGCATCACAAAATGCAGAAACAGAATAAAAAAAGAGCTATCCGTGAACAGAGGCATAAAAAGAGGCAATAACAGTAACTCAGTCATGTTTACAACAGCAAAGTCACTATATAAACTCAATAAAATCTCACTGGAAACAAATCTAAAATGCCAATAAAATAAATATTATCCCTGCCAACACAACACCTCTGTCCTCCTCCCTCTGCTGAGGGAATTCACCGTCTGCAGGTAACAGTGACGCTACACACGTGGCAAACTAAGTTAAACAGTTAGACTACATACAGACAGCTTTCATTTTAGTTTGACTTTCTCTGTGATGACACATGTATTGATAAAGTATTGGCTTTTTACTGGCAAAGATTTCATTCCACTTACAGTAACAAGTGTAGTTGCCGTCAACTAGAGAAATCTTCGAGTTATATTCACTTTATCTACACCGCAACCTCTACATTGCTGTTCACTGACTTCACTCTGTCATGTGTGTGTGTGCGGAGGTCAGCCCCGACATGCAGTGAGCAGGAGAGAGAGGCTGCAGCATGATAATAAATGAAACCAAACTTTAAAAAGTCTGATCAAAGAACGATAACTACAGAGCTTGTCATTACCACAATCTTAAATAAACTAATTTTGCTCCAGGGGCCGTTAAATACCAGGTGTTGGTACTCATCCCTAGCTTGGCCTCTCAGAAGTTGCCTCTGGGCCGGATGTGGCCAGTGGACAGCCAATTCAATAGGCATGTCCTACACATTGCTCCTCTAATAAGGTTGAAATGTTAAAATTACAAAACATGGCAGAATGTCTTACCAAGTATCAAACTTTATAAAGTAAATTTCATGCGCTGCATTCACTGCAAGTTGCACTGTCAAAGACATTAGAGTTGTTGGTGTCCCTGAGGCTCGACAGTGTATCTGATATCTCCACAGACAGCTTGTAAAACTTACTTTCTAACCGTCATCACTGATTAAATCAAATTTGTCTGACATTTTAAAGTGTCTAAACAAACAACAAGGAGGACCAAGACGCACTGCGCTCTCTGGGTCCCTCTGATTATAAATGCGAATCACTGAAAGGCCAGCGCAGCATCTGTCCCCTTTCCTCCATCTTTCATGAGACTCAAAAGGTTCAATTTCCCCTCTTTTAAACACTTTCACATGCTGCAGTCATTTCTAAAAGAGGCAAACGAGCACCAAAATATGCAGAACATTAAAAGAAATGAATCATATTATCAAATAACTGTGTCTGCCAGACTAAAACTGCCTTTTCGTGACAAAACCATATGAGATGCTATAAACTAAGCCAATCGTGTGCTGCTGCTCTTTTGTTTGTGTGTGGCTGTTCAAAGTGCATGGACGACTGCCTGCCCCCAGGGGGTGCTACAGTGCAGTCGCCCAGGTACGTGATTTCTTGTGTTGCCATGGCAACGAAAGCCTGCATGCACACACGCTGCAAAATCCACAGCGAGGCTCGGGGATGCGAGTATCTGGAGAGATTAGTGCCAAGTTGTACCACACTGCTGTGTGCAATCTGTCACTGGGAGCAGCGGGAGAGGCGATGGTGAAATACACTGGGCCCGAGTGAACGCCAGGAGAAAGGCGAGAAAGAGGAGAGACAGGGAGAGAATTACACACATTCACATGAAGTCTATCTTCACTGGGATAAAGATGTTTACTGTACCTTTGTGTCAAGGACGGACATAATTCTGTCTTTGGCTTCCCTCACGTTCTCCCTCTTCCCGCACACCTTGATGTGTGGATCTGCAGAGAATAAAAAAAAAAGAGAGACATTAAAAGTGAGTGATGTGTATGTTCAGTATGTGTGTGAGTGTCAGCGCTGATAAAAGGGAAGAGATACAATGTGAGAGTGCAACACAAGTTCAATCCATTTAACCAAACATGACAAAGCAGTCTGGATGTGTCAACAAATTAGAGCGCGTCAGAGGAAAGCTCCGCAACAGTAATTGCTTCTTTGATATCTGCCGCGTCTCATTTAAGTCGGCAAGCAACCACACCGTGCGGGGAGGAGGACGAGTGCAGCTCTGTGGAATTACATTCAGACAATCCATCAGTCAGCAGAGCCTACAGGAACACTACGAATTGTTCAGCTGCCATTTAGCCTCAGTAGAAAAGACAGACAGTCATGTGATGCTTATCGCCTCATTTTCCTGAACCTCAATCTGTCATTCAGTCGCTGCAGAAACACACAATCACTGATTCTTCAGTGTCCTTCTTTGTTGCACATGACTCAGCATGTCTATATGTGCTCTTTATCAGCTGTCACGCACAGAATCAATGCTGTCTCCTCGAGAAATGACAAATTACCACCCTGCAACAGAAACTGCCACATCCTAAAATTCCTGTGTAAATACACTCGGTGGGCACGCAGAACATCGAGCAAGTAAAGGTCCTAATAGCTTAAGTAAACTCTGCTTCCAGAGACCTCCTCAGCCTCTAAATACTTCAGTTAAATAACCAAACACTGCATACCAAGACCATTCAAAGCTAACGCTTGTGTCTGTGCAGCGTTGAGTAACCCTACATCTGGCTGTGTCGCATGCCGGACCCCTGGAGAATGCAAATGTGAAAACACATGAACACACACACAGAAAATCTAAACGTGCACGCGCATGTGCTACATATCCATGGTCCATTGCCCCTGTGTTAACTGTACTGAGCAGCAGGAAGTCGACTAAGCCCCGTTCCAGGAATACCCCTCCCCGTACACACACTTGCAGCATCTCTGATTTACAGTATAGCCTTCAGACACGACTCGCTGGCGCAGATTTACTGTTACAAGTCGTCGGGACCTCGGAGAACCCCACGGTTGTGTGTTTAGACTTTCAAAGAGCTTGGGAGTGAAAAATCCTAAACAGTGCCGAAGCGGGAACACCAAGAAAAAGTCGAGGGAAGTTCCCGATATACAGAATGCTTTTGATGATGAATAAGTCATACGATCCAAACCAAGGCGCTCTCCGCAGAGCTGCAAAACACAAAGAGGGCACATGATCTCAGTCTTTTTAGAGAGCAGCAGAACATCAGCTGGCTAGAATGTATAATTCTGTTTTTGAGAGGTATCTGAAGGAGGTTCAGCTCTCTGTCTAATGGCCACTAGAAACTACTGGGACCACAGAGTGCCAGTAAACAAGCACTGGTCTTTTTAGAGTGTCGCAGGGGTCAGGCAGGCTCAACACGTACTACAAGAGATGCTAGATCACATGGGAGAGTAATTTGAGGGGCAGGAACTAAACAAAACACAAGCTGCAGTCTGAGACAGGAAAACAAAACCAAGGCAAACAAAGGAAAAGGAGCAGAAAGAGCGGTCAGAGACCTATCACAGTCTCAGCGCCGGTTCCAGGAAATTTTCCCATCATACAGCTGTTGCTGTGAACAATAGAAATCTCTCCACTTCCTCCTGTGGCACCCACTGTGACCATTAGAGGGAGTATGGCTCTTCCAGTGTCTAACCTGCACAGCACATCTGGCAAACATTAGCCAGCCTAAACGAGTGTTGCAGTCGTGATGTAGCACACCCCCGCATTTCTGAAATGGAGTGTGCTGTATGCTCTTTTTTTGATGATTGATTGTGGAATAAAATATGAACACCTTAAGTCTTAATTTGGCACACACAACAGCTGGAAAAGCAAACAAAAACAAGGGCAGACTTGCAGCTGCAAAAAGTGAATGTTTGCAGTCGCACAGATTTTTTTTTTTTTTTACACAGTTCCACTTGACAGAGAAGAACCTTTTGACCCAGAGCTCCGTGCTGGCGAAGCTAAAGCATTTTTCCAGCTGAGGACTACATTCGAAAATACCACGCAAATGAAGGGAATTAAGTCCTGTTGGCTTTGCCTCTCTCATGCAAAACATCTGCGGAAATGTTGAAACAGACAACTGGCAAGTAGGAGTAGTATTAAGATATTTATCACGTAAAAACAGAAATCTTAATCAGAGTTTTAGGAATAAAAACATGTTTGAAACTTAACAACCGTCTCACAGTATCGACCATTCTGTAGCACAGAGCTGAAGTTATAACGCAGACCTGTCTTGTGCATGAGTGATACGGCTCCTCGCTGTATTAAATCACCTACAGTGTGCTGATGACGGCTTGCCCCAGAGGGTAACGACCGGCCTTATCACACTTAGGCAGGTGGCAGGGACAGCTAGCTGCAGGAGTTGAATGAAATAGAGGAGCTGGCATTTTGATGGAGTGTGGCTCTGTATGGGGAGAGGTTACAAACATACAAATCCCCCCTCACATCTGCCGCTATCCTGCGGAGTGTAACCGATTCCAGACTTCACATGAAAGACAACACTGATGTGAAATTCCAGGAAAAACGAGGCAAACTAACACTCTTAAAGAGTATGATTATAGATTAGGATAACTCAGAATAATCTGGGAACCAAAACAAATACATCATCAGCTACTTTAAGGGCAGAGCAGGTGAGTCTGGTTGTCATTTAAAGAAGGGGACAAAAGAAATGCAGATCGCTGACATGCACACTAATATTTCACTATTATTCTGAATATGACAATATTCTGAATTTAAATCGGGGTCATGATGTGAACAGCATATTCTGTTTAAGCCTTTGTCAAAATGTGGCATTTTCCATTAAGATATGTGGGATATACTGGTATTATTCAAGTTTTAGGGAGCATTCTTTGGACATGTATACAGCACAATCTGAATATGCATCTCAATTAGGGATTTTACCGCAGTTTGTGACACACAGCCCCTTCTCTGTTTACAGTCAGCTCTGCGTTGTCATGGATGTGTTGTACACAAATCAACTCGCCAACAGTTCGCAAGGCTGAGGGGTAGAGGTGTATGCCCAAAAGTAAAGCCCACATTTCTGGTTTGAATTAGAAACAAACCTACTTTAAAACATTAAGAGAGATTTGGATGCCAACAGGTTTAGACACTGATGAACTTTTCAAAAAAGTGGTTGAGGCAATTAAATGAGACGTCAGCCACCGGTAGGAAACTTTGAAAAAATCCTATCTTGATGCAAAGAAGCATGAAGGCACAAGCAGCTCCAGCTGTTCCACTTTTCCATATCTTGGTGTGATAAACGACACATTAGGGCACATTAATCGAAGTATGCACAGCTGCATGTGAACGTGAGTACAGGTGGGGCACTCATTTTCATTCGCCATGTAAATAGCTTCATAGGAATACTGTCTTTTTTGGAATAAGGGCAAAAAACTGAATATTTCAAGCATTTAAACATAGTCAGTGTCTCCTGTAATTTTCCTTAAGGCTTCTGTGAGCCATATGTCGCATCTGTAAGAAGTAGAATATTCTCTATTTAGCCGAAGTACCCAGTTTTCCATATCTTGGTGTGATAAACAACACTTTAGGGCATGATAATCGAGGCGTGCACAGCTGCATGTGAACCACTGGAGTACCACTGGAATATTCCATATAAACTGCTTAGTGGGAATATTTTCTCTTTCAAATTAAGGGCAAACACTGGTATATTTTTTGCATGTAAACACAGTCAGTGTCTCCAGTAACTTTCCTATAGCTTCTGTGATGTTGTAACCACCATGTGTTGCATCTTTAAGCCTAGTGACTCTGTGAAGAAGTAGAATATTCTCTATTAAGCCATCGTGCCCTTTCCTTCCCATGAGCCCAGGTTGTTAAAACACACCGGCAGTTTCACATGTGTCTTCCCCCACAAATGCATTTGCTCATGAGATAACTGCAAGTGATGAGCCAACATTCTTCCCCTCTGCTCCTTTCACTTTACGCAACACCGAGGAAAAATCCAACAGCCTTCAAGTCATGGGTCAAAATTTTAAATATTGGTATACAGAACATCGGTCCCAGGTGGTGTTGCAGGCAGGTTTTGTGAATGAACTAATACTTGGGATGAATGGATGGCTGTGTGTGAATGGATTGCCAGGGCTTACAGTTGATTAAGTATCGAGAGGGAAAAAATGTTAAAGATTCTGATGTAACCCCGTCAACTATTTTCTGTACAGAGTGAGTGAGGAAGTTACATAATGTCACTGGATTCCACATCTGGCTTGAAGACGCACACTGGTAATTCTCTGGGGGACAACAAAGCGGGCACAGCTACACCTACTCCTCAAACCCCGCCTCACCCCCTCCCGGAAGAGCTTTAAATAACCGTGATAATGTTTTATTAGGACCAGAGTGCGAGAACAACTCAGCCAATAAATGAGTGGGCTTCAATATAAGCAACTCCCACTCCTCCGTCCTCCACAGCAAGATCACAAATTCCTGAGTGTGGATGAAGTTACTGGCATGTGAGCTTTTCAAAATTCTCAGTAAACTTCTTAATAATGAACACTGGTGCAGCCTTGAAATACTTTCCTCTTGTCTGTGTTGGTCCAATGACTTTCCTGAGAACATATTTCTTGACTCATAATCATTTACCTATGTTGGGGGGAGAGCTTACACAACCATGTTGTTACTTAACATTCACTGAGTAACACATTAAGTGGGGGTGTTAGTTTTAGTGCTACACCACTTTCACTATATCACTTCTTTCCCTTTCACTTTTTAAGTCTTTAACATCACATCCTGGACCTCTAGTGCACCTATTTTACGAGAAGAAGAAGAAGAAGAAGAAGAAGAAGAAGAAGAAGAAGAAGAAGAAGAAGAAATACTTTATTAATCCCAGAGGGGAAATTGAAACTTTTTTCTCTCTGTTGTCACTCACACACAGGCCCGAAATACACATGTGCACAAACAAGATCTATACATGTATTAAATGGAGAGATGTCAGAGTGAGGGGGCTGCCAATGGACAGGCGCCCCTAACAGCTGGGGGTTTGGTGCCTTGCTCATGGGCACCTTGGCGGTGCCCAGAGGTGAACTAGCACCTCTCCAGCAACCAGTCCATGCTCGATATTTGGTCCAGACAACTCAAGCCAGCAACCCTCTGCTTCCCAACCCAGGTCCCTATGGGCTGAGCTACTGCTGCCCCAATAATAATATTAACACACACACACAAAAAAAAAATCTCCTTGTACTCTTCTATCAAAATAAAATCATGTGATCTTCCACTAAAACAAATTATGATCTGTTGTTACGTAATCTAGTACCACCCAATTTCACCCAATGATATCATCCACCATCAATCAGTCTGGAACTTGTAGCCGCACAGAGCTAATTAGCCAGCTAGCAACAGCATGGAACATCAGTGTGTCTTACTTTTCCCAAAATGCTGGGGTTATGGCTGCAGCTAGAATTGATTCACCTCGAGGAAAGTGGTTACTGTTACCTTTATTCAAATATGTTTTGCAGCTCTAAAAAGATTTTTTTTCTTTTCTTTTGGCCAGTAATGACTCAATAGTAAAGATTGCTGACCCCTGATCTAATCCATTCATTCATTCATTCATCTCTCCCTCATCTTCCTCCTGATCTAACAGTGTGGGAGGTGTGTTTAGAGCCACTGACTGGCTCTGAGTCAGCAGTCCTCTGAAGGTCTGCTAAAATTTAAACCCACCCACTTTTTAAAGATAGTCCAATCAAATGCAAATGATTTGATTTAAATCCCTCTTGTAACTTTGCACTGATCAAATATTCTGTTTCACTTGGAAATATCACACAGTACAGAAGCTAAAGACTCTCCAACTTCCATTTCACTGGGATTTTAAGGAAAGTCAAGAAAACTTATGCCTGAGCTTACAGACTCTGATGCATGACAAGCTAAATCCTTATTTGAAATCAGATTCAGTCCATCAATCATTCAACAAACACTCAAGTCACACAAGGAACAAGCAGTGCAAGCAATGCACACCCATCCAACAAGAGAATATCCTCAATATAGGTTTACTACAAAAAAAAGGAAAATAAAAATAGTCACCTTTTTTGGACTTGGCTCCGATTTTCAGTTTGGACGGCCAGGCTATCTGCGTTTGGGTCTCATCCATGATCTGGAACAGAGTGAAGGAGGGCTGACATTAGTTAATCATGGATATCAGTGTTGGCAGACAAAAACAAACAGAAACAATGATGATTCTTTAATCATGAAAATCATGATCATTAAGTTTCATAGTAGCTGAACTAATGCTTTCATTCGTCTGCAGCAGTAGGCAGAAGAATAACAAGTTATCAGCCTGTATTTCTACATTGATCATAATTATTTTAAATGGACCTGCACCTGTAGAGCACCTCTCTAGTCTTCTGACCACTCTGACTTCACCCATTCACACACACATTCATACACTGGAGGCCGAGGCTAGCGTACAAGGTGCCGCCTGCTACTCAGTTTTTAAGGAACTCTGAACTGCCGATCTTCCCATTGGTGGACAATCTGCTCTCTATACCTCTGAGCCACAGCTGCCCCTGCTTTCATACTTCAATATCAGCGTTGGTCACAAAAGCCCAGTATCCATTGGGCTCAAGTCAGAGTTACATTGAGCCTTTGTTGCATATTTTCAGTGTAATAATGTGGCTTTGGCTTAACTTAAAGTGTGGACAACCCATCACTGCTTCCCCTGTACTAGCCAACATTCATTTTGTATACTTAAGTGAACATATAGAGCAAGTATTAGCATGTAGCGGTTACCAAGAGAAGCCTTGGACGATAAAAAGTGAGGCAGAAGTTGCCAGAAAAAGAAGAAAAACCTTTCAGTTATGGACCGCTGCAAGCCCAGTTTAAACATCTGATGATATAAGTTTATATGATGTTTCAAGACATTACTTTGTTTCTGCTCAACACCCAAACCCTCTCATCCTAACACCACCGAAAAAAGAGGAAAAAAATATTGCTTACACTTGGCTTTGGTGCATGTGAAAAATGCCAACAACAATGGATGTGAGAGCTCTTTGACAAGTCTAGTCATCGTAACCAGGAGCATATGTATCCATGTGAAAAACACAAACTGCAGGCGGCAAAAGAAAAAAAAAGTAAGGAGCTGCTTGAGACGCTGTCAGCGTTCTGATCGGGGGAAATCTACAACCCAACCTCCTGCTCCTCTTTTCAACCAGGAGGAAGCTCACCTTGCTCGGTTTCCTGGCTACAAATCCCCAAACAAACCCCTTGAGAACGGCCTGCCATGAGGAGCGGTTGATGTTAGTGGAAAAAAAAAACAAGGGGAAAAACTTGTCAAACCTTCCAAAAAATGAGAAGCTGACATGCTCTCTGCTAATGGCTCTGTCCTCGATGTGCACTATCCTTGTTTTCACAAAGGTCCTGCGGTCTTTTTGTTTGTTTTAATACTTTCCAGGGGTTTGTGTTTTCGGGGTGGAGGAGATATGAATTTCTGAAAAGTTCTCAAAGCTTCAGCCACGTGACGAAGCACCCGAGGACTGCTTCAACCCATTACATGAGCAGCACTTAATATTCCTTGGTGGTCCAGTGCATTAAGCAATGAGCCACAAATGGGAGAGAGAGTGCATTAAGAGCCATCAGCGCTCCCAGTGAAGATAAAATGTTAGGCTTATTAGCACTGCTGCAGCAATCCACAGCCTTCATTACATTTTTTTTTTTTTCACAAACATTTTCAAATGCTATTTTTCCTTGCCAAATAATAACAGCTACAGCCTGCACTCCTAGGGGAACTGGTGCACAAATCGAAAAGGGAAGTGCTTAAATTCCTCCATATGCTCTCCTGGAAGTAGCATGGTCTGTTTGGCATCCTTTACAACAAATTCTGACAGCTTATCCTCTGCCAGTCTCACGCACCTGTAAAGCAGAGAGACAGCTTTAAAGATGTGTTCCTCTCTTTACTTTGCAGCTATATACTCAGAGTCCATGATGGTTGACTGGAAGTCCTTTCAAGCCTCACTGGTTTTCTACAACATCCTATAATCACATATAAAAATGGACAGCCTAGACGAGCAACAAGATGAGGTGCTTGTGCCGCTATTCTGCCACTAGCCTGACCCAGATACAACAACTCAGTTTTAACTTTTATTAGAAGGACACTTTGCTGAATTTCAACCAGATTTCTAACATAACAATGTGAGCAGTGTGTGTAAATAAACTATGGTAGTGTCTAGATCTCCCTGTTCAAAATGCGTCATCTGGCAGATTTGAGTAGGGCTCTTCGCCACTGGCTGTTGCTCGAACCACAAATTATACTTCTGCATTTTCACATGATCGCCACCATGGACACAAAGAGTACTGTGCTGATCGAATATAAACCAAGATTCTGCGACTGTATTGCCTCTTTCTCACCTAAAATGCCTTCAGAAACATTTTGCTGCACTGTGTGGCTGTAGAATTTGTGAACAGGAAGCAGGCGCCATACTGTTTCCTGTATTGTAAAGACTGACTCTGAAAACGGAGATCAAACGGTAAAACTAGGCAGTGCTGATCAAATGAAATGAGCAGAGATTCTGTTAAGCTCCAGTTTCCACTAAACACTTTTGGTATGGTACCTTTGAAACCTAAAGTAACCCTTCAGACATGGTACATAGATCCGAGCGCTTCCACCACAAACAGTACTCTTAAATGTGGGCGGGGTTGTTGTCACTCACTGTATTTCCTCCTTTATCAGTCTGCAGCTCATTTATCGTCCACAGAGCGAGGCTACATGGCGACATTTTCATAACAAAATAACACAGGCTGCAGTGAGAGTCTCTCTCCATGGGATGTTTAAAAATAGCAGGTTCATGCACTTGGTCCTTCAACGGTAAGCTCAGGGGTTTAGCGTTGCCGAAGCCCACAGGAGCAACGCTCCACGGCGCTTCTTTTATTCTCCAAGTGACGATCTGGTCAAAATCAATTTACATATGTATTGAAACACTTGAAGATCCACTCATTACTAAATGAGCATGTCATCCAAAAGAGACAATAAAAACTAAAGTAATGGTCAAAGTCGTCACAGTGAACTTTAAGGTGTGCTGATGGATTCACGTTGTCAACTCACACACTAAGTAACATTACAAGTAAACATTCCATCTTTAAATTCGCCAGCAGTCGGTCCAGTGAATTAAATTTTTCTCAGAATACAGCAGCTGTGAGAGGCAGCAAAACATCCTTTATGTAAAACCTGCCACAGTATGAACAGTGGTTACATGAGCCTCAACACCATCCACAGCTCATCCCTGAGCAGAGTGACCGTCTGCTATTGACCAATCAACAGACTGCAGTGTTCACAGCTCCACCTTTTAGTACCAGATCTGTGTGCTAGGTACCCCAACAGAGGGGGGACTAAAATGGGGACAGTACAGAGCGGTTCCATTGGTACCATCCACAACTTTTCACAGTGGAAACAGAAAAAAAGTGTACCACACCGAACCATACGACACTGCTCCATTTACCATTTACTTATAAATCACAATCATTTGCTACCAACCGGCCACTGTATTATATCCTGTGTCAAAATGGACAAGCTACATTGTGTCATCCACCAGCAGGAGCACTTACGGCGCAGTGCGTTCTGGTAATTGTAGGTTTTCTATCTCTTGAGCAAAAGCAAATGTCAAAGCCCTTTTTGTCTGTTTTCTGTGGTCATGTAGCGCCACTTTCAAAAGTATTTCTGCTTTTCTACTGCACAGTCAGCCAAGTTTTATAAAAAGACCACCTTTTCAGCAGTGAAATTCTTCTTTATGCACTATCTGACTTATCAAAGCAAGATGTGAGTTTTATTTTTTGGCTCTCTTTGTGCTCTTCCTTCAAAAAGGCGAGTTTGTCCATTCTGAGGGTTCTGCAATCCTCTGAAAAACTCATAAAACAGACTGCTGCAAGCCAGTAAAATGATTGCAAAACACATTTGTACAGCAATTGATGTTTTGTTGCGTTCTTCTTTCTCTCTCTTAAGCTCTTGGCTCAGGTTTTTGGGCATTATCATTATGATCAAGCGGCAGAGAAACACCCTCCCAGTCATGATTTCTCCTGCTTGTGGCTCTGCGTTTACTCCTAGTTTCTATTAAGTGAATCACACAACCGAAAGGAATTTCTGCATCATTTTGTGCAATGAACATAAAGGAGAATTCTTTTCGGATGATCTCGTTGAGCTATTTCTGTAAGGAATTCCTTTGTGGTACCATTTAACATGACTAAGCTGAAAACAGTTCCAGCTTTAGCGTCCCACATGCTAATGATCACCCATTAATGTCTTCTTACTGGAAACCTTTCCCATCCCTCCTGTCTGCAATGTTATCACAAGTGCCGCAATAATATTATCAGTCAATTCAGTCAGAATGGTTTTACACGCAATTAAATTTAAGCCTGAAACCAAAATCAGATGAGTTCTGTGTTACGGGGTTTCACACTAGCTCCAGGCACACGCAGCTCTGATCTACAACACGACACCCTCCCACCAACGTCTGGTAAAAGACAATAAATCACAAATACCCTGTAGCTACGTGCAAACTTTTTCTCCGTCAACTTGAGTCATGTGCTCACACCAACAGCTGGCTGTATCACAACAACATTAAAGGACATTCTGTTCCCAGTGATAAGGAGAAATTCCTTTTTACATTTGCCTCCACCTTTCCCGGTTTTTGGCTCAGTCTCCTGCGACAATGACAGATGTGTCTGGATTTTGTCAAGGAGGCGTTCAATTTAAAATAACACGTAAAAGAAATATAACACTGCCGCAGCCTCTCAGAGGTCGTTGGAATTACAAAGGCAGTGTGGGGGCAGATGACATCTAAAAATGTCATTAAAAAGTGCCAATTTACGATGGAAATGTCCCTTTGAGTCCTTTTTAGCAGCTATGTAGGAACATGCAGTGCAGAGAACCCAGTAATTTAAAAGTCTGTGATATAAATGACAAAAGTTCCATCATATCAGTAACTCCAATTATACTTTCCTAAAATTATCTAACTTTATGGCCTATGCCTCATCAACTTTTTCTCTAAAAGGGCCTTGTTCAGTGAGACCTGTTTCCTGTCCAGCGTTGCTGTTCTTGGCAGCGTCGTGCAGATGGGACTGATTTCTGACAGACCACACACCATTTTAAAGGGTGGATGGCGTTTATTTTTATGGAGGGGCTAGCGAATACCTCTCAAATGGGTCAAGATATTTGCACAAATTAAGTTACCTACACATTAACCGTTCCAGCCTTTCTTCTCTGCCACCACACCCTTTCTGAAATGAATAAATACATAAATGACTTTCTGATCAGCTTCACGGCACGACCTTGACATGGTGATTGGCTCTGAGAGGTGTGCAGCTGGTGTGTGTGCAGAGCTCTACGTGAAATCAAACAGGATATTATTAAGGCGATGTCCTGAAAGACAGCACATGTGTTCAACACACGTGACTGTGTGTGTCTACGTCTGCATGTGTGTACTATACTATAGCATAGCAGCAATCGACATGGCAGAGGCATGTTTCCTGGCCTGCACTGTGATGGTGCAGCTGTTGATTCAGCTGGATACTGTGTGTGTGTGTGTGTGTGAGTGTGTGTGTTTGGGAGGGGGACACAGGGGCTGCTAGGGTGTGTGGGCAGAGTTAAGAGACTGACTGAGGGAACAGCATGGACTGAGCCATCCCCACGAGACCTCACAGTCATAACTGAGTTCATGTAACAATCCGAGTGCTAACTCGCAGCAAAAGCCCCATTACATCTACTAATACTAACATAGGCACGGAGCAGTAGGCTTGGGGCTGTATCACGATGTATCAGGGTATTTAGAAATCCCGAGGGTATGATTCTATATACCGTCAAAATACAGACACTCTTCTCTCTACTGAACCCAGTGTATTTAGTGCACATCACACACCACCAGAATTCAGTCTCCAGTCTCTACTGGTGGAAGAGGTAGCTGAGCTGATAGACACCATAACTCTGAGCAGAGTGGTAAGGATAACGTTACAGGACTGTAAAGGTCCTGAGGTGTGTGGTTGTATTTCTCTGTTTAATGAGGTAACTAAGAGTAAAAAACTTTCTTGTGATTTTTTTTGAGTTTATATTGTTTATATATTAGAATGAAAGGCTAAGAGAGCTTCTTGAGCTAACTCGCTGGTTGGGGGTATACTGTACTGTATAGCCCGGTGAAATTTCAGGAAGGTATGAAGGTATGAAATAATAGACACCGCCCAATAGGGCTGCCCCCTAATAGTCAACCAAACGTTGCTGACGTCGACCGCAAAGGTCACAGTCAGCAAGATTTCACTGTTCGCTTCTCAGAAAAAACAAACAAACATAAAAAAGTGAAACTCTATTAGGAGCTGTGCCTTGTCAGAATAAATCAAAACCTGTATGACTGGACCATGTAGGAATTTAACTTGAAAGCCACAGACACAGGAAGTGACCACGCTCAGCAGTCAGAAAGGAGTCATTTCCAGGGCTGGTACCTGCGGTTATTGCTCAGGCTAGTTAATAACATGTCGGGCAGGAAATCCAAAGTGTGGATCATTTTGAGAAGGTGAAGGACCAACCCTAGGTGATATGTAAACTCATCTTCATTGGTCGACTACAAACATGACGTATCATCTGAAACATGTACGTAACTACATGCCCATTAGCCCACAGCGTCATTAGCTGCTCGCTCAGTGTGTGACGTGCACTTATCCTTGATCCTTATCCAAATCCTTCATGCGATGAAGCATGATAAACTAATTTTAAGGTCTGGTGTGTAGGATTTAGTGGCATCTAACTGTGAGATTGCAGAACTGAAACTTCTCCTATGTGCCAAACGTGTGGGAGAACTACTATGGCCGATGCGAAAACACAAATGATGGCGCCAGTGTCTGGTTTATCAGTTCTGGGCTACATGGTGGACTCCGTGGGAGAGGTATGTGGATCTAAACAGCTCATTCTACAGGAACAAAAACACAGTGATTCTTATTTTCAGGTGATTATAAACTAATGAAAACATACTTATGAATATTATATACCATTTCTGCCAATATACCCCACTAAATCCTCCACACTGGACCTTTAAGCTGCTTGAGAAACACAAACATTTGTTGATATATGTTTTGACGGCACTCATACTGACCTACTTATTTCAACATCTCACAATTTCATGCCAATTTCATCTTGACAGTCTTCCGTTTTTTATTTTCCATGTGTCAGCGTAGCGGAGTACGCTTCAGTGCTATAAAGCAAATGAAATGAATTACTCCTGGCCTGAGATCTGAGTGCACTGGCACTTATACATCACGCCTGGCATTATTTACAGAGCCACAACTCCTGGGAAGGAGCAATGGAAGGGGGATCAGGGATGAACTTGCAAGGGGTTCAAAGGCATCTCTCAACTCAAATCCACTCCAAGCTCTTCTGTGGTGCACAGTTATCGCCCCAACCAGCAGAGCTCCTCGGCTGTCTGCTGTTCCACGGCTCAACTTCTGCACAGCTCTCCAAACAGCTTAGTGGTCGGTGCCATGATTTGACACTCCGACAGTTCTCAGTCCAAAAGTTTCACTGCACAAGAGTCTGATGAACTGTTTCACTGACACACACTTCAGGCAATTCATTTGCAGAGAAATCCCCCTGTTATACCAAACTGATAACCATGACACACTGGTGGTTTCATGAAATGGAAAGATGAAGTAACAGCAGGAGGGAAACATGAGGCAAAGATAGGAGACCAAAAACAAAGACTGAAAAGAAAGAGGGACATGAAGCTGGCGAGAGTCCCCCATGTGAGCTGCAGGGACTTGCATGAGGCTAATTTCCCAGCTGTGGCACCCTCCTGTGGTCCCACTTTGTCTGCTGTGCTCTTTACTTTTTCATTGACTACATGAAGAGGGTGGACTGTTTGCTCTCTAACACAAAATGTTGCTCTGAACTCAAAGGAAGTCCAGCAGACAGTGAGTAAGAGGGTTTGATCAACCACAGCCACCGGGCCTGGGGAGAAAGTGCGGGGGCGGACCATTTTATGTTGCTCTCGTCAGCGACTGAACTCTAAATCTCCCTGCTGAGGCAACTGGGAAATCTCATTCCCAAAGTCCAGTATGTAAAAGCGTGTGCGTCAAAAAAGACTTTACGTGAGAGAGAGAGTTACTACGCATGTACTTTATTAGTCTCCTTGAGTGTGTGTGGTAGATGGGTGTGTTGGATGGGCGAGGAAGCAGCCCAGCTAAGAGTTTCCATTTTCATCAACTTCAAGGTATTTCACACACCTCATCCATTTTCTTTCAACAATACCGTTCCAGAGTCGCACTCTGTTTATTTTCCTGGCTTTAATTGGGCATGTATGGTGATCACGCTATCAGAGGGAAACCATACAGAGTTATCCAAATGGAAATTCTGCAATAAAAACACGACTTTAGCACTCCTCCTTCGCTGCTCTTCGCCAGCCTGCCAACCCTAAACAGCTGCACACTAATTTCTAATTGACAATTTAACCTCTAGTAACCACTGTTTCTTTGAACAAGCTGTGACAGAAATCAAGCCAGAGACTTAAAAACCGTGACTGGCAAAGTCAATACACCAGCAGCCATACTTTGTCAGAAAAGCTTTGTGGAGTGAGGTAGACACCTACACTGGGGATCTCAAACATTACAGTTATATCCAGCCCAAAAGAGGCGGAGACGCATCTACAGTATATCTGAAGGCCTTGTTAGGATTCCAAAGAGGGAGAATCTTAAGGCGCCTGGTTTGCATTACTTGGGTTTTTGAGAACTGCTTCAGGGAAAGTTAAATTGCCTCCTTCTTTGACATTTAACTCAGCTTCCTAACCTCCAAAACCAAATACGGAAAATAGACAAAAGCGGAATGCTAAAACAAACCGCTGTCCATCATTTATTTCATTACAGCCCATTAACATACTACGGAGGGAGCTGAACATATTCAGGAAACTGGATTTTAAACAAGAATGAATCCACTCGAGATACTTAAAGAGAACCACATAA
Source organism: Cephalopholis sonnerati (assembly GCA_019142605.1). NCBI lineage: Eukaryota > Metazoa > Chordata > Actinopteri > Perciformes > Serranidae > Cephalopholis > Cephalopholis sonnerati. Next base: position 15,086,330 of record JAGQAX010000018.1, on the reverse strand, counting down.
TGAGATACCGGCTGTCAAAATTCAATTAGCAGTTAACGTTGATTGTTGAACATGTGATTGCTTTCGTTTTCGGTGCCATGCGATTAGTCTTGTCTTGATTCATTTCGATACACGCACGCACACTCGCTCGCTCAAATACTCGAGGTCCAAATCAAACAAATGGAGCAGATCAAGGTAATTTGTTTGCCAGTTCATAAACACAGTCAATCTATCAGCGAATGTTAATGGTCGCGTTCCCTCATGATGATGTTTCACAAATAGAAATCAACGGTGTCAGAATTAGAGTTGGGCCAAAGGGCAAAACTTCTTATCTCCATAATTGTTTTCACTGTAACTGGTGTGTTACTGTCCAAAAGTGGGTCGCAGGTTGAATCTGAATGGACCGCAAGTGACCTGCAACTGTGTTAAGTTTGTAATAACAAGCAACACTGTATTTAAATCTATCATTATTTAATGGTGTTTGGTGGGCCAGTCGCTAATACTTTACAGTATTTAGACCTATTCATACATTATAAAGAGGTAATCAATGTATTTGTAAGGTATACATGATATTGGATTTGTTGCTGATATCCGTCATGCTTATACATAACAACTTATTTGGCTGATAATTGATACCAATATTGATATATTCAAATTTTCCCAACCAAATTTTAGTGATCATGAAGTCTCTTCATGTTATACATGCATACTCTTATCATGACGGCCCACCGGCAGATGGAGACATGAAATACAATGCTTTTCAATGCATGTAAATTAAGAAAAAGCATGTTGGCCGATACTGATAGTTCATTTTAAAGCCGATATTGGCCGATACTGATGATGTGCTGATGTTATCATGCACCCCTAGTATTTGTATTAGTAGTAGTGTATAGTTTTGATTAGAGGTCAACCAATATTGGCATTTTAAAGTTTGATTCAATAATGATAGTTTGGCAACAGGAAAAAGCCGATAGCTGATTAATCGACCAATATCACCCTCCATTCCACAAAAAATCGGACTGTGTTGGACTTATCATCTAAGTCAAAGTAATAACCAACTAAACAAACAGCTAAATCTGGAACTGAACATCAAACTAACCCTAAAAAAATCTAGTTGGGAATGATTTTTAATTTTTGATCAATGACTCTTCGTCAAAGTCAACCTTAGACATTACCTGGACTTTGCGTGTGGAGCCTCCTTGCAAAACGGTGGTCAGAGCTGGGCAGTTTTTCTGGCAGTTGTAGTTGAAATATGAATTTAAACTAACTTGTGAGTGTTTTGTGGCAGGTCAAAAATTCAAAGCCAGTGTCTCCTGAGCCTTGTCTTGCACTGATATGTGGGTAAATGTAAGGTTTAATTTTATATTATCTTGGAATTAACACCATAACAATGCGTCTAAGGTGATGTCGTGTAATAAGTTACTTTAGACAGGGGGTAAGTGTAATGAGTAATGCATAATTTTTTGAGTAACGACCCAGACACTGGTAATGACAGCATATCAAAGTTTAGAATTGTCCTATTAGGGACATTTTTCCTCATGACTGGTATTATAAATGGCTCATACTGTCCAGTGCAGGTCAGAATTAACTGTAGGCATAAAAAGGAAACTCACTGTAGCATCACTAATAAATGTTCAGAGCTGATTTCATTGTTAGCGACACAGAGGCTTTAATAGAGCATGTACTTTAAGAACTAATCCTAGTAGCTGGAGCTTGTATAAAAGACCATTAATTAATAAAACTGAGTGTTTAAACTCTGCAGCGACTCTTTAGCACCACACAGGGTCACACAGTTGACTGCTCAGTGAGCACCAGTGACACAATGTGAGCAAGTTGTGATTAAGAAAAAAAACATTCAGGACTATTTAAGATCACTGAGGCAAATCCTTGTTTTATTGGATCTAACGAAGCTTCAGAGCATTAACTAATTAAATCAGAGACAAAGGAAAGTCAGCGAGGCAGAGCTGGTCGGAGCAGGCCAGCGTTTAACCTCTCTCTGATTTTAAACTGTAGAGATGATCTGCTGTATTATGGTATATTATGTAAGTGAGAAAGGCCCACAGTGTTGTGTCAGCTGTGTTATAGGATCAGAGCCCCGGAGCGATTCAACGTCAATGTCATTCCGTTGTTTTTGTTTGTTTTGATATGTAATTGCGAGCGACTGGAGGAGCACCTGACATCTGCTCCCTTAGCCAAGAGAGAAGCCCTGCTCGGCGGACTTGAACGCAACCCAAAGACAAAGCAAACACGATCCAAGAGCAGACTACACACTCACCTTCTGAAAGAAATCCTCCCCGCCGTTGACTCTCCCCTCTGTGGCAGCTAGAGTGAGACAGAGAAAGAGAAAAATAAATTTATAAAACCACACAGAGCCAGATAATTTTTTTTTTTTACATACAAGGTAACCTTAAAACAGCCAAATCATACAGAGATTATCCAGTCTCCCTCAAATGTTATGCTATCTTCGTTCAGAGCTGTGTTTATGGTGGATCTCCATTTCTTTGGATATTGTCTTTGGCACGGCCGATGATTCTGCTCATATGGAGGAATGGAAGAAAATGTTCCAAGTCATTTTCTATAATCCTGGAGATTGGGCACAGCTTCCGTGTAACAAATTGATGGATACAGTGAAAATATTTGGGCATTTTACAGTAGCCTGTTAATGTAGAATTTCATACCACACTTGGGTCAACTGGCGTCTGCTTTGCACTTCTTAAAAAGGCTTTCACACTTTTGAAATTCATCTCTCAGTGACTGTACACTTCCACCCTGGGGGACTACAGTGTATGAAAACTCGACTGCCCAAAATCACCTGTAAACAAAGTAAGCACTTAGGAGAGCCCTGGGGTTTTAAAGTAATTTTCAGGTGAAAAATGCCTCAGCTGATACAGTAAGCTGGACGGACACAGAAGGCCATCCACCAAATCAAATCGAGCCTGTAGTCACTCCAACACATCTGCAAGTCCTTCGAACTGTGGCTGCTCTGTTGATGCAAAATACATATCTACTCTCCAAGGAGAATTCTCATGTTCCTCTGTCATTCGGGAGTACAGGGAAGGTTTAATGATGCATTACAGCCAGCATTCGTGAATCTGTTGCTGTCTGTGCAAATCTGGGTCAGGAGCAGCAGCAGAGTTGATGTGGGTTATACAGTTCAGGGTTAAGTGCTGGCCTCAAGAACCATGTTATGATTAAAAGAAAACTAAAGTCCTGTTTTGTTTCATGTGCATAAGACAACGCTTTTGTTTCAGAATGAATGGTTGCCGAATTTAAAACAGATTAGGGAGTTTTAATTCCTGGACGGGGCACATTAGTGTTGGCTGAGCATGATCAGCCAATCAATCGACAGGAAACTGAATCAGGAACTATTTTTATAACTGATTAACTGTTAAAGTTATTCCTAAAGCGAAAAACGGGAAAAAAATCCTCAGGTTCCAGCTTGGCAACTGTTAGGACATGCTAATTCTCTTTGTCTTATGTGAAGGGAAACTCAATATTTTTCGTGCAGGGTCAGTTCAAAACATGCCTGTTTGGCCACTCGTACAACTTCCCTCTCGACACTGCACTTTATTGGGTCCTGAGCAATACGACTGGGCCCCAAACAGCTACAGATTTATTATGATGTTTAGATATGAAAACAAATTGAGTATAGCGTTAGGTCAGGCAGGACACGATGTCAAGCTCAGCTCACATCCCAGCTACATCAGCTGGTCTCAAACAGCCAAATCAACTGACAGAGCAGCTGATTGTTGGAAGCGAGTCAGCTGATAGATCACATGATTCCCTTCTATGCAACCAATAGGCGAATCTCATTCAGGGTGCCCTATTTAAACTGCTCTGGCCTGCCTACTGTTGCTGCTTCCTCTGCAAGCTGCTTTGCACCCCAGCTCCTCCTTTTCATGCCGTGTCTGACTTATCAATGTCATTTCTGTTTGTCACTGATGCTGCTCTGTTCTGTTCCACAGGGTCCTTGCTGCTGCTCTCCCTGCCTTAGGCTTTCCATGTAGGCACATGGAAGGGCAGGAGGGTTTGCTCTCTCTGCCTCAGGCTTTCCTTGTATGCAAATGGCAGGGCAGAGAGATGTGCTTTATCTGCCTTAGGCTTTCCACGTAGCATTCAGAAGAAGCTTTCTGCGTAGGCCTGACAAAAGGCAGAGGGGCCCCAGAACAAAATTAAGTTTTCTTTGACTAAGGTGTTCCTGACTGAACTAAATGATGTTGCTGTTTTAACTTAATGTACCCCCAGATAACTCACAAAAGGCCCCTACAGCACTAAAGGGATACTTTGCTGATTTTCAACCAGCTTTGTATCACAATAGAGTGGGTTGTATGTGTAAATGAAATATGGTAAACTTCTCCTCATCTTACCAACATCCAGATCTCTCTGCTCGTCTCTAGCTGACTCTGAACTACAGATTGCACTTCCTGCCACCACAGATGCGAAGAGTATAGAAGCTGTTTGATCTGAAACTCAGATCAAATGGTAAAAACAGGTGGTGCTAATCAAATATAAACAAGATTTTGCTACTGTATCACCTATTTCTCTCCTACAATGTCTTCAGAAACATTAGCACAGGCTGCCCACAAGGATGTGTTCTTTCCCCTGTGAATTTATGATCAATGACAAATATTGTTTAAATATGCTGATGACATGGCCTTAGTTGGTCTTTTACAGCAAACAGACCCATCGGGTGAAGCTGCCTACTTGGCCCACACTAACGCCCTTCAAACATGAGTGTCACATCAGCAACTTAGAAATTAATGTGGCCCAGACTAAGAATTGATCATTCGCACAAAACAAGATCTGATGACAGAGCCAGTTTCACTCAGTGACCAGTGTGTTGAAACTGTGGAAAATTTTTAATACCTTGGTGCCTTTCTGGACTCCCATGTGAGACTTTCTGGAAATACTGAGTATATTTTCAAGAAATGCTCACAGTGACTTAATCTTCTCAGGAAACTCAGTGGCCTTGGTGTTGGTCAGCAGATTTTAGAATTAGTGTACCAAACTCTGGATGAGAGTGTTTTAATGTTTCACCTTTCTGTCTGGTGCGGTCACCTTAAATGTACATCCTAGAATAAACTTTCTAGGATTGTGACAATGGCAAGGAAAATAGTTGACGAGCCACAAAAGCTCTTGACCCGACTCTTTACAGAAAGGACGAGGAAGAAAGCAAGGTGTATCATGGCAGATAGCTCCAATCCTCTCTGTGGCCAGTTTGAGCTCTTGAGATTCTGTTACTGCGTTGCCTATATCTCCCTAACAAGCATATTGTAGATTACCATTAACTCAAGATTACTTATTACCAGCCTGCCACCATATTGTGTCAAAACAACCAAGCTGCATTATGTCACCCACCAGAGGGGAGCACTTATTGGTCCAGTAGTTGTCGGTTTTCTACCTCTTGAGCAAAAACAAATGCCACAGCCCTTTTTCTCCGGACATGTAGCAGCGATTTCAAAAGTGTTTGTGTCTTTTTACTGCATAGACAGCCCAGTTTTATGACATGACCACCTTTCCAGCAGTGAAATACTTCTTTAAAAAGTCTCCTTTTGTTTTAGGAAAGGTCCCAAGTTCGAAGCTGAGCAGCAGTAGCTCAGAGAAGAGGAAGATGTACTTTATTAATCCCTGTAGAGATTTTTTTCACTCTATACTATACACACAGGCTGAAATACACATGCATGCACAAACAGGACTTATACATGCATTAAATGGAGAGATGTCAGAGTGAGGGCAGGCGCCTTGCTCAAGGGCACCTCCGCAGTATGCAGAAGGCAAACTGGCACCTCTCCATGCTCCATATATGAACTGACGACCCTTCGGTTCCTAACCCAAGTCCCTGTGTACTGAGCTACTGCCGCCCAGCTTCAAATTTATGAGCTTTCACATGTTAGGTAAACATGATAACCACTACACTATGGAAACTGATATGATGTACATTTGTCCCTACATTATATTTTATGGACAAAATGATTAATCATTCATAAAAAATGTTGTTAGTTGCAATAAAATAGTCTTCTTTGCAACCATAGGGTTATTAGGAAACTAAAAGATCATTTTTTCGTGTAATGTGAACATATATTAGCAAATATTAGTTTAAAAAGAGATGTTTTGGAATACGAAAACAAAAATCTCTTTATCAGTACTTTTGTTTTCCTAAATGATAAAGTTATCTCCTCCAGACTGAAAATATTTCATGGCTGTAACAGCATCTTTAAACAAATCAAATCTGTTCCTCTTTAAAGTCCATAACGCCTGCAGTGAACACTGTACCACATGATGTGAAGCCTGGGTGTGAAAGGCATTGTTATGATTTCACCCATCCACACCACATTTCAAAGCTCAAACAGAAAATGAAAACCCTCTCACTAAACACAGTTTAATTTTCCACCAGACCCGATATTACGGCCTTTGGCGATGCAGTAATGCCTACATCATGAGCATTTAACACATGCTTGTACTTACGCAGGCTGCCCAGTAAACAAATGCAGACCACAGTTTATGAAGACAAGGAGACTGGTCTGCCTCGGCTCAAACAGTAAGTCGATTTCAGATGAAATTTGTTTACATAAAATGCTCACCACCCCATTACACAGATAACAGATGAACACTCGCTACTCGTTGGCTCATCAAACAGAATCACAATAAAAGGAAATCTAAAAAGGGTGTAGAATATAAACTGACCACCAACTATCACCCTACATGACTTGATCGTGTAGCTTCAATTAAAACAAGACAATGTCCAATTTAATACTTCACCCATAAAGTAAGGAAACAAACTGCCAATCAACTAAACTATGACTCATCCAATTACGCCAATGTTTTAATCACATCATCTGCTTTGGAAACACAGTTATCCAAAGAAAATTCCAACTGCAGTGACACCCATAGAAGAATAACATTAGCAGATGGAAAGTGTCACAGCTGGGAAATAACAAAGCAATGTCTGATGCATCTTTAGCTGCTTCAAGTGCCTCAGATTTTTGTTTAAGTTACAGTAATTTTACGGCATGGCTGATGCTCACAGTGATGCACTCGGCGTACAGCCAAATGCTGTGGATGATAAATAGAAAAGAAAATGGAAATGGCATGCAGCTTAGGAAACACTGTCGGGGACTGAATGATACACATGTTAATGTAGCTGAAACGATTCTTCATTTAGTAGTTCAAGAGAAAATCAATCTACAATTCTGAGCATTTACTGGTTGTATAGGAACATGATAAAATAGCAAATACTTGTCGATCACAGCCTCCGATACTCAAGCACTTGTTAGTTTCACCTTATATCATCTTATATGGTTGTAAATGAAAAGACTTTGTTCTTTGGATTGTCAGATAAAACTTTATCATTTTTAAGATCGTCGTGGTGAAGAGAAAGCAGAGCCAGAAGGCAAAGCTTTCGATTCACTGCTCCATTTACGTCCCAACCCTCACCTATGGTCATGAGTTCTGGGTTGGGACCAAAAGAATGAGGTGGCAGATACAAGCAGCCGAAATAAGTTTCCTCAGAAGGGTGTCTGGGCTCAGCCATAGAGATAGGGTAAGGAGCTTGGACATCCAGAGGGAGCTCGGAGTAGAGCCGCTGCTCCTTCGTGTCGAAAGCGGTCAGTTGAGGTGGTTCCGGCATCTGATTAGGATGCCTCCTGGGCACCTCCTGTTAGAGGTGTTCCAGGCATATCCCTCCGGTAGGCGGCCCCGGGGCAGACCCAGAACACGCTGGAGAGATTACATATCTCATCTGGCCTGGGAACACCTCAGGGTCCCCCAGGAGGAGCTAGAAAGCGTTGCTGGGGAGAGGGAATACTCTGCTCAGCCAGCTGCCCCTGCAACCTGACTGCAGATAAGTGGTTAAAAATGGATGGATGGACGGATGGTATTGGAGGTTTAGGAAGTGGGCAGGCATTTGTCATTATCCAGATTTTTATAGGATAAATAATCATACAAAAAATTATCAATGACTTACATGAAAACAGGCTACCCTAATTATGTCCCTGGACAATCTGTGCTGCATTTACACAACAGCAAATATATTTAGTTAATCTCTCTGATAGTAAGTACAAATGTTTACAACCAATATTTAGTTTAGATAAGATCCAGCTTTGAGGTACAATGACTAAGAACAGCTCCGACTGAAGCGCTCAGTTCTTAGGTGGCCTGAAGTCTTCCATGTTTATGAAAGACGCTGTTACTTCAAGTGTTTCCTGTAAGAACTAAGACAAACAAAAGGAGTGCAGCAACATCCAACAGAAGTTTTTTTCCCCGTACATGTCTCATAGAGCAGGCACGTTGCTCTATGTCTCTGAAGTATTCTTTTATCAATAAACAAAGGTGAATCCCACGGTAAAGTGTCTGTCAGTAGCAGATTAATGAGACAGATATAAAACATGGTGAGGCAATTATAATGCTACTTACAAACATGTCAAAATACTTTCGTCGGTGATGATTTCGAACTTTGGTTTCTTGTGATTGTGCAGAATATCCCATAATGCATTTCACTTGAACTGTCACTGATTTGTAAACTTACTGGAAATGTAACAGAGGTCTCTTATTGTTCTCAAAGAAAACATTTACTGAGAACGAAGAAGGCAAACAGCCTCTGCTCTATGTCTGCCAGAGTTGTAGGGATGTTGTCAAGCAAAGAGACAGATGTGATTATAGTTCCAACGATTAATGAATTCATTGTCAACTATTAAATTAATCATCAACTAATTTGGGAATTGATTACTTAGTCTAAGAAATTTTTCAATTAAAAAAAGTCAAAATTCTCTGATTCAAGCTTCTTAAAGATAAATATTTTCTGGTTTCTTTTTTCCTCTGTGACAGTTAACTGAGTATCTTTGGGTTGTGGACAAAACAAGACATCTGAGGACGTCAACTTGGGCTTTTCACCATTTTCTGACATATCCTCCTGAGACCTGAACTTTTGTTTGGTATGCATTTTAATTTCTCCTAGCTATTTGGGAGCAGTAGGCCCCCATAAGTATAAAAAACTAAACACTATCAACGATATTTAAGTCACAATGTCTTCAAACATGTACTTCCTAATTAACAGCATCTTATCTTGTTACTGTTGCTGTAAAATTGGTCAAATTTGTTGCCATATCAAACTACAAACATTATTAATCATAAATAAACAAGTTTCTGCCATTAAATGTGATCAGGTTTTGGACCTTGTCCATTTGTGTGTCTGGACAGGCTGCAGACTGACTTGGCAGAGATGGCTGCCATCTTGTTTTTACATGGATTAGTGTATTGTCTTACCAACACCTGATGGATAAAAATGTGTCCATAAACGAGGACAACAGGTCTAAATTAAGTAGAATGAAGCATAAGGTCAAGTAAGCCTAAAATGTGACGTCCTCACATGAGGACTCAGGGTCTCAGGACGACATTGTAGACCAAACAACTAATCGATGTAAGCAAAAAAATAAATCAACTGATTAATCAACCCTGAAAATAAGTGTTAGTAGCAGCCCTAGATGTGACTATGCTATCCTACGGTGAGAAAGTACAGCAGTTAGTGCCTGTAATTACACAACCGACATCACCAATTGGGCAGATATGTGCAGGTAGCATTGATTTAATATCTATATTTCAGTAATATATTCACTGATGCTGCCAGTCTGCACTCAAATTCCGCTTCAGCTACACCCACAATGGGTGCCTAATGAATTTTAATTTGCATATTATTTACGCATGTAAAACATATTTCCATAGAAAAACTTAACTGCAAAGAATTACATGCAACTTCCTCTTCTCCTGAACACATAAGTATATGCACTTTAAACATTTCATTTAACATCATCCTCAGAGGGAGATGAAGACACATGTGCACATATCAAATAGCAGCTTTTTCCTTTTTACTCCACAGCCTATGAAGCCAACTGATGACTTAAAAGAGCACACAAACAATAAAACTTTGTTTGCTGAGGAAATATGTCAGCAGTGTCAGAGAAGAGGTCAAAACCATGATGTCAGAGTCAAACAGTACAGTCAAATAACATGATTCACGAGACAGTAAAAACAGAAAATGCATAGGAATTTGGATGACTTTTGTTATAACTGTGCAACAATCAAAGATCAACATAAACAACTGCCAACGGCATTTTTGGCATGTGAGCGCAGTGAGCTGAAAGGAATCTGATACGGAACGTGAGTGAAAACATGAGCCATGTGCTGAGAGCAAAACATCCTGTTGGCACATGTGTGGTGTGTAAACCAGCCGTGGGAGAATCCAGAGCTGAGACAGGAGGGGAGCAGCAGGGTGTCCTACGAGCTCTGGGATACATTACAACATGGAGGCCGACAGTCTCGTACTATTCACCCCCTATTCTAAACCTGCCCTGTGCTACAGCTTAAAAAAATGGTGTTCAGCTTTTTAAAGATAAATGCACAACAACATTTTTGACTTGAATTCTGCCTTTAAATTGCCATAACGAAACAGCTATTAAAGGCATCTGCAGCTAGTTGGAGAGCTTATCAAAGCAGAGAAACTTGTCTTGTATTTATTAATGACCATTTTCCTGGCTGGAAAAAAACTGAGCTTTGTAGGTGGGATTACGAACACGGATGTCATCATTGTGAGCCAGAGCCATAAAAATGTTAAAAAGCATGAATGACATCATCGCAGCTACACACATTGTTGGAGGATGAGTTACAGAAACAACAACTCCTCCTACGTGAGAGAACTTCTTTGATTCACATGACAAATATTAAACACTCTGAAGACTACAAGAACATGAAAAAGGGTTAGAGAGAAGTGAGGTTACCAGACCTCTGCAACCCTCATCTCTGCTTCAGACTAGCGGCTCGAGGCTACATCAGCTGCTAGAGGCATAGCACACTTCAATCTGTTCAGTTCTGACTGAACTGTTGGTGGTTGAGCTGCATTGTGGGTAATGCAGGCACCAGGTTTTGACAAGAATGTGTGGAATGAAAAAAGACTATATTTCTGGGTCTGCTGCATCCATTTTCAGGGTTTCCCCACACATGTATTTATTTGTGGCGCCACGTTTTGATTTTCTATTTTTGGAGCTGGACCGTTCATCAGGAGTGCAGTTTAAATATATATAATACATATAACACCACTCAGTTATTATTTGCTCCACTGACAGAGCAGCATGACGCCAGGCGCAGTGAAATTTAACCTTCAGTACACTCAGTTTAAAGTTGCTTTCACTCACAAACAGCTTCTCCCCTCATCCGTCAATATGGTCTGATTGGATCAACTTGTCATCAGCTACTACCACACATAGATAGTAATTCTGTTGGAAACACTGATTCTTTTTTTTTATTGGCGATCCTGAGTCTAAGGGGCCGCACACATGCCGCGTTTTTTAGGGCACGATGTCTGTGCCCCGAGATAAACTGAGTTCAACTTTTGAAACACAGAAGCACACCCCGCATGGCATGTGATGAGGAACAACCACTCACAGCCGACAGATATATTTACCTTCTTCTGTAAATATCAGTCTGTGGTAAATATGGAAAAGTAGATCACTGTAGCGCAGGGCTGCCAGAGCTTTTCATCTGTCCCACGGATGATATGCCTACACCCTTATAAACAGCGCCTGGAGGAAGATCAGCTCTGCACTCAGGATTGTAGACAGGACGAATAAGTCAGTCATTGATTGGTTAGAGGTAAATAACCCCAGAAAACTTCTAACATGAGCATGATGTGGCAGGAATAATGTGGTGAAAACAAAATGGCAATCCATCCCGATGACAGGGCTACCTCAGCGCTGCATTGTGACATCATTTAAAAAAGGGTCCTGATGATTTTGCATGTTTTGAACCACATGTTGCATAAATTCTGTGATCCCTGCTGACCTTTTTGCTTAAGTTATTGTTGCATTCAAGACCAACATCTGAGATCTAAAACTCAGCTGCTGACTGGCAACCTTCTAAATGCAGGAAACCACCAAATTCAAATATGTTGGTAAATCCCCTTTCTATTCTTCACAACATTCGTGTTTGCTTGTCTTCTAGATTTGATTTGCCAACAACAAAAGATCTTTTACATTCGTCTCGGTCCCCTTTCTCAAATAACTGACAGGCATTTTGCCACAAAAATGCACAGCTCATGCCTCATTACTAAGATTACCAAGAAACCTATTATTTTGTCCGCCAACCGAAAAACCCTATTTAAATTATAGGCTTTCCTCAAGACTGAACGGTTGGATGAGAGTTGAAGAGCACATCCCTCGTTTAGCATATATTTTTCAGCATTTAGTAGCTCTGATTGGTATCAAAGAGATTTGGTTTCTTTTGTTTCTCGAGTGCTAAATGGTGTTTTTTTATTGTTTCGGCACAGGTTACGTGAGGACAATGCAGCGCTCCTCCCTTCCAGCTTGTAAAGGCATAACAGCTGAAAAACGACACAAGACCCCTGAGAACACATCGCATGTTGCAATCAGTCTCTGTCCTCTGCTTTTTTTTTAAAATATGGAGCAAATAATGTGCCACTAATTTAAAGCAGTTATATCGATTGTCTATTAATTGGATAAAGTAAACATGCTGGTTACAGTTAATCACATCCACACCCTCTGACTCTCTCCATATAATTGTCCAATGCATCGAATCACTGTCACTGCATGTAAAGAACAGAGAGAAGTTGCAGGCATGAAGGGCTCGACGCTGGCAGATGCAGCGGGGTCTGGTATCCATTATTTTGTGGAGAGACTGACTTTCTGGGAGATTCCGCTGTTTTGACACCGAAGGAATGTAAACAGTGTTGATTTCTACAGCCATGGCTTCAATCCACACACAACAATCAAGCAAACAATAAGAGACATAAGCCCTAATAAACCAAATCAAAGCATTGTGACATGAATATTTTCGCTATTAGCTGGTTTATGTCCTACACTATGCAGGTTTAATGGAAAAGTGGATAAATCCACAGTGACTTTCCAATAACAAGAGGGCAAATACCTCATAGCTCACATGTAAGCCAATATCCATTTATTTTGAACACTATATCAGTCATTCAATAACCTCCGTATAAGAAATACAGGGTTTATACACCTGGTAACCCAACATTTGTGCCGTGCCAGAATTATCAAGCGAAATCCTTCATGTCAAAGGATTTCTATGCAGGCAGGAGCTTTTTAGATTACAAAAAGCAAAGCGAGGCCCCTAAAGGCACCAGCTAAATCTCTAAATTTTCAGAGCTGCTTAGACAAAATCCTCTGCACTGGCAATAATCAGAGGACTTAAGGTGAAACTTGGGACATTCACAGAAAAGTCTACGCAAGCATTAAAACAAGAAAAGTTATACAACTCCTATTTCCTCTGGATAGGATTTCATAACAAATGACAACTCTAATCCAGGAAAAGTTTGACATCTCAGTCCATCGTCTGCTCACATGCCTCGACTAAAGTGAGACAGATTACTATTAAAGCCAGACCTATGAGCCCCCCCCGGCTGGGAGAACGACGACTAGTATGAAAGAACTACATTTCCCATGTTGTATGAAAAGAGCGGGAGAGTGTGATGTTTTCACACCAGCTCTCAAATGTCCCTCCCTCCAGTGCGCGCAGCAGCTCTCAGCTGATTCAACATGGAGCTAATGAGAGAGCCTCAGGGAGCCAAGGCAAAACATGGAAACACACGCAATGCAAAGAACGCATTGGGTCATGCTCATTAATACATGAACATATGCATGTTAACGGCAATGTACAGATGAGATCATCTTAAGAGAGGATTGTTTTTTCAAACTACATTTAGACCATCATAAAAAGTGCAATTACTAAATAATCTGCCACCTCCTTTAAGGCTTTGAGTTTTATTCTGTATCAAGTGTTTATGGGAGATAAAATCAAATATTACAGAATATAAATCAGCTGAATTAGTATCCATACAAAACTCAAATTCAATGTAGTTTTATATTTATTCATTCATTTTCCATAACCGCTTATCCTGTTAGGGGTCGCAGGAGGCTGGAGCCTATCCCAGCTGACACTGGGCAAGAGGCGGGGTACACCCTGGACAGGTCACCAGACTATCACAGGGCTGACACATAGAGACAGACAACCATTCACACTCACATTCACACCTACAGACACCAGTTAACCTGCATGTCTTTGGACTGCTGGAGGAAGCTGGACTACCCAGAGAAAACCCAGGAACTCCGGGGAGAACATGCAAACTCCGCACAGAGGGACTCCCCCACCTCTGGGTTCGAACCAGGAACCCTCTTGCTGTGAGGCGACAATGCTAACCACTGCACCACCATGCCACTGACTATTTGATATGGTGATATTGATATATGTCATGATAGAGTATATTTCTTGGTGGGTCAACTGAAGATTTTGATACAAATCCCTGACTGGATAAGTCCCATTTTAGCTAATCAAGTAATTAAATGCTTCATCACACTGCAACAATTCTGATTATTCTGATTCAATGACTGTATCTACATGCACAAAGTTTTCTGTTTTAGCCCTTATTCCAAAAAAGACAATATTTCTCTTGAGCAGTTTACAAGGATAATGAAAATAAATATTTCACTAATATTCCTGTTTGCATGCAGCCGTGCATACTTAAAACATGCCTAACATGTCCTATATCATGTGAAAATATGGAAACAGCTGAAGCCACATGTGCCACTCTGCTTCTTTGCATGATGATAGGATTTTTGCAAAGTTATCCGCCGGTGGTGGCCTTATTTGACCGTGCAAACACAGCCTCCTGCTTTCACTCATTCAACGACCTTCTTGAAAAGGTCATCGTTATCAAAAACCAGTTGAAATCCAAGTCTTTGGTGATGTTTAAAAATAGGTGTGTTTCTACTTCCAGACAGAAATCTGTCCTTTTCTTTCAGGCTTGCAAACTGTTGGCTAACTAGCCATATCACTGAGGCTGTGTGTCGCAAACTGCTCTAAAAACCCAAATCAAGACACATACTCTGAATGCGCTGTACAAATGTCCAAAGAATGCTCCTAAAACCCAAATAATAAAATATTCCACATCTTAAATGGGAAATGCAAACTTAAAAAAAGGCCTAATTCAAAATATTGTGTCAAATTAGCGTAGCTAATGATTCCCCTCCAACATTGTCTGTCAAAGCCCGACACAACCAGATATTAAAGGGAAGAGTTACCTTTATAGGCACAGTGCAGCAAAATCTATGACAAATCTATAATGTCTTACAGTCTACATTTTTTTTATCCTTCACCTCTACACTTCACACACAGACTAATTTAAATGCAAAAAGGCTACTTGAAGGGTAAATAACAAGTAAAGGAGACAGTGCATTCAGTACAATCAATAGCATTCAGTCAGGGTGGTATTCAGTGACGGAGGGGGAGCTGGTCTCATCAATCAAACCTAAACACCTCACTTCAAAGACAGGATGCCTCTGCGAGTGTATCACCTTGCAGTTGACACACAGTTGGCAGTAATGGAGTTGACATCTAAATGAAAACAGACAAAAGCCAACACTTAAGTTTCCCCTGTGAACTGCTTTGGCATACGTTACGCAAGTTGGCTGCTAAACAAAAGACTCCAGCGCCTGAGAAACACTTTCACTGCTTCACCAAGACAGCAGTGGTATCTAATCACAGAGCAAGGATTTGGGAAGTTTACTATAGCAGCAGAGCTGTTTGCCTTCTGTGATCTTTCATATCAAAACTGCCAGAGAAACATCCTGAGCTTTCATCACCAAACTCTTTATCTACGTATGTTAAAAGAAAATTGGGAGGTTATTAATACTTTGTGACAGACAAATATGTCTCCTACAACAAATCCTGCTTTTGGGATTAAACTGTTAAGCCATGTATCTATCCTGTGAGATCATTTGTTAGCCTAATAGTTGCTTCTTAGGATTCACATTCCACTCGTTATGGACACTCGGACAAGTAAAAATAGATGTGATGCTTTGAAGTCAAAGCAAAAGTGCAAAAATGTTCACCTTGGCAACAAAGCTGGTTTTCTAAAACTGATATTTTACTGCCCATTTTCTACAAAATAAACAATAAATATATAGATAATGCACAAAATATTCAGCTATGTAAAATATTATTTTTCTTGATGGTTGAGGATTTGTTTAAAGTTATAATCCTTCAGATTTTTATGAGTTCGAACAACATTTTTGATGCTATAGAATAATTCAATGCATCAACATTCTGTAATTACCTCTCTATGGTAGTTTTCATTGTTTGTAGCTTGGGGTGGGCGATCGGGCCAAGATATTTTACCACTGAATGAGTGTATGTAACCATTCAGTACTTCATAATATTTGATTATTAACCTCTTTTCTTTGGAGCCTCCATACAAACAAACAGAAAAAAAAACAACTGCCTGAAGTAAAGAGTTAAAGTAGTAAAACTAAAATTCTTTTTAAATGGAAGCTTCAGGCTTTCTCAGAACAATAACTTCCATTGTTACAGATTTCGGTATAGTATTTAAAACCTCCAACTCCTTCTCTATTTCATCCCAAATCACGTTGCCTTGCGAGTCAACTGGAGTTGCTGGATCACAAGATCACGAGCAAAAATCACGAGACCATATAAGAATTCAGCCAAGCCAGCCACAAACAGCACCCCAGGTAGAAGCTAGCGCTGCCCCTTAATAGTTGACCAAACGTTAGTCGACCAGAAAGGTCATTGGTTGGCAAGATTTCGTTGGTCACTCGGTCCAAAACAAAAACAACAACAAAACAAACAAACAAATAAAAAAAAGAGAAACTCTGTTAGGAGCTGCGCCTCATCAAAATAATCAAAACCTATATGACTGGACCATGTGGGACTTTAATTTGAAAGGACAGACACAGGAAGAGGCCACGCTCAGTCGGTTAAAGACAGGACATGTGTATGGCCGCTAATTTCCAGGGCTGGTACCTGCAGTTATTTCACAGGCTAGTTAATAACATGTCGGGCAGGAAATCCAAAGTGTGGGATCATTTTGAGAAGGTGAAGGACCAACCCAAGGTGATGTGTAAACTCATTTGTCGACTACAAACATGACGTATCATCTGAAACATGTAACTTTCTCACACCTTCAACTCAAACCATTGTGTTGTC
This sequence comes from Cephalopholis sonnerati, assembly GCA_019142605.1. Classification (NCBI taxonomy): domain Eukaryota; kingdom Metazoa; phylum Chordata; class Actinopteri; order Perciformes; family Serranidae; genus Cephalopholis; species Cephalopholis sonnerati. The sequence continues at coordinate 15,069,329 of JAGQAX010000018.1, read as the reverse complement.
CCACCCAAAATATAGAATTCAAATGCCAAATATCTACTGATGGAGACATGTCTCTAATTGCATGGCACATACCGTCATATCGCCCAACCCCATTAGTGGCGTGGTCCACTGTTCCCACACTGATGAAATCATAGGAAACAACGAAGCATGTGAGTCAGGTTCACCTTAATACCAGTCACACTGTCACCTTTTACTGTACACGAATCTTAAGTGCATCACATTGTAATTGCAAATATTTTTGACTGACTTCCTTAGTTAAACTATGGGAGTTTGTTTGGCTGCACTATAACGGATTCACCCATTGCTCTTGTGTTGGATTTCTGACAAAGCAGCTGCTCAGCTGGTATCTGATGTGGCATAAAACTGCACACAGTGGCCCTGTGCGTCACCAAATGAACCAGAACTGAAATCTTACGGAATATTACTCGATGCTTTGAAACCACTATCACTTTTCTGGCTTTGGTAAATGCAGTTAATACCCACAGAAATGAACACCTGTCAGCGTACTTCTGTGCTGAGCAGAAGTCACCCTCTGCACTCAAAACAGCTCCTCTCTCCTCTCAACTCCTGCAGGGTTGCCAAGCAACTGTGCTATCAAATAAATGCACTAAGTGCCACATGTTACTTTCCGGCAGACAAAGATGACAGCCTGCCAGAGAAACTAGACTCACCGACCCCGAGGTCACACGGACGAGGTCTGAAAATAATCAAAAATAGACTTTAAGTTGTAGTCTGTTTTTCCACTATGTCCATAAACAGTCCATCATGACCTCACATTAACAGCAAGTTTTATTTACACACGAGCATCTCTGTAGTAGGATCATCCAGCCCAGGAAATGAGACATCTTGCATCAGGCTGTTGTTGGTAACATGTTTGGGTTATCATCTCCTCCTTTATCTTTCTTGTGTGGACGCTGCCAAGTGATTACACAACTCTGTACATTCCTGGTGCCTGGTATCTACTGTGTTAGATCCCCCACGGAGCATAGGGAGTCAGTCTCACTTAACAGGCCCCAGAGTTGCACTGTAAACATTACATTGTACTATTGGGAAATCACTGACAATTCACATCAGCATTTAAACCATAGAGTCATGCACAGGATTTTAGTGATGGAAATTCTTTCCTCGATTACTATACTTGATTACTGAGCCTCTGAGTTATCTCCGCTGATATGTCCAATCAGAGAGTTTATGCAGAACAGAACAGCTCTAAGGAAATGAACATAATCCAGTTAGGGTCTTTTATTAAAATTCCTGCTCTTGGACAAACTTCTCTTTTTCCACCCTCTCTCTTTTGTTCAAGTGGAGAATATCCCGGCCAGAACTAGATCAAAAAAGGTACTCTTATAAAAACGCTTTCTCTCCAATCAAGGCAAGTGGAGAAAAGGCAGATTGTACTGGATGGTGAATGAGGAGAGAGAACAACAAACCAAAACCCGAGGTTCTCCAAAGATAAACACAGAAAGCTCTGGGGGGGGAGTGGTTTAGGGCCGGGTGGTGTGTGTGTGTGTTTCTGCATTTATGTGTGTGTGGTGAGTGCGCACGCGTGCGGGGTAAGTCAGGAGTGCCCCCCCAAAAAAACGTTTCTAAAATAGCAACCGCAAACCAGACAGAATGTAAATCTGCACTTTGAAAAGGGTTGAAGAAAAAGAGCTTTGAGGGGCGTAGAAAAACAGGTATTCATTTCAGCCCATTTACAGTTCCAGGAGCATAGAAATGGGTCACAGCACTCCAGCTCCACTCGGACGGCTGAAATAGGACTCCTGGTTTTATTTTCTTGAGTAATGAATTACAGGTTTTTCCGCCGACTGAAGCTCAATTATATTACAGCTCCTGAAAGCTTCATCATGCCCAGGATGAAGGAATTCAACGCGTAAGCAAAGTCGAATAGAATTGTTTAATTGTATCAGCATGTTTCAGTAAAACCTGCGAGAAAGAGAGAGAAAAGGAGCGAGAGGGAAAGTGGCAAGAGGCAACGGAGCAAAGCCCAGTGAAGATAAAAATCCACCAGCTAAATCAACTGAACCATTTAAATTACAAACTGAATGCTGTGACGTGTGTTTGCTGCCCATATGGCCTCCTCTTGCAAAGTGTACTATACACACTCACATACAGAGAGACTTTAAAGGTCTAGTGTGTAGGATTTAGCAGCATCTAGTCATGAGATTGCAGAACTGAAACTTCTCCCGTGTGCCAAGTGTGTAGGAGAACTACAGTGGCTGACGCAAAAACACAGATCTACAGATCTTAGATCCTATCTAAAACAGTGCCTGGTTTGTCTCTTCTGGGCTACCGTAGAAACAACATGGCCGACACCGTGGAAGAGAACCCACTCCATATGTAGATAAACAGCTTATTCTAAGGTAACGAACACACATCAATTCTTATTTTCAGGTCAGTATACACCATGAAAACACAGTTATGACCACCATATAACCTTTCTGTAAACAGACGCCCTTGAATCCTACAAACTGAACCCTGATTTGTCTGGCCTAACACTCTGAGCTGCACAGTGCATGCAAGAATAACTTAACATAAATCAAAATATATAATTTCCCATGACATTCAGTGGTTTGTAGGTATTATTTTTATGTGTTATTTTCCTCACAGGCAGTAGGACATAGCTCTTCCCAGTGAAAAGTACACATCTTCTTAAGATAACTTTAAGGACCGAATGTTTAGGCCAGGCTGTTTTTCTTGTTTCATGAAAGTTGGACATTTTGGAGATAGATAGGTTTCATTGGACAGACATGACAGTGCTTCCCTAAAGGTCCATCAGTACGAAAGTAAAAATTTTGGGAAATTACATTATTATTTTTTACAGTTTCTCAGGCATAAACTGCTGGAGCTAGCATGGCTAGACACCTATTTAATCCAACACTCATTTTCCCTACATTGTTGTTGCTGTGTCAAATGTTAGCCATGCAGTTCTAGGCCTTTGTATTGACAAAGATCTGGTGATACGATGTTTATATGATACGGTGGCTACGACTCATTATGTTGTGGTTTTTAAAAATCTAATTTTAAGGCAACTACAATGGTATAAAGAGCACACTATGAATAAAAATGTTATTTGCCGATATTACAAAGTCTGCCACCATACGATTTCGATTGAATGAAATTGAGGGGCCTGTGACATGCGACATACCCATTTAACTCATTATGTTATAGAAGAAGCTACGACCCCTTTCTTTTTTTACTTTTGGCCATAAAAACAAGTGCAGTAAAGTTGACTTTAATCTGACTCCACTAACACACATAAAAACAGCACGAGATAAGTTAACCTGAGGTTCTTGCCAGACAGACCTTTCTACAAAATTCTCACTTTAACCCAAACCATGATCTTTTCATAAAACTTTAGGGTTATCTGGCTTAAAGCTCTGAGGCAAACTTCTCCAAACAGCCATACATGGATTAACAACACCATAATTTAACAAAAGTATCAAATTCAGCTCAGTAATAACTGTCCAAGTTCACAGACAAAACAACTGTTTTTTGCTAGTCACCCATTATTAGCTTAAGCATGTTTACACAGCATAAATTAGCCTATCAGCCTAGCTATTAAACCAAGTAAATAATATTATCCTCAGCGTTGGCTGCTTGCCATCTGCCTGCTGCTCTTTGATGGTGACATTTAACTTCTAAATAAAGACATAATCTAAAGATGATGGTATGGATAGATGTTTTCAGTTTGCATAGATGATATTGGATTGTTGGTCATTGAATTGATGTATCACCCCTCCTTTTTTGTTTACTGAAAATAATATAAAAATGATTATGATGATTATGATCTTGTTCCTGTACATCTGGAATATGATTTGTAGGTCTGGGCATCGCTGTAACACCACAGTGCTTTATTTATAATGGTGTATTTATTGTGACACATTTTATGATTGCAGCAATTTTGATAATTAATTCAGTTGATTGTGCAGCCCCATAAAAAATGTAAACAATAAAAATCTACAGGGTTTTTGAGAATCACTACAGTATCAGAAAACATAATATTGTGATACTCAAGTGTATTGATATTTTCTTACACCCCTATGCTCCTTTTGAGCCGTTCATCATGACAGCAGACTATAGACTGAGACTAGAGACTGTATATCATCAGTACTTTCTAAACAGCAGATCAATTCTACCCTTTCCCTCAAACTGACAACAGGACGAGTCTCAATATTTCACAGGTCACAGTTCAATCAGCATGAACTCTGTGTGAGGTTCATGAGGCAGAACCTAGAGGCAAATGTGTGTGGAAATGAACACATCTCTGCTTTGTTGAAATGAATGTGGAGCTTTTTTTTGTCCTGACAGTGGCAACGACTCTGATTGTGATCCATGACGACAAAATAAACACAACTGCTGCTTTGCCACATTCACAACCCTCACACACACACTTAGCAGAGAATCCAGTCCGAATCTGGTTTAAACATCACAGTATCTCCAAATGACAGATGATAACCTCATCAGAGGGAAAGCACAATTTTCACATCAGAGAGGATTTTCCTTTCTAGTGCTGGCTCCGTCTATTGTTTTCCACCCTTCAGTGCATTTTTCCAAAAGGTGGTGTGTGTGTAAGGTTTCTCTCAAAGTCCCCTGATTCTCCATCTTTGCTTTTACTTCAGACTATCCCCTGTAATGCGATTATATTAGAGTACTGAAATCAAAATAGCTTTAACATTGTATCTAATTATCCATTACGGAGATGATTATATGCAATTAACTGTTAACTTTCTTTGCTGCAAAACTGAGGAGCACAAGCTACAAAAACACAAGCGTCTGTGATGTGTGGAGTGTTTCAGTAATGTGTCTGCCTGGGCTTGGTAGGGTTAGAAGGTGAGGACTGTGTTGTAGTGTCAGAATAAAGACCCGGGAAAGTCCAACAACTCCGCAGTGGACGTGATGGAGGCTGGAACAACAGAGCAGTGTTCGAATGCTCAAGAGGGAGCAATAGAGGGAGAGAGAAGAGAAAGCCTGCAGCACATTCCCCACAAGACACTCACTTCCTGTCTGTGAGTCTTACTCAGCACCCAGGAGGACGAGGAGGATGAGGCCCTCACACACACTCCCCTCATTATGTGGGTTTAGAAGCCAGAGAAATAATTCTCCAAACAATAAAGGAAAAAAAACAATACTGAAAAATATAATTGCATTTTCAGCAGAGGACAATTTTCCTTTCTCAGAGGACGAGTTTCCGCTGGCCTCTAAATGAAAGAACTCTTACTTTGTGTGGCCTACAAATAAGGTTGTATGTGAGAAACATGTCAGCACACATTTACAAAACTCCTCTATCACTGCGTACTGAAAATACCGGTGAAGGCCTTGTACGTTCTCATTACCATATGCAACAGTTTTTCTGTTCTGAGACAAAGCAACCCCGTAATAGTCTGCGGTTTAGGAGCAGGAAAACAAATTAGTTCAGCGAAGAAAATGATTCACTTAGTCTAATTGCAGGTTGTTGTTGCAGTTACTGGCCCACCAGGAGGCCGTGCTAAATCACAAACACCAACTCTCACCGTTACTAGTCTGAGCAGGGAATCCCACAGCCAGAGCTCCTCAAATTGACCCATACACGGTTCAATACATAGGCGATGTACACTCATGGAAAACCTTGTTGCACATGCAGAAAATGTTACCTCTTTCCCACACTTGCCTCTGCTCTCATAATGAATGTAAGAAAAAACAAGACACAAAAGTTCTCTTACACTGTTCCCTCTACACATAAAACTATCTTTCAAGCTTCCATGCCTGTGTCAAGGTATCCAAGCCATTAACTTGGGGAGTTCTATTCTAGGGTGCCAACAGTACAACAGTTAAACCCAGATGGCTGTCAGGGTGAGATTTTGTTGTCACTTTACACTCTATTTACTGATCTAAGCCCGGGAACCTGCGCCGCTGCCAATGTGAGAGACAGTAAATTTGTAATTGCAAAGCAGTTAACAATTTCCATTTTCTCCCGATGCAAACGGTGCCAGGACGGGGGCGTGAAATACGGCTGATCCAAACAGAGGGTAGTTTAAGTGTGTACGCTGGGATTTTGCTTCGGTGTGGAATCATTCTGGTGAGTCACTAACATGTTTTAATGGGTACAGAGTGCTCCTCTGTCATTTTTATTCCCCAAAATTTATGCAACCCCTGATAATTTGGCTCTTCAACAGTCTGATGCCCCACTCTGACACCTTTTGTGAGTACAGACAGGTTTAGTATGAGGATAACATTTTCAAATTCCTGCCTAAAAGCTAATATAAATGTCATTATGGCGCTAGACTTCAGATGCATTGTGGTAAATGCACTTACAAGTAATCAGATTTCTCCTGCCAGACATTAAAAACTACACTTGCCTGTCCGACATATGAGTTAACCAATTAGTAAATAAATTGCCGATGTTGAAACAGATGAAATATTAGATCAAACTAATTCAATTTTATTTTATTTATGAAGCCCAATACTACACATCACCATTTGCCTTAGAGGGCTTTACAGCATATGACATCGCTCTGTCCTTTGACCCTCACAGCAGATAAGGAAAAAAGGAAAACTCCCCCCAAATAAAACATTTAACAGGGAAAAAAAATGGTAGAAACCTCAGGAAGAGCAACTGAGGAGGGATCCCTCTTCCAGGATGGACAGATGTGCAATAGATGTCGTGTACATATCAACATAACAATTCATTTCTGTTATTAATGCTGAGTAATAGTTTGCTCTGGCATTGCAGAGGGCCCTCCTATATGTTTAAGACTGTCTTGCCAGACTAAACAAGATTCTTCCAGCTTGGTTAAACGCCAATTCCTCTCAAATTTTTGCAATATTTGTTTTAATTTAAGGGTTTGGGAGTTGTACCATGAATCTAACTTTCTTTGATTCATTATCTTCTTTTTAAGAGGTGCTACTGAGTCGTGTGTTCACAGTGAGCCTGCAGCACTATTAACAAGATAAGCAATTTGAGAGGGTTTAAAGTTAGTACAGGAAACCTCTGTTACTGTGGGACATTCATTTCCTTAAATTTTGCCACAGCACTATCGAATAAACAGAGTAGCGTGTAATCGAGTAATAACGGTCTGATAGAGAGGTATTCTGTGAAGACTATTAAGTCTTCAATTCCAATTCCATACGTCAGAACGAGATGGAGGGTGTGGTTAAAACAGTGAGTGGGTTTATGTACACTCTGACTGAAGCCAATGGAGTCTAATAATGAGATAAACACAGTAGCAAGGGAGTCATTATCAAAGTAAACATGAATATTGAAATCACCCACAGTAATAACTTTGTCTGACTTCAGGACTAAACTTGATAAAAACTGAGAATTCAGATAAAAACCCAGAATACGGGACAGTAGCACAGTACACTATAACAAATAGAAGAGGGTGTGACGTTGAAGGAATGACATCACAGTAAGAAGATGATAATGATGATGATAAAGGAATATAAAACATGTATACACTTGCAGGTTATTCCAGACTTCCTGATTATTTCAGACACATGTACACATGCGTCATCTGTGGAGACACCTCTGGAACTAACTGTAAAACTCTGGAAGTCCATGAACAGAGCATGTAATCTGGCAGACACACACGTTACAGGCTCATTTGTCTCTTTGCTAACATGCATCACTCCATAATCCCTCGTCAGAGCAATTAGCTAGCCTCTTATATAAACAATGTCAACCCTGAGACCACAAAGGTTATTGGTACAAGTATTCAGGCATCGATCAGCCAATCATGATTCAGGTACTGTGTTAAACAACAGGATCAATACAGCCTGACTATGATATAGTGGAGGCAATGAAACTGAGCTGCAGCAATCAAACTTCATCCCTGCATCATGAACAACATAATAATTGATCGTTTATTAAAATAATCATCAGCTGTGGCCCAGTTTGAAATTGTCCTTGTTTCTTTCCGTATTATGTTTATTATATATAATGTGTCCCTATTCTTTGTGCATTGTACTGATTTTTGTATTTATCAGTTCTAATTTTGTCCAGCATTTAAAAAAAAAAAAATTAAATAATCAATGTCAAAACCCCTTATGTAAGTGTAGGTAAGAAATGTGTTATCCATATGCAGTACAGTGCATTAATGTTTAGCCATACTGTACACAAGCAAGTGTACCGCACAGCAGTGTCCTTAAAAATTAACCACTGATGTAATAATTCATAAAAGAGGTGGATGTTCCTGAACCAGATGGTCATGTCAGCCCTTAAAAAATATTACCTTGATCTGGTAAAAAGTCAAGATGCTGAGCTATTGTTGTTTGAGAAGTGAACGCAGCACGAATCGACCCCTGGCTCTTTGCCGAGGGTCAAGCACACTTAATGTTCCAGGAAAGAGAAGCCAGAGATACCGTCACAGACAGTAAAACACTGAGTAAAAATACACTAAGGTTCCCATAAAATTATTTCATTAGCGTCCAGATTCTGGCCTTCAGAACATGCTGTACCACGTCAAAGTCTACAGCTCGTCCAATCAAAACACAGCCAGATGTTACAGAGCTCTGACCCAACTGGATGTGTCTAAAAGAGCTATTTATTGAGACTTGAAATTGCATCTACGGACACAAATCTGATCCAGTGAGCTGAAACTAATCTAAGCTACGACTGCAGCTTTTTGTAGTTATCAGTGCATCATGTGCAAAACTCAACAGATACTAAGACTGTGTGTCTACATATGACATCCTAGATTCTTCCCAGGGGCCACATGCCAAACTTTTAAGCAGTTCTACAGTTGAGATAGCGTGGTATTTAAAACTGAACCTACAACTGTCCGGAGAGGTGGAACACAGCAGCCGTTTCTACTCCACAACCCAGCTGCAATGTCAACATGAGCAATGTCACCCATGATGTCATGATGCAGCAATTGTGAAACGAGATGTTGGCAGAGATACCAGAGCAAACTAACAAAACTACAAAGCCCCGGTAGACAGGACAGATTATACACGACGCATACAGATGAACAAACAGACACTTTGAGGATATGGCGCGCAGTTTGTCTGGGACACTCAGATTTAGGGCTGGCCTCTGGTTAAGTTGTTTTCCTGGAAGAGTTAGGGATGACATGGAGCTTTGAGGAATGTACCGAGCAGCGAGGCAGCAACCAGGACATCCTCAAGGGGAACTACGTGTGTGTGTGCATGCGTCTGTGTGTAGGATAAACTTACTTCAACGCCAGATGCTCGCTGACGATTACTCAAAAAGTTTGTCTCAAACTTAAATCACATCTTAAACATAACAGACTAACAGCTTTCACCAAGTTGCAGTGGTAGAATTTAAAGCTACAATCACCAGCGTGCTACTGTATCATGCTTGTTTTTAATTACAGCACTATCATGACGGATGCTCCTCCTAAGGTCGTGTTTGGCTGCCGCTCAGTCTTGATAAAATGGTAAAAGAATCCAGCCCGTTTACCGGAGGCTCTAATATTGCTCACTCTTGTGTTTTCAAATGACTGATGAATGATCTCAACCTCTGAGTTTCCAGGGACGTCTCGACGGAGACCGGCCCGGCCTGTCTTTGTGAGTCTTTCATCGCTTGTTTAACTGTTCGCTGTCACACAGTGAATCAATACAGGGCTGAAACTAATGACTGTTTTCATCCTTGATTATTCTGTTCATTATTTTCTCAATTAATGAATCTGTTGTTTGGTATTTAAAATATCAGAAAATGGTAAAAAATGTGTCCCAACGCCCAAGATTACATCTTTAAATGTCTTGTTTTTGTCTTTTTAATTATACTGTCATTATTTTTGACAGATATTGTGATTGCAATGTAATTTTCACAGTTCACTTTCACTGAATAAATATAAAAACATAATAATGATGTGATTTTTGCCTGGGGTCTGCACCAAACAAGCATGTTCCCCTACATCTAGAGTGTGATTTATCGGCCGGGATAACTTTTCAAAAGCCCAAGATAACATCTTTAATGTCCTGTCTTGTCCACAATGCAAAGATATTTACGTGTACTATGATAGCAGGGCTGCACAATATGCAAAATCATTTTTATTGCAATTATTTTGACAGATATTGGGATTGCAGTGAGTCATGATTTAGTGGGAATGGTAATTTTTGCAGTTTACTTTCACCAACAGATAATAATGATCATATTTTAGCTTGGGTCTGTACCAAACAAGCATGTTCCCTTACATCTGGAATGTGATTTATAGGCTGGGACATCTCTCAAATGTCATGACACATATTACCTTTATCAAAACATTGCAGCTCCTGCAATCTGGATATTGCACTTGGCTGTTTTGCAATTTCGATAATATTGTGATTAACTCTGCAGCCCACACATGCAGGAAAAGCCAGCATGATACTGTCTGACAGGACTCCAACTAATGATTACTTTCATTGTTTATTATTCTGTCGATTATTGTTTTGATTAATAAATCTTTTGTTTGGTCTATAAATGTCAGAAAATGGTGAAAAATGTTGATCAGTGTTTCCCAAAGCCCAAGATAACATCTTTAAATGTCTTATTCTGTCCACAATCTAAAAGATATTTAGTGTACTGTCAAAGTAGGGCTGCAAAATATGCAAAAAATGTTCACAGATACTGTTATTACACTGTGAGTCATGATTTAGTGGGAATGGTAATTTTTGCAGTTCACTTTCACTTAATGATAATACTCTGATTTTTGCTGGGGTCTGCACCAAACACGCATGTTCCCTTACATCTGGAATGTGATTCACAATAACACAATGCTTCATTTAAATGTCATCACACATACTACCTTTATCAAAACATTGCAGTTCCAGCGATTTGGGTATTGTACTTGGCCATATTGCAGTTTAGATAAGAATTTGATTAACTGTGCAGCAGCACACACGCAGGAAAAGACAACATGATACTGTCTGATAGGACTGCAGCTAATGATTATTCTCATTGTTGATTCATTTGTCAGTTATTTTTTCGATTATTAAATCAGTTCTTTGGTCTGTACAATGTCAGAAAAATCGATCAATGTTTCCCAAAGCCAAAGATGATGTCCTCAGATGTCTTATTTTGTCCACAATCACAAAGATACTCAGTTTACTGCCACAGAGATGTGAAGAATTCAGAAAATATTCACATTTAAGAAGATGAATTCAGTGAATTTAACTTTATTCTTCCTTAAAAAAATACTCAAACCAATTAATCCACTATTAAATTAGCTGACAAATAATTTAACAGCTGTCAACTAATCAATTAGTTTGCAGCTCTGCTGTCTTTAAAGGACTCTGGCATTGAGTTTTGAGGCAGAGAGCATCAATGACAGCTGTAAGAATATTTTAAAAGCTGTTTTCTAACTGTACACAGTTTTACTGAAAAAGAAAGCAAACTGCATGTTCAGGTCAATTCCAGTTGAGTCTATAAACAGATGCCCACCATGGGAGTTTGTGCAGCGCCAGCCTGTGGTGGGGGCATGTTACTACCACCTCCATGAGCACAGCAGTGATGATCACTGTCTCATGTCTTTGACCTCTTCAACCTTCTGTTTAAACTTGTTGCAGCCAACACGCACGCCCACATGACTGTAAACTCAGCAGCTTCTCCCTGTGGTCAGTGTATCATTTTCTTTTGTGTCTAACAGGGGAAACACTAATTGAAAGCTCAGAGCTAATTGATGCTTAATTAGCCCCTAATTGACTCCGGATCACGCGCAGGACACGCTCGAGCCTCCTGACCATGCTGGGAAGGAGTCCTGAAATTTGAAGTTACCAAAAGTAGCGACTGTGTACAGAAAGTGTAATTTTATGAGAGTAACATAAACAAAGGGCCGTCAGAGGGCTGCTGCAGTGTGCAGCTTCTCGGAAAGGACAGGGTACAATTACAGGAGATGAGACGTGGACAGGAGAGAAGTTTCAACAATACTTGAGCACTAACTTTGAGTTTAGTTACTGAGTTTCTTTTACCTAACAACATGACTTCCAGCTTCTTGCGGTCCACCCGAAACCTCTCCTCAGTCCACTCCGGATCTGGCAGCGGATGGAGCCCGCTCAGATCCTCCTCTGATCCCGGGAGAGGAGAGTCGGTGCTGCGCTCGCTGTTGGAGCCCTGGTCCGACTGCTGCAAGTATCCGCTTAAAGTGTCGCACTGGGCAGCCATTGCGCTGCGCAGCAACTTCTCCGGTGGCCACTGCGTTGTAGTCAAAGTAAAGTCGAGCTGAAGCGAAGCGGTTGAACTTCTGTTAACTTTCTGTTTTTTGTTAATCCCGTCACTTGGCGGTGTTGTGCGGGCTCATTGCAGCGCAGTTGAGACCTTCCTCTGCAGTTTCTTCAAGCCCCTTCGTTTTCCCCCATTAGGCAGACTTCTAAAAATAGGCAGCAGCAGCGGCACACTGGTCCACTCGCTATAGGTTGTCTGCTGAGTTAACGGAGCGTCGTGCAGCACACAGCAAACATACCAACCAACTCCTCGAGAAAGTTTCACGTGTCACCCTCCAAAAAAAACCCCGGGACTCCTCCCAGAAACCTTTTTTTTTAAACCATCTTCCTCCCACTGGATTCTGTGAAGTCTTAAAACTTTATTATTTGTGAGAAATCACTGAACTCAATTTGAGTTTTTCTGTCTGTGGCTTTATTGTGTCTCGTTTATGGGAAACTGTTGAGAGATTAAAGTCAATTCTAGCAAAGAAAATCATAGTTATTATGACCTGAAAATCATAATGGGTTTTTTTGCCCCTTTTGTGGTTATTTTGTGTCTCTTTGTTGTTGTTTTTTGTCTCTTTATTGTTGTTTTGCCCTTTTTGTTGTCATTTTGTGTGTTTGTGGTTATTTTGTGTCTCCTTTTTTATTGTTTTGCCCCTTTTGTAGCTATTTTGTGTCTCTGTAGTTTTTTTGTGTCTCTTTAATGTTGTTTTGTACCTTTTGTTGTCATTTTGTGTCTCTTTGTGGTTGTTTTTTGTCTCTCTGTTGTTGTTTTGTGTCTCTTTATTGTTGTTTTGTGTCTCTTTATTATTGTTTTGCCCCTTTTGTTGTCATTTTGTGTGTTTGTGGTTATTTTTGTGTTTCCTTTTTTGTTGTTTTGCCCCCTTTTGTAGTTATTTTGTGTCTCTTTGTGGTTGTTTTGTGTCTCTTTTCTGTTGTTTTGCCCCTTTTGTTGTCATTTTGTGTCTTTGCAGTTGCTTTGTCTTCTTAATGTTGTTTTGCCCCCTTTGTAGTTATTTTGTGTCTCTTTGTTGTTGTTTCTTGCTTTTGTAATCATTTTGTGTGTCTCTCTGTTGTTGTTTTGCTCCTTTTGAAGTCAATTGTATCTTTACAGTTGTTTTGTTTCATTTTATTGTTGTTTTGCCCCTTTTGTAGTTATTTTGTGTCTCTTTGTTGTTTTTTTTCCTTTTTCTAATCACTTTGTGTCTCTTTATAGTTATTTTTGTCTCAATGTGGTGGTTTTGTGTCTCTTTGTTGTTGTTTTTTTCCCTTTTCTAATCACTTTGTGTCTCTTTGTGGTTGTTTTGCCCCTTTTGTAGTCATCTCTTTATAGTTATTTTTGTCTCTTTGTGGTTGTTTTGTTCTAGGTCTAGTTTGAGACCTCTAGATATGAAATTAAGCAAACACAAAGGCAGGCTTCACTTGTGCTTGTGTATTTTCAATGTCTCTGTGCCACTGTTTAACACAGGCTGGTAGTTTATAATAACACCCCATGTCACCAATTTATTGGTTTATAGAGGAAACACTGTACACACTGAGAGTGACTGAGGGGAAGCAATACAGGAAAGAGAAACCAAAGCAAATGTGTTGAAAGTCTGCGTTAGGGGGCCACAGTCCAAAGATGCTGTTAGCTGAATGAAGAAATAATAATAATACAGAAGCAGGAGGTCAGTGATGTAAACACTAAAAGGTTTGCAAGTCCCTGCAGGAATATAATTCTGGGACTGTTCTCATGCCGTGGCCAGGAAATGATTGATGACAGTTTCCAGTGCTATACAGTCTTGTTAAATGCAAATTAACGTGTTAATTTTTTACAGTTTTGTCTAATATTTTGTTCAACTATATTTGTGATCACATAATAAAACCCTGCAAGGCCAGTGATGTTCTTCTATCAGTTATTCTTCCTATTTAAATAACTTGTGATTCTCACTTCCGAGCATGCGTGGATGATGAGACAGTGGGCTCCACCACCTCAGCTACATAGGAGCAAGACACCCAGACTTTGTCGTGGTTTTATGTAGTTCTTTTGTTTTTGTTGTTGATTTGTGTCTCTTTAGTCATGAATCTTTTTGTGGTTTTGTGTCTCTATGGTAATGTGGTGTCTTTTTTGGTTACTTTCTCTCTCTGTGGCAATTGTGTGTCTCTTTGCGGTTGTTTTGTGTCTCTTTATTGTTGTTTTGCCCCTTTTATAGTTATTTTTGTGCCTCTGTGATTATTTCGTGTCTCTTTGTTGTTGTTTTGCCCATTTTGTAATCATTTTGTGTCTCACTGAGGTTGTTTTGTGTCTCTTTATTGTTGTTTTGCCCCTTTTATAGTTATTTTTGTGCCTCTGTGATTATTTCGTGTCTCTTTGTTGTTGTTTTGCCCATTTTGTAATCATTTTGTGTCTCATTGAGGTTGTTTTGTGTCTCTTTATTGTTGTTTTTCCCCTTTTATAGTCATTTTGTGTCCCTGTGTAGTTATGTGTCTCTTTGAAGTAATTTAGTATCTTTCTTTAGACATGATGTGTCTCTTTGTGGTTTTTTTGCTACTTTTTCTCCCTCTTTACAGTCCCTTTGCTTCTCTTTGTGGTCATTTTGAGTTGGTTGGTACATGTTAATTTGAGTGACATTTTGCAGAAGGAGGACCAACAGACCCCTTCAGTAATCCATCCATACTTCCTGGTCATACTGGACTTGAGATAACCCCACCTTAATCTGACAGCTGGAGCTTTCAAAGTAACAACATTGCTGCAGTACAGACGCTCTCTCTCAGTCCACTTCTTGCACATTTGGATTGAAAACTTCAATCATCTGAGATTTAAGGTGGACATTATCACATATTAATTTTTGTTCTGAGAAAAAACACTGACTGCGTAACTAAAACCTGAGTTCAGCTTTGACATTTTAGCTCTTCACCTCAATTTTCAAATACATCTGCCAAGGTTAAGGCAGTCATGTTATTATTTAAAATGTTTTATTTCAATTATCAGCAATCTCCAACAATGTTTTTCTTCTGGCAGGTAATTAGCTGACCCTAATTGAATTGCTGACTGAAAAAATGAGGGCCAACATTCCTCACTCAGCACAGTCGTGATGAAGTCACACCCCCACAACACTGCAGAATTTATGTATATGTCCAACTTTACATTAACATCAGTATGTTTATAGAGTATTCTAGACACATCAATAGGAGACAGAAACTGTCCAATTACTGTGTAAACACTTGCTTCACCAATGCACAACTGAGCTGCACCCAGCAGAGATGACAATAATGGGTAGTCTCATTTTAATGGACAAGACATCTCTTCTTATATTAATCTTATTGCTAAAGTATGACACTATAATATCTGCTATACACATGAATAACCAGTTAGCAAATGGGCCTGGATTATATGCAACACAAACAAGTTTCTCTACTTGAGAAACAGGTTGTCAAGGAGAGACAAAAGTTTCCAATGTGAAAGTCTTTGGCGGTAAAAAGTAAAGGCTACCACCTAGTGGCCATGTGAATAGTAGAAAAAGGGTCAGCCTCTATTTTGTTAGTTACAGAAATATAATGAAAACTGAATGAAACATTTTTATACCACAACAAGATGGTTCAGAATTTCAGTTTACCTATGTACGTTGTCAAGAAACAATCTGCAATCCACTTATTGATTAATGTCTTTAATGCAAAACGATGAAAAATAAATCCAGTATCGTCTTGTACAATATAAATCTCTTAAAAGAAAAGTATCATCAGACCATCCCACCACAACCAATATCAATAATAATGACGCCAATTTAAGGGGAAAATAAAATAAACAGTAAAAACAGTGAAGTCAAGTAAAGTCCAAGTAGAGAAAGTGCCTCAAGCGAGTAAAACACCTCAACAAGAACCAGTGTGGATGAGCAGTTGAAACAGTACTGTCATATTTTGAGGTGTTCAGGGATGCGTCATTGTTGTAGAAAGTCCAGCCCCTTACATTGCATACTTCTGAGTCCATTCTTTGGCTATTTTGTTGTACCTTCAGAGAAATGAAAAAAAAAAAAAACAAAACAGAATAAGTTTCTAGAGAAAAGTTGAGAGATTCAAGTATTTCCACATTCCAAATACTTTAGCGTTCATGCTCACCTTTGTTTGTCTGTTTTGTAGATGTTTGCAATGTCAGGGACTAGTGGATCATCTGGATTTGGGTCACATAGCAAGGAGCAAATGGATAATAAAACTGTAAGAAAAAGACCAAGAATTAGTATGCACACAGGTTTCAATTAAAATAAAAAGAACTTTCTTCACTTCTTAAATCAATCTCCATAATCCAGTTTTAAATACAAATGGTTAGACCTTGATGTCATGCATATTTATATCATATATCCTGTTAGTTTAGGCAGTTGAAAACAAAGTATTTTTAGCCATTACTCTCAACACTGATATCTGAACATCCCCGTTTGCTCTCCTAATTATACCATAAAAAACCTACAATTTCACAGTCTTCAAAGTGACAAAAACACACGGGGTGCAGAGGTTCATTTTTGGATAATCAGGCCTGAAAATCCTGTTACCTGTGTTCCTGAGGCTGGAAATCATTCATTTGGAAGAATGCAGATTTGGTGACAGCATGGTGGATTGATTCACCAAAGGGACTTAACTGTCACGCTCATTTTGATAGAAATTCAACCTACCTATCTTTGGCATTTCCTCCCCATGTTACATTTTGCCCCAACATCCTAATTTACCCTGAAACATGTTTCCTCTTGACTTCAGTGAATCTTCTTCAGTGCTGTTGTAATATATTACACTGTATCACACAGGCAGAATGAAGACATCAGTTACCTTTCGATACTGTTAGAGCAGGTGACCACTGTGACCTCAAGATGTCAAGGCAGATGCTACCATTGCTGTTGATGTTTGGGTGATAGATTTTCGTTGTAAAGGAAACCTATGAAAACAACAACAACAACAATAAAGCAGTAATAGATAAAATAACCCTCTTGTGACAAGGGCTGCTATTGATTCATCACTGATTTGTTCTATAAAATAGTTTAGCAAACAGTGAACAGGTGGTGTACTTCTGAGCTACTCGTGAACTTACCTTTGGTGGTTTAAAGGGATAGTCCGTTGGAAAATGGACAGAAAGGAAAAACACCCCTCCTTGATATGGGCTGTCAGGCTGGAATTGAGAGGAAAAGTATTGTTAAATTATGCCTGATACTGCATGTAATAGAATACTATTTACATTAAGAGAGCAAGCATTCATTTAGATTATTATTTCCCATTCATTTGTTTAAGATTCACTTTGTTTAAATTATGGTATTGTGGTATTTCCCCTTTTCCTATTGTCTAAGTAACACCATGGGCTTTAGAGAGTAACACTGGGATAGAGTGTGCCAGTCTGTGCTTTCCATACAGAATAGAAAGGGCTGTAAAGTCAACATAAAACACTATTGTATAGAGATCCAGAAGAAGCTTGGTTTTAAAAAATATCCAGGAAACTAATCCAGAAAAAGCTCACCGGTCCCATGATGGAAGCTTGCCAGTGAAACACTAAAAGAAAAGAAAGACGAAGACAAAATTTGTGAGAACATAATTTAGTATCAAGACTTTATATGTGCAGATCAGTTACACTGTAACACAGAACAATATTGATAACAAGAATGAAAGTGGCCATATTACAGGATTAAAAATCACACAATGATAAGGTTATACACCTGGGAGCAGGTATTGTCACACTTACAGTCATCTCCTACAGGTCCGGCTGAACACTGAGCTGGAGGGTCCTTCCCCAAGTCTTGTAATTCCTGAGCAAACAAACAAGACAAGCGACATTTTATGAGTTTGGCAGCTTCCGCCTTGCTGAAAGAACTGCTTAAAAGAAAGAAAACTTAATGTACCGACTGTAAAACTGTACACTAACGCTACTGAACTACCAAACTAAAACTTAACAATATTAAATACTGTGAAAAAGTAAGTTAGCCAGAGTCAGACACGTACAGGGCGTTAACACTGCTCGTTTGCTAGGCCAACTTTAGCTGGAAGTTAGCTCACATAAGTTTATCTGCTTGGCTAACTGGCTTCTGTGTTAACGCCGGTGACACAAATATGGGACTTTCTGGCGGTAAAAGCTGCCTTACGAATTAACTGACGTTACGTGTCGTTAAATAATTCACAAACAGCGTTGGCACAACACTCAACCACGTTAGGCTAGCAAACAGATGCTATTAAGCTAGACGGTTGACTGGCTAACGTTAAAACGACGTTTCCGCATCGCCCCAGCCTCTCCTGTAACGTACATTAAATACAATAAGGCGAATACTTGCCTTCTTTATTCGTTTCAAAGCCATGGCAAATCCTCCAGACGGGTTAAACGAAGCTGCGGTGTAAACTTTGACAGCTGTCAGCGACGGCTACGCTCACTTTATGCCGACTCGGTGTTGTTTGTTTTGACAAACTGATTATTTCTTTTGTTTCCGCGTTTTTGTTCGACGAGGAAGAATGCACCGGTGCATTGTGGGAAGCGGAGTTTTCAGTCAAGCCACTTAAAGGGACCGTACACCAAAATATACAGACACAGTTCAGCCAACCTTGAACTTAGTAAAGAGTAAACTTAGTAAATACAGTTAAAGTTTAGAATTAAAATGGACTGTGATGCCATATTGAGGACTAATAAAAACAGTTGGGGAATATCTTTCTTTTTCAAATGTGTTAAGTACGTGTTGTGTATATCTATTATTGGTATTTAATTTAATAATAATTTAATATATTACAGTAGGTCTTGGAGAATTAATTATTGTATAGCTATACTGATGAAGAGCTACATAATTAACTATTTTTTTTGTAGATTAAATCATTATATGTTGTTGTTATATGTTGTCAATTTTCATGCTTCCTTCGAAATAAACTACTACTAACTAACTAACTATATAGATATATATACACAAACAAGGTTACAAAGTGCTTCACAAAGTGCATAGAAAAAAGACAACAAAACAATAGGCTACAAAGGAAATAAAACACAAAAGTTACACGTACAAATCAGGAATTAAAAGGGAAAGCTTTCCTATAAATATATGTTTTAAGCAATGATTTAAAAACAGGAAATGTGATGGGTAATGTAAACAGGTATAGAAAACAGAGTAAAATAAATAAATAAAATAAAGCTTGAGGTGTGTTGAGGTGTGTATAACTTTCACTGCACGTCTATAGCCCAAAGCAGTAATTTTAATACACATTAATATATGAAATATATATTACATATATATATACATTTTAATTTCCAACTACTGTATATTGATGAACATTTTTAATTTAAAAAATCTATTATATGAAAGGCAGCCACACAATGCTGTCTGAAATAATCATTTTAAAAAACAATCCTGATCACAAATAAACAAAACAAACTGCCATTATCAATACTACTGGTCCTAGTATTATGGTTTACTGCAGTTTTGCATGTGGTTTGTCCAAGTGGGTGAGTACAGTCAGTGTCAAACACTGCACTGCCTCTTTATTTCATTACTTTAAACATATTAAAAAGTGTAAAACAAGAATGGTAAATTATAAGTGGTTAATTGTCAACCATTTATGTTTCTCTGCATGTAACGTACAAACAGTAGTCTTCATTTATTGCACGTTTGTGTAGTAAATTGTACAGCTGTACTTGCTTATGATAAATATTATGCAGATTTCGTCCCCCCCATGTTGACTCTATGGCTACGGCCTTGCCATATTCTATAACCCTGGCCTGAACTAGCTCAGGTATGCGCTTGTCTCCTGTATGGCCCTCTATTCATTGCATTCACATCATTAGAGAAGTGTCATTGTGCTGAATGAGTTACTCCAACGTCACTGTTATGACTGATGTCTGACCTTTAAAGAACATATTTGAATTGGACAGACTCGACTACGCTGCAAGCTTCACTAATTAGATGTTGATAACTTTGCACTCTGGTGATTAAAGCCATACAGTAAAATATTGAACAACTTGACCTAACATTGCTTTGAGTAAAAGGTTGTTGCTGGTGAATAATGAGCTGTAACTGTGCTTCTGTACACAGGGGAGCATTTTGAGGGGTCAGGGTGAGGGAGGATAGATGGATTGCACTATTATTAGCATGAAATATTAGTGTATAAAAACAAGGCGAGGCATTTGTATTATATCTTTCCAGTGCAGGGGCTAAAACAACATTTAAAAATATAATGTAGTGGGTGCTAAAATGTATTGAAACTGAAAGTAATTAACTCACAAAATACACAAAATATTGATTGAAAAAAGAAATAAAAATTACTTTACAGTAATAATACAGAGCAGTAATAAATGTCCCCAAATTTAATAAGGGAAATAAAAGTGCAGCCGAGACTATAATCAATCAAAGGCGCTGGAGAATAGGAAAGTCTTTAATTTAGATTTAAAAGTGAGTACAACTGTGTTGTATTCAGGATCATCAGGACGCTGTCTGCAGCATAGTTAATCCAACACGGTGTTCAGTGGAGGCACTTGTAGCTGACTGCTTCCTAAAGATCTGAGGGGCCTGCTTGGTTTATATTCTTCAAGCATATCAGAGATGTATTTTGGCCCCGAGCCATTAAGTGATTTATAAACTAACGCCAGCACTTTAAAAGTTGTTCTATAACTTACAGGATGCCAGTGCAAAGATGTAAGAATGGTTGTCCTGGCAGCATCCTGAAAGCGTCTGCGGGGATCCGTTGGGTAAACCAAACAAGGAGCCTTTGCTAAAGTCCACCCTGCTGAGATGAAGACATGAACGAGTTTCTCTAAATCTTTTATCAACATTGAACTTCTAATATTTTCTATTTGTAGAGGATAAAAGTCTGATGCAGTTACTGCCACCGAAGCTCAAACATGATTTGATCATAACACTGACATTTCCTGCAGTAGTCTTTTAGTCTTTCAGTCCAATTGCATCCATGAAGTGAGTTTGCAATTTGCAGGATAACAGGATTTCACCAAAAAGGGGGCCTTTATAAAGAACCAGTGTCAGAGTGACAGGCTCTGAACCATGACTGCATATGTCAACAACATAGCCTCTGCCTTCTGTACGACCTAAACCAACTGAAGACTACAGCCATGCCTCGTCTCACAGTCTATCAAAGGCTGTATTAGCTTCTCAAAGCATCGCCTGACACTCCTCCTGACTCAGATGAAAGTCATTTAGCACAAATTAAATTTACATGTATGACGTTAAACTGAGCTGAAGGAACTTTCTCAATCCTCTCCCAATAAACTTAAAATTTGAGATGGCTGTTTTTAGTATGGAAGCAGTAACTAGGCTGCATGTTTTTAAGGCTGAATCAAATGACTTTGGAGAACTGTCTGATAGGAGTGACCCATTTGCAGCACATCCAGTTCTTTAAAAAAAAGCCCCAGCACACAGACAGATGATTATCATAACAGATGAGAAGGAAAGAAGGAAAATAATGCAAAGATAAGGTGAAATATGGACGTCAGTTGACACAGTATCCCCCAAGGCTGCTACATCTAATGCTGTTTGGCTTGGTAACCTTTTATCTTTACAAAGAACATCCATGATGGTTATACATTATTGTAAATCTGACATCGCAGCTTGCAGGGAAACAAAGTGAGCTGGATGTTTATGTCCGTCTTGCAGAGCGCTTCGGTCCTGAGAGAGCAGAGGGGAAGACAGAAGACAGATAAATATACAGGCAGATACAGTACATAGGGAGGAGGGTCACATCTGTCATCTTTCACGCCTGGACTGCTGCATACCTCACAGCCACAGATTGCAACAAATTAAGATAGTTTCTCTTTATTTATGTGTCTATTTATATCTGCAGCATCGGATGCACTGAATCACATAAACTCATATCTTTTAACATTTTCTTACATTAGCAGTCAGTTCAATGGAAAATGCTGTAAAATACCCAATTTTATGCAGGTGAAAAATTAATGTTCAGCTCCTCTTCATGAAATAAATGCTAATCTGGTTTCTTTGGGTATTGCAGCTCTCTGGCCTTGATGTTTGTTTAATACTATTTCATATTTAAAGCCAAAACAAGTAAACATTTAACCAGATTTCTTTTAATTTTGGAAATAATTTCTCCTTTTTACTTTTCACCTCCACACATTTAATCCACGGGAGTTTCAATGAAAACAGTTAATCATTGAAAGTAATTGATTAGCTGCAACAACTGTGGCTCAGTATTTATGCTAATCATCGTGAGCTGATTATTTTTGTTTGTTAAAACTGCAGCCTTGTTGCTTCAGTGTTAAGAAAATAAGTAAAAAATCAATAAGCCTTGTTGTGCCTCGTCAATAAGGCACATATAAACTACAAAGTCACTCAGAGAAAATGTCAGGACTGCCCTAATGCACTAACTATAGTGCAGGTGACGTGCAGTATTCAAACAGATACTCATATATGAGGTGATACTACTCTGTCTACAAAGGTTGGCACATTATTGACTGTCATGAAGCACCAGGAATGTCTCCACTGATATACCATTAGAAGAGTTTTGACTTGGAGAAAGTAAGATCACATCATATGTCATATGGATTCTATATCCTTTCATACATAGTGGTCACTACCTTGGACAGCTATGTAAAAGCGATTTCCTTGTATATGCATGGGTTTTGATGCTATAGTTGTATTTAAGTCACTACAGTGGACCCTAGTGCGTCATGCCACACACTGCCACCCACTGGCCAGGTATTGTCAGTGCAACACAAATCTCTCAAAACCAAGATGGCTGACAGAATGCAAGAAATGTTGTGCAACTCAAGAATATCTTGCCAGTCCTTCTATAATAGGAAATCAAAGTAACATTAAAGGAGTAATGCAATTGTTCAATTTTCCAAATATTGATTAAATGTTGTAAGGAAACTGCAATTAATCATCTGAGCACTAAATACATCATCAGGCATCACTGGCTACATTTCAACTACAATAAACAGTATGACTGCAACTTTGTTGTTCTTGAAAATACTTCATCTGCAGGGACTTTCTTGGTAAAGGTAATGTATAGTTTTTGTAACAGTTTTTGACAGTATTTTTTCATAAAGTGGTTATTGGAAAAATGATAAAGTTCAACAGGAGGAGGTGGGTGAGGTCTGAGGAGTGAAGAGGAAGGAGCAGAAAGAGAGGTGAGAAGCTTTGGAGTCAGGAGCAAAGTTTAGCACTTTTGCATGGCATTTAACAGTATTATATTTTTTTTTAAGAAGTGAACACACTAGTTTAACAGCATTAAAATATATTTTTCACTCTCACATGATATATATAATTTTTTATAGGTTTGTTTTTTTTTTGGTTTGAAATTTAAACGTGAAAATTCAATAAAGAGATCTGTCAAAAAAAAAAAAATAATTACACACATGCTCTCCACCTGATTGGACTTGTGAAAAACTCCTTGAAAAAAAACATGTTTTAAAAAATTAATTTCATATTTTTTTCATGTCTAAAGAGGAGTAAAAACACTTAGAATAAAATTATAACTTATATAAACTTATAATAAAAATATTTATAATATAGAAATCTTGACTGATCATCAATGGAGGATGATTTCAGATCGGGCTCATATCAGTTTTTGTATTCCTTTACAAAAGCAGCAATATGTAAATCTAAAAGTCCTGCAAATTTGCCTCAAAAGTTTGTAAGTATTATCAGCAAAACGTACTTAAAGTATTACTGTGCAGGCACAATGACCTCTGTCAGTGTTAGTTATATAATTGGATAAGAGCCTACTGATGCATTATCATGTAAGCAGCACTTTAATGTTGGAACAGGCTGCCATGGAGCTAATTTTATATGCTGCTGGGTGGTTTCATTTACTGCACAACTGCTTTGAATATGATGCTCTTTGTAGGTTATAAATATAAAGTAGTGTAACAATAAAACACTCGAGTAGATTACAAGTCACTCAGGAGATTTTCCACCTATTATTCTTTATATTCAGTTGTCACATCCAGGACAGTTTCTCCCCTAGTTCAGAAGAAAACTGAAAATAAAACCAGTGCTATATTCTGTCCCTTCCTGACCTTTGAAGAGGATTGCAATCGCTAAAATATTAATATACTGCAAGTCTATTCTATCTTGACTTCCAGCTCTCGGGACCTGCACATCACTGCGGTGCACAGCGGCGCAATTTGAGCTGGAAACATAGCTGTATGTCTCCAAAACGGGTTGTAGTTTATTCCTCACACGCGATTGGCCGTGGATCGATGCGCGTTCACGGCGCTCCGAGGAGGCGCGCCCGTGCTTCTGAGCATCGTTTGGAGAAGAGGAGAGGAGAGATAGAGACAGAGAGCTGTGCCACACCAAGTGTCCGCCGAATGTCTGCCTCTTCACGCTGCCAATGAACAATCCTCGCATTCCTATGTGTGCCAGTTGACATAGTGAACGCGAAGGACCAGGCTTCCACCTCTGCACGGATTCAGGACTCCTATAAGCGGGTTGCGCGTTTTTTCAGGTAAGCCCCCCTCCCTCCTCCTCCATCTCCTCCTCCTCCTCCTCCTTCTCCTCCTGTGACCGATGTCGCTGTGTTGTCTGTGTATTTACGCGCTATTCGTGGACGATAACGGGCGCGGGCGTTTTGCGGTAGCTGTCCAAGGTGCTGAAACGGGCAGTGGCTTGTGGTAAGAAAAACAGTGTAGTAGAGATGACGGCCTCATCTTAGGAGCAGGTTTCATGACTTCGCTGTTTGCATGCTATAGGCTATTTAGTGTGCAGACTAAACCTTCCCAAGGATGTCGTGTGGGTGTCGTATGGGGAGGAAAGAATGATGGAGCTGTAACGTGCACACGGTATCCGTTACATTTGCACAGTCTTGCACGTTTTGACTATGGCTGCTCTATCCGAATGGATGTAGTATCTAAGCTGCATTGTACCTCCTCCAGGGACGGTGTGTGCGTGTGTCTGTGTGTGTGTGTGTGTTTTTTATACTGCATTTACTGTTGTCAGGGTCCGGGTCTTCACCTCACCGTATCTTGCTATGCAATCTTAGGATGCAAAGTAGGTGCCATGTAAGACTGGAGGATCGCTGCTGAGTCCTCTGATGTCAACAAACAGTGGAATAAATATACACCACTGGTTTTTGTGCACAATGAATCCATCTGAGAAATGGTACCAATCGCTGCTTTTCAAGTTGAACTTGTGCCTCAGTCACTGGGAATCCACATTGTACCAGTAACCACAGCTCGTGCAGCATCTACCCCCTTTCTTTAAAAATGTCCTTGTCAAGACCTTGTGAAATGTGAACACGTGTAGGCAAATTAGAGCTCTGAAGATCTGTTTCATGAGGGAAATGTCAAATATGCTGAAAGGTGATCCAGGCCAAAAGTTATGTAAATTGTTCTTTTCTTGGGGAAGGTGAGGGCAAGTCACGTTCAAGCTCCATTGTTCTTCTGATGGACCAAAATATCCCATTCTGTCCGCAACAGGAGCACCTGACATTTCCTGTGGCAGATTTACTTACTGGATCATGGCACAGACCAACAGCGGTGGGCAGGGGACCAACGGGGTAGCGGATGAGTCCCCCAACATGATAGTGTACAGAAAGGTAAGGCTGCTGCTATTTTTAGTCTGCACGTGTATGTGTGTGTGTGTGTTTGCGAGTGTGTGAGCGTGTCTCTCTTGCATCAATTTACTTGACGATGAGCTGTGCGATGGAAATTGGTAATACTAATGGCAAGACAGTGGTTCTTGTGCCATGGTTGATTTAGGATCGTGATGCTACATCGGCTTGATGACAGCACGGAGGGAACATGCAATTTTTCTCTCACAACATGCATGACATGCAAGTAGATTCAGACTTACACACACACACACACACATGCAGAGAGTGAGACACCCTAGCATGCACACATTTTCCAGTTAAGTTAAACCATCAGCTTTTATTGCTAACATGTCGGAGGATGGATTTTTAACTGACTGACATTAATGGAAGCAAAAGAAAGCCACAGGCTCTTTCACCATTGTTCATTACACTGCTAGTGGTGTATGTCTTCACTGTTAAATCTGCTTCTACATTAGAGAATTAGGGAGAGGGAGGGGAGTGAACTGGCCCACTGCTGAGACACCTTAATCCAGTACTGCTCCCAACATCAAACAGATTAATACAATAATAATCTGCGGGGAAGACAACATTTGTTTACTTCGAGGCTCGAGGTCCAATTATAGTTTCTTTTAGAGACTTGAACACCCTCAGTGCAAAATATACAGTTGATATATACACAGTATATACGAGGCTGTGTGCACTGCCTCTCATGTGCACTTATTTAAAAGGTCCAGTGTCGAGGATTTAAGGGGATATACTGGCAGAGATGGAATATAATATAATAAGTATGTTTTCTTTAGTGTACAATCACCTGAAAATAAGAATCACTGTGTCTTGGTTACCTTAGATTGAGCAGGAGAGGGCTGTGTCCGTTATCACTCACTACTCACTACAGTCCACTATATAGTGAGTTCAGTGCTGTCTGAATGTATAGCGGGAATTATTAGCATCTTAGCATCCTAGCAGCATCTTGACACAACACAAACGGCCACAAAGTACTTTGCAACGTTATTTATTAACTTGGGAAAATACACTCGTATAATTTCATGTTTTTAATCACACATATGCATGTCGTTATTTGTTATGGATGGTTCACCAGCTGATGTTGATATGACTTGTTTGAATTGTGCGACTGTAATGATGTAATTAACGGCGCCAAAGAAAATATCCTGAGTAGTATCCGAAAGTGCTTTTTCATGTTGCAGGTGAGCTCACTATATAGTCCTCTACATTGAACTCTAGGGAGTAATGAATGAGTGAATGCTTTCAGACACAGCCATAGAGTATGCCATGATGCACTGCCATGTTTCTACAGTAGCCCAGAATGGCCAAACACAGGTTCTGGGTAGGGCTGGATAGCGTTTTTGCTCGGCCACTGTAATTAGCTGCCACTCAGCAACAAGCAGCATTGGAAAAGCACCAATTTTTTAATTTATTTTTTTACGTGAAATTTCTTTATTCAGTGTTTTTACCGGTTTAAATCACCGGGTCCTTTTGTTTTGGAGAGGGAAATAGTTCTGTGGATAATTCAGCTCCTGGTAAGAACATCCTGAACGCCTGGATTTTAGTTATCCGAGGAAAAAGTGAGCACACATTAGCAAGTGCTGGGCTAACGGTCGTGTGTGGTGTGCCAAACAGCGTCAGAGAGACACTGACATGTAAATTAAAACTGCTTTATTCAGTGTTTTTACTGGTTTAATCCCCTGGTCTGTTTGTTTTGGAGAGGAAGAGACCTCTGTAAATAATTTGTCTCGTTAAAATCCTCCTGAATCATAAACGTTTGAAGGAATTCTAACCAGCTGGTTGCAATCCTCACCACTAGATGTCACTAAATCTTACACATTGGACCTTTAAGCCATCAGGAGAGGCTTCTGCTCCCGGATGGTGTTGTTACTGTCTTATAGTTAGGGTCATTTTCTGAAGTGTTTTAGTGGTAATCATGCTGTGTGTGTTACATTTCATCCAAGGCCTAATTCACTTATCCCAGGTATGATTATTCCATAATTAAGTGTGGCTGGATTCTAGCTCATGGTGTCCTGCAAATGCATTAAACCCCTACAGAATCACACCACAGCCAACAACAGCTGTATGTGCGCGAACGTTGCCCGACGGACAGTGTAATGTTTTACTTCGCTCTCAGATGCACCAATAAAGTGATCACTTTCTCATCTTACTTGTGGATGACTCAAGCGTTGAGTGAATTTCTTCATTTCATTCTCTTCACCCTTCAGCGAATGCTCCCATTCCATCTGCGACAGCATCTGCACACCGGGAAGAGGATACGCTTAGCATGATATCATAGATTGACGGTCTTTTATAGCACTCACAGCGTGTTAGGCAATATTACTGCCAGTGTGGGACAAGATTTGCTGGAAGTGGCGCTATGCTCGTTGCAGGAAGGTTTCAGAAAGGTTGCTTTTTATTTTTGAAGTCGCAGTTTTCAGGATCTTCCTGAAGCAGGATGACTGGCTCCGATTGTTCATAAAGTAGGCCAAATATCAAGGATAATGAGGATAGATGAATGTGACTGGTTTTTATCATTCTTTGTAATATTAATTTGTGGAGACAGAGGAGGAAATCATACCTCTTATTAAATTTCATTTTAATATGAAACAGTATCAGAACATGCTAAGGCAGGAAAACTAGTTGCATCCTGTATATTGAATATTGATTTGAGCTCTTCCTACAGATTCAATTACATGTGATTCCTCTTCCTTTTTCCTGCTATTGATCTGTAAGTCCTGCTTTTTCCATCAAGCCATGAAGGATCTGTAGAAGCAAGTATGCTAATAAGAAAAACATCCATACCCCGTGTGTTTACTTTGCAGCTCTC
Organism: Cephalopholis sonnerati; assembly: GCA_019142605.1. Classification (NCBI taxonomy): domain Eukaryota; kingdom Metazoa; phylum Chordata; class Actinopteri; order Perciformes; family Serranidae; genus Cephalopholis; species Cephalopholis sonnerati. Next base: position 15,040,885 of record JAGQAX010000018.1, on the reverse strand, counting down.
ACTTTCAGCAACCAGCCTTAAATGTTAGTTTTTCATTTCTTCAAAATAAGTAGCCACAACGGACCTTAGACTTAAGGAGCTGTTTGTTCTCAAATGTTTGGTCAGATTAATAAGTTAGTCATGAAGCTTTCCTACATCATCCAGTTCTTCACTTCTCAACACTTGACCACACATGGCCGCAGCTTGGCTGTGTACACTGACTGACCTAGATACACCGCAGAATGAAAGAACATGGTGAAGGCAGCGAGGATGAAATCGTGTTTCTGGAGTGGGTTTTAATTCAGAGCTGCCATTGGAAGAGCGCTGTTTGTTAGACGTGTGGATACCGCCAGGATGAACAGGTGCCCCAAATGCTTTTAAGATGGAGATGACTTGGCAGAGGTGTTGCAACCCACATTGACTGGGCAGCGCTAAGATGAGTTCTCAAGTGGAAAAACATGCTTTTATGTTCTGTTTTGCTGCTCAGACATCTTGTGCAGGAATAGCATGAATACACAGTGGAAACTCTGTGCGAAATGTTGATGTGGAGCAACTGGCCACATCTATTTGATAGTTGCTAGTGGTGTATCGTAGTGGAGGGATTATGTAATATGAGCAGAGGGAGCTTTATGGTTGAGGACAGCAGATAGTGGTTTGATAGTCTTTCCACTGGGAGCATAACTACATCCTTTCACTCTCTCAATCTTTCTCTCTCCCTACCACCCCTCCACTCCTGTCATTAACGTCTTAATGAAAATGGATGGGTGAGCTGAGGTGTTGACCCGCTTGCTTGTGGAGATGTGTGCACAGATGTCTGTCTCCCTCAAGGACTCATGCACCACAGCACTTTTCGTGAATGCACATGTAGATATATTGGAAATGTAAATGCACATGCACACACACACAGCATTTAAACAGTGGCATTTGCAGAAACAGATGCATACAGACACACACACAGCTGGCTTCGTGATAAACGAATTCGTCGGCTACAGTCGCTGCTGACCCTGCTAACAAGTTATACGTCAGAGCTCCTTGTGTTTATCAAGAAAAGCCAATAAAATGTTCACTGAAAAGACTCGGTGGATATGCACAGCATGTCTGAGGGTCCAGATCATTACTTACCATATAAAAGCTTTTGTGATGTCTTGCTGCTCTCACATTAAACACGTCAGACTTACTGTATGTCATCAAGTGTACAGTATGTGTGTGTGTGTTTTTTTTTCATGCCTGCTCACATGTGTGCATCATGAATAATGCTGTGATGCATGTGCAAGCATGTGTGTATGCTGTATGTAGGGCGAATGTTGCTAAGAGAGAGTCGTGAATTTTTTATGCGAGCCTAAAACAGCTCTGGCGAAGTTCATAGCCACTCAGCACGAGCAGGAAACATCTTCTCTCACCAGCCAGCGCTTTGTGTGAGTTTGTGTCTCTATGTGTGTGTGTGTGTGTGTGTGTGTGCAGTGATTGTAATTAAGTGAGTGATAAGAAAGAGGAAAGAGATTTAACAGTATCAATAGATATATTAAATATTGATGCTTTCATACACATTCACTTCATCCCCAGACAGTAAAACTCTACAGTGCTCACCAGCCTCGTACAACTTTATTTAGTCTGTGAAAAAATCTCAAGATCAGCACAAAGGCTAAAGACAGAGTTAACACCTACCTTTACAACCTCACCTATTCTCACATCTTTGACACGTTTTCACTTAGAAACAGCACTGCATTTTGGCTTGTCTCCATTGCAAGATCCCTGTTGCACAGGAGAAAATGCGAGAGATTTCCTGATTGAAATGCTTCAGACAAGGCCTTTCAAACAGTGCAACAAAAACGTTTAGTTATTTGGTTTGAAATGTGATCAGTTAACGATCCACAAGCTACAAAATTTCTCTTTTTCTGAGCACCTTAAGAAAAGTATAATTTTTAAGACTTCATACAAGATAAACTGAATTAAGAGTACATTTTTTGCAGTATACCATAACTGCTAGAGTCTGATCTTCCTCTGTGGTGTAGTATCTGACAGCTGAGGCACCAGCCCACTCTTATTTACATCTGAGCTGCCGACGGGCATCCAGTAATTGTTCTTCCAGCAGCCAGTTTGGCTTCTGTCTCCATGTAGAGCCATTAACCCTATAGTGTATGTGTCTTGATTTATCTATATTTCTGTTTGTTTTTTCCCCTCATTGAGCACATGCAACATTGTATCACTGTCTTATTATCTTCAGTTCTTATGGCAGGGTATTGTCTTCAACGCTGGTGCCTACATAAATGTTAATACTGCGCATCTTTGAAGTAATTGGTCCCTGGTGAAACTTGTTTCTTTTCTGCAGATGGCATTGATGTAGAAAGTGTATGAATCTGCCGTTAGTGTTGTTCATGCACTTTACATTATGTGAACAAACAATGTGAGATTGTGGAAAATACAATCAAACATAAAATATTTATTGTCACTTTTATGTTATATTCAGGTAGCTGTATAACCTGATATGAGATGAAAAACTTACATGGAATACAGACAAAAGCTTGTTTGCACACATCAGTAAAAAGTAGCTAGTCCCCGATGAATATACGCTTCAAATCATTTTTTATTTAACATCATGCAGTTGATTTCATGTCATTAGACTGAATACTGTTACATGTCATGGTTAAAACCAGTTGCTTTGTGTGCGGTTGGGTATCGGTATCTGATGTCTTTAAGGTATTAACCAAAACAACCCAGCACCAAGTATTACTGGAACATCTCCTGTCACACAATGCCTGCATTCGATCCTTTTTGTGTGGGGGTGTCTGATCTCGGACCATCCCGACAACATGGCAGATTAGCAAACTTTCTGTTGCTGCCGTCTCCAGAGCTGTTCCCCTCCGGTAAATGGTCAGCTCAACTTCTGCCTGGTTAGCTCGAGCTAGAAGCAGCTGTTAAACTAAAAACTCACACCGACACCAAAACAGCCAGATTTTATCATTAAATCCAATAATAAACGTAAGGTAACATTAGCTGTGTGATGCTAACAGTTAGCCCTGTCACCGTGTGTGGGTGGAATCTCACAACTGTTCCCAGTGTGGAGCTCACACTCCAGCAGCAGCAGCTACAACCCATATAGTCTGTGGTGTGGCGAAGTTGAGCGCAGTGTATTTGACAAAGTTGGCAGTTCAGTGTGCAAAGATGCCACCAAAACGTTGGAAAGTGTGACTTTAAGCCCAGTTCAGACCAAAGATTTGTGACAAGATGAGTTGAAAAGGGGAACTACCTCCAATGTGCCATTCTGCAACGTACTAAAAACCTGCTGGTTCACACCAATGCAACTCAGTGACATGGTGTATCATCTCTATGCAACAACTCTCTGTACTTCTGTTCTGATTTCCAGTTTTTCAGACTTATTTTGCGGCTGAATATAATTTGTAGCTTCTTAAAATAAGATTGAGGATAGTGACAGTGAGGTAGTGGTTCATCAGCGTCAGGTGGACTGTAGTCATAATAAGTACGCCACAATAATATAAATATCCAAGGCCCATGACAATGTGTGTGTGTGTGAGGGGGCATAAGCACATACAGCGAGCAGCAGCAGTGACCCACTGCCAATACTGGCACACCGTGAGGACAGACTCAGAGGCCTCGGCAGGGACGGAGCACCTGCCGCAGCAAGCGAACACACCGCCTGCGGTCATTTTGGCTTGACCAGTGACTTCACTACAAGCCGTTTGGCTGTAGAAACAGGTGATGTGCTTTACGTTCTAAAACCAACCAATGGCAATTTGACCAGCTGATATACTGGCTTGAGTCAAGCTCAGACGGCCAGTTCACAACGCTGCAACTTTTCTCTGCAATGTTCTAAAACCGTTTCGTCTTGTTGCGAATCTTTGATCTGTACTGGGCTTAACACACCGCTCCAATCACATTAAGGGCATCAGATGATGAACTCTATTGGTATCAGTGTCAGTTTAAGGGTACTGGTATCAGTACTGGTATTGTTCATTTTTAAGCAATACCCAGCCCTAGCTAACAATGAAGTAACATTTTTAGACTACCGAAGATCTGGCTGTGCATTTCTGTTTCTTAGACAGCTCTGGGCTCAAAATAACTTTTGTATGTAACATATAAAAGGAATAATTAGGCCAGAGAGATTGTGGTCAATGGTCAAGTGAAAAAGATTATTAACAGTTCTTTATGAGCGTTCCTTCTAACAATGTTAGTATTCTCTCTGTGTTTTCAGCTGCAGGAAAATCTGTCCTTCACACTTTTGAAAAGGGTGTTGATGCCGCACTGTGAGATTTGAACCATATCTTCTTCTTAGTGTGACTCAGTAATGAAGTAATGAACAAACAGAAATAACAAACAGGGCAAAGGTATTAGTGCGTGCTATTGATTTGTCAATTGATTAAGTGGTTGTGTACAAGAGATCATTTTGCAGGAACAAGAGTTTCCCTCTCCTCCCTCTGCATCACTGCAACACAGCCGTTATACAGTATTGTTAGACGATGCAGAACTGCAGACATTATTAATACACCGCGTCTCCGTTTAGACTGCTACTAATTCAGCAGAGATCTCCTTATTCAAAAAGCGTTTTTCAATCTAGGGCTAATCTGCATCTGTTAAACCTACCCTATATCAACCGGCCCTGTTATCAATACAATTTCCCTACCATCCTACATTGTTCGTGAGTCATAAAGCGGAGGGAACTGAATACAATTTCAGCTTTTTCGCAGTTGAGAGCCAGATTGAAGGGTTCTTGTACTGCCTGTCTCCCTCAATCTGCAATCAGAAGATCAGGAAGACCGAGAGAAAGAGGGAGAGGGAGAGGGGGTGAGGTGGGATGATCTATAATTGCCAGATCAGAGAGAAATCTTTGTGTGTGAAGGAGGGCTCTTTGTATGTCGGCTTGCCAGCCAGGCGATTTCTCTTCCTGTGTGTGGAAACATGCATGTTTTTGCATACACTCTTTAGGGGGAAAGTGTGGGTGTTTGGCAGACGCTCCAGGATGGAAAATGGGCATTTGTGGCTTTGTGTGTTTCAAACTAATCCATTTTGCCTGTATTTGCTGACGTCAATACCTAAACAACGCCAATTAGAGGGGCTGGCATTGGTGACACACGCTACAGTCGGCAGTAGCGTAGCTCTGGTATGTCATCATACTACGGGGGCTGCGTCTTGTCACAGTGCAACGTATAACTGGCACATTCTACAAACAGTGTAACTGACTGGAGGCTCTCTCAATAAACCAACATGAGAATGTGTACAGTACAGCTTCTTTGAGCAGTTCATTCTCCTCAGCTCTATGTTTGGTCTTAAAAGATATAATGCCAAATAAAGTGAAAGAAAGGCACACTGAGAAGATAGACACAGTAGGTGGCGAAGTTATATCTGTTCTTCTTTTATTTACAACAATATCTGAATAATCATTAAGTACTCTGTCTTTGATAGCTTAGCAATTAGTCAGTATTAGTGGCTATTGACATTTAGCATGCCTTGGTAGAATCTATAAACTATCTCAGGCTGGAAGCCAGAGCTATTAAAGTGACACTCTGCAACTGTTTGCAGTGAATTATATTCTTACAGTCAGTGTGCAAGTATTTTATAATAACAAAAGGAAAAATAGTTTTTTTGGCAAAATGCTAGGCAATGCTTCTTTGAATATGTTTTAGCAGACAAACATAAACAGCCTGTAACTGAACACATACAGGATTCACTGTCAAAAATTAGCTTTTTGTGTTACTTCTATAAGAAATGTGTTTACGCTTTTTGCTTCCTTACGCAGAGTTAGATAAGAGAATCCTTTCCACTCTCATATCAGGCTGTTCTGCCTACCAGCGCCTCTGAAGCTGGCTCATTAACACGTTATACGTGTTTGTACGGATTGAATAAATTAGATATAATGTGCTAATTAGTGAGCTTTGGAGACGCTGGTAGGCAGATTTTGTTTCCAGTCTGTATGCTAAAGTTAAGGCTAATTGGCTGCTGGCTCCGGCTTCATATTGAAATATAAGAGTGCTATCAATCTTCTCATCTAACTCTCAGCAAAAAGGCAAATACACATATTTCTAAAAAGGTAGGACTATTTCTTTTAATAGGCTCTGCTGGTTCATAAACAGTCTTAAATTCAATTTCATAAAGCTTTTTAATAGACATTTAAGACTGTTTATTACCCTAAAAGTAATTAAACAGTCTTAAATTGGAATTTGTGAGGTCTTCATTGCCACAAAAAGTTTAGCTAATTTCATTTATTTCTTTTTGTGAAAATGAGTCGAGCTCCTCTGTGTGAAAGTCCTCATGTCTGATGTTACAAATCTTTTTTCTGACTTTTTATTTTACACTTGCACTTACCTGTTTGCAAAATGCAGACTGACATAACTCACTCTGATAACCATGTTCCTGCACAAAACCTACCTCTGCACGGGAACACAAACCATACTTACCTTTATACTTACCTGCAATAGTTGAATAAGAAAAATAAGAAAAAATAAGAGCTATGAAAGAAGATGATTTGTCAAAAAATCCATCTTCAATTTGGTGAAAAAATATAATGAAAAGGTCTTAAAAAGCGTTAAATTTAAGTGTCTGCTGCCTTTAGACACCCTGTTAAAGCATGGCTCCTTTGAAGGTTGAGGTTATTGAGTGTTTGTGGTAAAAAAAATAACAAAATTCAACATTAACCTCTGTATGAGGCAGGATCCAAACCTAGATCTTCAACCTTAGGGTGCTTTCACACCTGCCCTGTTTGGTTCCGTTTAATCAGACTTGAGTTCATTTGACCCCTAAGTGCAGTTCATTTGGGCAGGTGTGAACACAGCAATCGCACTTGGGTATGCACCAAAACAACCAAGACCAAGACCTCCTTGAAGAGGTGCCGCCTCGTTTTCAAACTGTATGGTTTGACTAAAATGAACAATGACAGCAATATAGTCCACGATGAGCAGCGCTAAAATCAACCTGCGTAGTTGTCCCTCCATTGTGACATTAGAAAGTGTCACATTTATCTTGCAAGTGTACTCTTCTTCAACGTTTTGTTTACTTCCTGTATTTTTCCCACATGGAAATTCTGACCAATCAAGAGCAGCTTTCTCACGCAAGGCATTTGATCTGGTCCGCTTGTAAATGCTGCCGTGAGAACACGAACCAACTCTAGGCAATTATACAACTTTGTAACAACATTAGTCCCTGATTCAGACCAAAGCAAGCAAACTTTAGGTCTGAAAGCACTCTAAATTTTAGGCCTAAAATTGGTTAAAAATGATCTTGAAAAGGTCTTATAAAGCATTAAATTTAAGTGTCTGTTCCCTTTAGACACCCCGTTAAAGCATGGTTCCTTTGAAGGTTGAGGTTATTGAGTGTAAAATATGACAAAATTCAACATTTACCTCTGTATGAGACAGGATCTTTAATCTCAAAGTCACTGAACAAAGCCATTGAACTCAGAATGGCACAGTACTTTCTGCATTGGCATTAAATGCTGCCAGTGAGCATGTGAACGGAAATGTATCAGACAAAATGTGGCACATCAACAATCTTGACATGGTTCACCTTGTACCACAGGGCTAGTCAGTGAGGTGACAGTTTAAAGATAATAGTGGTCTTCAGTGGTGGTTTGGGCCGTTCTGTGAAGACAGTGAAAAGATACTTAGGCCTGTCTTGCTCTAAGCTCTCCCCTCTGTGTACGTCTGCCACAGCTGGAGTCTTTAGTCCTGTCTGTTAGGGTTACATAAGGGTCTAAGGAAGCCTGGGCATTAAGATAGAGGCTGACTCAGGGCTCGCTTCTGTCTGGTCATTTAATTCCAGCTCAACATTTAGCGAAAGATTACAGGAGAACCCCGGCCAGAGCTGTGAATGAATCCATCTCTCGTGTGATGGTCTTAATGAGGACAGAGAAGCTCCATTAGGACTAAAGAGAAAAAGAGAAAATGAGAGGGGGGAACATGTAGAGGAAATAGACAGAGTGACACTTTTATCTGCTGTATTTCTCTGTATTCACCACACACTGGGTATAAGTCTGTGTGTCCTTGTTCTCTCCTTGTTTATAGCTCCGTCACTACTCTCCTGACCCTCCATCTCTACATACTGGTACACCATCTGAATCTCAACTGTGTCCACACAGTCTATACTTCTAATGCACTCCCCTGTTGTCACTAGTTCATCTCTCTCCGTCTACGATGTATAAATCCCTGCAGTGTTAGACATTGTGTCTGTTTATTATAGAAACTTGGTACCCTTGAATGCCTTTCAAATATATTCACATCCAGTTGTAGTTAGCCTATAGAAAAGGATGTCTTGTCATATATTGAAAAGCTGTAGATAGTAACTTTTATAAAACTGTCACTATTTTCACACAGCACTAAATGACACAGATAATGTGTGGGAAAAAAGTCATATTCCTTTGCCTCCTCTATTACCTTGTAGTGCATCCGGTGGCCTTACCACGCATAAACAAACACATACAATCCGAGGAGTCTCAAACGCTGCTCTTGAACTAGTCAAACTGTCAAACTAGGCAGCTCTGATCAACTATGAATCAAGATTCTTTTACTGTGTGGCATATTTCTCACATCAAATGTTTTCAGAATCATTTTTAAGTTTACAGTTTAGCTGTAAGGGCACAACAAGCTGATTGTCGGCTGTTGGACAATGTTGTGTCTGTCGCCCTAGTTTTTGTGGTATGTCCCACACTGTTGGCAGTAGTCTGCCCTTGTTGTGAATTGGTGTCGGACCCGGTGGAGCCTGATGGTGAATGAAATCACTCTGATTGACGGCTGAGTTCAGTGGACAAAAAGAAAAAAGGAAGTGAGGAAAGCAACCAGCTAAAGTCAAGAGGGCGTGAGATTGATACAAACTTGTTATATTAGGTAGCAATTTTTCTTTCAGCCATGAAGCTCTTTAGGAAAAGTGGTTCGTAATGGTTAGTGTTATCGTTAGCTGGCACACGGTAAATACAAGGTTTTGTTGTCAGTGTGCTAACTAGCATCTTGAATCCATCCTGCTGGCCTCCCAGTTTCCCCTTTTGAACAACAAATATCGACTATCACTACCGGCTGGTATGGAGACTTATTTCTCTCAGGCAGGTGCACAATGTACGTGTTAGTTGGGTTGGGTGTTTGTGGTGTGTTCAAGTGCAACTTTTTGGCCAAGACAATGAGAGGTGACACAACAGTAGGCCTTTGTCGCCACTAGTTCCTGGATGTTGCTTTGGTGTGTCTGGGCCTTAAAATGAGAAAGTTTGTGACCCAGCAACAATGTGGTGAGCAAGACTGTCTCATTTTACAGCTAAACAGTACACTTAATTATGTTTATGAAAACATCTGAGGTGAGAAATAGGCAATACAGTGACAGAATTTTGATTCATATTTGATCAGCGTTGCGTAGTTTGACAGTTTGACCTCAGCTTGTGAGCAGCAATTGACATGATAGACAGCTGCGTTAGAGCCTCCTCGGCTCTGATTGGTGGTTTTCGGGGAGCTGTGATAAATTCCAGCAAATGCCATTAGAAGCAGTAATAAGAAGAGGAGAGACGTGATTTTTGTTTCATGTTGTACTTCTTTCAGTATACAGACAGTTTCAACAGATTAAAAAATACGAACTGGAGCTTTAAGACAGCGCTATAGCATTTTCTTCCTGTGGCTTAGATAACAAATATGAAGTATGTCAGAGATGTATACACTGTGAAAACCCTCATCTTCACATGTATTTGTGCATTTCTTAGAATGTAGTCACAGTTTCGGTTGTTAAGAATCCTTTTTAATAGACATCAGATGCATTATGTGAAACATGAACCACAAAGCTATCGCCTAATTGCAAAAATTAACATTTTTTTGAAAATGTCATTGCTTCTCAAATCTATAATTGCACTCACTAAAGCGTTCTGCCAAAGAAAAATTAAATATTGGAGGAATGCCGCTCTCCAAAGCAACCACTGTATATTTCATCTCAAATCATTGCCAAAGCTAAAATCATATTTGCACGTCAAGAGTCTTCAAAAGTAAACAGAAATAAGAAATCTTGTTATCTTCTCCGCAGAGTATTTCATGCATTACCTCCCTTCTCTGCAGTGTATTTTGGCAGCTCGAAGCAAGAATGTAGTCTTTCTGCAAAACATCCTTTTACTTCTCTCCCCCTTCTCTCTCTCTGTCTCTCCCTGTCTGTCTAGACTTGTGAAAACATTTCTCTCAGTCCCGAGACTTTTTCATCCCAGTTTCCCTCAGTCTGTCTCTCGCTCTGGTGTTCACACTTTGCCCTTTCCATTTCTATCTCTTTTATTTCTCCCCCCCTCCTCACTCTCCCCCACCCACTCTCATGCCCTCTTTTGTTCAGTTTCAAGTCTTTGATGTTTCTCATATACCCCCAATATCACACTAACTTTGTCTCTTTGTCTCCCTCACACTTGCCCTGACACACGTGTGCACTCTCACTCTCTTTATACACACCCCCCTCTGGCGTGTGGTTCCTTACCAGTGAAGCATCCATCCACCTCTGTCTCTCTGTCCCCTCCTCTCACATCCCTCGCCTCCCTTTGAAGTCATCAGAGCCCTAGTCAGAGCCCATGCCACTCCAGTCAGCTTTTATCCTCACACAGAGAAAAAGAGAGGAATGTATTTACACCCTGCCGGAGCACAGTCATCTCTCCTCCTGTGTGAAATGATTCACTCGTGACTCATAGCCTTATTGGGAACTCTCTCTAAACAAACAACCATTGGATGTGGCATTTTCCATCCAAATTGACTGTAACTGTAACTGAGAGTGCTGGCCTGATTGTCCCCCTGCAGCTCGGTGCCTCGCTCAACAATGAGGAGTCATTCTCCAAAAAGCAATCATGTCTCAGTGATTAGCCTGCCATGACTGAGTGCCATCGCGCAAATCCAATACCAGTGAAATAATAAAAGTCAAACAGCAATTGTTCCAAAGGGTACATTTTCATATGTTTCAGACATACATTTTCATTTGCCAAACAGACGGAGACACACCTTTGTCTGAGATCGTGCACTTCTCAACTCATCATTGTGGCAGACAGACACAAACACACACTCCCAGCTCGCAGGTTGCAGTGTGTTGAGCAGCTTCCACCTGCAGCCTACTGAGCCTCACAGCTTCACACCATTAGTTCAGCTTAGCAAGCACAGCCTTCCACAGACCAGCCTAGTCTATAAACCTCGGGCGCCATCTTGACTCAAGCGGCTGCTGCTTTTTTCTAATCTTGTGCCTTTCACTGCTAAAAATAATGATTTCAAGCCGTAAACAAAATGTATGCAGCTGTGGTGGGAATTTCTCAAATATGTACGAGTCCTTATATCAAATGCTTCAGCAAACTGAGTTTTATATTATCTAAATACATGGAGGTAAGAAATAATATCTCAAATAAAATGTGGGTTTTAATTATCTCAGTTTGCTAGTTATATAATCGTAAACAAGTACAAAGCAGCATATATTCTTTTCTTATATTTCAGTATTTGGCAGTGCACTTGAAAGAATAATGTCAGCTGTAAAATATGATGAAGTAAATTAGGATGTGTGTGTAGGAAAGTTGGCCTCATTAAATTAATTCAAAGTCTATCTTTCTTGTCTAGCCAACTATGTAAACAAGATGATTAATCACAGCTAGTCTGATATAGCCAACTGCCAGCTGCCAATGGAAATGTATAATAACATACAATATGCCTAAAAATATACTGTTGTTATTATGGAAGCTGTTTTTAGCCATGCTAGCCACATGGCTGTATGGATGGCACTGTCAGTCTTTCAGTGGATCCTGGCTGAAATATTTCACTATTGGATGGAAATTCATGTTCCCCAGATGATAAATTGTAATCACTTTGGTGTTCTTCTTCTGCAAAACTATTAACACTGTCACCAGCTGCAGCAGCACTTTGTGTTTCATACTAATAAGCAAATGATAGCATGCTAACTCACTCAACTAAGAAGGTAAACATAACACCTAGCAGAATTCTAACAGCAGTATTTGGCTCAAATTTAGCAGCCTCACAGAGCAGCAAACATGGCTTAAGACTCCTGAGCTGCCAAAATCACCTTCACTCATGACACTCACTGAAGGGACACTTAATACTTTACTCAATAGTGAGCAGTGATTCATATTTCAGACACTTACTAAACATCATAATTTTGCATCATCAGTGACAGCTGTGGAGATACACACATCAATAAATGCACTGTGGTACTTTTAGCAGACATGGACGCTACGTTTTGTTGCATTGTGATATTTTTGAGGGCACTTTTATAATGGACAAATTGTTTGTTTACTTTCCCAGTCACAATCCAGACACTGAAATAAAACGGCGGAGGGTAAATGTAGCGCACTACATTGTAAATGGAAGTGCTTTCAGACACAGTCCTGGTCTTGTTTAAAGTTTTCTTTTAAAATAATGCAATACAGAGAGACTTGTAGCTCACCTGGTGGAGCAGGAATACTAAACTTGCTTTGCCTGGGGCCACTTTTGAAAAATGACAGGAGACTAGGGGCAAGTTAATAAATAAAAAGTAAGACTATTTATCAGTATATGCTGAATGAATTGTCTGATTTTAACTTTTTGCTTTCCTCTTTCATCTTTGTCATGAAGCAAATCCAGTCACAGTAGCCTGTTTCTAGGGCTTTCTAGGATTTAAGGACATTCGAGGCTGAGCCCAGACCTCTGTCAGGGGTCGGGGGATCCTCCCCTGGCCTTATTTTTCATTAACAAGCTCTATTTTGATGTTTTTTTGTGCACTCTGGCAGTCCCAGTGTGAATTCATCTATTTGCATTGTGAGTTAGAAAATGGTGGGCGGGCCACACAGCACCCTTGTGTGGGCCAGACTTGGCCCTCAAGTTGTAAGTTGTCGTATCACTGTGGTAGAGTGTGTGCCCCACATAGGCCTTGGCATGGGCCCTTTGCTATGTTTTATCCCCTCTCTCAATCCCCACTGTCCTATCACTCTCCAGCTGCTCTGTCACAAAGGCAGTAAAAGATCTTAAAACATCTTAAAAATACTGAAATACAACATGCTCTTTTCAGGCATAATGGCCAAAATCTAAAACAAAACCACTGTCACACCACTTTCATTCGAATTCTTCATCTTGGTAACCATGATTATATTCGTTTAGATTCTCAGACACTCTGTCTCATCAGCTAATTGAGAGATTCCTGCGGACAATACTGTCTGAACGGTTGTGCTTTCTCCTGCCGTCCGCTTTGTTTCTGCTGTGGTGGCTGGTGGCTGCTCTGTTGGAATCCCCATGACAACCACACCAGCAGTCTGTCAAATGCTATTATCTCAAACACTTCAACAATGTGTCCAGCACACCCTTAGCTAGCAAAGTGACAGAACATGAGTGTGTTTATGTGTGTGTGTGTGTGTGTGTGTGTGTGTGTGTGTGTGTGTGTGTGTGTGTGTTCCTGTATTTCTATGCAAACATTCACACACTTTAACGAGTGCTGCTCAGTCCATGAAAACCTGCAGTGCAGTGATCGAGCTTATGCATCTTTCACCAACATCTTTTACCCATAACAACATTAATGAAAGGGTGAAAAGCTCCATCACTAACAGAAACTAATACACTCCCTCATGTACTAAAGTTTATGTTATATTTTAGTAGTTATACTACATTATACATGATACTATACCTCCACAATGTTTTGTGAGAAAACACTATAGCCTTTTTTACTGTAAGATTCTTAAACATAAAACATTTAATCAAACGGTTATACGGCCACATTGTTACAGATGAAACCACCCTGTTGATATCAATGACAACAGGCTCATCACAAATTAGGCCTACATCCTCTGAAATTATTACAATATTGAATTAGCACCTAAAACATTATCCCTGTGTACCTAATAAACTGGCAACTGAGTGTACACTAGCGTATTTACCATTTTAATTGGTAGCCCTCTTTTACCTCTAAAACTTAGGCTGAAAGATTAAAATTTGTTGCTTTGTTGCATTGTGCTGCTAATAATTATGTACTTTTCCTTTTTTCACACTGTTCTTTGCTGATTTTAAGTATTTAAAGGAGCTGTTTATGAGATTCAGTGCATATGATTCAGAGTCTGATTCAGGTTGTCCACACACGGTTCTTAACATGGAGGTGGCTGAGCCAGCAGCTACCAGCTGCTAATGCCAGTGCTACTAGTGGCGCTTTAGGTGGGATTTATACTTCTGTGTCAAATCAATGCCATACCTATAGTCTAGGCTCTGCGTCAACGTGAAGCCTACAGCGTACCCTACACTGTAGCCTGACATGCACTGCCCCAGAAATGTCACAGCAACACAGACCTCCTGCTTTTATTTACTTTTATTTCACAGACTAGAAACAATAAATTGTGAAGACAATAAAGCCTCCACAAAATATAATTTTAAGTCTTGTGTGTGATTCATCCTGGCTTCATATGGCTAGAGGAAATTTATACAATGTAAAATGCCAAAGGGTTGTGCTAATAATGTTAGCATGTTCTATTTGTTTGGAAAACGTGTTTAGTATAAGACAGTTGTTTTGTTGGTGAACCTGATGAGTTGTAATGGAGCCGAATTTTGTAACATTACCTTTGTTAAATGTTGCTGTTGTCCCTGGTTTCATATAAGTAAAGGGAATGTCCGCTAGCTGCTAAGCTAATTTATACAATGTACAATGAAATTGTCGCTATTAAGCCACGTTTAATGCGTGTTTTGGTTGTGATTGAATTGACCAGATTTTACAGCACTTTACAGAAACCCCACCGCCGACTAGTGTGACTACTAGTGCCGTAGGCCATGGCATAGGAACAAGTATAAATCGCGACCAGTGCTAAAAACGGCAACAGTGCTCTGATGCTTCTGTGACGATGGTGTGGGTTGGCACAACGTTGTCAGCAGTAGCCATTGTATGAGCGCAGTGTAGAGTGGTAACAATTAGAAAGCCAGTGGTAAACACACACAGGGATTACATGCACCAAGATGCGCTGGCTGTCAGGACCGGCTACCACAACAAAGAACAGAGAAGCTCGGATAACAACAGACACAGAGGGAGCACAATATCATTCTCTGCTCAGGACGCCATTACTCCACTATAACTTTACTTAGTAAATTGTTGTTTGCTGCTATGTTCTGAATGCTGCGCACAGCTCCTTTAAAATGATCCAATTACTTTGTCCTCATCTGATAATTAGAAGATATCAGATCCTCTATCTCCTCTCTCTGCTCAGCGTGTGAACCAGTGCCAGGACATAGCTAACAGTGTTTCTCATCTCCCAATAAACCTCACCACAGCTCTCATGGACATGTATATATTAGCAGCATTGTCTCCTCTTTCTTCCTGCCCGTGCTCGACAAAAGATAAAATATGTTATCTGAGCTTGGGCAGAGTGGAGAAAAGGCAAGGTCAGGTTTAACAATGCATTAGGATATGGTGGGAAGGGTCTTTCTATTCCTTGCAACAGACTGATTTGATTTGTTGATATTAGCCTCTGTTGCCTGTCAGCAAGGCCCTGTGTGTAAATGGAAGAGCTGGTATTGGCAGTGAGAGAGGATATGTCAGGGTGAGGATGGATGCACATGATTTGAGTCGCCAGATTTTGACAAGATTCGCTATTAATGAAGCCATGCTGCATGAATGTATGAATTGAGGCAATTTACTTTCTCCAGTGGCCTCATTTGCAACATCCCTATCCTCTAAATTGTATCATCCAACCGTGGCAGTGATAAAGTTTCACTTGTACCTATTACAATATTAGCACGTCAATCTATCTATCTGAAGAATCGCCACATTAATGGTTTCTACCTGATGATGGTCTGAATCACTCCACAAGTGACGGCCGTTTTGAGAGGTTCAACAAAGCCTATCGTCCATCATCTTCATTGCTCCGTAGTTCAAGTGTCACTTGCGTCAAACAGTCTGCCCTTATCGGTTTGCTGTCTACCCTGACTGTTGTGTCCTCTGAAGTGTGCATGTGTGCGTGTCCTGTCGGATACCCAGTCCTCGTCTTGTCTCTGTTCTGCAGACAGGAGAAGGCAGAAGAATGTCAGCCTGCCAGTATCCAGCTGCTTCTCTCTTATTGGTATTCGGGGCACACAGAGCCGTCCTGAGTGTCTGTTGCACGTGCCAAGGAGGAGTGTGGGAAATGAGGGGATGGAGAGGAGTGAGGCCTCCCCCCCTCCCTCTAATGTTTTCTGGACCTAAAAATAGACCGCATCCTCCCTTTCTATTCTATTCCCAGTTCATCTGTTTCCATACCCAGCGCCCCTCCCTGGATCTCCCTCTCTGTTTTCCCTCTCATCCTTGTCCTATTCCTCCTTGTCTCTCTGTTTAGTCTAAGTAAACATGCTCTCTGGTGCCCAATGATAAGACTCCTCAAGTGCAATGCCAGACAGTTTGGACAGTGCTAACAGGCTTGCTTTGATGAGGGATTAACTATAGGGGTGATTTCATTAAACACTACAGTATTCCCTTGGCCAGACTGCACTGTTTAACCACCAAAAATAAAAGCTTTTAAAGCTCCTAAGTACAAATCCCCTCAGTGCCTGCTGATTGCTAATCACAAAAAAGTGCTGAAATCACAGTATGATCATTTAAAAGCAGTCTTTTATTATTGTTTGATTGGATTTTGAATTAGTGTGTAATTATCTATAGATAACATGCTTTTTAGGGGCTTATATACTCATATTGGCAACCATTAGTAATTAGATCGACTGTTTTTGATAAACTTCTGCTCAATGCATCTGAAAGTAATGCAGCTTTCTTCTTCCTTTATCTACTAATTTATGATTGCATGCTGTTTCAGTGATGAAATCATGGTAGGTGGGCAGAAGGGATATTGGCTTTCAGTAGATTATGTTCTAGCACATGGCCAACCTTGGCTTAGTCATCGCGCCCACTGCCCGCCCACCAAGAAGATGAGAGTGAGTGTGAGAGAGAGTAAGAGAGAGGGAAAGAGAGATAGATGGAGAGAGAGGCCTTGCCCTAGGAACACTATCCCACCACCAGCCAGGAGCACCGGATCATAGTGGATTTAGAAACAGGCAGAAATCAGCGTCTATAAAACAGAGTCAGCTGAAGGTAGAGACAGAGGAGCGGAGAAGTGTCCAGCCTCGGGAGTGTTATTCCAACATGAATCAGGAACTGATATGTAATAGTGATGATTAATACAAACAATAAAGACAACACTGAAAACAAAAGTAATACAGGACAAATTAGTGTGTGTGTGAGCGTGGGATACGGTGCCTTGGGTCACCTGTATCAGAATAAAAACACTATTACATTTGTTACTCAGCAAATAAAAGCACAGGCAGTTTCACAGTAGATCTTTTCCCACACATAATCACCACATAGTCACCACTTACTGTCCCCATTGTTACTGCTGCCTATCAATAAAGACATGACTACCACTGATAATATTACTAGTCTACCTTCTGCTTAAACTGCTGCTGCTGCTGTTGCTGTTACTATCACTCAGATTTCTGTTAACTGAAACTGATAGCGCACTGTTTTCAAAATATAAAGCACTACATACCAAACACAATACCTCAGGATAAAGGGATACAAGTGAAAGTGCTATTTGTTGATTTTTTTGGCCACCTGGGGGCAGCCCCACAACTGTAATCGTAAAGACAATATGGTGAACGTGTTAGCTAACTTATTCACATATTCAGCAGCAACATTAGCATTTATCTGGAGTCGTGTTTGTGTCCGTCTGATGATGGAAAAAATGACGTATCCCCCTAAGACCCTGCATACTCATACGAGTACATCCCATTTTGGCTTTACTTGACCTTGTACTTCATTCTACTTAACTCAACCCTGTTGTCCTCATTCATGGACACTTTTTTTGGCCATCTAGTGCTGGTAAGATCAAAATATATGAATCCATGTAAAAACAAGATGGCAGCTATCTCTGCCAAGTCAGTCTGCAGCCGATCCTGACACAAAAGTGGACAAGGTCCAAAACCTGATCACATTTTATGATTGAAACTTGTTTCATTTATGATTGTAGTTTGATATGGCAACAAATTTGACCAATTTTAGCAACAGTAACAAGCTAAGACGTTAATTAGGAAGTCGTTTGAGGACACTGGAACTTTATTGTTGTCTTGTTTGAGGACATTGGGACTTCATTATCGTCGCAAATGTTTAGTTTTTTATACTTATCTGGTCCTACTGATCCCAAATAGCTAGGAGAAATCAAAAATGCATACCAAACAAAAGTTCGGGTCTCAGGAGGTTATGGGTTAACTGTTTTAGTAGATTACCATCACCCATCCTTAGTTTTATTGTGAGAGAAAACACCCTCTAGTGGTCGTAGTAATAACTACAAAAGCAGAGGCTGAGGTGAGGGGCTGAAGCATTAAAAGCAACCAAGTCTGTGTAATGTTGTAAGATGGGAGAAGTCCCTATAGGGTGAGTGGGACTGGTGGTGGAAGGGTTTAAGCCAGCACAGGACTTTCACCCAGGAGACTGCTGTTCATGGCCTGAAGTAAACAATGTGTTTTTTTTTTAACAACAGTGTAGCGTCGTAGTGTGTGTCTGTCATGTGACATTTGTGGCATTACCTTAGTAAAGTACTTATTTAAAGACAAACTATGAGGGTTTTTCTAAATCTTTCTAAAATTTTATAGCTTAAACCTAACCCCTGATTTTAATAGCATAACAGCAACTGTTTCATAACGTTAACAGTAACTGTGAGGACAGTAATGTATGTTGTTTTGGGGAGAGTCATATATTTTGTTTCGAAAGTTAGTGGAAGTTGTCCCACTCCGTCATTTAGGTATGACAGACCATTAGATATTCACTCTGAGGGAAATATCTGGCTCTTTCGCTGCTTGATACTCAACAATTTTCACCAGCTAGTTACTGATTAGTGCAGCTTTGAAAGTTTGAAAGTTTATTTACTTTATTTGTCAGATAGACTTAATCATTATAAAGCTATTAGTAGAAAAATCAGTGTAGAGGCTAAGCCAACTCTTTAAGCTACTGAGATGCTGCACCAGGATGACTTCATTGACGCGCTGATTGTTACTGTATCTGATGAATCAAACTGAGTCAAACTGAGTCAAACTTGCCAGATGAACACTCCATCTCTCCGTCTGTTTATTTTCCATCGCAAACTTGTCCATTAAAGTCCATTAAACTCGAACATGTTTCCAATAATACTCAAAAACATCCACATGTGTAACTCCCGCACTTCCGGGTGGAACATCTGACCAAACAAAGAAAGGTTCCTACCATATATAGTGACGACCGCTAATTACCCTGGGAGACCTGAGACCCAGTACAACACATACACCATACAAACTAAATTAAAATAAAATAATTCATGCATAGTCTGCTGCTACAATCAGTGTTAAATTTTCTGGCACAACAGCAAACTTGGTGCTTGCTTTAGGATTGAGAAAGCCATGCAAACAAGCACCAACATTATTTTACTACTTATTTTAACAGATAAAAATGTAAAAAGGCACAGAAAACAGAAGAAACAGAAAACAGTACTTCCTGTGCAGAGCTACAATTCTGTGGCAGTATACCATAGATCAGAACAGGATATTCTGAAGGGTCTGGTTTTAAACAAAACAGTAAAAATTTAGAGTTAGTTTTTCTCTGAAAAAGTCATCACACAGAGCTTTAATCTGCATTGAAACAGAAGGCTTTTTCCCACAAGAATTGTATGATTCTCTAAAATGTGCTGTGGTTGCATAAAGCATGAGATGGCAGAAACTTACTGCCTGGCGAATTTGGAACAAGAACTGCATTAACGGCAGCAATGTCAAACGAGGATAAATGCTGGTGTTTTTTTTTTCCAGGGAGCAGGCATAGCTGGCTGACTACCTCTCATCCATGATTCAATGTTTGTCTCTTTCTCTCTAGTAGAGGGTTCGTCCCTTGGGGAGGGAGATGTTGAGGAGTCAGGGGAAATATTGAACACCCTTCTGCAGCCATACGCAGGGGACAATGATTCTCTGGGGACGTGAGGAGGAAGGAGGCCGTGTGCTCTAAAAAGCTGTAGGAGTTGATGAAAATCCTGTGAAGAAGGGAAATGTGGATGCAAGTATCTGTTGGCAACCATCTGGAAAGCTTTCTAAATGAAATAGTGATAATACCATCTGTCCGTCAAACCAGATGACAATACTCCAACTGCTGCTGCTGCTGTTGTCGTGCACAGGAATGCTTCACCAATGAGTTTTGATTATTTGACTCCCAGCTAGGAAATGATGGAGAAGAATATGTGCTGCCAACCTTGTAGTATATTATGAAAGGCTTTTAATGATGTTGGAAGTGCACAGGGAGAAGGATTATTATATAGAGAAATTATTAAATTACTTTGGTTTCCTGGAAAGAGAAAAAGAATAATATAGCAAATATTATTAGCCTGACAAAATCCTACAGATTTTCACTGTGCTCAAAGTGCTCTGTGGATGAATTAGCTTGAGACAGACATCAAAAAGGCTGTACAACAGATGACCCACAGTTCTCTCTTTCGCTCTGACATCAACATGAACCTCTCCTACACCTGGTTAGACAAAGGCACCACTCACCGGGCTTTGATTGTTCTTTGCTTCTGATTTTCAACCTGGACTATCCACTGAAATTCATTTCTGAATAAATTACAGGCAAGAATTATGTTATATAGCTGCAGAATATAGCTCGCTTTATGTCTTCAACAGCACTTTTAAACACTTGTTGGTGAGGTAAGGCAGTGACCTATCATAAAAGGTTGGCTGTTCTGGATAATATCCGTCTTAGCGTAAATCTCGCAGCAAAAATGAAGCATAAGAGATGCACTCTAGTGTGACTTTGTTACATCTATATTTTAATACGTTAACCTTAAAACAACAGGGTCTGCATTGCCACTGTAGGATAATAGCAGGAGAGATGAACTATGAGACTAAAGGTGTCAGTATGCTCAAAATGAGCTCATACGTGTCATCGAACCACGTCTGAAGTGTTAATGGCCTGTTTTTAAACGGCAACATTAAAAGGTCGGGTGAAAAGCCAGCTGTCATATAGAGGGGCGAGGTGCAATGAATCACACAAATTGGGATAACCATGCACTTTCAGACATTCATTCCTTGAACACATTTATGGTGTTATGCACGGTTGGGAAAAGTGACAGAGGCAATTGTGTGAAAAATGTAAGAGGAGAGCTTGAAAGAGAAGTTCAATCCCTGCTTACTTTCTCATCTCTGCACACCTGGAAATTTGCTGTGTGAAGTCACTGTGCTTTTGGGATTGCAGGTTTCTGTGACGCAATGCACAGTCTTACCAATGGCTTTTCCACTCATCAACAGGTGGTGGTAACACACCCATACCCCTTTTCGACAGTCGTGGGCTGGCTTGGTTTGGTTTGGTTTGAGCTGTCAGCCCAGCACAGCAGGGACTGGCATTTCCATTACAACAGGGCTACCTTCTTGAAGGTGTGTCTGTAACTGATGACGACTGGTCTCGAGTGATGACTTTTAAAAGCAGCAGGCTGATCCATGGCTAAAGTTCCCGCAGTAAGAGCCTGTTGTCTGCAGCTCTTCAATAACATCTCACTGTGGCTGTTTCTACTTTTACTCTTCCTCCCTGCGGTGATCATATACTTGCCTTTATTGAAGAAAAGCCACTAACAAAGTTCTGCTAATTCAGTGCTAAACACATTTAATTTCCTATAGATTCTTCACAATAAAAGTCCCCCTTCATTTTGTTATGTCTAAACTTTTATTGTGAAGCAGCAAAATAAGGAAATGTTGAGTTTTTGAGCAGCAACTTCACACAACTTCTAATACGGCTGATAACAAACATGAAACAGTAAACCAAAGCAGATATCTAAAGTTAAAACAGGACGCAGGAGAGAAACTAAACTCTAAAACAACAGAGATTCAGTGTAGAAGTGACAAAAGTACTGAGAGCTGGACACACAGAGACTTTTAAAAACACCTTTCTCTCTGGTCTATTGCAGACAAGGTGAGTAGAGTCCCGCAAGACACACACTTGTTTAGAGGGAAGAAGCGGGGTCGCCGGGAGTTGGCTGTGGTCGTTAGACGTCACCACTACCTGCTTGAGGGCAGGCACCCTGGCTTTTGGACCCACTCCGGAGAAGGTCCATCTCTTGGCATGGCATAGCACGTCTAAACTGACAATGGAAACACAATATGGCTCGACTTGGTGCGGCCAAGAGTGACAATGGAAGAAGGGTACAAGATATGCTGAAATTCGCCAGCAAAGACTGGGAAGAAGAAGACAGCAAGTCAACATGGATGTAAACAGTGTTGGATTTCGGAGCATGGCACAATCCAGAATTCAGTTTGATTCCAGTAGATTGGATGTAGTTTAAATTTAATGCATTATGCAGATCATTATCCTTTCAGCTTCAAACAAAAAAATACACTACATTTAAGCACCTGGAAAACAACACAACAACATGCCACTCAGGTAACCTCGAGTCAATACCACCACACGGAGAATCAAAGATCTTCTTGTTTGCCTGCAAACAGCAGTCTCACTTTCATCCATTAGCAAATCAGACCAAATCAGATCAAGCCATTAAAAGGCTCTCAGTCACACCTCGAGGAGCATTTCAAAGCTGAGGAAGCATCATGGTTGACAACACCCATTTGTATTCATCCAAATAAACCAAAGTCTTTAGTAAGAAAGCCATCTGTCCTTCACTGTCCATCTGAGCTTGCGTATGATAATACTGCTGCTGCTGAGCGTTCAACAGTGGCATCAGGTTTTTCTTATCACAGTCCTCCATTATGGAAATAATAGACAAAGCAGTACACCGCCAACTGGTACATTATAAAACGCATTAATGATATTAGGTGTGAGGCGAGAGAGGAGGCATCGAGGAGGAATAATTATCATCTAAAAAATTCATAGATCTTTGCAGTTTGCTGGGATGATAAAGCCACGAGCTGCAAATGGCAGAGACGCATCCTCAGGTTTCTTTCTACTGTACCTTCAACGATGCGATGTTATTACAAATGACATATAAAAGAAGAATAAAGACGACAGAGGGAACAAATGTGCAGACTGAGAAAACATCCTGGAGTGTGAAACAGTGAAGTGACATCCCAAGAAACAGATGCTCCATTTGACTGATGGCTCAATGGAGCTTGATTGTGTACACAGAGACAGAAGTGTATTGATGAATGCAACAGAAAGCAAGGCTTATCAAGCACCAAACTGCGGATGTTGTTAAACGGCTAATCACTGGTTTGCAGAATCTGCCTTGCAGCACATAGAAAGAAACCTTCACTTTGGATGGATTAATTGCCTTCACTCCAGGCAGTGTTGTCACCTGGGCATCTGTTTCTCATGTTCAGTGATCCTGGCCTGCTGTGAAACAGACTGTTGTCCGTTCTTGTTCTCCATCTGAGAGCTTCAGTGATACCTGTGAGGAGTGAAGAGGTGTGTGAAGGAGACGATGCAAATGCAAAATATGCAGGCGTAAGTATAAAGGAAGAAACTCAAGACGGGGGCAGAGAAAGTCATTTAAAATAGGATGGATTATAAATCAGGATAGTTCACGTATAATTAAAGGTGAGCAAAGCAACGGAGCGTGACCATCTATTGCCAAGGTGTCTTTTCCGCTATATAAGCCCGAATGCTTTATGTTTAACATACTCTAGTCCCTCTGGACCGAAGGTGATAAGTAGCGCTGAAACAATTAGACCTTGTTCAGACTGCCAGCCCAATTTGTTTTTTGGGCATATCCAGATTGATTTTAAGTCTGGGGCAGCAGAAAAACACATTGCAAATCTAATCCAAACCATATTTGAAGGTTGTTTGTTTGACCGCTCAAATTGGATTTCAAAGTGTCTTTGAACACAACACACAACGACAACGTCAGATCCAGAGTGACGGAAGTGCTGAGCAGATTCATGTTGCTGCTAGCAGAGCATTAAGGTGGACAACATAAGGAACAACAGGTTCTTTGGAGGGCAAAATGATGGACCTCAATTTCTCATGCGTCAGCGTTGAAGAGCCACTTGACCAGCGTTGCTATGTAGTTACCATTGCTTATGTCGTTACCACAGCAGCCCATGCAGACAAGTTGGTGATGTCTGGACACACAAAATCTATCTGATTACTTGCAAATAACAATGTGGACAGTCTGTCTTCGAGGTCTGATTTGAGAAAGTGTAGCTATGTACTTGACTCAGAATTATGACGGTTGAATTAAATTTAGTTGCTGTGAGTTGTAAATTCACCACTTTAAGAGCGCTCACAAACAAAATCTAAGGACTAGAACGTCCCCAGAAATACACAGCACACTGACTAGCAAAAAAAAGAGACTGCTTAACTTGTAGTAATCTCGGTCGACTAAGGGGTCTCCAACTGATTCGAATCTCCAATCTGTAGACGTTACCTTGACCTGTGGGAAATAGTGATTTTGTGACATTTCATAGACTAGGGTTGGGTGATCATTTCTATTTTCATATCATCCAATCATGGTTACTTGAGATCACCAATAGGTGATCTGATTACTAGGGGGTGGTGGGAGTAGGAGGGGTAAGGTAAGGCAAGGAAAACTTTAATGTCCCCGAGGGGCAATTTGAGACTGACAGCAGTCATTAGTACAACAAAACAGACAGTACAATACAAACACACAGAATCCAGTATCACACACTGTCAGGGGTAAATCGCGGACAATGAGTAGTCACTGCTGGTTAAGATAAGCGACAGCAGACAGGACAAAGGACGATCTGTGAGATCAATAGACCGAGCTGTAGAGGTGACCCTCTCTTCATTACAGATGCTGCAGGTTATTAAAAGTAACACCAGTGATCTTGAAGCACAACTTGACCACTCTATCCAACTTGTTCTTGTTTTTACAGAACCTACAGACAATGTTAACAGAAAGGGACTCAATAAAAGCAGAATAGAACAATTTCATGATTGTCCTATCTACACTGAAACTCCTCAGCTTCCTTAAAAAGAATAGGTGTTGGTTTTCCTTCTTAGATTCTGTCAGTGTTCACATCAAAATTCAACTTGTCATCTAAGACAGAGCCCAAACACTTATACTGCTGCACTGCTGCCACCAGCTCCCCCACTGCTGGGAGGTTTCGTAATAGGTACAAATTATGTAAATAGACAAGTATGAAAATGTTCATTTAAATGTTTAAACATTTAAAAAATGTATTGGCATTGGCTTTTAGGTTCATGACAAAGGCACAGTAAGGATTCATCAAGGATTCAAAATTCACTCATCCCTCATCTCCATTAACCGGGCTCAGCGACCGGACATGCCGCTCCACCAGGAACATCTCTTACTGCACAGCAGGGCGCAGATTCTAGACATTATTTCCAACTTCTACGACCAACATCTTAGTTCTGATAGTACGTTAGTTGAAATCACCTTAGCATCAGCTTAGAAAAATAGTCGTCGATATCCGATCCAATTGTCAATGGGCTCTTTTTTATAGACCAAAAAGTTGATCAATTATTCGAAAAAGTAATTGTGAGATTAATCAATTATGAAAATAACTGTTAGTTGGAGCCTTAGTAATTCTTAGAAGAATCAAAACAAACACTGCAAGACAAAAACCAGACCCAACTTCTCTTTCTTCACTCGTGCAGCAGGTAGAACCTAAAAATATCCCGAGGCGAAGACATGCGTGGGCAACTTAAATATCACACATCTACAATAATATTCATATTGCTGTAAGCGATAATATGAAATAACAAACACTGGAGGAATAATAATAAATCTCAACCCCGCTGTAGCCCAAAATAACATTGTGGAATTACACCAACATAAATATTGCTGTTGTGTACCACATGAAGTGTATTAGTTTAACAGCTTACATTGACAGAGTGTCTTCTAAACACTATCTATCTCTCTGTCTCCACATCCTGTACAGCCTCTGTCCCCATCATGCTACCCCCCACAACCACCTTCTTTCTTTCTCTTTTATGAATGAGCGATGGCGAGCTGCCAAAGATGTCCTTGTGATAGTGGTCGCAGACGGCGTTGCTGTGGTAACTCGGAGACTTAGGATTCATGGCATCTATTCAACAACCTTGTCAGCATGAGCTCAATAACTTCCCCCCACCTATCTGCAGGCCAGGGTCATTTTACTTTAAATGTCCAAGTGGTGCAGTGCTGCACAGGTGCAGGCTCGAGTGTCTGACTAACTTTGTTTGTATTTAGCCGGCAACGCAACACAATGAACATTAGCCAGTTAGTCGAGCTAATGTGTTTATTGTTTTATCTGACACGAACCAGTCATGCACAAAATTGCAGCCGTGTGTTGTCGAGGTGTTCAGTACATGTTGTATTCTGCTTGTATATTTGACAGGCAAAGTGTTTTACTCTGACACAGACAGTGATTGTGTCAGTTGGTATCTATTATTTGCTATCTAATTAGTTGGTGTTGTCATGACATTAGAGCTGGATTTCAAGTGTATTATCTGCTTTGAATATTTTAATTAAAGATTGAGAGTTTGAACTTGACTTCAAGCAGTATAATAAAAAGATTCTCTTTTAGTTTTAGGTACTCGGGTCGCCAGAAAAAATGTTTGCATGATACCACAAACTAGTTACATTTGCACGTCTCATATATGACGTAGTTGATGAACTGACTTTGTCATTGGGAGGTGGAGTGGATGATGGATGGTGTGTAACCTCGGTGAGACACCAACCAAGCTGCAGACCACTTATCGAGACCAACAAACAACAAAACAGGTTGTTGCGTTTTCAGCGGCTTTTCAGTCACCAAATGTGGGAGTTTTTTCCGGACCTGTGTGGGGTCAGTGCCATGAAAAGTTGCTTTTTTTTACCAAGATTTTGCTGCATTTCCTGCCAGAACAATGGCACAAAAATGGGTTGTTTTCAGCAGAAATATCACTGCTTTTCAAGCGGGGATTGTACCCTTAAAACCGTGTATTTTGTAGGGGTGGGAAGTACCAGATGATCTGCAATGCGATATTATCACTCTATTTAAGTCACGATACAAAATTATTGCGATTTTAAATATGTTGCGATATGCTTAGGATTAGAATAAAGTATACTGTGATTTATTAGCTTTTTTCAGCTGTAAATTATGCCCCAAAGGAAAACTTTGTCAGATAAGATAAGCTAAGGACAGACTTCATTGTCTGAGGGAAATTTGTGTTGGATACATGTGGTACCTAAGATACAAATACATACAGTTCCTACATCTATACAGTCCATACACAGCTATACACCAATCAGCCAAAACATTAAAACCACTGACAGGTGAAGTGAATAACATTGATCATCTTGTTACAGTGCAATATTCCACTGGGAAACCTTGGGTTTTTGCATTCATGTAAATGCTACCTGATGCGCTCCACCCACCCGAACACCGTTGCAGACCGAGTAAACCCCTTATGGCGGTGGCACTTGCCGATGGCAGTGCCCCCCCAGCAGGACAATGCACCATGCTGCACCACAAAAACTGCTCAGAAATGACCCGAGGAACAGAAGAGGCTCAAGGTGTTGACTTGGCCTCCAAATACCCCAGATCCCAATCTGTTCGAACACTTGAGGGACATGCTGGTACCCTAGAGGTACCCCAATCCAAGGTGGGTCCTCCTTGGACCGGACTTGGCTCTGACCTGTCAAGGCATGGACTCAGGACCTCTGGGAGGTGTCCTATAGTGTCTGGCACCAAGGCATTGGCTTTAGATCTTTTGGGTCCTGTGGGTTGTGAGGTGGGGTAACAGCATGTCCCACAGATGTTTAATCAGACTGGGTTTTGGGGAAATTGGAGGTCAGGTTGATGCCTTGAGGTCTCGGTCATGTTCCTTGGGCCACTCCTGAGCAGTTAGTGCTTTGTCCTGCTGGGGGTCAATGCCACTGGGGAGTGCCGCTGCCATAAGGGGGGATACCTGGTCTGCACTGGTGTTTGGGTGGGTGGAGCGTGTCTGGTGGCATCCACATGAATGTCAGAACCCAACAGAACATTGCTTTGTAACAAGATGATCAATGTTGTTCACGTCACCTGTCAGTGGTTTTAATGTTTTGGCTGATCGGTGTACAATCCCACACACTCTGTACCAACAGTATGTGTACAGACTGCCATCAGCCAAAGAGCAGTGTCACCAGTAATTAGTAATTTATATCATAAAGATCAGAACTTGGCACTGTGTGACGATACGATATTGGCACACAAAAATATCGCGATACTATGCTGTATCGATTTTTCCCCCCACCCCTTGTATTTCAAGCCAAAAGATTTTATTTTTCTAATTATTAGAAAGTGTTTTTTGTGCCTTAACCTAACCACATGTTGACCACAGTATTGTTGAAACATAAAGTTTTAATGCATCCACCACATAATAACGTGCAAACGTAACATATCAGTGGCTTTCAGAAACATACAAGGCCAGTGTTTTTTCTCGTGATTGGGTTATTTTTGGCATAAAAACCTTTGCATGTGTTGATTACATTCAGGATTCACAGTATTTTCACTGTAATGAATGAATGCACTCAGTCATCATATAGATTCCCTCTCATGGAATAAGGACTTAATCTCATGCGCGTCCTGTATTAGCATAATCCTTTGTAAATATAAGCATTGTGATAATTGGCTCCATTATTGATCATTAGGATTATTTTTGGCCTAAATAAAATACACAGCACAACAGCCTATAGATGCAGCCTTTCAGTGAACCCTCTCATATCCATGCACAATTATGGAGGGTTATTAAAATGTTCTACTTCAGCAGTTTTTACTGATTGATCGGCCTGACACTCTGCAGTGATATAAATTTAGATTTATTTCGCTTTAATAATTAAAATTGATGTGAAGGTTTTCACGTTGTGTTTTGTTATCCGACAGCTTCACATCCCCAGAGATGTTTTGTTGCTGCCTGCGCTGTATGTGATTGATTAAAAAAAGGTTTGTGGTGAATATAAAAGCTCCATCATGCCCCTGCAAAGTGCTCTTGTCTAACAAAGGCCATTACAGTATAAAAGCCTTCGGTCAGCACATCTCCTCTGTGTTTGGTAGTAAATGAGCAGGTGACCTCTGCATTCCTGAGTTCACTTGTCTGAGTTTGTTTAACGACTCGCTATGAGTCGAGAAAGAAACAAAGAAAGGAAGAAACAAACACTGGCGTGTCTTCAGAGATTTAAAGCTTACATAAGAGGTGATAATCTAATTAAGGCTGTTTGAAAAAGGTGTTTGAGTTCATATCAAATGTTGAGATTTCTCCTCCTCACCTAAATCTAGGTCACCGCTGGAGAGGAGCAGCATCACTTGGATATGTCACCATTGTACGCAGATAGAGACGGTAAAGTCTAGACAAGCAGGGGACCTGATAGCAGGCAGGAATAATATAGCTCATGATATGTAGCCATCCAAAACAACACTGGAATTGTTTGAGACATTTTTAACAGTATGCTTTGCCTGCATTGTGTCCCACCCTTATCCCCCAAAGTATGGCATGAAGAACATTCTGTTTTTTGGATTTGCTCCATATGCAAATGCACCAGCCTGTCTAGAAGAGATGTGCGACTCGTTTGTGGTTACATAGCACTTCACTGTGCTTTAAAGCAGCTGTAATATTGATTCTATTAAAAGTTATTGACCTTGAATCTGGTGTGTGTGTGCTGTATTTTTTATTTTGGTAAACCGCCGCTGGTTTTTGAGGGCAAACTAAATGTGAAATATCATCTCTCAGCCTCCGCCACAGGTTCTGCCTCATTCATGGAGCCAAGCACTGCGGTTCAGAAGGAAATGAGATCAAGCAACTGCAAAGACTGTTTTATCTAGTCGAGCTGTCATGCTATATAGCCACAGGTTCTATTCAGGCTGCTCTCGCACCGCCGTAGGCAGCCAGACTTGAGCTGGGCTGCTCACCTATTTTGATGCTGCGCTTTTTAAAATATAATAATCCCCACCTTCTGGGTTCATAAGCTTTCATAATGTGTGTCCTTGTGTGTGAGTGTGTGTGTGTGGGTTTGTGTGGGTGTGTGTGCATCTCTGAATTCTGTCAGACTTTATACATATATACTCTGCTTGCAACGTGCCTGATAATCACTGTGTGTACCGCGTGTCGAGCCATGATGGGAATATCTGTGCTCTGTGTGTGAGGATGCATGTGTTCCTCTGTGATATGTGAGCGCATGTTTGTGTGATGCAGAGTTGGGAGGAATATCTGTTCTCCTCATGTAGACACACATGTCCTCAGATAACACTGTCAAGGTAATACCATTCTCCCCGTACGTCTGATGCAGTAACATTCACCCATCGCAGCGCAGAGGCAACAAGGGGGGGGGGGAGGAAGAAGCGAGAGGGGGAGGAGAAGACGAAGAAAAGGAGAGCTTTTAATTTCCTCAGCAGCAGAGTCAGTGAGGTTTTTACATCTGCACAGACAGACAGCAACTGAAATGAACTCTAGATGAGTTTCCAATTGAATGACGGGACAAGCTGCATTTGATAAAGTGTGCTAAGAAAAATGTAGATTTATATTAGCTCACCTCACCTCACACCACGCAGCTAAACGGGTGCAGGCGTCCTGGTTACATTTTGTCAGCGGGTCTCATGTCATTCATTAAAAACGTATCATGACGGGTCCCTCAGTCTCTAATAAACACTCATCTGTCTTAAGGGATTTAACGCGTATGTAGGTAATGATGATCTAATTAAAGCTGCTCAAAAAATAAGTTTGAGTTCATCAAGTACTGAGGATTTCTTTCCGTCACTTAAATCTAGGTCAACACTGGAGACGGATAGCATCACTTGTTATAGAGGGAAACGATTTAATGCAACCTGTAGGTTGTGCAGCACAATCAACAAATGACTACTCTGTGGCTCGCATGTAGTAGCTCCCTTCAAATGTCAAGGTCATAGTAGTTTGCAACATGTATTTTCGAGCTGTCTGTTCATCTGCTGCAGTTAGCACACAGTGGTGCCTTTTGCCACTCAGGCACATACACACACTGCAGTCACTGAACCCTATGTAGCTTAAATCTCTCAAAAATGGTTCTCTAGCCTTAATCATATTCATTTTCCACCCTTTTTTAAACATACTTCACAGTTGTGAGAAACTGGTTGGGAACATCCTGTTTTCATGGTAAACACTGTAAAGGGATAGTTTGGATCCTTTGAAGTGGGGTTGTATTTGGTGCTTATCTATGCTAACTGTACTACATATAGTAAGTCGGCATGCCCCCAGTTTGGAGAAGCAGGTACGAGTATCAACATGGAAGCTAAGCAATTTAATGCTAAGGACAGGGGCAGCAGCAAAATGTAATTTAGCCACCTAGAAAAAGCAACATCAGTTTAAGCGTAGGCTATATTTAGAATATTTTTACCACTGCCGTCAAACATTGATTTGTGGCAGGAAACTTGAGACGTTATATTGCTCTTTTGTAAGCCAGACTCCATTGAGAAAAACAGTAATTTAACATCGCTGAACGCAGGAGCTAATGGTGTACTGCTGCCTTGATCAATTGGTTTGTTTGTGTTATCGTGTGATTTTTGCATTTTAAGTGGTTACTTCAGTTTCATCAAAGTCACATGATAGCACAAACAAACTGATTGACCAATGCATTGGTAAACCAGCACTCCTGTGTTCAGCTAGCTTAAATTACTGTTTTTCTCAATGGAGTCTGGTGGCTTTGACGAGCGCATAGGTGGGGAAAAAAGTGGTTAACGCTTCGGCATCGGAAAGGGCTGGCTGCGGCAATATAAAGTGGTGAAAACATTTTCAATATAGCGCACACTTAAACTGTTATTGATTTTCTAGGTAGCTAAAAAACGTTTTGTTGCTGCTCTCGTCCACAGCAATACATTATCGCTTTTATGGCGGTGCTCCTGTCTGCTTCTCCAAACTGGGGGCGTGCCGACCACCACCTACTGTATGTAATACACTATTATGACTATAAGTACGTCATGCGAACCCCACTTCAAAAGATCCAAAGTATGAATGAATGAATTACTTTATTTTGAGCAAAAAAATAAAAACAAAACAAAACATCAACAGACATGCTTTTAAAGGAGTAGGAAGAAGTGTACACTAATATAATCCTACCCCCTTCTCAGTATTCATGTCTCATTTGAAAAGGAAATTGTCAAGATCTATCCCAAACTTATTTACAACCATTAATATAGATAAATAAACAACAGTCTTAGATATTAAATATACAAACCCCATATCACCCAAGCCCAGACAAATACACTAACTCATCAGTATCACCCCTCTTTGTCTGCATACCTCCTGTATATAATGTGTCTGTACACCTTTTTTAAGTGCTCTATAGTTGTGCTTCCCTTTAACTCCTGATCTAATCCATTCCATAAACCCACCACAGACTTTTCAAGGTTGTACGAACACAATGTTGTTTTTTTTATTTAATTTTCCTCCTAAATTATATCCCTCCTCCCTTTCACAAAACATTTTTACCCAGAAGTAGATTATTTCTTGCTTTGTGCATTATTTCTACTGTTTTAACCAAGTCACCAAATTTCAGTGCATGTAACTTTAGAATCAGTGTGTTTGCTTCATTCATTCATTTTTCGTAACCACTTATCCTGTTAGGGGTCGCTGGGGGGGCTGGAGCCTATCCCAGCTGACATTGGGCGAGAGGCAGGGTACACCCTGGACAGGTCACCAGACTATCGAGGGCTGACACATAGAGACAGACAACCATTCACACTCACATTCACACCTACGGACAATTTAAAGTCACCAATTAACCTGCATGTCTTTGGACTGTGGGAGGAAGCTGGAGTACCCAGAGAAAATGAGTAAAATGAGTGAGCAGCAGATGATATATCATGATCTATGGTCCAGTATGTGTCTTGATTGCTATCCCTTTAAGACACTGATCCACGTGGACGGTACCACAGTTTACTTAACATTTCAGCCTTACACAACCATCGCCAAGGCAGCAGAACAACCTCTTTTCAAGCCTCCTTTCTGTCTTGCTCGGGTAACTGATAAAGGTCACTTCCAAATGAGGTATCTGAGGACACGCAATAAATTTGGTGAATTTTCCTCCTAAAAACCTCCCACCTTTCTGATGCGCTCAAGATAGAACCTTTCTAAAATCCTTTTATCGGCTCGCTTTTCTTGGAAACAGCCCATCAAATAAGGGACTTATGGTGCACTTAACAACGGCTAAAAAGAAAACTAAGAGGCCAGCATTGATTTACAAACCCAGTTTGAATTTCTTTCTCCTTTTTTTATTATTTTTTTGCTCCAAATGGTGCTTCAGAACATTCTGATTGCACCCTGAGTGCCCTCAGTGATAGTCTTTGAAGTGCTTGGAGCCGTGTGCTGAAGCTCAGTATGTGCTTATATCCGGAGCTTTTGTTAGTCACTTCATATGTACTGAGTCCTGTGCCATCATTATTCAATGATTCACACTGTGCAGCCAAAACACTCACTCTTATCTGTTAAGAGGCTGCAGAGACGCAGTCAGACAGCTCTGGGTGGGTGGATGGGTGGGGGACAGAGAGAGAGAAAGAGACACTCTTGCTGTCTCTCTCCCTCTCTCTGGAGGGAAACGACTTTCCTCTCTTCCTCACAACATGAAGCCAGAGAGCATCCCGACTTCAAGAGCTTTAGATCCTGAATATTCACGCTGGTGGCATTTTACCATGTGTAGGCGGTGAGGGTTTGCAGAGATAGGAGAGAGTGTGTGAAGTATTGATCACTGGTGCTGTTGTCCTTATATGCTCTGTGTCTCACAGTGCCAGCTAACTCTCATAGAAAGACAGAGACACATACATACAGAGGGAGGGTTGGCGTTATAAGGCGCGCTTATTCAACAGGGGATGAGCTGAACACAATTAGGATGAGTTAAAAGAGATATGTTTAAAAACAGCAAAGAGATGATGCATGCGACGCATAAAAGGAGGCCACATGAATACTATTAATTTTTGTTTTCCTGTGCGTCAGTTTTAGGTGCTACAGCTTCACAAGCCTGAATTATATAACGACGCATTTACACAGGAATGGTTTTTGGTTTGATTTTAGCACGGCTGAGTGTCTTACCGAAATTCAAAACACATCATTTTTAGAATCACACCTTCTTCTCTAACTTTAACTGGTGTTAGTTGAGGAACACCAAAGAAAAATCTCACTGTGTGATACTTAAACTGTAAGATGTCAACATTTTCTGAAGTTCAACAGCTTCAATTGTGTCATGATCAAATACAATAAGTCTCTTTGAGAGTCACTCTTTTTCCTACAACCTGATTTGTCTCCCATTTATTCACTCAGTGACTTCTTACATTTCATAGAATGACTGTTAACACAGTCGTCAAAGTCAAATGCTGTTTCTCAAATTGTATTCTCCCATTAGTACACTTACATGTCGTTCACTGTATACACCAGTGGTTTCCAAACTTTTGTTGCCCAAGGCACACCAAAGGGCAGGCCAAAATCTCAATATGTGTGCACAACAGCTTCTATAACGTGTGATGTCACACTTATCATGACATAAGACAATACAAATAAGAAACAAGAAGCCAGGTAGCTTTCGGTTATACTGTCCACTGACAGTTTTTTCTCTCTTTTCTTTCTTTGGTAGGTCGTCTTCTGCTGGTACTTTGTTGTAATTTGCTCCATACAATCAAGCGATCCATTGTCCGACTCGCGGCTTTCTCCTCTTAAATGTGATCCTTCCTCACACTGGCTGCCAATCGGGCTTTTGATGTGTCACACACTTATAACTGTCATGCGCAAACGGTGACAAATAGGTTTCCTGTGAAGGTTTTTTAAATTCATTTCAATTAAATTACATTTTTTAAGGTAGAGTTTGCCTCTTTATTAGAAAATGAGTGTGCACAACATACTGATAAAGTCAATTAAAAATGAATTCATAACTGTTTGTATAGGCCCAGTTGAATATTGCAATAATAGGCTTATGTGTGGTTATCACAAAATCCCACAGCACACACCTAGACCGGCATCATGGCACACACCATTTGAGAACTACTGGTATACACTATGTACTTACTTGCGTAACACACGAATAATGACAGAGTAGTGTTGTCTCAAATGAAATATGGCTGTTGTGCAATTTCCGGAAATGATGATTGCAAGATTTGACAGCTTTTCTTTCCCTGTTTGACGAACTGCAACTTGAGCATTAATGCCAACATTTGACGAATGACTGTCAAAAACTGCCAAAATATCCATCCGTCAATCCATCCATTTTCATCTGCTTATCCAAGGCCATGTCGCGGGGGCAGCAGGCCAAGCAAAGCACCCCAGATGTCCCTCTCCCCAGCAACACTTTCCAGCTCCTCCTGGGGGACCCCAAGGTGTTCCCAGGCCAGATGAGATATGTAATCCCTCCAGTGTGTACTGGGTCTGCCACAGAGCCTCCTACCAGTGGGACATCCTGATCAGATTCCCGAACCACCTTAACTGACCCCTTTCAACGCGAAGGAGCAGTGGCTCTACTCCGAGCTCCTTACGAATATCAAAGCTCCTTACCCTATCTCTAAAGCTGAGCCCAGAGACCCAATGGAGAAAACTTATTTCCCCCACTTGTATCTGAGATCTCTTTCTTTCGGTCACTACCCAGAGCTCATGACCATAGGTGAGGGTTGGGATGTAGATGGACCAATAAATCGAAAGCTTTGCCTTCCGGCTCAGCTCCCTCTTCAACACGACGGCCTGGCACAGTGCCTACACGCTTTATTCTACCCTCACTCGTTAACAAGACCCCACAATACTTGAACTCCCTCACCAAAATACATGCTTGCTATATCGACTTGTTTGCTCACTTGACTTCTTTTTTATTTATTTATTGTATTAAAATGAGCATTTCATCTGATATTTTAGCATCTGACCTCACTACCAAACGTAACGTATGCCCATAGATTGTATACCTTACGCCACCACACATGTAACGTCAAAGCCTGATGATAAAATATGAAACTGTGAACTAGTTAGCAAGCTAAAATTAGCATTCATGTTATCATTTGTGGGACCAAATTGCAACAGATTTCACAAAATAAACAAAATCGATGACTTACATCCAACAACAGTATAGCGGTAGTGAAAAATACACGTGTATATTTGTACATTGCGTTGGTGTTTACTGCTACGTAGGCAACATGGTGATCACTGAGAGTGAGAGGTTCCAATGTTCCTCGCTCAACTTACTGATGTTAAAAGTGCACCCTCTGGGTACTCATAGCATACTGCATTTTGCCATACTTCTTAGTGTGAATGCATGTATGCACTCAAATATCAAGTATAAGTACAGAAGTATCCACCTCGAGACACAGCATATGATTCCCTTGGTTAAAATGAAACCTATCTTTGCTGCTGCAGTGCATTGTGGTCCATTAAGACTCCTGCTGGTGAAGATATTGTAACATTAGTGTTACATTGGTATCAGTAGGGACCATCCAGACATCAGTTATGTGTGGGAATAAGAAAAATCCACCAATAAACAACAGAATGGAAGCAGAGATTCAAGGAGGATAGCCAGAAGCAGTTAGGATTGATTTTTTCACTGAGGTCTTGATATTTGTGGGAGAAATTTAAGTTGTTTTCAGAACTCTAATTTTATAGTGCCATAAGCGCCCACCTGATTCACACTGCTGAACCTCCAAGGAAAGATTTTGTAGAGGCAGATCTACTGACCTGCCTCATGCACTACATCTGTGGGAGAAAGAGATTACCAAAACAGACTGAAATAATCTGAAAATGTCTCTCTTTCTTTTCATTTCTCCCTCTCTCAGTCTTGCTGGGCCTCCATTGTCCTCCAGCAGTTCTTTAGTTACAGTATTTGCCTGTGCTCCATCATTGTCAATTAGGCTCCAATCCCTAACTGGGATGATTTGTAGCTCCAGGGTATTTGACTAGCTACAAGCTTTTATTACAACACAATGCTACAGTACTAGCTCATGAACTGCCAAACCCAAGTCAAAACAGATTTACATATCAAACCCTGCTTTTTTCATCAGAAGTGTTCCTTTCTCAACAGAAATCATTTTGAACCACATAAAACCTTCATTTGTACAAAATAGAACAAGTTGTGTTACCTTTCCCAGACGAGCTTGGCTGATAAGTCAGGTGTGTGTTGTACAAAGATGGCGAGGAAACAAAACTGAGAGGGATGATCCACAAAGTCAGACCTGTGAGAACAACATAGCACTTCAGAGCAGTGCATAGTAATAGTCACAACTTACTGTACAGAAACACTAAGCTACAATTACCAACATATGTAATAAAATGGAAATATTTTAAACCAAAAAGTCCAGTACACCAGTAAACAACATCACAAAACATAAAAAAATGGCACTAGAACTAGTAATAATAATGCAATAAACACATAATCATTGTTGTAATTGATAGCAAAAAACAAGCCTCATTTTAGATTTCATTGACAAGATTGTTAAATTCTAATCTGTCTTGATCTGTGCTCATCTTTTGACAAGATTGAGCAGATGATTGACGGAGAAAATTGAGCTACAATTAGGAATTCTGCTCTTGATTAGCTCTGCTCTCACTATATCTCATCAAAGCTTCCTGTGTTATCTCGGATCTCCTCGACTCCCCATCATGTGGTGTTCCCCAGGGATCTATCCTGGGTTCCCTGCTGTTTTCACTTTACTATGTTGTCTTTGGGGCATATTTTTTTGGAAAAACAATAACAATTTAATGCAAAAGATAGTCAGCTAAATGTTCTTCTCAAAGCCAGTGAAATAAAGGCAACCCTGTCTTAAGGCATGTGTTGGATGTTTAGTGATGGATGTCATACAATTTTCTGCACCTTAATGAATCTGAGTGAATTCTAAGACGCTTTTATTTCCATCAGCATGTTCCAAATAAATCTTGGCAGCTTGTCCACTATTGTCAAGTATGCCACCTGTAATTTGGGCATGCTTTTTAATTCTCTTTTTATACACTGGGGTTGTCTAATTGAGGAACACAGCCAGAATACAAGTCTTTTTTGCAACATGGAAATAGTAATCCATGCTCTGTATTTCCATGATGGCAAAAATCTTTGTACTGGACTCAGTCAGAAAACCCTATTTCCACCTTTTATTTCTTCTCCTCACTGTACAGTTTAAATTTTCAAATATTTGATCAAAGGAACATTTCATTGATTCAAAGACTCCAAAACCACACTTCAGTTAATTAAAGCTGAGACGTCATGCCCATGACCACTGAGTAATCTTTCATTAATATTTCTATCATCAGCTGGTTGTGGTATTTGTCTGTTAAAAATCAAACCTTGACAGAATCAATACAGCTGAAAAAAAACACAGGAAATTGACCGTCCCCCAGTGAATACCTCTTAGTACAGAAAATCTTTTGCAGGTGGAGGGATATGAAGCAACACATTTTGTATGTTTGTCAATGTGCGCCTGTTTGTGTAGTACATATGAACATGCTGCCAGATAGTTCAACTCTGTGTACATATTTTCCATGTGTATATTTTTACACCGAGGAGGGAGTTTGGGGAGATCTCTTGGCCTCCGATCCGACTGACGTATCGGGGCCATGCTCTACTCTCTGCTTTGCTCCCTTCTGTGTGTTCTTGGAAACGTTGGCTGCCTTGTGTTGCCCTGCCAGGCCCTTGAGACAACTCCTAGTACATTTCTGTCTCAGAGGCGTGTGTGAATGTTTGCTTGTTGTCATGTGTGTCTATTTGCCTGTGCATGTCATCCCTCTGTGCGGCTTTCAGTTCAAATGTGTGACTCAGTCAACGCTGAAGACAAAACATTTGTGTCTGAAATGTCTTTTGAGTGACATTATGAATTTTTCTTCTCCGCTCTGCAAAGTTTGGGAGTATGGCTGTTTGGGGACATAAACATATTGTGATGGATCATGACAAGAAACTTCATTGCTCGACTGCCAAATTGCCAAAATTCAATAGCAGTTGTAGAATTCAATAACTGCAGCTTTACTGGAGGTTTTTTTGTGACAAATGACACAAATCAGAGAGATTTGTCAGAGGAGAGGCAGAAATATGACGGCAGTGATTGTTAGTCACCAACTTCCTCGTCTTACTCTCTGTTCCCTGGAGTCATGATTGAACCATACTGGAACCTGTTCTATCTGTTTACCTCTCTCTGTCTTACTCACGCACAACCTCCACTTACTAATGCAAGTTGATGAAAACTCTCTCTTGTTCTCTCTCCCTCCTCCACACTCCTCTCCCCCACTGTCCCTGTGTTGTCCAGATGGAGGAAGTAATAGCACGCATGCAGGATGAGAAAAATGGCATCCCCATCCGAACAGTGAAAAGTTTCCTAACCAAGATCCCCAGTGTTTTTTCAGGTAAGGCTTTTATCTCTCTGCTCTGTTGCGCTCTTCTCCTCTCCTCCCTCCTCTTCCTCTCCTCCACTTGGCTCCCGCCCACTAAGCACCCGACTAGTACTTCTCTGTTCTGGCCAAACAAAACACTGAAAGTATTTAGAGAGTGTCCGTTTTGCATTTCACACCAGCAGTGCCAGAATGTCAAGAGGATCATATTGGATTTTCGAGCTGCGCAACCTAATAGATAAGAATCCATGCTGGAGTGATACTCCATAAGAGATTATTCAAGTTCAACACTACATTGAAAAGCTAAGAGGAGTGAGGCCTTCATCACTGTCGTGCATTATATACTGTAATATAGACTTAAAGTATAAACCTTACAGTATTACAGGAACAACTTAAAGGTCCAGTGTGTGGGATTTAGGAGCATCTATTGGTGGAAATGGTACATAATATCCATTACTATGTTTTTATTAGATTACAGTAACCTGAAAATAACAATCCTTGTGTTTTCGTTTGTTATATGAAGCAGGTCCCCT
Organism: Cephalopholis sonnerati; assembly: GCA_019142605.1. Taxonomy (NCBI): domain Eukaryota; kingdom Metazoa; phylum Chordata; class Actinopteri; order Perciformes; family Serranidae; genus Cephalopholis; species Cephalopholis sonnerati. The sequence goes on along the minus strand of JAGQAX010000018.1, from coordinate 15,001,232 downwards.
TCTATGGAGTCTGCCATGTTGTTTCTACAGTAGCCCACAACGTTCAAACCAATGGCTCTAGATAGGGCTATTTGCATTCTGGCATCGGCCAATGTCATTCTCCTACATGCTTGGCACACAGACGAAGTTTCAGTTCAGCAACCTCACCACTAGGGGTGGGAATATATAGGCACCTCACAATTCGATTATAATCAAGAGGGCAATGATTCGTATTGCTATACATGATTTATTTTTCTCACTGTGTCACTTGATACCTTTAAAACATAGCATACTGTATTTGTAGTGATCCAAAATTAAATTAACAGATGGATTTACTTGCATACAATGTGGCTTTTCCCTTTAGCCTTACAGCCAAAATGCTTCCATACCCAGGCTTTTAAACCAGGGAGTGCCAGTCAGATAGTATCCCTCTGCGGCTGCACACACTAATCTATTGTGGGATATGTATGTATGCATTCAGATATGCATTTCACATACTGTTGAATAATAAATGGTCGGCAGCCTTTTTATTTTAAAAGTTAACTGAATCGATTAATAAATTAAATCATATGAAAGCATCTTACAGTTTGACAATAACAAAATAAGGGGGAGGCGGCATGCTCCGCTGGGTTATTTTAACGTCTCTAGTAGCGGAGCCGAATTCTCTGCTGCACCTTTAGCTCCAGGAAAAGCCGAGATACTGAGCGCAAGGGCGTAAATATAGACAGTGCAGGCAGTGTGGTTGCACTGGGACCCGTGGGGTGGAGGGGCCTGATTGCCACCTGGAAATATGCCCGTGTTTGAATTTGAATTTGAATTCTGTTGGCACACAAGATGTAATAAAAGCAAGTATATAAAATTAAACATGGCAGGGATTGTGCAGGAGAGGTAAGAAACCCGAACAGGTTTATAGTGAAAACTTACTGTGGAGAATTTCAAATCTATTCCAATACACATGGTATTTCTCTCCTAATCATGAGAATATAACAGACTAGTTATATACTAAACTAGTTATATTAAAAAATGGTGCAATTTTCTAAAAATTCCCTCAAAAAGACAAACGTATAATTTCCTTTTTTTGTAGTAGTAGTTTTTGTCATATACACATATGTAATGATGATTGCTGGGTAATATTTAAGTTGATGTTGTCCAGTATCAAGTCTAATCATGTATTAAGACAATACAATTTAGAGTAGCTAGTATAGGTTCAAAACCTCTCAACACTAACACGCCGGGCTAATCTTAAAGCGGATATAACTTAAAAACAGCAGTAAGACACCCTGTTGGTAAAATATATATATGTACACGCCAAAAACTCTGAGTGTGTGCTTCAGAACTAGTAACTAGGGCGCACTAGGATCTGTCATAATAGCTGTGCACTGGGGCCCATTGTAACTAACTTGCGCCACTGACTGAGTAGACCAGGCAAAAGCATTTTTGAAGTGAAACAGACTGAGCAGAGACTTATTTCTTCTTCACAGAGGCGTTTCAAGGTGGTAATGCTGCAGTGTGTTGGTCAGCTAGTCTCATATGTTAACGTTACTGCTCCACTCCGTTAATTTCGTCTCTGGGTGATGACAGAAGAAAGTATTAGCAATATACTTCACGTTCACTTTCACAAGAGTAATAATTTAGACATTAAATCAAAACAAGCTTGGAGACTCTGCCTTTTTTAAAGATAAATCACAAGTTAACTCTAGTGTGCCTTCGCTCATATCTAGATGCTGCACTGCTCTCACGGTTGAGTCACCTTTCTGTTTCTATCTTCCATGTTATTAATAAACATTTAGATAATTGATCATTGACATTTGTGAATCGATGCCCAATCGTCCACGTGTGCATTTCAGTGCATCTAAGAATCGATCATTTCCCTCAGCCCTACCGCTCAATCCCACACACTGTACCTTTAAAGCCTGTATCAGCTCATAAATGTTAGAGCTTTACACTGCAACAGTATCAAAATCTTGATAAATTATTAAGGATTTATAAAGGTCTACTGATGCATTAATAATCCAATACGGCACTGCTTAGATTTTCCTATAACTGCTTGTTCCTGCCACTACTAACTAAAAGAGCCACGCTTGGCTTGTCACAACCAGTGACATGTCCAGGCCCTTTTTGACATGGATGAAAGGCTGGCAGTGAGCACCAACATATAGACACAGATAAATTTAAATAGCTAATTTAAGCTTGAGTGACATTAGAGAAACAATGGCAAACTGCTTTGGGCATATAAAGGGCAGCTGATGCTCAGTTCTTTTTTTGTCGATGGATTCCTTTTTCATGCCAAGTCTGCTGCGCAGTGTTTGTGTGTTTGTCTTTGTTTAAAACAGCGAGAGGTTGTATTGATTAATGATTTTACATCTAGCCGAGCCACATCAGCCCAGATCCATCTCTGTCCCGTCTTTCGTCAGATATTATACAATCAATTCGGCTGGCAAACAGCTACACTGGCTGCGTCTGTGGGAACATGACAGAACTGCAGCAGATGGCGTGCATTACCTAACTATAGTACTATACTTAGGGCCTAGACTTCATGCACATGTCATAATCACAAGCATTACTATATATTTCTGTCAAAATGCATGCACTGGTTTTTAAGATAGCATCATTGTGGAGCAGGAGCAGTGTCAATGTTTTCAAGTGGATCAGAATTTTTCTCCAAGAGTGTAATGCTCAGACTGCATGCCACCCACACCAAAACACGAGTCCCCCGGCAGTTTCTAAGGCTGCAACAAGGACACAGTCCCTCTGTAGCTTCCCCTCTGTAAAACTGCCACTTGTGTTCATTGGAGCAGCGGCCAAGCTGTAAGCACAACAGTCGAGGATGTAACCAGCAGCGTGTTTGTGCTCTGCACCACTTTTTGCAGCCTGAATTTTTAATAAAATTCAAAGATTTTTCCACTTGCCAATTTATTTATTTGTTACAGTAACAGCACTTGTTCTCAGATGACTGTCGTGCTGACAGAAATGCTGTGTCTATGTAGATCTCATCCTCAGTGTTGGCTGTTTTTTCCTTATTTAACTGGTGAGACAACTCTACTGCTCTCTCATTAACGCCGAGCAGAGGTCAGTCTATTTGACAACATTCACATGTACCATTTACAGTATAATTCACATTTTCTCCTTTAATTGTCCTCTGCACACTGAGCCTAGCTTTTCTGAAATAACCTCTATGTGCATTATTTTTGTCTTCAGCTCATTATGCTTCTACTAATTTTTTACAGCCTCTAAATATTGTTGTTGCTTCCCTCATACTTCATTTGTACTTGTGATGCTCAAGTATTAAGTCCCAGCTGCACATGTTGCCCTTTGCTTTAGCTGCAGCAGTTATCCAATATTTGCCATCACTGGGATCATTAATTTTTGATGCCACTGCTTATCACTCTGTGTTATTGTCACATTCAGATGCACACGCATGCCAGGCGCCCACACGCACACACATGCACAGCCCAATCTATGGGCATGATATTAATCAATTCGGAAAACATCCTTGTTAGAGGATTACCTTACACATCTCATTTAAGCTCTCTCTTAGAAAGTGGGTCAACTTTGATAGTGTGAAAATGGGGTTGTATTAATGATGTTAATCCATGGAAAATCTCATCTGGTTATGGGGGCGCCGAAAAGCAAAGTGGGCGCAGTGGAGACAAAACGCAGACAGACAGAAAGATAGCTTGATGGACAGAGAGACAGCCACAGGGACTGACTGTCTCACTGCATGAATTCCCTCATGTCTCCATTTCACACCTTTTTTTTCCTGCCTTCTGTGGCTCTCTTCTCCTCAACATACCTTCACCTGTCAGCATGACAGACAGTAATAATAGCTTGGAAAATATATATTTAGCCAAAGTGCCAAAGTCACATGTTGTGGCGGGGTGTGAAAATGCCCAGGGGGCAGAGGATGCTGTTATGTTTTTCTGAGATGTGAAAAATGATTCAGTTGTACTCTCAGATGTAGAGGATGAATTGCAAAATGACATCCACCATATGAAAAGTTTGATGCTCAAACAAGAAAAAGTGGTATACAAGTCATCTCTAGACCTTTACTCAAAATAGTTTGTGATGATTGCATTGTCGTTCTTTTTAAAAAAGCGGTGTAGTATCTTGTCTTCTGCTCAGTTTTATATTTAAACGCACTTCTCCTCTCCTCTCTCCAGGCCGCAGTCTGACCTGTTTACGTCTTGGTTTTTATTTGTGACAGTTGGAAATGTCTGATGTGATGCATTGACTTATTAAATGAAACAATTGCAAGTGCAGTGTCTGTGCTGTGACTGAGTCAGACAAATTGTGTTGTTA